>CM028383.1:65179884-65301661 GCA_013146195.2 Codonopsis lanceolata
AAATCATATAAGTAAATTGAGAACGGAATGTATCATCATAGAGTGAGATTGTTTCGAGAAGTTCATGATTCTCGTGAAAACTCGAGGAACACATCTATTCAATAAACTCGTGAAATCGACATTGCAAGATTTTCTCATGTAACTGTAACGGTAAAATTTCTCATTGCAAGAAACACACAATAATGCTAAATTTACATCAAACATTTGCATAGAATTTGACTCTTCAAAATCATATTGCCATTTCTTTTGGTGATTATATGAGTATTTAATTTAAATACAAAGTATTTGTATACCGTGAGACAAATAAGGAGAAGGAGTTGGATCGCGACTGCAAGAAATTTCAGTCGGATCCGGTTGACAAATAGCTTTCCCATGCCGCATCCAACTCGTGAGATGAAGGCCATACAATACAGCCCTGTAGAGAAGGAAGCCCGAGTGGGGGCGTGAAAAGATATGAGCATTATATTCTCAGGTATTTAATGGAGGTATTGAAGTGATTTTCATGAACATATGAATAGAATTGTCATAGTATGTCAAGAATAATCCGCGTATTTTTTGGTAGAACATAAGTCCCTTAATTAGCCTAGAGGATTTGAAAATAGAATTTCATAGCCATGTGGGATTCATCTATCTAATCTAATATAATCTAATCTAACTCTACTATAAAAGTCTAGGTTGTCTCTTGGAACTTAATGTATGGGCAAACCTACCCCTTAACTAAATACATCATCCATCATTTAATTAAGGAAGTTTGATTTTGATAATCAAACTAATTTTCCAGGAGAGGCTTTGAGGAGAGGCAGGGCAAGACGTTGAAGTTTCGAGGTAAGCTTAAGCTAATTTTCTTTTAATCGCCTGATTATAGTTTAAAAGAGAATCTGTCATCCCTTTCGATTTTAATTAATCATCAGCATGATAATGCATCTTATAAAACTCAAGGCAGAATCCTTGAAGAACTTCAGAATGAAAGAATTGAAAATTAGACAAGCGAATTTAATTTTGTAACATGGAAAATCTGTCATGGAAAATCAAGAAAAAGGTTTAGGTGTAAGGCAGGGAGAAAAGGGTCAATCGAGAAATTGGTTTAGATTTGGGGCTAAAAGAAAGTGATGAAATGGTGTTAGCCGCTTTTGTGAAGGAACGTGAAGATGGAAGTATTGATTTTTGTTTGTTGCAGAGTGAAATGAAGATGGAGGGTCTGTTGAAGGAAGGAGAAGATGTAAAAATGAGTAGTGCAGATAATGATGATGATGGGAAAGAATTGAAAATTAGACAAGCAAATTTAATTTTGGAACATGGAAAATCAAGAAAAAGTTTAGGTGCAAGGCAGGGAGAAAAGGATGTGGTGCTTGAGCAAGTAGATTCTGCAAAGCAGGATGGCGCTATAATTGATGTCGAAGTAAGCAGTTCTGGTTATTATTATGGAGAATCCATCACTTTCATCTCAAATCCATTTTGTTTTTTCATAGAAATGGATCGTATTGTCTAGCTCTTCAAGCTTCTTGACCAACTTCTGCTCCTTCAATTGAGCACTTATCCAAGCTTCTTCTCTTGCTGCATAAACTGCTTAACCTGGTCTCCAATCACTGCTCGTTGGTGATCCACATACCTCTGCAACTTACCATAGCAGTAGCCCCCAATGTCAAGAGAAGAAAGACCCTACACTTCCAAACAGAAGGAAATAGACTTATCCCTGAAATTTCTGGAATTTCACTCCATATCAATAACATAAAGAATCCCGAAAATACTTCACTCCTTTAGGGTATTCTCTGATCCTGTGAGTAGGAGGGCATTTTTTGTGGTAAAATATTGTTTGTAGTTTGTATATATTCAATCTTTAGTTCTTATACTATGGCGTGTTTGTTATCAGACACATTTTGGAGAGCACGAGAGAGGCGGCTGAGCAAAGGCAAGCAAGGAGAGGCAGAGCAAGGCGTTGAATTTCGAGGTAATCAAGCATGCTCATCGAAGTCCAATTCTTCGATGAATAATCCAAGTGGCTCAATTTCATTCTTGAATGATTACAAAATTATAAAACAACTATAATATGTTCATGATCTATATTCCCACTCTTTGAAGAAGGGAAATGGATGCTTTTCCGGTTTTAGCATCCCCGTTCACTGATTTCTTCTTGCATCTTCATTTCAGGCCCTCGGCAAGTAATCCATCCAGCCAAATTTCACTGCTTTTCGAGCAGTAATGGATAGCAGAAGGTATACATTTCTATTTTAAAAGAAGGCTAATTGATATTTCTAAGACTCTTGTGCATGTGCATGATTATCATCTCATTTTCCTCAATATGTTTCTGGTCATCATCATAAATATTGGCTTCTCCCTAAATGTTCCAACACTTTCTACTTAATTAGGATTGAACATATTGATTCTAAGCAGGTTCTACTAAAAGAATCCTAAGTTCAGGACATGAATAAGGAGGCCTCTTCAATGAATAAGAAGAGGGCAAGGGTCAGATATGATCTAAGGATGTGGGCGTGCGTATCCTTAGGCTCCATCTAAATCTTAGGAATCTTATGCAGGAAAATAGTTCTAGGAAAAATTATGGTAAATTGAAATGAAGGAAAAGATGATACTTGGAAAGTTATTTTTCAGATTGTGTTTGTTTAACAGGAAAAATTAACCATTTTTCCCGCAACCCAAAAAACTATTAAAATAGTGCACAATTTTCTTGTACCATCCCAATGCCAAAAATGTAGAACAATAGGTCCCCCCATCGTTTCCTTTCCTTTCCCGCACTTTTGAACATTAAAGAATACCCTTAGGGCAGAGAAATTCCCACACGGTGTAGTTAGAACAGGTTCTACGGCACTCCAATTATACCAAGCTAGCTAGTGTCAAAGGAAGGTGGTTAGTCGAGGCCCAACACCGGGATTGGTGCTCGAATATGACAGGAGAGCATAACCAGTTTTCTTCGTTTAGCTACGTTCAACTGGAAAATAAGGTGTCTATTTTCTGCATGATAGAGAATATGATTGACACATGAACCTCCCATGGACTCCACGGGCGATGGCTTAATCACCTTAGCAGTTTGATTTAAGTAATCTTTTTGGGCTGAATGCCTACGTTTGCCTAGAATCTTATACCACCATCACAACCCGAATTATTTTTTGCCATTGGTTTCGGTCCAATGAAATCATCACAAAATCATTGGAGAACCACACTCACCGACATCATTCTCGACTATTGCATTCCATGCTAATTTAGGTTTTCTCTACTTCTAACAAAATTGTTCATTTTTTATTAGATCACACATAGTAACTTGGGATAATGGGTATAGTTGTATATGTCCAAGCCATCTCAAGATATTCTCTATGTCTGCAATTATCTCCAACTAGGGCTGCTTCTATTGCCACAACTATGTTATCCCAAGTGTTGGATACAATCCACATTTCCAATGGTAGGTCTCTATCCCTAAAATGATTTAGTTTCAAATCAGGACCAACTGAGTGGAAGTAAGGGAGTCCATCAAATACGTAAATCTTTATATCTGTTAATGCAGTAAACAACAACCATGGAACAAGTGTATCAATAAGAAGAAATGCCAACGCTAAATACATGCATAGTTGTACAGTTGTGTTATCCATAATCATATATTGATCCCATTATACAGATTACAACCAATATATCCTGAACATAATATTGCCCAACAAAAAAAAATAATTGACACAAATTTCCTCATCCACTATGCTACACTACATGCAAAGGTCCAGGGTTAAGGGAATGCAAAAGAGAATTACAACAAATCATAATAAGAAGTGCGCTGTCTCATCATGGTTAATAATGGTTTGACAACAACAAAAAAAAAACGACTACTCATTTGAAGGCAAGCAGACTGGTTTAGTCGACTTACAATGGTGGAAGAGCATATCAAGCTCAGACATAGTTGGTCTCGTTTTATGGTTGATTGAACCCTTTTTCTTAACCATGTGCTCAGACTGGCCTCGAAATGACTGAAGTAGACATTAGTTAGTTCCATGGGGGACAACTTCTACATTCTTGTCTTTCTCAAAAACTAGAAATCTCAAAACCTGTGATCAGATTATATTGATCCTCTCAGGCCAATAAAAATACATGTTATATATAAAAGTAAGAGACTTCACACCAACACAAGTATCTCCATATGAACCACAACTAGTCAACTACTTCAACCTTTCTATCTTTACAGAAACCAAACCATATGCATGGTAGTACTCCTAACTTCTAAGACAAACCAAAATAAAACACAAACAAGTAGGCACACACAATCAAACATAGGGATTCACTCACACAGACACAAAAATCAAGTAACATAAGTTTGTGAACTAGGGCGCATTAGTGCAAGCTAGGTTATGGCACAAATTAGGGGAGAATAGAAAAAGAATACGAGAGGGAGAGAGAGGTTCTTACCAAAGGGATTCCGAAATAAGTAATTGAACGATAGACAGAGTTGCTCAATAGAAGGGATTTCATAACATCCCTAGCAACGAGATTGCACGAAGACAAAGTACCTGTAATTTGGGAAAATTAACTGGTTGTTAAAAACTAGGGCACAATAGTGCAAGCTAGGTTAGGGCACAAATCAGGGGAGAATAGAGAAGGAATACGAGAGGGAGAGAGAGAGGTTCTTACCAAAGGGATTCACAGCTACAGAGCAGAAATTGCACGAAGAGAGTGAGGGAGAGAGAGACGTAGGCCAAGAAAATGTCTCCCCCTGTTGCAAAAAGTCTTTCTTCGAAATCATACTAAACGGGTCAGCCCTCCCTCTCCCCTTTCTTTTAGAAAAATAAAAATCCTGAAAGATGGACCTAGTTGTACTTGAAAGCTTTCATAAAGGATCTTCAATCAATATAGGTTAGTTTGAAGAGAGAAACTGCAAATTATAGATAGAGAGATTAAGAGAGGAACTTACGGCACCAGCAAAATCAAAACCCCCATTTTTGAATTGAAGAAGAAAGATGAAGCGAGAAACTGCTGTTGGTAGCGGTGGAAACTGGAAAGGGCAGGAAGAAGAGAAGAAAGCGACTGAGAATTGGGGGAAAATAACTAGTGCGGGAAAGGGGAAAAGTAAGAAGTGCGGGAAAGGGAAAAAGTTTGTGCGCCAAAGGAAAACAAAACGCGTTTGTGAATCATCAAGGCGGCAACAAAAATTGGTGTGAAGTGCCTCTACACAATACTTAATTAAAGTAACACTTAAAAAGGCCCTAATAGGTTATTTTATTAGGCTTTTCAAAAAATAATATGGTATTTAGTAAAATGATACTTATAAAAGCCCCAAAAAATAACTTTATGAGGCATTTCAAAATAAAAATTGACAATTTGTAAAATGACACTTTTAAAAGTCCCGATAGATAGCTTTATGAGGCATTTTAAAAAGAGTCTCTTACAAAGTGTCACAAGAGTTCATTTTTCTTGTAGTGAACCGTCATTTCCAAACTTTACGAAACCCTTTGAACAGAAACCTTTCTCTCTCTCTGAGTAACTCCTTTCTCCAAATTCAAGTTCTTCTTCTTGTTTCTTCTTCTCATCTTCAACAATGGTACGCTTCTCTCTACTCCACTCGTAATTTTCTATGTACTGTTCTGCATTTCATTCTTAACCTAAAATCCTTTTGGAATTCAAACGGTCATTTTCGAGTTTATACAGTGATTCGCCATTTTTTTTCTTACAAACTTGAATACTAACAGTCTTTTTTGTTTATTCATTGTTCATTCTTATGAAAACTTCTGTTATGCATTTCTCGAGTGTGGTTTCTCTAAACATTCTAGGGTTTCAAGTTTTTGCTTCGAAAATTTCAATTTATTTTGGAAAACTTTGAAATTCCTACTTGTTTAGATGTCTAGATGAAAAGCCCTAATTTTTATGTTGCTTTTCTTTCAGGCAAGAACCTCAAAATCAAAGCGCGACAGTGGGAAGGCTTTTGACCCTGAAAATGTCATTCCTCCAAGTTCGAACATAAACCTTCCAGGATATCCCATCTATCCCGCCTCTCATGACATTATTGTCGCTTTGGACCCGAAGCTATACATTCCGGGCATGTGCATTGACCTTCTGTCAATCAACTCTATAGCTGCCGGCGTCAAAGCTTGCGAGGATATGGACGCCTCTGGGATTACGCCCCTCTTCTGCCTCAACGACAAAAACTACAGTATCTTCCTGGCAGAAGAATTTTATCAACGAATGGAGCTCATGAACCAGACTGCTCTTCGCGGGTGGATTCGAGGCCGTCCCATCTCTGTCACCGCCAAATCTATTTCCACCATCATTGGCGTGCATTACGGAGGAGCTCTTTCAGCAACCATGGCTGAGGCTTTACATGCCTGGGAAGCCATGAGGGGAGTAGACACTCTCCGGGAGCCACAAGGGAAGATGCTCCGAAATTTGTTCCCTCTTGATGTCTATTGCACCAGCCACCTTTTAGACAAGGGGCTCCTATTCAAGAGTGGAGCACATGACATGTTTACTGGCCAACAGATCAACCTGACCAGTGCTGTATTTCTACAGCTACGTCTCAACTGGGGGCTCATCATTTTCGACGAGCTAAAGCAGTGGGTGGAGAAAGCTAAGAACAACCCCACTTGCAAACGCCCGCCGTTCGTCAGCCGATCAATGCCCTTTTGAGGGATGATGCTAACATCAACTCTTCTTTGAAAGAAGATGAGTTGTATCAAGGCCAAGGAGAAGCAACTCACGGCCTCGTTTTTCAAGATAAATACACTGAATACGAGAACAAGCGCCGGATGCAGAAAGGTCTACCGCCGGTCTCTCTTGAAAAAGTGGCCAAGCCTGCACCTATCTTGGTCACCCGCTTCAATATGGAAGCACATGTAGCGGCAAGCAGGACCTTCAAAAAGGCCTCTGCTAAATTTGACGATCAAGTGGCCACGGACCTCCATCTAAAGGCCAAAGGCGGTGATGGCGAAGCTGCGCTAAGGTCCAAAATAGCGGGGGCAAAGCCAAGAAGACAAGGCGGAAGTGGCACCTCCAACGAAGAGGAGCAGGCCAAATGGATCGAAGGAGATGAAGGAAGGCCGAAGAAGAAGGCACCGGCCAATCTAGCCATTCCTCTCCTCCATCTACCCAAGCCAAGCCATCCTCTCGGCCTCCTACCCAATCCAACCAACCATCTTCACCACCTCCCCCGCTCCCAAACCAAAGCGAAGGAAACTTCGTAAAACCTTTGAAGACCAGCCCACCGCGATCCCTCCAACCTCTACCGATGAAGCAGCTGAGTCTCCTATTCAGCCGCTGAGGAAGAAAAGGAGAGCTACCGGTACCCAACCATCTACCGCCAGCCAACCAACTACCTATACCGACGCCCAACACTCAACTGTCAACCCTTCAACTATACCTTCTACCGAAGCCCAACCAACTACCGACGCCCAAACCTTACCTGTCAACCCTTCATCTATACCTATCAACCCTTCATCTATTCCTTCGAGTCATCTACTCGGAGGAATTCACCACCTCCTGAGGAGTCTATCCCTCGGGAGGAGCCAAAATCGGGAGGAGCCGAACCCCAACTCCTCCTCCTCCTCTCCCTTTAACTACTCACGACCCATCCACACCTTCCTCACCACCCCAAACCCAACCAACTTCTTCAACCACACCACGACCTTTAGACCTGCTGCCAAGTTTCTCTTGAACTTTCGTCGTGCGATCTCTTCACCCCTTCTCATCAACCTCCTCAACCTTCTCATCAACCTCCTCAACCTTCTCTTCAAAAACCAAAATCCCTCTTCTACCCTGCCCCTTCTTTCTGGTTCTCTACCGAACCCATTCCCCAATCCTCCCACATCAGTGAAAATTCGACACGATATGGGCTGATTCCCCACCAACTCCACCTCCACCTCCACCCTCCCCTATAACCCTATCCTCTTCCACCAAAACCATACCAACCCAAGACTCATCCTCTTCTGCCTCCAGAACTCCCCATATCCAACAGCCCATCAGGCCTGCAGACTCTGCCTCTGCCGACACCATTCACATTGGCCAAGCATCTACTTCCCATCAGCCCCAATCTTTGAAGTTTTGTCGACTAGATGCCATCTACCGGCTAGGCGAGCTCACAAGCATATCTACCGCTACCGTGAAGTAGCCACTGCAGCGGCCAAGGCCAACGACCGGACCGCCACTACTCTTCGACAATTTCAAGAGGATGTCTGGACTCGTTTTGGACAGATGCGGCACGACTTCACCGATGTCAAGATCAACATCGAAGCTCAACGAGATGAAGGTTGCCGTATCATAGGCTCCATTTTCTACGAGTTATTCCACGCCATCACTCTCCATCTCAGCCACGGTCGTACTCCTATTATGGAACTCAACAACCTCGCTCGCAACTCTGCTCATGATATTATGAATGCCAACCGAGATCGTGATCTGGCCATCACGGAGGAGAAGCAAATGAGATCTATCAACGAGAATCCGATGGAAGAGAATAGCCGTCTTCGTGAAGAAGCTGGACTACCGTTCTCGTTCCACCGGACCTCGGCGATGCGGATGCGAATACCAACGAAGAATGGAAGAGCTAGAGCGAGAAAGAAAAAGGAGGCTGCAGACAAAGGCAAAGGGAAAAGACCTTGGTAGCTTATGTATCTTTTCTTCCCTTTCCTTTGTATTTATCTTATTTTTGAAAACTACTGTTGAAATGTAAACATCTTGTTTATAAATCTGAGATGATTACTTGTTTTTTCAAAAATACATTGTTTAAATTCTTCTTTGCTTTACTATTTATCTTTATTAGAATTTAAACACTTCGGTTTAAATTTATTTAAACTGCTGCTAATTGTGTCTTTGTTCTTTGACTCTCTTATTCTTGTATGCACTTAGATTAGTCCCTTGCATTTGAGGTGTTATTACGTTTAATAGAGGCATGTCTACCGATTACTTAATATATAAACTTTCTAAGACATGCTATTATCTATTAAATAGTTTGTTTTAAAACACTCATTTGTAGTAATGATGACCAGATATAAATAGGAGGAGATTGTTGATTCTTATGTTAAATTTATATCGATCGGTACATTACATTAGTTTTATACTTGATGGCTAATCGGGCTGCGTATCGATTAGCGTGGCAACTGTGTATAGAACTTTGCCTTGTATAGTTTTTGTAGGACTTTTTCGGGTTCGGCGGAAGACCCTTTCTCGGCTTCAGGAAGACTGCTCAAAGCTTAAGATCGGTAGACCTCGTGTCGGTGATGCGCTTCTACGTGTCCTCTCCAGAAGCTAGCTGGATTAATTCAAACTTATTCCATATATTATTTGAATTAATCCAAGTCATTCCACGACATGTCAAGCCGCCGAAAGCAACTTTCAGCGAGAATACTTTTCGTCTGAGCGATGAAAGCGGTATCCCCTACTTTGCTTCATCTCTCGAGATCGACACCAAATCGCCCACCTTTTTGAAGATCTCGAAATGATTATACGCTCTAGATATCGTGAAGGCGAAATTCCTTGATTGACGACCCATGCATTTAATGCATTTTTGAAAAAATTGTGAAGTCTTCGTCCTCTCCAACGGATTCTTTTGAGATGCACTGCTATAAATACGCCATTGAAGGCTGGAACAGACAAGCATGCAGAATCAATCGAACTCTAAAAGAATTGCTCGAATCTTCACATCTCCAAGTCTTTCAGTTCAGTGCATTCAATAGATCCTTAACAGATCTAGAAGTCCTCGTCAACAACAAGAAGCTGCTCATCAACATTTATTGCTTTATTCTTCTTGTTGTTAACTTCCATTAACTATACTTCTGCACGAATTAAATATCTTGTATTTACAGATATTTAATTCCCTAGACCCAAACACAAGTCAATATTTTGTACACGATCCATTAGGGATATTCTTTGTAATTGATCTAAGTGGAAAACATAGTGCACAATTTAAATCCAAGGTTGATCGCCTTGGTGGTGGGCGTAGCACTCATTATAGTGTGAACCATCCCAAAATACTTGTGTTATTTCCTCTTGTCTGTCTATTTATTTGAGCTGCTTAGTTTCATTGTTTATATTATCCATTTCATTGAGAACTTAAGTAATCGTAAAAGGTCTAGGTAGTCCTTATCGGCGGACACGGAACAATTTTCTTGAAGGTCTTCCGCTACTTGATTCTTTTCATAGATTGCAAGTAACTTTCAAGGAACTTACTTAAAAGTTTTAAAGTGTTAATAAGCTATTCAACCCCCCCCCCTTCTAGCTTATTATTGTGCTCATTGGGACCCACAAAGACATAAATATTGTTAGAAGAAATCAAGAAGTCCTTGAAAATCTAGCTCCCGAATTTGATAATCAAGATCAATTGAATCAAGAGGATCCTCTGGTTGATCCTCCAATGGAAGAAAATAATAATAATAGAAATCCTGAAAATCCAGTTGACCCAGTCCAAGGAATCAAAGAGAAGAAGAACAACAAGAAGAAATATGGAAGTAGTGATAAATCAAAGAACTATTAATGACTTTAGTAGACCTTCATTAAATGTTGTGACATCATGTTTAGTCTTGCCGATCTTTGTAAGGTATTTTGAATTAAAAGGTCATTATTTTAATGCAATACCATCTTTTCATGGAATGCCTCATGAAGATCCTGTCAGTTTCTTAAGAGAATATGAATACATGATGAGTACAAGTGCTTTAAAAGAATTGACAAAGAGATGGTTTATGAACTTAACACCTAATCGTGTTTATACTTGGGCTCAATTATATGATTTGTTTATGAGTAAATTTTACAAACATGCATCTCTTACTGAGTATAGAAAACAAATCATGTCATTCCAAAATGAACCAGGTGAAACATTCCATGAGTCATGGGATAGATTTAAAAATCTGCTCATTATGTGTCCTCATCATAATTTGGCTCAACATGTGTTAGTGCTTCAATTTTATCATGGTCTTTCGCCAGGCTTACAAACTATGGTTGATAGTGCAGCTGGTGGTTCTATTAATAGAATGACACCAGAAGCACTATAAGAATTATTTGAGATGTTAAGTATTAATTCCCAACAGAAAAGTGCTAGAAGTAAAAATAGAAGCCTTTATCAATTGCAAGATAATTCAAATACACAAGCTTAATTTGAAAATTGGCAAATTCAAGAAGCATGTGCTTTATGTGGATAATATTCTCATGCTACTAATTTTTGCCCGTCAAGTGCTATGTATTCTGAACAGGCTAATGCTATGAATATATACCCTCAAAGGCCAAGGAATGATCCCTATTCAAACACATATAATCTTGGTTGGAGGAATCATCCTAACTTTTCTTGGGGAGGAAATAAGCCTTTGCAACCTCAACCACCACAACCTCCACAGTTTCCAAATCAAAATCAGTTGAGAATTGAAGAAGTTCCAAAACAAGATGTAGCAAGTAAAGGTCAAGCAGCATTGATGAAATACATGCTTGAAGAGATTGAAAATCTAAAGAAGCATATTGAAAGTTATGGAGCAGATAAAAGAGAAGAAGGGAAGTTCCCTAGTCAAACCGAGCAAGCCAAGTCAATCACTGTCTTGCGAAGCGGTAAGGTAATAGGTGAAGAGGTAAGTGATCCTGATCCTTCTTCTAAAGTGCCTGCTACAGTAGAAAATTCTGAAAAGGAAATTGAAAAGGAAATCGAAAAAGATAGTGATAGTAATAAAGAGAATAATGACTTAAAAAATCAAGAAGTAGAAGAAGAAGTTGAAGTTCCAAATAAGGAACAAGAAAAAGAAGTTCAAAATAAAGATAATACAATAGAAGTTGAAAAAGAGTTTGATCAAGAAGAAGAGGAATCTTATGTGGCTCCACCACCTTATGTTCCTCCAATTCCGTTTCCACGAAGACTTATGAAAAACCGAATGGACAAACAATTTACGGAAATTTATAATATGTTATCCAAAGTGAATGTTAATCTCCCTTTGCTTAATGTTATTAAAAATATTCCAGCTTATGCAAAGTTTTTCAAAGATCTTCACTCTAAGAAACACAAGTTTGAAAACAATGAAAAGATTATTGTTTCTGAAAACGTAAGTTCTGTTTTACAACCCGAATTGCCCCCTAAGTTAAAAGACCCTGGTAGCTTTAATATCCAAGTTTCCTTGGGAAGCTCTAAAAAGATGAAAGCAATGCTAGATTTAAGAGCAAGTATTAACTTGATGCCTTTTGCGGTCTATAAACAGTTAGGGTTAGGAGAACTAAAACCCACTACTATGCAATTACAATTAGTTGATCGTTCAGTTAAATATCCTTTGGGTATAGTGGAAGATATCCTAGTTCAGGTTGATAAACTGATCATTCCAGTTGACTTGTGGTTCTAGAGATGGAAAGGAAGATTTGCACTAATAATGAAGTCCCAATATTGTTAGGCAGACCATTTATGGCCACTGCCAATACAATGATCAATGTGAAAAATGGTAAACTCACAATGTCAGTCCTAGGTGAAACTGTTGAAATCTCTGTTTTTGATTCCATGAATAGACCTAGTGACATAAGTGCCTGTTTTTCAATAGATGAAATTGAAAAGTTAGCAACAGAAACTTTTGAAGAAGAAGAAGACTATGAGAGAGATAGATTCATAGTTTATGATGATAGTCCTATCCCTCCCATAAAAATTGACATTGAGGAAATTGAAAGAGAAATAGAAGAAGAAGAAAGACAAGAGAGAGAAAAGTTAGAAGCAAGTAAAAAGAAAGATAAAGAAGAAATAAAGAAAGAATCAGAAAATAATTCTGATAAGTTTGAAAAAGAAGAAGAAGAAATTAATGGAATCAAGGACGATGAAGTAGAGATTCTGAAATCTCTCTTCGAAGAAATTGAGATAGAAAACATTAAGGAAGAAATTAAAGATGATAAAGTAGAGAATGAGGAGGCTAAAATAAAAGAAAGGATAATATAATTTTTTGGTCCCTGAACTATACCAATATTATGCGTTTGGTCCCTGTACTTTTTTTGTAATGTGTTTGGTCCTTAAAGTAGGGTTTTAGTAAGAGATTACCCCCTGACAGAGTTACCGTCAGTTTTACCGTTATGTTTTTTAAAAAAACCCAATTTTACCCTTAATAATATTAATGGTTCAAAATAAAAAAAATGAAAAATAAAAAAAGAAAAAAGGAATCAGTACCATAACCATTACAGCCTTCCTCCACAAACCCACCGTTCAACTCCTTCCTTCCCTCTCCCAAGCTCTCGCCATTTACAGCCCCTGCTCCGGCCATCTCCATCTCCGGCCACCTTCTGCTCCGGCTATCTCCACCTTCTATATCTTTTTAAAAAATTAATTTCCCCCAATTTCAACCCCTAATTTTGAATAATTCGTATTTGATCTCATTTCTTGAAATTATTGCAGATGATTTTGGAAGCCATTGATTCACTCAACAAGGACGGCTCAAACAAATCCTCAATCTCGAACTACATCGAATCAACTTACGGAGAGGCTTGATAACAACGCAACAATCAGTGAGCCGTCCAAGCGGTTTTCAAAAGACGTTGTTAACAGGTACCTGAACTTGATGAAGCCCATGTATATGAAGGCGTCGAAAGGACACGTGGCCTTGTTGTCTGAAAATTTGACCAGCATGAAGGACAGCGGGGAATTGCTCCTGGTGAAGAACAATTAATTGAGACCCGACCTGAATTCACCCGTCCAGAAACGGGGCCGTGGGCGTCCTCCTAAGGTCAGAGATCCAGCGGATGTTGCTGCAGCTATGGAGAGTAAAGGTCCGTCTAGGGGTAGGGGTCGACCGAAGAAGGATCTGAATGCGCCTCCCGCGCCGAAGCAGGCTAAAGCCAAGGATGAACCAGGTCAGATCGAAAGGCGAAGCGATCCATTAGATCTGCTAAGCTTAACCCTAGCTCACTCTCTTACAACCCATTATCTGATGGAGAAACCCTAGAAGAAGAATTGAGGAGATCAATTACCTATTCTCTGAATGATCAATTGAAAAGGGATGAGTTGAGTTGATCGGGAGAAACCCTAGAATTAGGAAGACATCGAAGTTGGATGAGGAAGACCGAGTAAAATGTGAGTTGTAATGAAATAAATGGGTTTTGAGTTATGGGGGAAAAGTATCGAGGGGGGGGGAGCTACTCCGCCGTCAGCCCGTCACGTCACATATAATTTCCGATTAATTTTCCCCCTAGCTTTCTTCTATATAATCCCCTTTGTCAATCAATTTTACTGGTCGAAACAGTGTGGAAGTAGGTTGTTTGATTCAATCGATTTGATCTAGCTTTGTGCTTAGTTTCGATTTAATCTTTTGTTATTGCAGGGATTTTATCTTTGGCAATTGGTTTTGAGTCCAGCATTGATTTTGACCGGTTAATTATGAAGGAGGGATCAATAACCTGATTTTTTTTTATTTTGAACCACTAACATTATTAAGGGTAAATTTGGAATTTCATTAAAAATTGACAAAGCGGCGGTAACCCCATGAGGGGGTAATCTCTTAGTAAAACCCTACTTTAAGGACCAAACACATTACAAAAAAAATACAGGGACCAAACACATAATATTGGTATAGTTCAGGGACCAAAAAATTATATTATTCTAAAAGAAACAATTGAAGCAGAAAATTCTGAATTTATGCCATCCATTAACTCTCCTAAAGTTGAAGAATTAAAGCCATTACCACCCCATTTAAAATATGCATTTTTAGGGGAAGGTAACACTTTGCATGTTATTATAGCAGCCGACTTAACGGAAGAGCAAGAATCTAGTTTATTAAAAGTTTTATGGACACATAGAGAAGCTTTAGGATGGTCCCTAGCTGATTTAAAAGGAATTAGTCCATCTATGTGCATGCATAAAATACATCTAGAAGAAGGTAGTAAACCTTCAAGAAAAAGGCAAAGAAGACTTAACCCACACATGGAAAAAGCCGTAAGAAAAGAAGTTCTTAAGCTCTTAGATGCGGGTATAATTTACCCTATATCAGATGGTAAATGGGTTAGTCATGTCCAAGTAGTTCCTAAAAAGTCAGGAATTACTGTTGTTAAAAATGAGAAAGATGAATTAGTCCCTACAAGAACTATAACTGGTTATAGAATGTGCATTGATTTGTGGAAATTAAATGCGGCAACCAGGAAAGATCACTTTCCTTTGCCATTTATTGATCAAATCCTTGAAAGACTAGCCGGTCATGAATATTATTGCTTTCTTGATGGTTTCTCTGGCTACAATCAGATCCCTGTTGCACTCGAAGACCAAGAGAAAACAACATTTACATGTCCCTTTGGTACTTTTGCTTTTAGGAGAATGCCATTTGGATTATGTAATGCACCAGCTACTTTTCAAAGATGCATGATTTCTATATTTTCAGACTTAGTTGAAAGATGCGTTGAAGCTTTCATGGAAGATTTTTCAGTTTTTGGAAATTCTTTTGATCCCTGTTTAGAAAACCTTACATCAGTCCTGAAAAGATGCTGTGAAACTAATTTAACTTTAAGTTGGGAGAAAAGTCACTTCATGGTCAAACATGGAATTGTCTTAGGGCATGTTGTTTCAAATAAAGGCATTGAAGTTGATAAAGCTAAAATTGAAGTTATTTCACAACTACGCCCTCCCAATTCAGTTAAAGGTGTTAGAAGTTTTCTTGGGTATGCTAGTTTTTATCGAAGATTTATAAAAGATTTTTCCAAAATCTGTAAACCTCTATTTAATTTGCTAGCAAAAGATACATAATTTATTTTTGATAAAGAATGTTTAGAAGCTTTTAATTTATTAAAAGAAAAATTAACTCGCCCCTATTTTATCTACGATTGGTCATTTCCTTTTGAAATCATGTGTGATGCATCAGATTTTGCGATTGGAGCCGTGTTAGGACAAAGGGTAGATAGAAAGCCTCATGTGATCCACTATGCTAGTAGAACTCTAAATGATGCACAATTGAATTATACAACTACAGAAAAAGAGTTTTTAGCAGTAGTATATGCTTTAGAAAAATTTAGATCATATCTGCTAGGATCAAAGGTGATAATATTTTCTGATCATTCTGCATTAAAATATATGTTAAGTAAGAAGGATGCTAAACCAAATTAATTAGATGGATGTTATTATTACAAGAATTTGACATTACAATCAAAGATAAGAAGGGAACCGAGAATGTCGTAGCCGACCACCTGTCCAGATTGGAATTTTCACCCTTGCTTGAACGTCAATTTCTTGATGATCCTGTTCCCATAAATGACAATTTTCCTGATGAGCAACTTTTACCCATTAAAGATTCAGACCCTTGGTATGCTGATTTTGTTAACTACTATGTGTCTGATATCATTAATCTGGATTTTGATCATTATGAAAAGAAGAAATTTTTGGCGGAAACGAAAAATTATTTTTGGGAAGCACCTCATTTATACAAAATCTGTTCTGATTCTTTAATAAGAAGATGTATTCCAGAAAAAGACTAACAAGGTATTATGGAATTCTGCCATGGATACTCTTGTGGAGGTCATTTTAGTGGAAACAAAACTGCTAGGAAAATTTTGCAATCAGGTTTATATTGGCCTACTATTTTTAGAGATTGTGAATTGTTTTATAGAACATGTGATAAGTGTCAAAAAACAGGTGGAATAGGAAAAAGAAACGAAATGCCCTTGCATATTAATTTGGTTGTTGAAATCTTTGATGTTTGGGGTATTGATTTCATGGGTCCTTTTCCTGTGTCAAATAATTGTGAGTATATTTTAGTAGCAGTTGATTATGTATCTAAATGGATTGAAGCAGTAGCAACCAAGACTAATGATGGAAAAACAGTAGTTAAATTTGTAGAAGATTTGTTTGCTAGGTATGGAGTACCTAAGGCCATAATAAGTGACCAAGGAACTCATTTTACCAATAAGTTGTTGAATAATGTTCTTAGAAAGCATGGTGTAACTCACAAGTTAGCTACACCTTATCATCCTCAAACATCCGGCCAAGTAGAAGTTAGCAATAGGCAAATTAAAGCAGTATTAGAAAAGACTGTTAGGCCTAATCGTAAAGATTGGGAATCTAAACTTAAAGATGCTTTATGGGCATACCAAACTGCTTTTAAAACCCCCCTAGGAATGAGTCCATATAGAATGGTATATGGCAAAGCTTGCCATTTACCAGTTGAAATTGAACATAAAGCCTATTGGGCTGTCAAAGAATTAAATTTAGATTTAACATTGGGTGGAGAAGAAAGATTGTTTCAGTTAAATGAGTTAGAAGAACATAGGTTGAATTTGTATGAGAATGCGAAGACATATAAAGAAAAGACCAAGAAATATCATGACATGGGGTTAGCCAATAAAATGTTTCATCCAGGTATGAAAGTGTTACTTTTTAATTCTAGACTAAGGCTATTTCCCGGAAAATTGAAATCTAAATGGTCTGGTCCCTTTATAATTGTACAAATCTATCCTCATGGAGCTGTTGATATTCAAAACCCTAAAAATGATGAAAATTTTAAAGTTAATGGACACCGACTCAAGCCATATCTAGAGCCGATGTCAGTTGAACGAACAATTGAGTTAATTCGTTTGGCTGACAATGAACCACCCCGAGATTAGGCTTGCAGTTTGGTTGAGCCAAAGACGTTAAAAAAAGGCACTAAGTGGGAGGAAACCCACTATTTTGAATGTTAATTATTTTATAGTTAGTTTAAATATGTTTTTCTCTGTTAAATTTAATTTTTAATTAAATATGTCAAAATTCAAGTTTGGGGGAGAAAAACATCTTAGTGTTGTATTTTTATGTTACTAATAATTTTTAGTCTAGAGTTTTTGTTAAGTTTTTGCATACAGGAAAGATACAAAACATAACGGAAGGGCTAAACTGCAAAACTGCTGAAAAGGAAGAAAGAAAATCAAGTGGGATGACGCCCACCTTAGGTGTTGGAGACCTGCGGCAAGGTACGTAAAAGTCGTGCAACGTACTGTCAGACATGGGGAATTAGCGGAAGATTGAACGGCTTGACTGCCGACCTTGCGGACGCAAGGTGTGGCAGACCTTGCGACCGCAAGGTCCCCTTATATAAAGACATGCCGGGTTTTCATTCAGAAATCACCAGAAAAATTCTCTCCCTTCCTCAAGCAGCAGCAGCAGCCGCCCAGCCTCTTCAAATTCCGGCAGATCGGTCCAAATTCCGGCACACTTACTCCAAGATACTCTCTCCTCCTTCATCATTCTTCACCTCCTACCTCCATCCATAACACCATTGCACCCCATTGAAGTGAAGAATTTTTGAAGAAAGAAGAAGACATTCCATTGCCGACGCCGATCAAGCTCACACTCCGGCTGCACTCTCTTCATCTAGGCTGCAAACAAGTAACCCTATCACCCTCTTTAATTTTACACGTAAAATATTTGCATGTTAGGGTGTTAGATAATTTCAACGTAGATAAAAATTTTGCATGCTTAGAATAAATTTTTAATTTTAAAATTTTAAAAACATATTTTAACTGTTAAAACTTTAGTTTTTAATTTTGATACAAACAAAATGTTTCGTAAGCGTAGAAATACCGGTGCTTCATCCTCCCGCCTTGCTCAGGAGGAGGAACAAAATTTTGACTTCACCCGATTTGTGTCCTACGAGGCCTCAGAACGATATACGGCCAAACTCTCCAAGTCCTTGGTGCCCGAGAGGGGATTCAAGGCTGAAGAATTTGGCCTTCGTCCAAATTTTGTGGCTCGTAGGTGGGGGCTTTTGATAGATTCTCCGGCAAGGGCAGCCGTAGTGCCCATTGTCCAAGAATTCTATGCCAATGGCAGCATTGGCATGGATGGGGGTGTATTAGACACCGTTAATGTTAGGGACGTCGTAGTAGATTTTTCGTCCCAAAGCATTAACAACTATTTCGGCACCTCCAACTTCGCGGTTGGTGCCGATGATTTTAGCACACACCTCCACCCCCATATCGTTGTCGAGGTGGTCAATGCGACCATCGCCCTCCCTGGTGTGGTGTGGACCTACAACCGTAATCCACCTTTTGGTCCACGCACCATGGAGGAGTCGTTCCTCCAGAACACGGCCAAGCCCGTGTTCAAATTTGTTTGCGGGCGTCTCATGCCCTCCAGTCACCAACACACGGTGACTTGGGAGAGGGCTGTCTTGACCTACACCATTATGTCTGGTGGGTCTGTTGATGTTGGCCGTTTGATCAACGGCCAAATCAAGACCCTTATTAGAGGTAGGACGAATGCGGGGTTCGCGTTCCCGCATTTGATTACCGAGTTGTGTAGGGGGCAGGCGTGAGATGGCCCAAACACGCGGAGAGGCTGAAGGCTGGTCCAGCCATTACTAGGGCCATTTTGTTTGAACATCACAAGCAGTCGAGAGTGAGGGTTCCTCAAGGGGAGGAACCCGAAGAGGAGGAGGAGGACCCGCTCGTTGGGATCTCCAATAGGCTAGAAGAGGTTGCCCTAGAAGGCCAAATGGCTAATCAACAGTTGGCACAAATTCGTGCCGACCAAGAGCGGCTATTTGGTTGGTTTAACACTGTGGGACAAAATGTCTCAAATTATTATGGGCTGCCTCCTGCCACGATCCCCGAGTTGCATCCTCATTCGTTATTTCCGCCCGACTCACCGTGAGTCGAGGCCCAAGTTCCATCCTCTTTCGTTAGGTGGATCTGCTACGTCCTTTTTATATTTGTCCTACCCCATCAATCCACTCATATGTTCCTCCATTTTGAGGACAAAATAGAAATTAAGTTTGGGGGGGGGGGATTTTAAACTTTAAGTCTTAACAGGTCCTAGCCTAATGAGGAATGGAGTTGAGCTATGTTTCTAGGGTGAAGAAAAATTTCTTTATACGATGACCATCTAAATCTTCACCCTATTTTCCTGTTTTTAATTTTTTTCTTATTTTCGGAGTTGTTGGCATGACCAGAATACTATAATAGTAAGGACCTTTAGGTTCCTATCAAAAGAGTCATCGTCATCATCTCCAAATTTCTTTAAAAAAATATTTATAAATAATAATAATAATAATAATAAATAAATAAATAAAAATTTCAAAATTTTCATCCTCAAGTTTAGGTATGGTAATGCTAGTCGTAGTCAATGAGGAGTTAATGCAATGATCCGCATAGCTAGTCCGTAGATCCCTCTGGAATTTACTTAATTTTGCGAAACTTTTACTTTTCTCCAAATTCTTCATGCACCCACACCAGTCATAACTATGGATTGATTAGAATAGTTTTATAAAGTTTATAACACATACTTCATTACAACTAGATATGTACAAGAATATGATGCATAGCCATTCGAACATAATTGTTGTATTAAATTGTGACTTAGGGTCAATTGCATGTTAGTTAGATCCCTTGGATTTTTCTCATTTATATATCTCAAGCACACTTTCGAACCGTGTATGCATGTTAGTCTCAATTGTCCCTACCATCTGTCTTAGCGAATGCTTATGTGAAATCCAGTGATGCTAAACATTCAACCCCCAATTCCCATAGTTGATATGATATTTTGTGTTGTCTTACTTGCTTTTAAAAACTATATGAGCATTTGGCATTAAGAAATGACTTAGGCCATCTTTGGATCGTTAGAGCCTAAATATTCCCTGACCTATACTAAAAATATCCCTAGTGTCCCCGTTGAGCCTAATGAAAAAAATGGAGTGTGCTAAGCACACTATTTAAACCCCCATTCGCCATCGTTTCTATTACCAACTTTAACTTAACCCTAAAAGCCTATACACTTTTAGCCTACCCTTTGAGCGAGTAGGATGTGGGTGGGGAAACTTATTTTGGAGGACCAATTCTTTTCAGTTAGGCTATTTTTCGGAAGACTTCTTCTCTCCGTCGTCGAAAAAAAAATTATGTATCGACGAAAAATGAAACGGAAGAAGAAGAGTGTAACAAAGATTCAAATGGAAGCATAGCTTTCAAGAGAAAAATATGTTAGAAAAATCATGCTGATAAGAATGATGTGATATTTTTAGAAGTATATATTGCCCAAAACAAGTTTGGGGGAAAGAAGAAAAGTGAAAAGTAACGAAAAGCACCCCCCACTTGTTGGTCTTTGCAGGTCCTAGCCTAAATAGGGAAAACTTCCTTTTGCTTGGAAGTATGAGGGATAAAGGGTAGTCTTACTCTCTCACTTTGAATTCCAATCCCTTTCCATCAAATCCCCCAACACCTTGGCCTTACATTACAAGCTAATAAAGACCTAATGATCTTCTTGCCAATGCTTATGTCGTTTTAACTGTCAAGTGAGTCATATGGAATTGATCAAACCCTTCATGTTCATTATTATTCACCCTAAAGCTCACTGTGTTAGCATAATCTTAGCTATTACAAGTCATTGGGATAGGAGAGCATTGTATGTCATACATAGAAGTGCATGGGATGGATGTATAAGTCTTTTAAATCCTTGGGACCTTTCTGTCTGTAACTGACCGGGTTTGGATGGTAGATCTCATAATTCTTAATGCATGATTTTCTATTAAACTTTGATTTTCATATGAATGTGGTGTTTAGCTTAATAAAATTGTTTTAGTTAAGATATTCTTTAAGACTGGTGATCACACACACACGGAGAAATTAGAAGTAGTAGCAGTTTTAAGAAAAGATCAGTTGGTTTTATGTGACTAAGCCTGCATATATGTGGTGAGCATCAAACTGAGATTGCTTTGCATACCATACACCTATAACTTGAGATGGAAGCCAAAAAGATTTTATGTTTATTTTTAGTTTAATTTTTATTTGCTTTTGTATTTATCTGTTTTTGTATTTATCTGCTTAGTCGAGTCACTCGAAAGAGTCTCCTTGAGTTTGTGGGTTTATAGAGGAGTCTAAATAGTGTCACCCTCCAAAAAGATTTTTATTTTTGTTAATTGTTGCTTATATGCTTTTGTACTTATATGTTTTGTTTACTCGGGACGAGCAAAGTTTAAGTTTGGGAGTATTTGATCGATGTATTTTATACGTCGATTCCATATACTTCTATGGCTTAAATTATGCTATTTCACGAGGCTTTTGGCTACTAATATATGTTTTCGGTGAGTTTTGTAAGTTTTAGGGTTATTAGTGAAAATATGCGAAACTCCATGGTTTTAAGTGCAAATTTAAAGAAGGACCAAAAAGGAAAAAATGAAGAAAGAATGGAAGTTGTCGATTCTGAAGACCTTGCGGACGCAAGGTACATCAGACCTTGCGACCGCAAGGTAGGCAGTACGGGCAAAGTCAAGCTTTCCAAAGCCAAAGACACTGGAGACCTTGCGGACGCAAGGTACCCAACACCTTGCGACCGCAAGGTGGTCAGAATGCGATTATTTCAGATTTTCACACAGTTATTCGATTGGATTACAACTCCCGGGTATATATTGAAGTCAGATGCCGAGCCAAATAGGGGGAGACGGCTGGAAGCTCTCTTTAGTAGATTTTAGGTAGTTTTTAGATTGTATATCATAATTAGATTTTGTAATTTCAAGTATTGAAGATCAAATCATGTATCCGATCATCTCTATGTGCTGTTCATTGTCTATGATGAACTAAATCATCCATAATCTAGGAGGTGGGAGGTAACTTGTATCGAATTTATGTTTTGATTCTTATATATATGATCATTCAATTCTTGTTGATTGTGTTGTTTATCAATCCCTATATTATTTTGCTTTGAACAAATGAATGTAATCGCAAATAATAAAGGCTTAGAGGTGCGGATAACTGCATGACCAATGTGCATATGTCGTACACTGGCTCACCAACACAATAAATTGGACCTATCGATGCACGAGAGTGATAAGTTAGGACCAGGTTCATACATGATCTAGGTGACAGATAGATCATAAATCTAGGTGACATCTAGATTTACAGTTCTTGTGCTTAGGATATAGAATGGATGAATTTTGCGGGGATGGAGGCTGAACCAATTGTTCAACAGACTATATCTATTTTTAGTGAACGAACCCAAGAATTTGAATGATGATTATTATGAATTGAACATAAAGAGGATACAAGTGAAACCCAGAATCCTAGATTTCCACCCACCATAAGATCTTCATATCTGTTATTACTGCTAATTAGTTAAACATCTAAATATAGATAGTAGTTTAGAATAGAAATAAATATAAAAACCCCATTTAGATTAATAATTTGCTATCAATAAATTGCACTGTTCGTGATCACTTGTCTCTGTGGGTTCGACCCTTGCTTCCAATGCTATTCTATAATAGTCTTGTCCACTTGCAAGGAAAAAGATTAATTAAAACATCGATCAACAAGGAATAGGAGGAGACTAAAAACAACTAACCAAATTTTAAATTTTGATGAGAAATCAAATATTAACCAAATCACATTTAAGGGACAGATAGAAAATCTGATAATGTCATGAGAAATTTGTGGAGAGTTAAGAGAGAGGGAATAACAACCAATTTATGTTTTTGAAACTTTGAATTTTCAAAATTAAGCAAGGATTTTGAACAAACACAACACTTAACTAACCAAAATTGACACACCACTAAACTGACAATCAGTAAGCATGATCTGGATCAAGAACTCATGAACATCACATAGATCAGACAACCACATAAATTGCAACATGGAGTATATTGGTATATAGATTGCATTAATCTGAGATGGAAACAAAAGATCAATAGGCTGATAAGTTCGAAACTGAATATGACCTAGAAAATATGCCTAACACATGCCAAGAACATGAAAACAATGCAGTCACACACATGTGATAAATGTCTAGATCATCTGAATGTTGTTCCCAATGTAGCTGCATTGGAAGATACATTCGCCAAAGTTGTGATTTTATGTACAATGTCTCATCTTTTGTTCACCAAATCAGCACTCAACTTCCCACAAAGACCATAGGTACTTTATTTCCCTAGGAGAATAGCTTTACTTTATTTCAAGCATATTCAACACATGCCACTAGGAACCTTTCACACTATTTACCAAGGGTAGCCATTTTACTTTTTGATCAACCCATGAAATCCGAGGATTCATAGTCCCAAAAGAAAGGTGCCACAACCTTGTTCATATGTAGCTCTTTTCCGTTAGGTAGCTTTCACACTTTTTCAATTAAAGGGAGTCAATTTTCTCAAGATCACCCCATGAGAGCCTAAGCTTCATAGTACTTTGGCAAATTGCTGCATCCCAAAAATTTCAAAAGGTAGCTCTTTCCTTTATGGACTTAAGATTTTTCAATTGCCATAATACTTTAGGGAGAGAGTGAGAAGAATCAGAACAAAGAAATCACAACAAATTTTGAATGTAAATCCAGGACAGCAAACAAAGGTACTAAGACATTAAAGATGAAACTAGTGTGCCCCCCTAAAACTCAATGCAAGATGCCTAAATTTATTTTTTATTTTTTATTTTTTTATAAAGAAGTGAAGGGTCACATGGCACACATACCGAGAGATTTCCTAAGATTTATAAATCTCTCAAAATCTAGACTCTTAGTGAAAATATCAGCCAGTTGATTCTCAGTTCCCACATATTCAATGCAAATAATACCTTGTTCAACCAAGTCTCTAATAAAATGGTGTCTTATATCAATATGCTTAGTTCTAGAGTGTTGAACATGATTTTTTGCTATACTTATGGCACTTGGTGTTGTCACAATACATGGTTAATACATTGTTGTGTAAGCCATAATCCTTGATCATTTGATTCATCCATAAAAGTTGTGTACACCCACTACCAAGACAATATATTCAGATTCAGTTGTTGAAAGGGCAACACAATTTTGTTTTTTTACTAAACCAAGAAATCAAGTTGTTTCCCAAATAAAAACATCCACCTGAAGTACTTCTCATATCATCAACACTACCAGCCCTATCAGCATCACTAAAACCAACAAGATTAGTGTTAGTGTGTTTTGTGTACCACAAACCCATGGCACAAGTCTCACCAACATACCTAATTATTCTTTTGACAGCTTTCAAGTGAGAGACTTTAGGGTTTGCTTGATACCTAGCACACAAGCACACACTATACATGATGTCTGGACGGGTGGCAGTCAAATACAACAGACTTCCTATCATGCTCCTATACAATGTATGGTCAACACTTTCAGATTTTTCATCTTTGTTAAGTTTATTGGATGTACCCATAGGGGTTTTCTTCTGTTTTCCATTCTCAAGATTAAATTTCTTCACCAAGTTAAAAGCATACTTGGCTTGAGATATGAACATCCCTTCATGTAATTGTTTTATCTGAATTCCTAAGAAATAAGTCAATTCCCCTACCATACTCATCTCAAAAGTGGAAGTCATGCAATTTACAAACTCTTTTTCCAAGGACTTGGAGGTGGACCCAAACACAATGTCATCAACATAAATTTGTGCTATCAAAATGTGTTTATCTTGTTTTTGAATAAAAAGAGTTTTGTCCACCTCTCCCCTTCTAAACCCACTTTTCAAAAGATGGTCTGTAAGTCTCACATACCAAGCTCTAGGAGCTTGTTTGAGACCATACAAGACCTTTTTTAACTTAAAAATATGATTGGGTTTATGGGGGTCCTCAAAGTCTTTTGGTTGTTCAACAAAAACTTCTTCTTCAAGGATACCATTAAAAAAGCACTCTTAACATCCATTTGTTGAAGAGTAATGTCAAGAAAGCATGCAATGGCAAGAAGCAGACGTATGGACTCAATGCGGGCTGTGAGCAAAGGTTTCATCAAAATCCACCCCTCAACCTGTATACCCTTGAGCCACAAGTCTTGCTTTGTTTCTCATTATTTCTCCCACTTCATTTGATTTGTTTTTGAAAATCCATTTTGTTCCAATAACATTTACAGAAGTGGGTCTAGGAACAAGATACCAAACATCATTTTTAGTAAATTGGTCAAGTTCTTCTTGCATGGCATTTATCCAACACTCATCTTTTAGAGCTTCATGCACTTTTTAATTCAATGGTAGATACAAAACAAGATGCATGGATTTCTTCAAATTCTAGAGTAGACAAGCAAGCAAGTTTTCTAGAATCTACCTTACCTTTTCTTCTTGTTGGCACCCCATCCTGAACATTACCTATTATTTGTGAAGTGGGATGCATTTTCTGAATTTTGCTTGGAATGTCATATCCATGATCACCAAACCGATTCTCGCTTGTTCGAATTTCCATCGCCAAGTTTCTGTCCAATGTGACTTCCGATGTAGCTTCTGATGTAGCTACATTCGGAACTACATTGGGTGTCACATTCTGAATCACATCGACTGAACTTCCTGGTTCTGAAGTTCTGCCTGATCAGCTACTGGTTCACTGGATTCAAATGCTAGTTCTGAACTGTTATCTCCAAAATCAAGAATACCTGAAACATCTTCTTCAATGGTTTTGTGGCCAAGATCCGTTAGATCATCAAAGACAATATTCATAGACTCCATGATAGTCTTAGTCCTACGATTAAAGACTCTGTATGCACAACTATTTGTGGAGTAACCCATGAAAGCACACTTGTCACTTTTAGAATCAAATTTAGAAAGATGATCTCTATCATTGAGAAGATAGCACACGCAACCAAAAACATGAAAATATTTTAAGGTTGGTTTCTTTCCTAGCAAGATCTCATAAGGTGTCATTGTGCTACCTGGTCTCAAGAAGACCCTATTTCCAATGTGACAAGTTGTATTCAAAGCTTCAGCCCAAAACCTTTTTGCCAAATTTTTAGAGGTCAACATAACTCTTGCCATCTCTTGAAGTGTCCTATTCTTTCTTTCCGCCACTCCATTTTGTTGTGGAGCTTTGGGTGCAGAAAATTCATGGGAGATGCCATTTGAGGCACAATAGCTAGAAAAGGAGGAATTTTCATATTCTGTGCCATGATCTGATCTAATTCTAATAAGCTTTAGATCATACAAGTTCATAACATGGGTGTACCATATTTTAAATGCCTCAAAAGTTTCAGATTTTTCTCTCAAGAAAATTATCCAAGTGTATCTAGAAAAATCATCCACACAAACAAAGGAGTATTTTTTCTTTCCTAGACTTTCTACCTCAATAGGACCCATGAGATCTATATGAATCATCTCAAGGCACCTAGATGTGGAACACTGAGATATGGGAAGATGAGAGGCCTTGGTTTGCTTACCTTTTTGACAGGGTCCACATACCTTTGTATAGTTCTTATCCAAGTTTGGCAACCCTTTCACTGCATCATGTTTCACAAGCTCGTGGAGCTTACGAAAACTCATATGTCCTAGTTTTTTATGCCAGAGATCTGTAATGTCAAGACTAGCTTTGTGACATGTTTGGCTATTGTTGAACATATAACAATTGTCAGATGACCTAGTACCTGTCAGAAGACACTTGTTAGTTTGATCAAAAACTTCACAAGAATTTTTATCAAACCTTACCTGAAGGTCATCATCACATAATTGACTTATACTGATCAAGTTGGTTTTAAGCCCTTCCACATGATAAACATTAGTGAGATTTGGAAGGCTATCAACATTCAAGGTGCCTTTGCCAATTATCTTGCCCTTGGCACCTCCTCCATAGGTCACAGAACCATCATTGATGCTCACATAGCCCTTCAAATTCTCAATAGAATCTGTCATATGTCTAGAGCAACCACTATCAAAGTACCATGTCCCAACTATATGAAATTTCAAAGAAGTGAAGGTTACATTACACATCTCATCATCAAACAATTTTGCACCTGGACATATGTCAAATGGTTCACAATATTTGGATTTACCTTTGTTATTACTGCCTTTGGGAACCCACATCTGTTTAAAAATTTTAGGTTGTTGTTTATGTGAAAGTGATTTCTAATGTGGCTTTGAATGTGACTTCCAATGTTGCTGCATTGGTTGTTGCATTCGATGCTGCATCTGATTTTTTACCAAGAAAGTCTGCCTTACTTCTTCCTCATAGATAGCCTTTTTTTCAGAAAACAGAAAGGTTGTATATGACCAGGCTTATGGCAAAAATGACACACAAAGTTTTTCTTTCTTGATTTGGGTTTTTTCAAAGAAATCTGAGTTCTGAAAGTTTTGTGTAGGCTGTTGAGGTTCAGATGTACCTTCACCTTCTCTCACAAATATTTTTGGTATAAAACCAATACCTGACTTGGATGACTTACCTGAATTGAGCATCTCATCCATTTTTTGTTGACTTGAGTTCCCTTTAGCCATAGTTTCATTGGCTTGAATGAGTTGCTCTTTTAAACCTTCGATCTCAACATCCTTTTTACTCAGCAAGCTTTCCAACCTTATAATGCAATCTTTCTGATCTTCATTGGCCTTCTTCAGCAGCTCGATTTGCCTTACCAAGCAATGTAACTTGGTGAGCTCGCTTCTCCCAATCCTTGTATAATTCTTTGTAACCTTTCAGCAGGTGAGACTCTGATTTTTCACTGTCTTCTGGGACTGAGGAATTAAAGCAGTAGTGTTCTTCCCTGTTTCTGTCCACTGCATCTTCTGATGTGACTTATGATGTAGTTACATTGGAAGTCACATTGGACAGAGAACCTGCACAATATGTTTCAGAATCATATACAGCAGTGAGAGTGATAAGATCACCTGGATCTTCTCCATCACTATCACTCAGAGTTCTTGAAAAGTTCAAACCTTTTTTCCTTAGAGTATTTGCACATTGGTTAGTATAATGACCATACCCTTGACACTCTCTACATTGAATGGAATCAATATTCTTTCCATTGTATGAAGATTTTGAAGCAAAAGGATTTGTAAATGGTTTTTTCTGGTGTTTGAAAAGAATTTTCCTTGGGAACAAATTTACTAGAATCAGGTTTGAAATTGTTTTTGGAGCTTGATGATGGAGTTCTATTTTGACTCTTAGTTTTCAAAAAATTTCTAAATTTAGTAGTCAAAAGAGCTATAGATTCTTCTCCAAAATCAGACTCATCAATATCTTTTTGAATATCAAACAAGTCAAAAGAGATATCAATAGGAGCAGCATAGCAATATTTTTCACAATAGGTGTAGAAGATGATGCCCCTTTGCCTTTTTGTTTGATTTGATCATTCAGGTTCAATTCAAAATTTTGAAGGATACCAGCCAATCGTTCAAAACTCATCTTGTCAATATCATGTGCTTCCTCTATAGCACATATTTTGACATTAAACCTTTCAGGCAGAGTTCTCATCATCTTGCTAACAAGACGTTCATTTGTGATGGGATCACCTAAAGCAAGAGCAGAGTTGGACATGTCAAGAATTCTACCATAATATGACATAATATCTTCAGACTCATTCATTCTAGTGTTTTCAAACTGTGTGGTGAGCAATCTTAATTTAGAGGCACGAACACTGGCAGGTCCTTCACACAAAGTCTGAAGGGCGTCCCAAACATCTTTAGTAGACTCATAGTTGGCAATCACCCTAAAGGTGTTTGCATCTAAAGCTTTGTATATGGCAGACAAGGCTTTAGAATTAAACGACGCATTATTCCTATCTTCATTAGACCATTCAGATTCTTTGGTGATCTTGACATCATCATCAGAATCAGTAGTTTTAGGAGGACTCCATCCATTCAGAACAGCAAGCGACGCTCTTTCATCAATCGATTTGATGAAGATACACATCTTAACTTTCCAAATAGAATAGTTTGCATTAGTCAAAGTAGGAGGACGAACGACATTCTCATATTGAGAATCCATCACAGCTATGACCAGAATCAACTCTTAGTGATATCAAGAGAATGCTCTGATACCAATTGAAAGAACACAATAGCTTGGATTCTCAAGAGAAATCAATGCAATTTCCAATGAAGTTGTCAATGTAGCTACAATGGAAGTCACAATGGTAAAAATAATCAAAACATCGGAAGACTTAAACAATCAGACAATAAACAGTGCGAAACAGTTTACCAAAACAATCTACAAGACTATGCTTGTAGACCTAGCCTCAAGGCCACAAAGATTTCACTAAAAAGATTAAATGTTTTACAAAAAGTATTGTGAAATCACTAACCAAAATACTCTCATGAGACAACAAGTCTTGGAGAGCAAAAATCCCACAGAAAACGAGTATACTAAACGTGGGAAGAAACAAAACAACTTCCTAAAACTGAACAAGAAGATAAACAAAATTCCAGAACTCAATGTAACTGCTGATGTTATAACATCAGAAGTTACAATCAAACTGCTATGCGTCTGGAAGAACTGCCTCTGAATCTTCTATGTTTCTGCTCACAGCTTCTGGCTTTTGATTTTTCTCTCTCAAACTCTGCACCTCTAGCCGTGTCTCAGCTCCTCTTATATATAGCGATGAGATACCCTACACATAAGGAACAATCCATCTTCTACAAGGAAAAGGATTAGAGAAAGGAAATAAAAACTACTTACCAAATCCATGGAATTTATTACCATATATCAAAAGAGACTAGATACCCGGTTTGACAAGGATTCATAATAAGATTTTGTTTCCAAAAATAAGGTAACAAAATCTAATTAAAGATGTAAATTCCAAAATTACCAAAACTTGTCAAATATGAATTTTACCATGAAAAGGGAAACAAGAAGTAAAAATAGGCATGACCTATTTTACCCTTACACTTTGATAGATGTAGACTAGTGTCAATAGGAGTTCTAGCTATTGTAATGTCATCTTTGCTAATCTTCTCAAGAATTTTATCCACATAGTGTGACTGACTTAAAGTAAGTCCACTTGAAATTCAAGAAATTTTAACATCAAGGATTGCATCAGCTAACCCCATATCTTTCATGTCAAATTTAGAGTTTAACATGTCTTTTATAGATTTAATCATATTATCATTGCTTCCAATGATAAGCATGTCGTCTACGTAAAGACATAAAATGACATAGCCATTTTCAGTGTCCTTTACATAAACACATTTATCACACTCATTGATCTTAAATCCCCAACCCAACATGGCATTATCAAATTTCTCATGCCATTGTTTTGGTACTTGTTTTAAGCCATACAAAGACTTAACCAACTTACACACTTTGTTTTCTTGCCCTAGAGCAGAAAACCCTTCTGGTTGTTCCATGTAAATCTCCTCTTCTAAATCACCATTTAGAAAGGCAGTCTTTACATCCATTTGATGTACTTCAAGATTCCGCAATGCGGCAGTTGCAAGTACTATCCTTATTGATGTTATTCTTGTAACTGGAGAATAAGTGTCAAAGTAATCAAGACCTTCACGTTGCATGTAACCTTTAATTACAAGTCTAGCCCTTATACTTATCAATTGATCCATCTGTTTTCATCTTCCTTTTGAAAATCCACTTATAACCTAGTGATTTACTTCCCAGAGGAATATCCACTTATTCCCAAGTGTGATTTTGAAGGATGGAATCAATTTCACTCTTGTTAGCCTCTTTCCAGAGAGGTCCTTCAGAAGAACTCACAGCTTCTTTATAGCTTTGAGGTTCACTTTCCAGCATGTAGGTTAGAAAATCTAGACCAAAGGATTTTTCTACCCTAGCTCTTTTGCTGCATCTAAGTTCTACATCTTCTACCTTATTCTCATCATGTTCTTCTATTGAATCATGTATTTATATAGACGAGCTAGACACACTCCTCACTCTGCATGGAAATACATTCTCAAAGAACGAGGCATTTCTTGATTCCATTGTCGTATTTTTTTGTATGTCTACAATTCTAGAATCATGCACAAGAAATCGATAAACACTACTGTTATGTGCATAACCAATGAATATGCAATCAACAGTTTTTGGTCCTACTTTCACCTTTTTAGGTAGAGGAACAACAACCCGTGGGTTCCCGGGAAACGTGCTCCCACGCCCCGCGCGCCCTTGGATAGGGGTGCGCGTCCATGCAGATGCGGTGACATCCACTGCTCCCGTTCCAGCCTCCCTTGTTTAGGGGAGGACGAAATCAAAAGTGCGGGAGGAGTGCTGTCGGAATAGCGCGTTGGAATGCGCCTCGGTTGCCTTTAGTGGATTTTTGATCCGATATGGGAGCTTTGGATTTTCTATGTCAAGTTATCCCTTTTTAGGGGATACAAGGATATAGGAAAACATCACCTTTCCATTCCCATCCTCCCTTGTTTAGGGGAGAACGTGAAAGTGCAAAGAAAGATGTTGCAGCGCCCCCACTATGGATTTTATGAAAATAGCCTTATGGCCTATTTCGGATCACTATGAGTGCTTTGGGTTTTCTACGTCAAGTTATCCCTTGTTTAGGGGATACCAGGACATAGGAATACATCACCTTTCCATTCCAATTCTCCCTTTTTTAGGGGAGAACGTGAAAGTGCAAAGAAAGGTGTTGCGAGGCCCCACTGGATCCAAAATGTTTTTAGAGTCGCCATCTTTATTTTAAGGCAAAAATAAAGCAAAACCAGAAAAAGAAAACTAGAGATGAAGAAAACGGGTTCGGAGGCTAAGTTACGAGTTGGGAAGGTGCTAGGCACCCAACTCGCCCTTTCGGTCTCAAAACAGTTTTTGGCTAAAGTATGCTTTTTGTTATATTTATTTAACAGATAAATAAAGCATTAACTGCCTACAAATACATCCATTACATCTATATTATTTACTGGACTTGCAATGTCTCTTTTACAAACAATTACAAATATACTTGAAAATATTTGGCCATAGTGACTACATTTAGTATTATTTCTACATTTAGTATTATTTCCTAACAAAATCCGGGCAGCATAACTGCTTATATATTTACATTAGGCCGGATAGGAAATAATACTGTTACAAACCAAGACTTTAATGAATAAATAAAACAAATAATTACAAATACATCTGAAAACATTTGGCCATAATAACGGCTACATTTAGTACTATTTCCTAATTAAATCCGGGCAGCACAATCGCTTATATGACTACATTGGGCAGGATTGGAAATAATACTATTACAAAATAAAAATGAAAGACTTTAAAATAAACTTACAGACAGCCTAGGGTGTGCTCGCTCTGTCCCTCGGGGAGAGAGAGTCTTTTTTGTTGTTGTTGTTGTTGTTGTGTGTTGTGTGTTGTGTGAATTTGGGCAGCGTGACTGCTTCTGAAAGTTATTTTTGGCCAAGGGATTTGGGCAGGGTAACTGTTTGTGATTGGTTGTTTGTTGGCTTGAGGTAGGCTGAAATCAGGCAGAGTAACGGCTTATTTCTGGCTGATTTGGCCTTTTAAATCGGGCAGAGCAACTGCTCTTTCCACGATATTTGGACCGGGGAAATGGGGTGGATACCTAGCTGGGGGGCTAAGGTACACTTCTATCGGTTAGTTTTGTGTTTGGAGGAGGTTTGGCAGAGTTTCGAGGCTTTTTGAGGTGATCACTCACTATCTCACACCGCTCTCTAATTCTCCAGCGTAACGTTAACGCGGAGAAGCTTTACGCAAACTTTCTGTGTGAAATGAGGAGCCGAGCACTGCTATTTATAGGCTGAAGCAGGAACATCGCGTGTATTAGAAATCTTCTCAAGCGCATCAACCAGTTGCACCGCGCGCTGAATGAGTTGCATTTTACGGTAAACTTTGGATGAACAGTGCACAGAGAAAAGGAATTGGGCGCCATACATCATGGTTTTGGGCGCCATGCCCAATTTGGTGGGTAGCCACGCCTATTTTCTTTTCTGCGCTGCAAAAGGTTGTACCTCGTGTTGGAAAAGTTGCATTTTACGGCAAATATTGCATGAACAGTGCCAGAGGAAGCAATTTGGGCGCCTTCCCCTCCTCATTTGGGTACCATGCCCAATTTCATGGGTGGCCACGCCCAATTTCCAAACATTGGTATTTTTGAGCATCCAGGTCCCTGCAGTTTCTTCTTTTGCGCATCCTGCTTTGTCCTTTTGCATTTTTAACCCTGTAACTTGACATTTGTTAATGTTTTAACAGGTCTTGATATTTTATGTCATGTCACATACCGAGTGCGAAATTGGGGTGTCTGAGCCCCTCAACGATGGAGTCTACGGGTAACCCGCAGCTTACTGAGTAGACAAACATCGTTGATAAGAATAGACTCTCCAATTTCGTTTCATTTCAAAATGAGGGAGAAATATGCAGCAGGTAGCAGTTATAATGCAGCAATTTATCAAACCTCCATATCCTAGACATTTTTAGTCAGTTATAGCAGGTTATCGCAGTTTTTAAGCAGATATGCAAATTAAATGCTCTGATGGTCGGACCTACTAATGTAGGCTGCCTACGTATCCCTTAATAAAAGGAATCAGACCAAACGTAGTTCGGCCTAAGCCGAAACAAACAACCAATTGAAGAAAACATTTTCATGTTTTTCGAAAAGCCGTATTCTTCCAATCTGAAACCGTTGTCAAATACGGTATGAAGATTTTTGTGTTTTTCAAAAACCATATTTCAACCGATAAATACCTGTCGTTGAAATATGTTAAGAGGCATTTTCAAAATCATGTTTGGCTGGTCTCATACCTTGTTTCCAAACATAATAAGAAAACTTTCAAATTTTCGAAAAATGTACTCGACCGATAAACTATCGTCGAATACGACAAAAGAGAATTTTCTTCAAAATTTCGAAAACTATATCCAACCGATCAAAATCCGTCGTTGGATACGACAAAGAGATTTTTCTTTTTCTCCTTCCTCTTTTTTTTTTTTTTTTGAATATTCGTCTTTTTTTTCTTTTTTTTTTTTGAACAAAACCTTTTGAAAAAGATTTTCTTTTTATTTCTGAAAGCAAAATAAGAAATCTTACCTTTCTTACCTTTCCTACCTTCTCATGCTTTTGACTGCTGCTGTTGGCTCAGCTGATTTGACTATTTCCGCTGTTCTGACTTTTCATGCTGGGGATTTCCCTCTTTTTTTTCTTCTTTTTTTTTCTTGCATTTTTTCTTTTGTTTTGCACTTCTTCTTTTTTTCTTTTTTATGACTTTATTTTTCTCTGACTCTCTTTTTTTTTTCTTTTCTTTGTTTGATTTTTCTTTTCTTCTATTTTGCATTTTTCTTTTTCTTTTTTAGGGAAAGGGGCTTACCTTTTGCCGCTGAATTTTCTGCTTGTCTGGCGGCTGACTTGCTGGAGACATGAGCTTTTCTTGCTTCTTGGGTGAAAGACCATTGAATGTGGTTAACAAAATTGCTTTTGTTAACTTTTTGCTAAGTCTTAGGGGCCTTTTTGCAACTCTGACATTTTGAGGACTTAATTGTTGATTCTGAGTTGCTTGGAGGGGGAGAAGTGGAAAACTCTCAAACTCTCCCTTTCTTCTTACGGGATGAAGACATGAGTCTTCATTTCTCTTTCTCTCTTCTGCTCCTTGCCTCTGCAATTGCCGACGGAGCGAGTTTTCTCTATTTCCTTCATTTCTTCTTCTTTTTTTTTCTTTTTTTTTTGTTTTGTTTTTGTTTTTTGTTTTTTTGTTTTTGTCATTTGTATGTAAAATCTGTACAGACATGGGTTATGTAATGCAGTATAATTTTACATGATATGAGAAAATAAAATGCACACTCAAAATACATGCAGAAAAATAAAGCTATACCGATATCTAAGGGTAGTGGCACGCTGTATCTCAGAAATGAAATTCAAAGGAGTGCACCTTCGGGCTTGAGCGGGCTTTTCTCTTTCCTTTTTTTTTGTTTGTTTGTTTGTTTTTTTTTTTTGATATGCGGGGAGAGGAAAAGGCAGTCACCTCCTTGTGTTCTCGGCCATATAGCTGTTGCAGGGCTACACTTGGCATAAGGCTATTCCCATAGCCCCTGCATTTTTCTTCACAATCACCCAGGGCAGCAGCGAATAGGCGGAATCCCAGTCATTTGGCTGTTTCAGGACGGCAGTGTGGATAATGAATAGGACAGGAACACTTCTGGTGCTTCTGGTTCTGATGAGACTGAGCCTTTTCTGTGCCTTGCAGAAGAAGTATATGGGCCGGCGGACATCGCAGTACTTGATGGACCACTTCGGTGGCGCAAAGCGAAGGGAGATTTGGGGGGAACAAGTGGGGGTATAGGCAAAAGTATGTATGTGCAGGCATAATGCATAATGTAAATGTCTTAATAAAAATTCTTAAATTGCACCTTGGGACCTGTAATATTATATTTTAGTGTTTTAATGTGAGCTTTTGTCGTGGTTTTTCTCTTTCTTTTGTCAGTCGAGCCCTTTGAATGCTGAAGTCTGGAGATAGGATGCTGAGGATTCAAAGAGTGTCTTCCTTCCCCTTTTTCTCCTGATTTTCCGCTTTTTTTTTTATGCTCTAACTTTTTCTGCTCTAACTTTTGCCTAGGCTGCCCTTTCGGGTTTTCAACCTACCGAGCCCTTATTTCTCCTTTTTGTTTTTTTTTCTGCTCTAACTTTTGCCTAGGTCGCCCTTTCGGGTTTTCAGCCTAGCGAGCCCTTATTTCTCCTCTTTATTTGTTTTTTTTTAATTTGCTCTAATTTTGCCTAGGCCACCCTTTCGGGTTTCGGCCTAGCACACTTGGGATAGGGTGTCTCAAGCATAATACCTTTTGAGCTCAATGAGATTGGAGGGCTGAACTTGGTCTTTTCTTTCTTGGCTTGTGAGGAGTACGGCATCTCCTGACCGGATCTCTTGGACAATATACGGCATATCGTGGAAGAGAGTGGTAGCAGCCCTTTGATAGGTAGCCCCAGCATTTTTTTTAGCCCAGACGGCATGACATGATAGCAGTAGGTCCCCCAACGGGTGGTGAATGAGGTCATTTCTTGGTCTCCTGCCGCCTTTGATTTGACTATGGCCCAGCATGCTGTTGACGAAGGATCTGACTTTGTGAGTAGCAACTGCGTCTACCACAATATTGCTATTGAGTAGAGAGAAATTATCTTTGGGCGACACCTTGCTGAGGTCGCAGAAGTCTACGCAGATCCAGACCTTCCTGTTGGGCTTGGGAACGGTCACTATGTGGGACAGCCTGATCGGGTATTTTTTTTTTCTTTTTCACTTTTTTTTCACCTTTTTTTTTTACCCGAATGAAGTTGACGTGCGGCTGTTTCATGCTTTCCTCTTTTTTTTTAACTTGTAGTGACCATTCCGGCTTGATGCGACGGAGCTTTTGTCTGATTGGCTGAGCATCCGGACATGTGGGGATCCGGTGTTTGACTATGGCTGGGTCTACCCCTGACACATCTTCAAGTAAACATGTCCACGAACTCTTTGAGGAGATCCATGAGTGTTATCCTTTTTAGAACCTTGCAGGAAGTTGCCGATTTTGATTCCTTTGATTTCATTGTCCAGCCCCAGATTGATAGTGGATCAGTTTTTAGTTGCTGTTGATGAATGATGTTGTTCCTGGTGCTCAACTGACTTTACAAGCTCAAGCAAATAATTTTTTTATCTTTTGGGTCCTATTAAATGACTCATCATTATAATGATTTAATGCGTCTTTTAATATAGGTGCAACTAAGAAATAAGCAAAGACATTTAGATTATTATTAAAAGCAAACCGTACAGGGTTTATTACATTATTGAGGACCTGGGGTTTGAGATCCTCAATTTTATGGAGCGGATCGGTAGATGACCAATCCGTAAAGCTAGGGAAAGGAATAGGGATAATATATCTGAAGCGGTCCACCAGATCTGCGGGCGTCCAAAAGCGGGCTGGTCGTAGTATACTAGTTCTGCAGAGGCTTATTAGTAATGGACTCAAACTCAGCACGGAGCTCTTTTTTTTAGTGCCTTCATCCATCATACCCAGGAAGCTGTCCCCCAAATTTTCATTAGAAATTTCTGGGTTTATAATTTTAAGCATCATCATGGTTTTCAAATTTTCGATGTCAGCCTCCATTTTGACGGGCGGGAGAGTTGGGTTTTGGTATATGCTGGCTAGATTAGGGAAGGCTGGGTTAATTTCTGGTTGCGGTGTCTGATAAGGGTTTTGGGCAGAATATGGATATTGGGTTGGATATGGATATTGGGCCGGATATGGATTTTGGGCTGGATATGGATTTTGGGCTGGATATGGATTTCGGGCTGGATGGGGATATTGGGCTGGATAAGGTTATTGGGCTGGATATGGATTCTGGGTTGGATAGGGATATTGGGTTGGATAAGGATTATGGGCTGGATATGGAGGGTGTGATGAAAAAAGTGTTAAAATTTTGGTAATAATAGGTATTTGGTGGGTTGGTGTTTGGCTGGGAAATTGGATTTGGAGGAACATGGAAGGTTGATGCTTCTTGGGGGACTACAGGGGAAGAGATTACCTCACTTTCTGCTGCCATACTGCTCGGATCTGTATTTTCTGCGATTACGCCTATCGATCGATCTTGATACCTACAGTTCGATTGCACTAATTTCTTGTATCAACCGGCTAGTACTATTTTTGCCTTTCCAAATTTGGGCTAGGTTTATGAGGAAAATGGGTTTTGGATGTATCAGAAGGCTGGCTGAAAGGCTTTCAAGGCTTGGAGTACAGCGTGCCTTTATTAGTATATTTTATTATTTATTATTTTCCCTACAATTGACCAGGATAAGCACACTTAATTTTGACAGCCTCGGGAATTTTCCCGAGGGATTCTTTCTCCGCAGTATAGGACCAACGTATTCCACACGCTTTCGACTCCCGAGATCGATGATCCCAGGCGAAGGGCCTATACTCTTTCTGGGATCCACCATTCGAAATGGTCTAGGTCGAGCATTAGAAAATAATAAATCAGCCCTAGTGTATATATTTTTTTTTTGACTTGCACATATTTTTTGACTTGCGCACATTTTTTTTTACTTGCGCACATTTTTTTTGACTTGCTCATATTTTTTTTTTGACTGGGGCTGACCCACAATTTAAAATGCAAAAACCGATCGGTCTTTGAAGTGTCCTGAAAATCTATATGCAGTCTAACGTTGGCTCATGCAGGGGGTAAGCTGGCTATGGTGTAGGGTAGCAGTTTGGAATATAATTACTAACGGAATGAGTTTCTGTCGGTTTTTGCTATCAGAAATTTTTCGTCAGAGATTTCCGTCAGTAAATGTTGATTCTGTCAGTAATATCAACGAACGTTTCTGTTAGCAATTTTCATCTCCGTTAGTGATTTCCGACGGATTACTCCGTCAGTAATTTATATTTCCGTCAACAATACCGACGAATATTTCCGTTAGCAATTTACATATCCGTTAGTGATTCCCAATGCCTGCTTAATATATTTTTCCGTCGATATCTTGTGAACGTATCCGTTAGCAATTTCCATTTCCGTTAGCAATTCTTGACGGATTACTCCGTCGGTAATATATATTTCCGTCAGTAATACCGACGAACGTATCCGTTAGCATTTTCCATTTCCGTCAGCAATTTCCGACGGAATATACCGCCAGTAACATATATTTCCGTCAGTAGTGCCAACGGAATATTCCGTCAGTAATTGCAAAAATACTAACGGAATGTCCATTAGTAATGCTAAAAAAATGCTTAAAATTTTAGCTTTACGAACATAATTTCCGTCAGTAAAATTAAAAAGAAAAATAATAATTTTTATATAAATTAAATGTTTTTAGGTGCCTGATTTATCATAAATATATATAATAGGCTCATGACAAAAATTAATTGCACTACAAAACTAAAACATTAAATAGAACAAAATGTTATTACATCAAATTCGTTTCCCAAATATATTGTTAATTACGATTGTATTGAATATTCGACACAGAGAAATTATGTAAAGGAATTAGGGGACTGGGTACGAGGAGTGGACGAAGATCCATGCATAAAAGCGCCATCCGGGCGCGCATCTCTATTTCCGTGCAGCTCGCTCGGCCATTTGTTCATCTCGTCGAGCCATAGCTTCATCCTGCTGCGCCACCCTAGCTTCCAATGCATCCATCTTGGCTTGCGAAGCTTCATCCAACGGAGCATTTGATCCTCCCGTTGACGACAAACTCGGAGAAGAGACTGTGGATGAAAGCAAAGTGGCACCTTAGTCCCCCAATCCGTAAAGTCTATTCCCTCTTTTTTTTCGGCCTTGTGACACAACTCTCTGCCATAATTCTATTTTCGACGAAGTGGGAACGGGAGTTCCTCTCGAACTCCTCCGGCGGCCTGGGTGGCCTCTTCATTTTCAATCATCTTAAAGGCATTCGTCATTAAAAAATACAATAATTAATAAAACATCAAACATAATAGATATATGATCCAATTTGATATACATTAAGAATTTTGATACTTACATATGTAGACTCGGCAGTTTGATCAACCCACTGACGAGGTTGACCAAGAGCACCCTGAGTGGTATGCGTGCTAACAAATACGTCAAGAAAATCAAAGTCGGGACCGAATTTCTTTACCTACAAGCATGATGGTTAGATTTTTTTGTTTATTCTATGAACATAAGGTTGTTTAGTCAAAGCTTTAAGTTTCCTGGAAATTTCAAACCATTTCAAACTGATTTTAAAAAGAGAGACGAAGCAGTAACAATAAGAACAAACTCTAGTAGAATGCAATTGATAAGGCAACAAAAAAGTGAATAGGATTGTAACTAACAGAATTCAAGTGTAACCATGGAAAAGGGAATGACAAATATATTTTAATCATATAATAAGAGAATCTTCTTGGAACATCAGTGAGATATTGATTGCCATCCTTGGGCAGGAACAATACACTTCCTACTTTGCAAAGTTTGTTGTTCTTGGGTGGGACAACTTCACAAAACCTGCCCCTTGGGTATAAAATTCTCAATATAAATCACCACTATTAAATAAGCCAAAATGTCCTGCATTTTCACGAAGTATTTCCATATATTTAAACTTGGTCCGTTGAGAAAAGGATGTTTTTGAAAGTCAGTATATAATATCCTAAGGCCTCCCCACCAATATACAATTATGGTTTGGATGCTCCAACTAGCACAATAACCCACCAGTAACTGGGAATGTAGAAAACAGGTAGAGAATTCTCCAGCTAGGTAAAAAAAAGAAACGTCGTCAATCTAAACACAAAGTAACACTAACACTGAAGTTACAATTCAGTGAGATTGCCAAACAGAAAAGGCAACACAGGTTTGATTCCATATATGCTCCCTTTAGTTTGCTGGCATAAAAGCGCCCATTTTCTTTTATAAAGCCAATTGGGCACTAACAGGTCTAGGTGAGGTGATAAAAACAGTTCTTTCACTAATCTCTAGATTAGCTTATTAGCCTTCCAAGAATTCATAGATTTTAAAAAGAACATATAAAGATTTATAAATTTAAATAAAATAAATTTACATAAAATTATTCAAGCGACTTTACCTTTTATAACCCTGTGCACTGTTCCAAAAGATATAATGTTCTCTCAGATGCTCTAAGATATTCGAATTGTGGGTATGAACACAAAACTGGAAAGAAAAAATTGAAAACAACTAAAGCAAACCGGTCCTGGTTGTTTGGCTTTCCAAATTTTTATTAAGAAATTAGAATAACACAATGATTTCAGATTGAGTTGGAGCAACTTAAAAACCAAAATAAACCAAACTGAGGCAATTAAGCAATATCAATTCGGAGATTATAATAATACGAACAAATTACCTATTTGATTATAATCTCAATCGTTGAGATTCAAAACTCATAAAGAAAAAAAAATACAACAACACATATGAAGAAAGTTAAACAAAACATATATCTGCATTGGATATATATTTAAGTAGCAATTATTGATGCAAAAAACAGCCACAGTAACCATTGAAAATTAAAATGACGATTGTTGATTCAAATATTACATTGCTTCCAAAATTCATGTTCCGAAATACCAAATAGGCATAGCACGCAATAACCAAACACTACTAAAAAATATAAGTATATAACAACAATGTTGGATTGTAATAGTTATAGATTGTTAGTTATTAATACAATAAGTATTTTTCCAATTAACACTAAACGTCTATATACTAGTCAAAAAATTTGTTTTAGTCATTCCCATCATAATCTCTTTTTAAATATCTTCAGCAAGATGGCTAATTACAGCTGATTCCTTGTTGTCTTTGAAAAACATGTTTAGGAGTTACTTTTATAGGAGATCGTGGCCCAACAATTAAGCATGTTTTCTTCAAACTCTATGCCAAAGCATGCATTGTTGAAGGCTCACAAGTCTTATCCCCCTTGGACTACTTTGGAACTTTTTGATTAGAAATAGCCACATTTTGAAATTGGACTTTAATCGGAATGTGATGCAGCCTATCATTAATGAGGTTGTGACATCCATTTTCTTTAACAAGCGCCCCAGCGAGGTTTTAAGGTTCTTTAATTCCTTATCGGCAATGTTGACGGAGAATTTAGGTTCTGAAGGATTTAGTCTTAGCCTAGAGAATTTAGGTTCATACTCTATATTTCTTGTTAATTGTGCTAAAGTTGATAGAAATTTTTGTAGAACAAGTTAGATAAACATCATGTTTTTAATAATGGGAGGAAGACGTTACAAATTAAACATTTGAGATAGTATATGATTATTACTGAACCACTGCCAATCAATTCTTCATCTGCTCCACTCAAAGAGTCGTTTTGAAAGTATAGGAAAACTATTTCATAAATACCCTTAAACTTAAGGATTTAAAATTATTGTGTGCTTATTTTATGTTTAATGTAACGAGGATGAGTTTGGGAACTCATAGTCATAGATTAATCAGTTTATTACCTAAACATGAGGATGAGTTTAATCAGTTTATTACCTAAACATGAGTCTTTGTGATGATTGCACAATAAAATTTATGCTAGTTTTAATTTACGTAATTAATAACATGAATAAAAGAAGGGGGTGTTTTTTGTCAACATAAGCTCAATCTAGATGAATGTAGTGGATAAGTACACACATAAAAATTTATTAAGATTGTAATTCAATTAAAGGGTTGGAACCTGCACTTAATTGACAACTTTCACACTTCATGGAGCAACAAGATGAGACAGCAAATCATCATCTCTTAAAAAGCAGAAATACCGTCATCGTAAATGCTATTTTTCTTATCTAATTTTAGAAGAAAGATTACAATATATCAACTTGAAGATTTAATTTTTCATGTAACTAACTAACTTTATATATCATTAGGAACAAATTTTACCCTGCAATTTCATTTGTTTATTCCATCTTGTGATAAAAAAAATACATCATGTGTAGAGCATTATAAATTATTGATCAAAGCTAGGATTTTAGGGGATTATAAGGGAACTTGAAAGTCGTTATCAAAGCTAGGATTTCGGGTTAGTATTGTAAGGGAGTGTTGATTAAAATCTGGGTATAACTGTGAGGGTTATTGGCGGGTTTTTGTGGCCGTTTGTAAGGGTTTGGTGCGGCTGAAAGCTGTTCAAAATTCCAAACAAATTCCCAAAAAAACAAACAAACCTTCAATCGAAAAACGAACGAGTGATATCATCAAAGATCAATAAAACCAACCCATACAAAGATTTACAAAGAAAACGAAAAATGAAAATCAAAGATCGGAGACAGAGATGAACGAAAACATACCAGACAAAGGGTAGAATGGATCTAGGGTCAAGAACTGCAAAAAAAAAATTTGAAATGATTAGGAAGAATATGATCCAATCCTTAACATCACCTCCGTCGACGTAAAGATATAATATATGTATGTACCTGGTTACAGAGTTGACGACTGGATCAGCAGAGGAACCGGATAGGCTGGCATTGGATCTTGGATCTATCTAAGAGAGGGATTAAGAAATGTCTGGCCGAAGATGGACTCGGAGATGGCAAGGTTGATGTCGGTGATGGAGGATGGTGGCCGGGCGGGGGAGATGAAGGACGGAGGAGAACGAACTGGGGCGAGCAGCCGTGTGATGAGAGAGGGTAGGGATTGAGCGCCGTTTAGAAAGAGGGAGGGTTTGAGATTTGGGTTTAGATAAGTAGTATTTATACCTAGGTTTTAGAAAGAGAGAGTGTTTGAGATTAGGGTCTAGAGTTGTTTTTATACCTAGGGCTTTTATTGTGTATTTAGTTATCAGCTAATTATAAATATAATATAATTTACATTGTGTTTGTTTATCTTAAATTTAATTTATGAAATAGAAAAAACAGTTTTATTTGATTTTTTTCTTAATTTATACTTTCAATTTATAGCTTTTATCTTTAATTTAATTTAATAAAAAAAGTGTGTGTGCAGCCAAATTACATTACATTAAGTTGCGTTAATTTAAGTTAACTTACGTTACGTTAAGTTACGTAAGTTAAGTTACGTTGCGTTACGTTACAATACGTTATGTTACGTTACGTCACGTTAAGTTACATTACATTAAGTTACGTTACGTTAAGTTACATAAGTTAAGTTACGTTATGTTAAGTTACGTTACGTTACGTTAAGTTACGTTACGTTAACTTACGTTAAGTTACGTTAACTTCACGCCACGTTGCCACGCCACGTTACGTTAAGTTGCCACGTTAAGTTAAGTTGCTGTTAAGTTAAGTTAAGTTACGTACGTTACGCCAACGTTACGTTAAATTAAGTTAAGTTACGTTACATTACGTTAAGTTAAGTTAAGTTAAATTACGTTACGTTACGTTAAGTTAAGTTAAGTTAAATTAAGTTAAGTTAAGACAAAATGTTGGGACTAGTACAGCACGGCCAAAATCTAGTGTTTGGGGACAAGAAGTTTCAAGATCTTCGGATTGGGGTGCTATAGCTTCTAAGAAAGATAGTGATCGGCCGATTTCATTGCCTTCTCAGGGTATGAAGGATGAAAAGGCTGATGCTCCTATGTGGAAAAAAGCTGATCAGCCGATTTCATTGCCTTCTTGGTTCGTTGGATCTGAGTGAAGACGGAGCGTAATTCAAAACTTATTCAAAAGGAGACTTAGAACGGATTAACAAAAGTTAAATTTTTTAAATTCTAAGCTGAAGGTGAATTGATTGGGGAAGTAACGAGGTGAACTTCGTTTCAAGGTGGGGGGGTTGGTGATGGCTGTAGGAATGCGGCGGTTTGTAAGGAAGGATCGAAGTAGCGAATGTAAAGGGCTAGGAGCGAGTGGCCCTAGTTGATTAGCCTGGAGCTCGGATCTGGGGCGCGTGATAACTTGTGCGGATAGCGAGATATAAGGCGAGGCGGGGATTGAGAGGGATGCAATTCCAACGTGCTAAGGGGAAAACAAGGAGGGTTGATTATTCAACGACGAGATAAGAAAGCTATGGTGAATGGGATTGAGAATCATGGGAGCTCGATTGGGTGAATGTCGAACTAGGGCAAATATGGAATTGGGTTGGGCTTGATGGTGGCCGGGAAGTCGAAGAAAGAAAGGTGCACCGCGGTGGCCCTAGTTGATGATGGAGCTCGGCTATGAAGCCGAACTGGGGTGGAGAAGCCATAGTGAGTGGCTGGCGAAGGAGGCGGATTGGATGGATAGAGTTGAAGGGGAACAGAGGAGGTGAATTGGACATATGGAATACAATTATTTTTAAAAAAATAATTTTAATTATTTTAAAAAATTATAATTCAAAATTATTTTAAAAATCAAAAACTAAATGTATACCCATCCCATATATGCAAGTTCAATTAATGATAAAAATTAATTATTAACCAAATCTCACTATTATATTGTTTTTAATTTTTTTAAAATAATATAATTTTTCAAAAAAAATTATTTTGATTGTTATAAAACAATTTTTCACTTAAAATATCCAAAATATCAACTAAATGATGAACTATAAATTGATAAAATATCATTCATTAAAATGATTATAATATTTTTCTACTAAGAAACAATTATAATTTATTTACCAAAAAATATTAATTTTGTATAATAGTGACGGATCAGGACGGCGTATTCCGTCACTGATCAGTGACGGAATAAATCAATTAGTGACGGAATCTCCGTCACTAAATCTGGAATGAAACAATTATAATTTATTCAACAAAAAATCATTAATTTTTTATAATAGTGACGGAAAAATCGTCACTGATCAGTGACGGATCAGGACGGCGTATTCCGTCACTAATCAGTGACGGAATAAATCAATTAGTGACGGAATCTCCGTCACTAAATCTGGAATGAAACAATTATAATTTATTCAACAAAAAATCATTAATTTTTTATAATAGTGACGGAGAAAGCCGTCACTGATCAGTGACGGATCAGGATGGCGTATTCTGTCACTGATCAGTGACGGAATAAATCAATTAGTGACGGAATCTCCGTCACTAAATCTGGCATGAAACAATTATAATTTATTTAACAAAAAAATCATTAATTTTTTATAATAGTGACGGAGAAAACCGCCACCGATCGCGATCGATCGGATGTATTCCGTCACTAATCAGTGACGGAATAAATCAATTAGTGACGGAAACAAACAATTACCAACGGAAACTCCGTCATTAAATATGGCGCCATTTCAAAGTGATTTTGCCGACGGACTTCCGTTAGTAATTTTAAAATTCCGTCAGTAATTGTTGTCGAAAAATTCCGTCAGTAATATTCCGTCACTAATTAATGACTCACGGATCTCCGTTAGTACTTTTCAAATTCCGTCAGTAATATTCCGTTAGTAAATGTCATGTTTCTAGTAGTGTATAAAAATAGAAAAGAAAACAGATATAGTCTGTCTTGCTGTTATTTGTGGATTTTTCGGCTTTTTAGCTTGAGCGCGAGCAAGCAAGCATACCATCAAGAAATAGAAAGAAAAGTGGGGAATCTATCTATTTTTATTAAAAATGGGTCCTAATCCCCAAAATAAAATGACAGAATGAATGCATGTATGTATATATATTTTGCAGAAATGAAAATGAAGCAGAATAAAATAATATAAGGCCGAAAATGAAAAGATTTTAAAAACAAAGCCCCGGCCCGTTTGTTGTGCTGCCCGCACATAAGATATTACATATATATATATATATATATCTTATATATATATATATAAAATAATATATATATATATATATATATATATATATATATATATATATTTATTTATTTATTTTTTTGATTTATTTTTGAAAGATACGAATATTTTCAAGTATATCTGTAACAGTGTTTGAAATGAAACTGCTGCAAGATGGAGGATCATATCCACAAATATAGACACGGATGTTAAAGGAACACAATATTCAACTGTTTAAATTAATATAACAAGCATACTTTAGCCAGAAACAAAAGAAAAAAAAGTTTTGGTTACTGAGTCTAGCCCTCCATTTTAATTTATTAAAATAAAAACGATCTTCCCAGCAGAGTCGCCACTGTGGGTTCCCGGGAAACGTGCTCGCGCCCGCGCCTGATAGGGGTGCGGTCCGGCGGATGCGGTGACATCCACGCCTGCTCCAGCCTCCCTTGTTTAGGGAGGACGAAATCAAAAGTGCGGGAGGAGTGCTGTCGGAATAGCGCGTTGGAATGCGCCTCGGTTGCCTTTAGTGGATTTTTGATCCGATATGGGAGCTTTGGATTTTCTATGTCAAGTTATCCATTTTTTAGGGGATACCAGGATATAGGAAAACATCACCTTTTCATTCCCATCCTCCCTTGTTTAGGGGAGAACGTGAAAGTGCAAAGAAAGATGTTGCAGCGCCCCCACTATGGATTTTATGAAAATAGCCTTATGGCCTATTTCGGATCACTATGAGTGCTTTGGGTTTTCTACGTCAAGTTATCCCTTGTTTAGGGGATACCAGGACATAGGAATACATCACCTTTCCATTCCCATTCTCCTTTTTTTAGGGGAGAACGTGAAAGTGCAAAGAAAGGTGTTGCGAGGCCCCACTGGATCCAAAATGTTTTTAGAGTCGCCATCTTTATTTTAAGGCAAAAATAAAGCAAAACCAGAAAAAGAAAACCAGAGATGAAGAAAACGGGTTCGGAGGCTAAGTTACGAGTTGGGAAGGTGCTAGGCACCCAACTCGCCCTTTCGGTCTCAAAACGGTTTTTGGCTAAAGTATGCTTTTTGTTATATTTATTTAACGATAAATAAAGCATTAATCGCCTACAAATACATCCATTACATCTATATTATTTACGGACTTGCAACGATCTCTTTTACAAACAATTACAAATATACTTGAAAATATTTGGCCATAGTGACTTACATTTAGTATTATTTCCTAACAAAATCCGGGCAAAGATAACTGCTTATATATTTACATTAGGCCGGATAGGAAATAATACTGTTACAAACCAAGACTTTAATGAATAAATAAAACAAATAATTACAAATACATCTGAAAACATTTGGCCATAATAACGGCTACATTTAGTACTATTTCCTAATTAAATCCGGGCAGCACATCCGCTTATATGACTACATTGGGCCGGATTGGAAATAATACTATTACAAAATAAAAATGAAAGACTTTAAAATAAACTTACAGACAGCCTAGGGTGTGCTCGCCTCGTCCCGGGGAGAGAGAGTCTTTTTGTTGTTGTTGTTGTTGTTGTTGTTGTTGTTGTTGTTGTGTGTTGTTGTTGTTGTGTGTTGTTGAATTTGGGCGGTAGAAAGTTATTTTTGGCCAAGGGATTTGGGCAGGGTAACTGTTTGTGTTTGGTTGTTTGTTGGCTTGAGGTAGGCTGAAATCAGGTAGAGTAACGACTTATTTCTGGCTGATTTGGCCTTTTAAATCGGGCAAAGCAACTGCTCTTTCCACGATTTTTGTACCGGGGAAATAGGGTGGATACCTAGCTGGGGGGCTAAGGTACACTTCTATCGGTTAGTTTTGTGTTTGGAGGAGGTTTGGTAGAGTTTCGAGGCTTTTTGAGGTGATCACTCACTATCTCACACCGCTCTCTAATTCTCCAGCATAACGTTAACGCGGAGAAGCTTTACGCAAACTTTCTGTGTGAAATGAGGAGCCGAGCACTGCTATTTATAGGTTGAAGCATGGACATCGCGGGTATTAGAAATCTTCTCAAACGCATCAACCGGTTGCACCGCGCGCTGAATGAGTTGCATTTTACGGCAAACTTTGGATGAACAGTGCACAGAGAAAAGGAATTGGGCGCCATACATCATGGTTTTGGGCGCCATGCCCAATTTGGTGGGTAGCCACGCCTATTTTCTTTTCTGCGCTGCAAACGGTTGTACCTCGAGTTGGAAAAAGTTGCATTTTACGGCAAATATTGCATGAACAGTGCCAGGGGAAGCAATTTGGGCGCCTTCCCCTCCTCATTTGGGCACCATGCCCAATTTCATGGGTGGCCACGCCCAATTTCCAAACATTGGTATTTTTGAGCATCCAGGTCCCTGCAGTTTCTTCTTTTGCGCATCCTGCTTTGTCCTTTTGCATTTTTAACCCTGTAACTTGACATTTGTTAATGTTTTAACAGGTCTTGATATTTTATGTCATGTCACATACCAGGGGTACGAAATTGGGGTGTCTACAGAGCCCCTCAACGATGGAGTCTACGGGTAACCCGCAGCTTACTGAGTAGACGAACATCGTTGATAAGAATAGACTCTCCAATTTCGTTTCATTTCAAAATGAGGGAGAAATATGCAGCAGGTAGCAGTTATAATGCAGCAATTTATCAAACCTCTATATCCTAGACATTTTTAGTCAGTTATAGCAGGTTATCGCAGTTTTTAAGCAGATATGAAAATTAAATGCTCTGATGGTCGGACCTACTAATGTAGGCTGCCTACGTATCCCTTAATAAAAGGAATCAGACCAAACGTAGTTCGGCCTAAGCCGAAACAAACAACCAATTGAAGAAAAGATTTTCATGTTTTTCGAAAAGTCGTATTCTTCCGGTCCGAAACCGTTGTCAAATACGGTATGAAGATTTTTGTGTTTTTCGAAAACCATATTTCAACCGATAAATACCTGTCGTTGAAATACGTTAAGAGGCATTTTCAAAATCATGTTTGGCTGGCCTCGTACCTTGTTTCCAAACATAATAAGAAAACTTTCAAATTTTTGAAAACTGTACTCGACCGATAAACTGTCGTCGAATACAACAAAAGAGAATTTTCTTCAAAATTTCGAAAATTGTATCCAACCGATCAAAATCCGTCGTTGGATACGACAAAGAGATTTTTCTTTTTCTCCTTCCTCTTTTTTTTTTTTTGAATATTCCTCTTTTTTTTTTTTTTTTTTGAACAAAACCTTTTGAAAAAGATTTTCTTTTTATTTCTGAAAGCAAAATAAGAAATCTTACCTTTCTTACCTTTCCTACCTTCTCATGCTTTTGACTGCTGCAGTTGGCTCAGCTGATTTGGCTATATCCGCTGTTCTGACTTTTCATGTTGGGGATTTCCCTCTTTTTTTTCTTCTTTTTTTTCTTGCATTTTTTTCTTTTGTTTTGCACTTCTTCTTTTTTTTCTTTTTTTATGACTTTATTTTTCTCTGACTCTCTTTTTTTTCTTTTCTTTGATTGATTTTTCTTTTCTTTTATTTTGCATTTTTCTTTTTTTTTTTTTTTTAGGGAAAGGGGCTTACCTTTTGCCGCTGAATTTTCTGACTTTTCTGCTTGTCTAGCGACTGACTTGCTGGAGACATGAGCTTTTCTTGCTTCTTGGGTGAAAGACCATTGAATGTGGTTAACAAAATTGCTTTTGTTAACTCTCTGCTAAGTCTTAGGGGCCTTTTTGCAACTCTGACATTTTGAGGACTTAATTATTGATTCTGAGTTGCTTGGAGGGGGAGAAGTGGAAAACTCTCAAACTCTCCCTTTCTTCTTACGGGATGAAGACATGAGTCTTCATTTCTCTTTCTCTCTTCTGCTCCTTGCCTCTGCCTTTGCCGACGGAGCGAGTTTTCTCTATTTCCTTCATTTCTTCTTCTTCATTTTTTGTTTTGTTTTTGTTTTTTGTTTTTTTCTTTTTGTCATTTGTATGTAAAATCTGTACAGACATGGGTTATGTAATGCAGTATAATTTTACATGATATGAGAAAATAAAATGCACACTCAAAATACATGCAGAAAATAAAGTTATACCGATATCTAAGGGTAGTGGCACGCTGTATCTCAGAAATGAAATTCAAAGGAGTGCACCTTCGGGCTTGAGCGGGCTTTTCTCTTTCCTTTTTTTTTGTTTGTTTGTTTGTTTTTTTTTTTTTTTGATATGCGGGGAGAGGAAAAGGCAGTCACCTCCTTGTGTTCTCGGCCATATAGTAGGCTACACTTGGCATAAGGCTATTCCCATAGCCCCTTTTTTCTTCGCAATCACCAGGCGGCGAATAGGCGGAATCCCATCATTTGGTCAAGCTTCAGACTGTGTGGATAATGAATAGGACAGGGACACTTCTTGTGCTTCTGGTTCTGATGAGACTGAGCCTTTTCTGTGCCTTGCAGAAGAAGTATATGGGCCCGACCGGGCAGACATCGCAGGTACTGATGGACCACTTCGGGGCTGAAACTACAAACGAAGGGAGATTTGGGGAGAACAAGTGGGGGTATAGGCAAAAGTATATATGTGCAAGCATAATGCATAATGTAAATGTCTTAATAAAAATTCTTAAATTGCACCTTGGGACCTGTAATATTATATTTAGTGTTTTAATGTGAGCTTTTGTCGTGGTTTTTCTCTTTCTTTTGTCAGTCGAGCCCTTTGAATGCTGAAGTCTGGAGATAGGATGCTGAGGATTCAAAGAGTGTCTTCCCTCCCCTTTTTCTCCTGATTTTCCGCTTTTTTTTTATGCTCTAACTTTTTCTGCTCTAACTTTTGCCTAGGCTGCCCTTTCGGGTTTTCAACCTACCGAGCCCTTATTTCTCTTTTTTGTTTTTTTTTCTGTTCTAACTTTTGCCTAGGTCGCCCTTTCGGGTTTTCAGCCTAGCGAGCCCTTATTTCTCCTCTTTATTTGTTTTTTTTTATTTGCTCTAATTTTGCCTAGGCCACCCTTTCGGGTTTTCGGCCTAGCGAGCTGGAGAGGGAAGCACTTGCCGGATATGGTGTCTCAAGCATAATACCTTTTGAGCTCAATGAGATTGGAGGGCTGAACTTGGTCTTTTCTTTCTTGGCTTGTGAGGAGTACGTCATCTCCTGACCGGATCTCTTGGACAATATACGGCATATCGTGGAAGAGAGTGGTAGCAGCCCTTTGATAGGTAGCCCCAGCATTTTTTTTTAGCCCAGATGGCATGACATGATAGCAGTAGGTCCCCCAACGGGTGGTGAATGAGGTCATTTCTTGGTCTCCTGCCGCCTTTGATTTGACTATGGCCCAGCATGCTGTTGACGAAGGATCTGACTTTGTGACCAGCAACTGCGTCTACCACAATATTGATATTGAGTAGAGAGAAATTATCTTTGGGCGACACCTTGCTGAGGTCGCAGAAGTCTACGCAGATCCAGACCTTCCTATTGGGCTTGGGAACGGTCACTATGTAGGACAGCCTGATCGGGTATTTTTTTCTTTTTCACTTTTTTTTCACGTTTTTTTTTACCCGAATGAAGTTGACGTGCAGCTGTTTCATGCTTTCCTCTTTTTTTTTAACTTGTAGTGACCATTCAGGCTTGATGCGACGGAGCTTTTGTCTGATTGGCTGAGCATCCGGACATGTGGGGATCCGGTGTTTGACTATGGCTGGGTCTACCCTTGACACATCTTCAAGTAAACATGTCCACGAACTCTTTGAGGAGATCCATGAGTGTTATCCTTTTTAGAACCTTGCAGGAAGTTGCCGATTTTGATTCCTTTGATTTCATTGTCCAGCCCCAGATTGATAGTGGATCAGTTTTCAGTTGCTGTTGATGAATGATGTTGTTCCTGGTGCTCAACTGACTTTACAAGCTCAAGCAAATAAATTTTTTTTTATCTTTTGGGTCCTATTAAATGACTCATCATTATAATGATTTAATGGTCTTTTAATATAGGTGCAACTAAGAAATAAGAAAAGACATTTAGATTATTATTAAAAGCAAACCGTACCGGGTTTATTACATTATTGAGGACCTGGGGTTTGAGATCCTCAATTTTATGGAGCGGATCGGTAGATGACCAATCCGTAAAGCTAGGGAAAGGAATAGGGATAATATATCTGAAGCGGTCCACCAAATCTGCGGGCGTCCAAAAGCGGGCTGGTCGTAGTATACTAGTTCTGCAGAGGCTTATTAGTAATGGACTCAAACTCAGCACGGAGCTCTTTTTTTTAGTGCCTTCATCCATCATACCCAGGAAGTTGTCCCCCAAATTTTCATTAGAAATTTATGGGTTTATAATTTTAAGCATCATCATGGTTTTCAAATTTTCGATGTCAGCCTCCATTTTGGCGGGCGGGAGAGTTGGGTTTTGGTATATGCTGGCTAGATTATGGAAGGCTGGGTTAATTTCTGGCTGCGGTGTCTGATAAGGGTTTTGGGCAGAATATGGATATTGGGTTGGATATGGATATTGGGCAGGATATGGATTTTGGGCTGGATATGGATTTTGGGCTAGATATGGATTTCGGGCTGGATGGGGATATTGGGCATGATAAGGATATTGGGCTGGATATGGATTCTGGGCTGGATAGGGATATTGGGTTGGATAAGGATTATGGGTTGGATATGGAGGGTGTGATGAAAAAAGGGTTAAAATTTTGGTAATAATAGGTATTTGGTGGGTTGGTGTTTGGCCGAAATTGGATTTGGAGGAACATGGAAGGTTGATGCTTCTGGGGACTAGGGGAAGAGATTACCTCACTTTCGCCGCCATACCGCTCTGATCCGTATTTTCTGATCGATTCTCGCCTCTATCCGATCTCGATATCGATACCCTCGTCGATTGCACAAATTTCTTGTATCAACCGGCCAGTACTATTTTTGCCTTTCCAAATTTCGGCCAGGTTTATGAGGAAAATGAGTTTTGGATGTATCAGAAGGCTGGCTGAAGGCTTTCTGGGCTTGGAGTACAGTGTGCCTTTATTAGTATATTTTATTATTTATTATTTTTCCTACAATTGACCGGATAAGCACTGCTTAATTTTGACAGCCTCAGAATTTTCCGAACAAAGGGATTCTTTCTCCGCAGTATAGGACCAACGTATTCCACCTCGCTTCGACTCTCGAGATCGGATCGATCCCAGCGAAGGGCCTATACTCTTTCCTGATCCACCATTCGAAATGGTCTAGGTCGAGCATTAGAAAATAATAAATCAGCCCCAGTGTATTTTTTTTTTTTGACTTGCGCATTGTTTTTTGACTTGCACATATTTTTTGACTTGCGCACATTTTTTTTTACTTGCACACAATTTTTTTTTTGACTTTTTTTTTTTGACTGGGGCTGACCCACAATTTAAAATGCAAAAACCGATCGGTCTTTGAAGTGTCCTGAAATCTATATGCAGTCTAACGTTGGCTCATGCAGGGGGTAGGCTGGCTATGGTGTAGGGTAGCAATTTGGAATATATTTATATGCATGTGCGCGTGTGTGCGGTATCTAAAAAGCAGAAAAAAGTTTTTTTCTTTTTTTCAGATATAAAAATAGAAAGGAAAACAGATATAGCATGTCTTGTTGTTATTTGTGGATTTTCTCGGCTTTTTAGTTTGAGCGCGAGCAAGCAAGCATACCATCAAGAAATAGAAAGAAAAGTGGGGAATCTTAAAATAATATAAGGCCGAAAATGAAAAGATTTTAAAAACAAAGCCCCGGCCCGTTTGTTGTGTCCGCCTCTGATAGTATTGCACATAAGATATTACATATATATATATATATATTATATATATATATATATATATATATATATATATATATCTTATATATATATATATATATATATATATATATATATATATATATATATATATATATATATATATATATATATATATATATATATATATATATATTTTATATATATATTTTTTTGATTTTTTTGAAAGATACGAATATTCTCAAGTATATCCGTAATGTGTTTGAAATGAAACTGCAATATGGAGGATCATATCCACAAATATAGACACGGATGTTAAAGGAACGCAATATTCAACTGCTTAAATTAATATAACAAGCAAACTTTAGCCGTAAACAAAAGAAAAAAAGTTTTGGTTATCGAAGTCTAGCCCTCCATTTTTATTTATTAAAATAAAACGATCTCCCCAGAAGTCGCCACTGGGTTCCCGGAAACGTTCCCGCGCCCGCGCCTCGATGGGTGCGCTGGCCCATGCGATGCGGTGACATCCATCGCTCCTGCCCACCTCCCTTGTTTAGGGAGGACGAAATCAAAAGTGTGGAGAGGAGTGCCGTCTGAATAGCGCGTTGGAATGCGCCTCTGCTTGCCTTTAGTGGATTTTTGATCCGATATGGGAGCTTTGGATTTTCTATGTCAAGTTATCCCTTTTTAGGGGATACCAGATATAGGAAAACATCACCTTTCCATTCTCCATCCTCCCTTGTTTAGGGAGAACGTGAAAGTGCAAAGAAAGATGTTGCGCCCCACTATGGATTTTATGAAAATAGCCTTATGCCCTATTTCGATCACTATGAGTGCTTTGGGTTTTCTACGCAAGTTATCCCTTGTTTAGGGGATACCAGACATAGGAATACATCACCTTTCCATTCTCATTCTCCCTTTTTAGGGAGAACGTGAAAGTGCAAAGAAAGGTGTTGCGAGGCCCCACTGATCCAAAATGTTTTTAGAGTCGCCATCTTTATTTTAAGGCAAAAATAAAGCAAACCGTAAAAAGAAAACCGAGATGAAGAAAACGGGTTCGAGGCTAAGTTACGAGTTGGGAAGGTGCTAGGCACCCAACTCGCCTTTCGGTCTCAAAACGGTTTTTGGCTAAAGTATGCTTTTTGTTATATTTATTTAACGTATAAATAAAGCATTAACCGCCTACAAATACATCCATTACATCTATATTATTTACTGACTTGCAATGCTTCTTTTACAAACAATTACAAATATACTTGAAAATATTTGATCATAGTGATCTACATTTAGTATTATTTCCTAACAAATCCGGGCAAAGATAATCGCTATATATTTACATTAGGCCGGATAGGAAATAATACTGTTACAAACCAAGACTTTAATGAATAAATAAAACAAATAATTACAAATACATCTGAAAACATTTGGCCATAATAACGGCTACATTTAGTACTATTTCCTAATTAAATCCGGCCAGCACAACCGCTTATATGACTACATTGGGCCGGATTTGAAATAATACTATTACAAAATAAAAATGAAAGACTTTAAAATAAACTTACAGACTGCCTAGGGTGTGCTCGCTCTGTCCCTCGGGGACAGAGAGTCTTTTTTGTTGTTGTTGTTGTTGTGTGTTGTGTGTTGTGTGAATTTGGGCAGCGTGACTGCTTCTGAAAGTTATTTTTGGCCAAGGGATTTGGGAAGGGTAATTGTTTGTGTTTGGTTGTTTGTTGGCTTGAGGTAGGCTGAAATCAAGCAGAGTAACGACTTATTTCTGGCTGATTTGGCCTTTTAAATCGGGCAGAGCAACTGCTCTTTCCACAATTTTTGGACCGGGGAAATAGGGTGGATACCTAGCTGGGGGGCTAAGGTACACTTCTATCGGTTAGTTTTGTGTTTGGAGGAGGTTTGGCAGAGTTTCGAGGGTTTTTGAGGTGATCACTCACTATATCACACCGCTCTCTAATTCTCCAGCGTAACGTTAACGCGGAGAAGCTTTACGCAAACTTTCTGTGTGAAATGAAGAGCCGAGCACTGCTATTTATAGGCTGAAGCAGGGACATCGCGGGTATTAGAAATCTTCTCAAGCGCATCAACCGGTTGCACTGCGCGCTGAATGAGTTGCATTTTACGGCAAACTTTGGATGAACAGTACACAGAGAAAAGGAACTGGGCACCATACATCATGGTTTTGGGCGCCATGCCCAATTTGGTGGGTAGCCACGCCTATTTTCTTTTCTGCGCTGCAAACAGTTGTACCTCGCGTTGGAAAAGTTGTATTTTACGGCAAATATTGCATGAACAGTGCCAGGGGAAGCAATTTGGGCGCCATCCCCTCCTCATTTGGGCGCCATGCCCAATTTCATGGGTGGCCACGCCCAATTTCCAAACATTGGTATTTTTGAGCATCCAAGTCCCTGCAGTTTGTTCTTTTGCGCATCCTGCTTTGTCCTTTTGCATTTTTAACCCTGTAACTTGACATTTGTTAATGTTTTAACAGGTCTTGATATTTTATGTCATGTCACATACCAGGGGTACGAAATTGGGGTGTCTACACAACCTTAGCAAGACACCCCCACACTAGCAAGAATTTGTAGAATGGAATTCTTCCATACCACATCTCGTAAGGGCTTTTGTCTAGCTTCTTGCGGGGTACCTTATTTAAAAGGTAATTAGCAGTACAGCTTCTCCCCATATGTTATGTGGTAATCCAGAACTTGACAACATGGCATTCATCATCTCTTTAAGAGTTCAATTTTTGCGTTCAGCAATTTCATTCTGTTGAGGTGCATAAGGTGTTGTTGCCTTGTGGATGATACCATGCTCAGCAAAGTATGTAGCAAATGGTGACTCATATTCACTTCCACGATCACTTCTTAGCATCTTAACCTTTCTGTTGAGTTGGTTCTCAACCTTAGTTTCATAGAGAATAACAAAACGTGGGTTGATCTGAACAGGAAAATTTTGTCCAACATTCATGTCTACGGGACGCGCTCGCACATGAGTACGGTATCCCGAAGGCTAAACTGGACCATGATTTGCACCCCCCCCTGCGCAGGCGTACGTGAGAGAAATCATCTATTTTATACAAGCTCACCCTTACCACATAAGGCACTTGTATATAAACCACTCAAGTTTTTGTTAATCTCTCAATGTGGGATAAACCCACTTCCAACAATCACACTTTAATCAATCATAACTTATTCATCCAAACACCAAATTGGACAAATAAATATTTGATTTTAATGTTCTCACAGAGTACAACACGATTCCACAAATACCCTTATCATTACACAAATGACACGTGCAGAAATCTATGCCCAAAAATACACAATTTCATTCTTTAAACACATTTTTTCCAACACCTTCTTATGGTGTCCTTAGTGATCTCAAGTTTGCAAAGAGTTCAAGGACTTTTTCAAGCTCGTTTTTCAAATAGCCAAGTCAAGATATCAAAGTCAGATCATCAAGTTAGTCACCACCTGTCCACCCACGAGGACCCTAGAAATGATCAAGCCTTTTTGTGCACGGTCAAAATTAATAAAATCTCAATATAATGTAAGACATGGCCCCATGTAACCACTCTGACGTGAGAGTAAGAATGAAGTATTGACGAGAAAGACAAAATTACAAAGTTTTGGTGTATGAAAGTGTGTGTACCTTTTAGGGTTTAGACGGGGGTATTTATAGCCCTTGATGGAGTTAATCTCGCAATGATTGACATAAACTGTTGATTTGTTGGGATTGATTGGCCTTGACTTGATCAAGGCCAAAACTGTCAGAGTTGTGGCTTGATTCTCGAGCATGTCCGACCATTGAAAATGAGACACCTTTTATGTGTTCGAGACTCCGAGTTTTTAGGAGTGGTTACTGTTGGAAAAAAATGTGTTTAAAGAATGAAATTGTGCATTTTTGTGGCATGGATTTCTTCACATATCATTTGTGTAATGACAAGGGTATTTGTGGAATCGTGTTCTACTTCGTGAGAACATTGAAATCATATATTTAATTGTCAAATTTGGTGTTTGGAAGAATAAGTTATGATTGATTAAAGTATGGTTCTTGGAAGTCGGTTTATCCCATATTGAGAGATTAACAAAAACTTGAGTGGTTTAAATACAAGTGCATGCCCTATGTGGTAAGGGTAAGCTTGTATAGAATAAAGACTCTCTCTCGCGCACACCTGCGTAGGGGGGTGCAAATCATGGCCCAATTTAGACTTCGGGATACCGTACTCATGTGCGAGCGCGTCCCGCGGACACGAATGTCGGACCACATTTTCCTATTCAGACCAACCCACGTTATGTTAATTATTCTTTTGGTTTTTGTAACTCCAACATTTATAACAGACTTTATAGGCTGTTATTACCAACTTTAATAAGAGATATTATTTACCTATTGATAATGGATTTATTTCATCATCAATGTGGTTATTTAATTAGTTTCTTGTCTACTCCTATAAAAGGAGATTATTTCCACAGTTACAGAATACGATTGAGAACACGATTAAGAACAATCTCCTTTTCTCCTCTATAATTCGTTGAGCGTATTCTTTGGCCTCATGCTTTCTTGTTGGTGATAGAGTCAGGCACAGATTCAGTTCGCTGAAATCCTTAGTGCTGAAGGTTTCTCTGGTGTCTCCATTGTATCCTGGGAGACAGACGTCCGTTAGAGCTTCCAAGCACAAACGGGAAGGAGCGAATCTGTTTTAAGGAAACTGTGTGCGACACAGGCCTCAGACTTGAAGGTTTTGTTCGTCGGGTAGATCACAGTTCTACAACATCAGACTTTGTGTGAAGTACCAACAGACTTCAGTCCACCAGCAGACTTTAGACCACCGGCAGACTTTAGTGCACCTGCAGACTTGAAGTCACCAGGAGACTTGAAGTTCACCAGAAGACTTGAAGTCTACCTGCAGACTTAGAATACAAAGCAGTAACTATTTCAATTGTTTTCAATTATGTAATTGTTTTTATTATTGTTTTCCCTGTATTATTTCTAACAATCTTAAAACAGACTAGCACTATTATCTTGGATAACAATAGACCCTTCTAAAGGGAAAAACAAACTTTTACAAGATACAGAATTGTGTATTCTAACTTTGTTCATATTTCAAAGCAATATGACAAATATCCAACGTGACCTTGAACCCAACGACCTCTAATGTTACTGTGACTCAGATTGTGGCCAATCTAACTGAGCCGATGCATCATAGCGAGAAACCGAAGAAATTTAGTGGCTTGAATTTCAAGCGTTGGCAGCAGAAGATGTTGTTCTACTTGACCACCCTGAACCTAGCGAGGTGTCTTAAAAGAAGATCCTCCAACGGTGGGTGAGAATCAGAATGATGTCCAAGCTGTTACAACAGTGGACGCATGGAATCATTTTGATTTCCTTTGTAGAAACTACGTGCTGAATGGGTTGATAAACTCATTGTACGAAGTTTACCGTAACAAGACAACGACAAAGGAGTTGTGGACATCGTTGGACCACAAGTATACATCCGAGGATGTTGGAGCCAAGAGGTTTATTGTTGGCCGCTTCCTGGATTATAAAATGGTAGATTCCAAGACTGTCTACATTCAAGTGCAAGAGCTGCAAGTGATCTATCATGAAATTCAAGCTGAAGGGATGGTTGTGAGTGAAACTTTTCAAGTGGCTGCAATTATTGAGAAATTGCCTCCATCTTGGAAAGATTTCAAGAGCTATCTGAAACACAAGCGAAAGGAGATGAATGTGAAACAACTGGTTGTCAGACTTCGTATTGTAGAGGACAACAGTGGTTCTGATAAGAAGACATTCATTCATGTGGCTGCTAAAGCCAATATGGTATAGCATGTCCAAAGCTCTAAAGGCAAAGGCAAGGCTACTGCTGGAAAAAGGGTCAGTTTGGGACCTAAGGGAGGAATCTCCAATAAGTGATTTTCTGGAAAGTGTGACAATTGTGGTGGCACGGGTCACAAGGCCACGGCTTGCAGAAAGCCAAGTAAAAACCGCGAAGCAAACATGGTGGATGACATCTCTCAAGATGTGTCAGAACTAAACCTTGTTGCGGTTGTCACTAAAGTGAACTTAGTGGGATCAAACTCCAATCAATGGTGGATCGACACTGGTGCCAGCAGGCATGTGTGCTCCAACAGAGAAATTTTCAGTACCTTTGAAGCTGCTGAGAATGGTGAGAAGGTTTTCATGGGAAACTCTGCCACTTCTGAAGTCAAAGGTCAAGGCAAATTGGTACTGAAGATGACGTCCGGGAAAGAACTAACTCTCAACAATGTACTCTATGTACCAGATATCCCGAGAACTTAGTCTCTGGAACTCTGCTGGTGAAGCATGGCTTCCGTATTGTATTTGAGTCAGATATTGTAACTCTGTCTAAGAGTGGAATGTTTGTTGGGAAAGATTATGTAACTGATGGGTTGCTTTAAGCTCAGTGTAATGGTTGTTAAACCAGCAAGCAATAATAATAAGAATAAGTCTTCTGTGTATTGCTTATGATTGTTGCATTGAATTGTAACTTATGGTCAATTGCATGATAAGTTATATCCCTAAGATTTTTCCTACTAATATATCGCAAGCACACTTTCGAACCATGTCTGCATGTTAGTCTCGATTTTCCCTACCATCTGTTTTAGCAAATGCTTATGTGAAATCCAGTGATGTTAAATCTTCGATTCCACAACTTCCATAATTGATATGATATTTTATGTGTTTTACTTTCTTATCAATAGCATGAGTATTTTGACATTAAGATATGATTTAGGCCATCTTTGGATCGTTTGAGCCTAAATATTTCCCGACCTTTACTAAAAATATCCCTAGTGTCCCCTTCGAGCCTAATTAAAAAGAATGGAGTGTGCTAAGCACACATTAAACCCCCATTCGACTTCATTTCTTTTACCCACATTAACTTAACCCTAAAAGTCTAAACACTTTTAGTCTACCCTTTGAGAGAGTAGGATGTGGGTGGGGAATTAATTTTATGGGACCAATTTTCAATCAAGAAAGTTTTCCGAAGACTTCTTCCCGTCGATTCGAGAGAAAAAAAATTTAGATCGACGAAAAATTAAACGGAAGAAGAAGAGTGCAAGAAGATTCAAATGGAAGCGTAGCTTTCAATAGAAAAATATGATAGAAAAATTCTGTTGAAAAAGATGATGAGATATTTTTAGCTTGATATATTGTACAAAACAAGTTTGGGGGTGAAAAGAAAAAAAAAAGAAAAAGAAAGAAAGAAAGAACCCCCCACTTGTGGTCTTTGCAGGCCCTAGCCTAATTGGGAAAAACTTCCTTTTGCTTGGAAGTGTTAGGGGTAAAGGGTAGTTTTGCTCTCTCACTTTGTATTATATTTCCTTTCCATCATATCCCCCTACACCATGGCCTTACATTACAAGCTATTAAAGACCTATTTATCTTCTTGCCAATGTTTGTGTTTGTTGATTTGATGGTAAGGCATGTAAATTGATCTACACTTCATATTCATATTATTCGCAAGCTCACTGTGTTAGCATATTATTAGCTATTGCAAGTAATTGGGATAAGGGAGCATTGTATGACATACATAAAAGTGCATGGGATGGATGTATAAGTTTTTAAAATCCTTGGTGACCTCTCTTTCTGTAATAGACCGGGTTTGGATGGTAGATCTCATACTCTGTGTTGCATTGGTTTTAAGTTGAACTATAATTTTTAAATGAATGTGTTGCTTAGCTTAATAAAACTGTTTTAGTTAAGATATTCTCTATAACTGGTGATCACACACACACGGAGAAATTAAGACCGGTAGCAGTTTGAGTATAGGTCAGTTTGTTTTATGTGATTAGTCTGCACATATGTGGTAAGCATCTAACTAAGACTATTTTGATATGCCATGCATTTATGACTTGAGGTTGAATCCAAAAAGATTTTTGTTTTATTGTTTTTAGTATAGTTTTTACCTGCTTTTGTATTTATTAGTTTTGTTTGTATTTATTTGCATAGTTGAGTCACTCATAAGAGTCTCCTTGAGTTTGTGGGTTTCTAGAGGAGTGTAAATAGTGTCACCCTCCAAAAAGATTTTCGTTATTCTTATTTACTTTTATATTTATAAGTATTATTTACTCGTGGACAAGCAAAGTTTATGTTTGGGGGTATTTGATCGATGTATTTTATACGTCGATATCATGTACTTTTATGACTTAAATTGAGCAATTCCACGAGTCTTTTGGCTACTGATATGTGTTTTTGAGTTGTTTTATGAGTTTCAGGGTTTTAGGTGGATTTATATGAATTATGAAGCTTTTAGTGAAGATTTCGAGGAAGGGGCCAAAGTGTAAAATTGAAGAAAAATGGCAGAAGAAGAACCTGGCCACCTTTCGGCCGCAAGGTCAAAAGACCTTGCCTTCGCAAGGTAGGCAGAAAGTTGGGCTCCCGAAATCAAGACCTTACGGACGCAAGGTCATTACCCCTTGCGACCGCTAGGTGCCCAGAACCGACCTTTTGAGGTTTTCAAGCTGGATTGAACCTCCTATTCCCCTAACACTCCTTGGTATAAATAAAGGACGATAGCCAAAGCCAAAGGACGTCCAAGAAGTAGTTTTAAACAGGTTTAGGTAGGATTTAGATTGTATTACGTAGTTTAGTTGTTGTAATTACAGTTTTGAAGATCGATCCATGTATTCATTCATCTCCGTGTGCAGTTCATCTTCAAGGATGAACTAAACATCCATTAATCTAGGAGTTGGGAGATAACTTGTATCAAATCTATGGCTTAAATATATTTTTATTCATTCAATTCTTGTTGATCATGGTGTTTACCAACCCCTTTATTATCTCGCTTTGAACAAATGAATGTAATCGCAAGTGATAGAGGCCTAGAAGTGCGGATAACTGCATGACCAATATGCATATGTCGTACACTGGCTCACCATCATGATAAATTGAACCTATCGATGCACGAGAGTGATAAGTTAGGGTCAGGTTCCATATATAACCTAAGTGACAGTTAGGATCCATATGTTCATGTGCATAGGATATAGAATGAACGAATTATTTGAAGATTGAGACTGAACGGTAATTCGACAGGCTATATCTATCTTGCATGAACGAACCCAAGTTATTGAATGATACTTTATCCAAATAAGCTATAGAGTAGATACAAGTGAAACCCTAATCCTAGATTTCCCTCCACCATCAGATCTTTCCTACTGTAATTGCTGCTAATTTAGGTAAATTAATTGCTTAGTAGAATAAGTAGTTTAGATAAAGTCAACATAAAAAACCCCTTAGTTTAATAATTGCTACTGATAGTCTTGTTATTTGTGATCTTCTTGTCTATGTGGTTCAACCCTTGCTTCCCAACCTATTCTACAATAGTCTTGTCCACTTGCAAGAAAATAATTAAAATAAGACACGATATCAATTTGGAAGAGCTGGATGAGGAGGCCATGGAGGAATCTGCAGCAGTTTCTTCAGATGACTGATGGTTAGATTCATCAGCTGAAGAGTGATCAGTCAGAGCTGCCTTAAGTGCATTGAGAGGACTGACTGACATTGGAACAGAAGTGTGAAGAGATAAATCAGCCATAATGAGCAAAAGAGGATGAGCAGGCTGATCAGTCATAGTAGTATGAAGCTCAAGAGAAGGAACCACAATATCAGCTGGAACTGAAGAAGGTACAACATCAGTTGGTGGATAGCTGGATGAACAGGAGTAGCTGACACATGAGTGGCTAACACATGAGTTGGTACAGGAATAGAGGCAGGAACTGGAATGACTAATGATGAGGCTGCAACTGATGAAACAAAAATGGGTACTGGAATAGATACAGGGTAGATGTGAAAGTGGGTAAAGGTTTAGCTAGAGTGGTAGGAGGATCAACAGGTGGTGCAGGAAGAGGTAAAAAAGTTGAAGAGACAATATAAGAGACAGTAGGAGGAGGTACCAAGGTGGGAACTGAAGGGATAGGATCAGAGATTAAGGGAGCAGGATCACTGGAGAATGCATCTGGGAAAGCTGTAGAGACAAAAGCTCCTCCTTGCATGGAAGCCATCTTTCTATGAAGCTCAATATAGGCTAAGTTGGCAGAATTAACAGCATCCTGCACGAATTTGTTGGCTTCTCTCTGAATTCGTGTCAGTTTGGCTGGGTCAACTGACGGTTGTTCCCAATCTTGATGCAGCAGATCATCTTCAGGTAGTGTAGCCCTCCTAACAAGATATGGGTCAACATGGGGTAGTGCAGGTAGCTGAAGCACTTTGTTGTAGATAGTCCAGGCTAGAAATATGAGCTCATCTTGAACAAAACGGTCGTTTGAGAGATAAAACCAATTCCAGAATAGTGGGAGAGGATCAAAATACTTGCCATAATTTGTAATGAGATCTTCTTGAGTCAGATTTGGGGTTGCTGGGTACATAACATAGGGTCTCCCCTTGAGATTGTGATCAATATATTTTATAGGATTGACAGGAGGCTTTTCATCTTTCTTCTCTTCATGAAAAGAGATAAAGGAATTGCACAACTTCAACTTCAGCTTGCTGACCAATTTCAACTGGCTGACCAACGTCGACTTGTTGACTGGTAGATGTGGTTGTAAGAGCCTGAGTTCTTGTCCTTTGAGGTCTTCGCCCTGATTGAGCAGTGGAGATTTCCTAGCCAAAGTGGCTAGATACATTTGCTCGCTTGATATCTACAGCCATATATTTCTTGATTCTAACTTGCTCCAAGTCCCCAATGGCAAGAAGACGATGTTGAAAAGCAGGAAGAGATCGAGGAAAATGATTGATAATAAGATGATGGGTTAGCCTTGGATTCCTAGATTCCATGTTGTCTTTGTACTTGGCTATGTTTATTTTCACACACTCCACAAGAACAACACCCTAGTTGATTTCATAATTTTTAACAATGCATTCCATAAGAAACAGATGGGATTCTATAATTTTATCGTGACCACCAGACTTGACGAGAAGGCACTAATCTAAGACTGTGGCTAGGGCATAGAGAAAGGGAGCAAAACGGTTCTTGTGCCTGTCAAAGGCAAGCTCAACTGGAACTTCTCCTCTCATAGAAATCAATCCAGCCTGTTGTGTTTCTTATGGGATGGTGTAGATGGTTGAACCATCATCTGAGAGATTTGGAAAGGCCGTTGTTATAGACTATGAATCAAAGATAATGGGCACCCCTCTGATAGACCCAATAAGAGATAATAAGTCAGAGGGATTTTCAGCCATGGACATAAAGAATTCCTCCGTTAACTAGCAGCTATAATTTCGAATGTTGAAAGTCAGAAGAGGAGTCAGGCCAATAGCAGTCAGTAGATGTAGTAGCTCGAGCCTTAGATGTTCGGAGCTAAGAGATACAACATCTAAAATACATCCTAAAGCGGTATTGTTTACCATTTTTCCTGAAATAAACACAAAAAAACATTAAAGATAGAGGTGGATGAAGAATAAGAAGCAAGAGGATAGAAAAAGAAATACCAGAAGATTTAGGGTTAGGGTTTTGAAGAAGAAAGTTTGGAGAAGAAGACTTGGTGAAGAAGGTTGAAGTGAGGATACTATTATGTTGGGAGTATATATATAGGAAGGGTTTATAAGTACGGGTACAAATAAAAAGTTATGTGAGTGGGTTTTAAAAGCGAAGATATGGCGTAGTGAGTAAGTACACAGAATTTTGGTTTTTGAGATAAAAAGGCGATTTATGACAGATGACAATTGTCATTATGATAAGTCGTTTTTGTGTAACCACGTCACTTCAACCACCAATGTTGGTGGGATAGTGGGAAAGTCGTTTTGGCTTCTCAAGGAAGCTTCGCGAGTTCCAAAAAGGAATAAAAAGGCAGGAAATAAATGAAGGAATTTATAAATATCTAAATTGGATAGAAATCGTAGTTGAGATACGATTAGCTTTGATTAGGGTTTAGAATCTACCTGAACAGTGACTATAAGGTCAGTCACTGTTTTGCCATCTGTTTGTCAGCTAAGTTATAGCTAAAATGTGTCAGTTGTTTGCCTTTTGTCAGCTGATGAATGTCAGCTTTTGACTGATGAGTGCCAGCTGAAGAATTATCTAGAAGCTGAAGCCCAAACAATTATATATAGGCATATGTGGTTGTTAGCTTCTGAGATTAACGGATGGAATTTGTCAGCTGATGATAGCTCACTGACAAATTTTTTAAAAAAAATCATCACTGATTTTGTTTGTCAGCTGATTTATTGTGCCTGCAATGGTTAGAAATATAGAATATCTTTCTATGACATTATAAGCATTCCCAATTCGCCTCTAAGAAATTCAAATCTATCATATTTTAGGGCTTTTGTAAATATGTCAGCTAATTAAAATTCTGTAGGGACATAATCTAGCTGAACATTACATTTTTCAACATGATCTTTAAGGAAGTGATATCTTATGTCTATATGCTTGGTTTTAGAATGCATAACAAGATTTTTTGAAACAGAGATAGCAAGAGGTATTATCATAATAAATAGGACATGTTCCCATTTGCATTTCATAGTCCAATAATTGTTGTTTCATCCAAAGAATTTGTGAACATCAACTATCAGTAGCAATGTATTCAACTTCTGTAGTTGAGGTGGAGACTGATGTCTGTTTTTTGCATGTCCAAGATATCAGCCTGTTACCAAGAAACTGACATGTTCCACTGGTGCTCTTTCTGCTTACTCTACAAGCTGCAAGGTCAGCATCTAAATATCCAATTAAATTAAAAGAAGAGTCTCTTGGATACCAAATACCAAATTTTTCAGTATCAATCAAGTATCTGATAATTCTTTTTGCAGCAATCATGTGAGATTCTACTAGCACATATACACAGCTAAATCAGTTTGAGATTCTACGAGCACATATACACACAACAAACATAATGTCTAGTCTACTAGCAGTTAAATATAAGAGAGATCCAACTATACCTCTATGCTCAGTTGTGTTTACAGGTTTACCTTTTTCATCAGTGACCAAATGACATTCAACTCCCATTTGAGTGCTTGCTGAATTAGCTTCTTGTAAGTTATATTTCTTGATCAGCTCTTTTGTGTATTTTGATTGATGGATAAAAATTCCTTCTTCAGTTTGCTTGATTTGCAAACCTAAAAAGTATGTAAGTTCTCCCATCATGCTCATCTCAAATTTTCCCTTCATAAGATTTTCAAATCTTTTACACAAAACATCATTAGTAGAGCCAAAAATAATATCATCAACATAAATTTGAACTAGTAAGATATTACCTTTGTGCTTTAAGGAGAAAAGAGTAGTATCAATTTTACCTCTATGAAATCCTTTTTCCATGAGAAATTTGGATAGAGTTTCATACCATGCTCTTGGAGCTTGTTTGAGACCATAGAGAGCCTTTCTTAGCTTGTACACATGGTCCTTCTTTTTGATATCAAGAAATCTAAGAGGTTGTTCAGCAAAGACTTGCTCTTGTAGATCACCAGAAATGCACTCTTCAAATCCATTTGATAGACTTTGAAATCCTTGAAAGTTGCATAAGCAAGGAATAATCTGATAGCTTCCAGCCTGGCAACAGGAGCAAATGTTTGATCATAGTCAATGCCATCCTCCTGTCTATAGCCTTGGGCTACCAACCTTGTTTTGTTTCTAGTGACATTTCCATCTTCATCCAACTTGTTCCTAAACACCCATTTAGTTCCAATAACTTGTTGATCTGATGGTCTTAGAACAAGCTACCAAACTTGACATCTTTCAAACAGATTTAGTAATTCTTACATGGCCTCAATCCATTAAGGATCCTCTAGAGCTTCATCAATCTTTTTAGGTTCAATGGAGGAGACAAAAGCATGTGAGTCAAGAGTTTCATTTCTTTAACTGCTTCTTGTTCTTAGACCAGCAAAAGGATCACCAATGATGTTTGAAACTGGATGATGTTTAGCTTATCTGATTTCCCTAGGAAGATTTGAGAGAGGTTCAGTGTTTGAGGGGAAAGGAGAGAGATTGTCAATTTGCAAAGGTGAGGATGATGGAGTGTCAGCTGACTGAAGAGTTTCAGTAGTATATGTGTCAGCTGACTGGTCAGCTATGACAGGAGCTGATGAATGATTTAGATTCTCAGCTGGTTGAGTGTTGTCAGCCTGTTGAAGTTCATTTTGAGTTTCTGAGATATCAACTGGAGAAATGGAAGATGAAGGATTATTTGGAGTTGAGCTACCATTGTTTCATGTCTCAAAAATCTTAAAATTGTTAGTAACATCAGGAGTCTCAGCAGACTCAAGTAAACTAAATTCATCAAATGTAACATACATAGATTCAACAATTTTTGGAGATTTTCTATTATAAACTCTATAGGCTCTACTATGTTTAACATAGCCAACAAAAATACGTTCATTAGCTTTTTCATCAAATTTACCTATATTGTCATTGCCATTGTAGTGAATGTAGCACTTGCACCCAAAAATTTAAAGTAGGCAATCTTGGGTATTCTACCTCTCCATAATTCATATGGGGTCTTTTCATGGAACTTGTTGATGAGAGATTTGTTTTGAGTGAAACAAGTTGTACTGGCAGCTTCTGCCCAAAATTACTTTGGTAGCTTTGCTTCTGCTAGCATTGTTTTTCCTGCTTCAATCAATGTCCTGCTCTTCCTTTCAGCTACACCATTATTCTTAGGAGTTCTTACTGCTGAGAAATCATGATCAATACCATGATCAACACAGTATGTATCCATGCCAAGGTTTTTGAATTATGTACCATTGTCTGATCTTACACTTATGATTTCACACTCTTTTTGAGTTTGAAGATTTCTGAACAAGGTAGTAAGAATACCATAAGTTTCATCCTTGGACTGCCTCATTTCAACCCATGTGTACCTTGAGTAATCATCTACAACTACCAAAGTTATATCTGTTTCCACCTAAACTTGCAATTTTAATAGGACCAAACAAATCCATATGAAGTAGTTCAAGAATTCTTTTGGTTGAAAGGCATGGTTTGGGTTTAAAAGAAGCTTTTGTTATTTTTCTTAAAATACTTGCATCACATTTTTTGTCAGTAAGAAAATTTATTGATGGCAGACCATTCACTAAGTCTCATTTTGAAAGTTTAGAAAGATATTTAAAATTTAAATGTGAAAGTCTTTTGTGCCAAAGCCATGAAGTTTTTGAAGCATTATTTGCTATAAGCATATTTGAGTATTGTTATTTAAAGCAAACAAATCAATAGCAAAAACATTTCACTTTCTAGAGCATGTAAGTAAAACTTCATTTGTGATGTTGTTCTTGATAAAGAAGTGAGTAGTAGAGAAAGTGCAATTCATACCTTTGTCACAGAATAGTAAAATACTTAGGAGATTATGTTTCAAACCTTGTATCAATGAGACATTTTCAATTTTTACAGATCTCTGATAATAGATCCATAAGTTATTGTTTTTTTCCTTTTGAGTTGTCTCCAAAAATGACTATAGGTCCTTTGGTTGAGATAATGTCAGTAAGAAGTTCAGCTGACCCAGTCATGTGTCTATAATATCCACTATCTAATATCCATATGTCAGTTGATTGATCATCTGTCATTAAGCATACATGAAATATGAATATTTAAATCATGGTACCCTTTATATCTTTGGGTCCAAAGGGTTAGTTTTCTTGGGTAGCCATACTTGCCTGTATTTAGGCATTTTGACTTTGTCAGTAGGTTTAAATCTAAATATGCATTCATGAGACTGATTACCAAAAGTAGAACAAACTTTGCATTTGTGATAACCAGGTTTATCAGTCATTAGAGGTGAATTCTTTGATTCATTTTGACTTAGCTTAGAAGTCTTAGCAGCAACAAAATTGATTGGCTTAAACTTGTCAGTTGTCTTCCTTCTAATTCCTCATCTTTTGTCAACTGGCTCACATCTATCGGTTGGCTGACACTTATCAGCTATTGTGGCTATTGACATTTTATGAGAATTATGAACAGAAGGTTGAAAGCTGTCATGGTTCAGCTTATCTTTTTTGTTAATGAACTTATTACGCTTATTCATATTTTTTGGATATTTGAAAGGTACAACACTATACATATCCCTTATTCTTTTTTAGCAGAATCTTAGGTTCACCATTTGGTTGTCTGATATCACAATTTTCATCACCTTTTGAGTATCCAAGACCATGTTGATCTTCATAATCTTTCTATTGACTGATGATGGTCTCAACAGCAACTTTTGACTTTGAGTAGGTATCAACCACATTGGTCAGTTGAAGATTCCTTTCTACAAGGTCAGCAATCTGGGCATCTGAGATTTTTGCTTGAACCTCATATTTTTCATTGATGCTTTTAAGTTGCAGCATTTCATTTTGCTGTACTTTATAAAGCTCATTGATCTTTTGAAGCTCACAGTTTTCATTAAAAATTCGTTTGTAGTCACCATATAAAGAAACTTGAATTCTTTTAAGTATTTCAAACTTGGAATACATTTCTTGCATTTGTTCCAGTAGATCATCAACACTTAAATTAGTAGCCTTCTCATCCTGCTGTTTTGACATATTGCTTGTTTCACTGTCAGCAGGCCTTAGAGAAGTTGTCCTGACTATTCTTTCTGGTTGACTCATAATCCCTTGTCCATAAAAACTAGTTCCTATTTTCTTAACCAAAAACTGATCAGTTTTGATGACCTTTGTCAGCTTAGGGTTTTTGATAGGTGAGCTTGAAGTCTCATTATCATACTCATTTGAATAATTCGGACTAGGGAAATCATTTTCTTAATCATATATAGCTGATTCTGCAACAAGACCAAGATTTGCTTCTTGCACAAAATCAGCAGATTCATCTTCAGAATCTGTATCAATCAATGTTGCAAGATTTTGATCTTCAACAACTAAACTCTTTTGTTTTTCAAAATTTCTTGGCGCTCTTTTATAATATTCATTTTTGGTAGAAGGAAAGTTTGAAGCAAAATGACCAAGTTTTCTGCAATTGAAGTACAACAATTTTTCTTTTTCATCCTTATCTTCATTGCTTTTGAAGTAAGGCTTTTGAAAGTTTGAAGAAGAAGCTCTTTGAAAACTTGAGAAAGGTTTTTGAATATTTGAGGAATATCTTTGAAAGTTTGTAGAAGGTTTTTAGAAGTTCTTTTTGAAAGATTTAATCTTTCGAAATTTCCTAGCAAAGGCTGCAAATTCATCTTCATCAAAGTCTTCATCTGACAAAGATGTAGAAGTTTTTGGTGTCTCTTCCTGAGCTTGCAGAGAGATACCTTGAAAAAATTTATCAATTTCTTGAGTTTTGAGAACTTCCTTTTCATAGATTTTTAGACTTGCAATAAGACTACGTATATGAGTTTTGTTCAAATCTCTTGCTTCCTTTATGGCAGTGACCTTAAACATGCCATCTACTTCCCAAGCTACTAAGAAAATGCATATTTAAATCTTTCATGCTATAAACTTTACCAAGGGAAGAACATCCATTACTTACCTCGAAAAATCTATCATAAGCACTCTTCAATGATTCTTTTGGATCCTTTTTTGAATGCATCAAACTCATGTATGCAATCATAAAGTTTGTTGTCCTTGGTGTTTTGATCTCCTTCAACGTATTCCACGAGAGCATCCCATATTTCTTTGGCAGTAACACGATCGTATATTTGTTTATAGTTTTCATCTAGAACGACACTTGAAAGAATGTGAACAGCTCTAGCATCCAGTTCATCAGTAATTTTATCTTCCTCAGTCCATTTAGATTGAGGTTTGAGGACATATTCTTCAATAGCAAGAGCAAGAGGATTTATGGTGTCATCATCTGCAGTAGAAGATTTACCAACTTTAGTATTGATTTTCATAGGTTTCATAGGACCACCTCTTACACATTATCGTTTATCAATATTGTTCATATATCTTGTAATTCTTTCTTTCCAAATTTCAAAGTGATCTTCATCAAAAATAGGTACTTAAGTAACATTGTTTGATTGAAAAGCTTTTGTAGCTGCCATGATCGAGATTTCAAGTCATTAAACTTGGAAAATAATAATTTTCAAAAAGCAAGCTCTGATACCAATTGTAAGTCCAGTTGGCAACTGATAAGGCTAGAGGGTGGTGAATAGTCTTTTCTAAAACTCTGAGGGTAGTTTTGAAAAATTTCAAAAGTTGCTGCGAAAATGAGTAATTTTGTCAGTTATCTGATATGTTGTCAGCTGGCTGATATTTTAAAGAGGTTGACGTTGAAGACCAAACCAAAAATAGTGCTCAGTTGGCTGACACAATTAAATGCTTTTGAAAATAGATCACAAGATACAAGGAAAGTGCTGAAGAACAATTTATCAAAAAAATAAGTAAACAATTTATGTAAGGAACTGACTGACACTTAAGTAGATTAAGACTTTTCAAGTGTTAGAGCAGTTTGTAAGAACTGATGAAATAACTGACAAAGGAGTTGAAGTGGTTCACATAAAACCTGCTACGTCCACTACCAAGTTGGTCAAACTTGGATATTTGAAATGCACTACTATTATTAAAAATCTTAGTGATCTCTAATGTATCAGTGTACAACAAAGACCAGTGTTTATGGAGTATGATTGAAAGACAATCATACTCGTGAGACAATCAAACTGATTCCTTAAAGAATATGAAATAAGTAAGGAATAACAAGACAGTGATTGTCAAAACAATAACTAGAAAAGAAATAACAATGAAGGCTATCTAGCTGCAGTTTTAAAGATTGAGGTACTTCAAGTGAGTAATCTGCTTTGAGAATATGCTTCAAATGTTTTCTTCAAGAGGTTCCTGTGGGTATTTATAGATGAACTTGAAGTGCAGTCCGTTAGAAACACTTTGAATTTGAAATGTGCGACAAATTTGGAAGTATCTTCTTACAAGATCATAGGGATCATGTGTGTAAGAAAAAGAGGAGTAAGATCTATCATAGCACAAAACAGGTAAGTGTCAGTACTAAGAAATGTTTAAGCAAAGAAGGTAAGGAAGCTAACACTTTAAAAATGAGGGTCAACTGCTTCTAAGTAGCTGACACTATTATACTGCAAGCTAAACAATTCACTTAACCAAATAAATTATAAGTTCTAAACTGAATAAAAGCATAATGATTTTAAGGAAATTTAATTTAAGCAAGATGCAACAGGGATGACTGAAGACATTTGAAGGTCGTAGGTTTTGGATGTGGTTTTGGTATGTGGTGGATTTGTTTGAAGGTTTGGATGGGTTTTGGTGTATGGTGGGGATCCCCCGGTATGCTATTAACAACTCGGCCGCAATGGGTTGAAGGTGATCTTTTATCAAGACAAATTGCCTATTTTAGGAACCTCATGTGCTTAATGATTTGCGGGTCCATATCTTCCAGGTGATTCATCATCAACTCGTGTAGATTTATAAGTGAGTCGATTCATCATTTCTGAGAATATTAACAAATCCAGGGATACTCGACAATGAGTGGTGCTCAAAGATCGGAAGAAAGACTCAACAAGCTAAAAGAAAAAGAGAAATAAAATATTTACTTGACTTGAATATATACAAAGACTTATGGAGACCTCAATTTGAGGACTTGGTTTGACTTTGAAAGAATAGATACCAAAAGGACTAGCGAGCATACTCTATAAGGGTGGACTTCAGGTACGGAATGGGTAATTACGATAGCAACGGGACACCCTTGGGGTTTGAAAGCCCCCAGACTTTGAATTTCTACTTATGATCCTTGCATCACCTAGTTCATCGAAAGGGTGCAGACAGACCAATTTATAGAGGCGTGAAGGGGTAGGCTAATAAGACAACCTTCCAAGCGTCCTTCCTTATAACTGAGAAATTCTCCCCTTTCTTGCATCAGATTATGTCTGACTTTTAGCCTTCCGACTAAAGACTTTTGCAAAGTTATGCAATAGAGGGCCTTCTCGGCTAGTGATCATGTAAGGTTAGCCAAACTTCATTCTCTTATCATCAGATTCCCGTCCCAGGATATGTGTAAGGTTTTGTCCTTGCTTCCATTGTTGATCATATTGCTCCTTATCGAGGAATCAAAGAAGCTATACAGGGTAACAGGGGTCTTGCCTGGCTTGTCTGGTTTTCCCAGCTTTCCTGGCTTTATTTTCTTTCCTTTCTTTCCTAGCTCCCTATCGGTCTTTTTGTTATTATTATTACTTTTTAAAAAAATTAAGTGGTAAACCTCGATATTTTGCATTAGGACTTACTAAAGATGTACTTGAAATCGAGAGTAAACGATGCACTTAATCGACTAGACTCACAATTATGAAAGGTTAGGAGAGAAGAGAAATTTGGAGGTGGCAGTTGAGGATAATGGTAAGGGGATTTCATCTTGTCTTTTCATGTTTTGAAAAAACAGAAAGCAAACACACAAAAAATGTCCTATGTTTGGTCGGCCAAGTGTAACTTGTTTTGACAGTAAGGAGTGTCCTAAAATCATGTACATGAGATATAAATGTTTTAATATTTACTAATCTCTACGTGAGTGCATGTGTGTGAGTTATCTATATTTTGAAGGAAAAAAAAAGATCTTAAGGATTGTAAAGTAAACATGCAATGAGTTGTAATAATTTTCGGTTTGATGCAAATGTTAAGTTAAGCATGCAATGTATTGTGTTAAACTAAGCATGCAATGTACTGATGTAAGCTAAGCTAAGCATGTAATGTACTGTATTATACTACTGATGTAAGCTAAGTTAAGCATGCAATGTACTGTGTTAATTTTTGGCTTTTTGCAAAAATGTTAGTGGTAGCAAAGAAAAGCAACACAAAAAATTCCAATGCATATACACAAAAGGGAACTGGACTAAAGAAACGAAATTTTGTTTTTGTTTTTTTTTTTTTTTTTTTTTTTTTTTTTTGAAAGAATCGTAAACTAAGTATGCAATGTATAGTAAAATAAACTATTTGAAAACCTTTTTTTTTTTGAAAAGTAGATCAAAGCATTTTTACCGGACCTGAAGGCTGCATACGTTCCACATTTCAAGGCTCAGGTCATCGTCGTTCAACCTCGTCAAAATAATTTTCCTTTCTTGAAGTTTTTTTAAGGAACTTTTTTTTGCTAAAATGAATTTCATTTTGGATTGAAAATGATTTTTTTTTCTTTTGTTTACTTTGAAAAAATGAAATTTTCTTTTTTCTTGAAATCTGTAGGGGCCATCCCCGAAGAGCTAGGAGTAATGTAGAAAGTATTTTGGGTGGGGTAATAGGACAAATATGCACATCAATTGGTAAAAAATGGGCATCACGAAAAACGAAATAGGCATCGCAACAGACAAAATTGGTCAAAACGGTGCCGTAGAGCAAAGCGGGCGCCGCACATGAGAAGTGGGCGCCGCTCCTAAATGGAAGGTGTCGGTAATCACAACGCGGTAAATAAACTTGCTATGTAAATCTATCGATATTCATATCCTCACCCTGTCGAAACCACACTTTTTCCTCTTCTTCCTAAAATTTCTCGCGAAAATCTTTTTCTTCCTAAAATTTATCTATTCCCGATAACTTCTTCCTTAAATTTCCCTGGTAAATCTTCCTTTCTTCCCAAAATTTCTCCGGTGAATCTTAGTTTCTATTGCAAATATATCCGTCTTTGTCTTCCCAAACATCTCAGACTTCGCCCTGCACTTTATTCTTTCTTCCTAAAATTTCTTTGGTGAATCTCCCTTTCTAAAATTTCTTTAGTGAATCTTTGTTTCTATTTCAATAAGCTTGTAACGAGGAAAGTTGATTTTCGTGAATATACGGGAGTGATCAATTACCGGGAGTCAAGACAGTCTAACTTGTGAGATAAATGTGAAAAACAGAATGAGAAAAATCAAAGTCAAATTGATGCATCCTAATGCATGATTTAAAATTATGTTTTCATTGCGATGCATGATTTTTGAATTGGGATGCATGAAACTTCTTCCCAGTAATCCCGATGCAAAAATTGGATTACCGATGTCACACATTGGAATTGCGATGTACACCTTCTTCTCAGTAATCTCGATGCAAAAATTATATTATCGATACACAATTTAGAATTGTGATGTACACATTACTTATCCCAGTTAAGAATGCGGTAAATGCCCCGCAATAACATATACCATAGCTTCTTCCTAAATCTTCTCCGGTAAATCTTTTTTTCTACCTAAACTTCTCCAGTGAATCTTCTCGATAATTTCTTTCTAAAATTTCTTCAGTAAATCTTTATTTATTCCTAAATTTTCTTTGGTAAATCTCTCTTTCTAAAATTTGTCCAATGAATCTCTATTTCAATTACAATAGCTTGTAAAGTTAATTAACGTGGATCTACGTGGATGATCAATTGTCGGGAGTCAAAGCTGTCTATCTTAAGAGATAAATGTGAAGAAATAGAGTGAAAGAAAAATCAAAACCAAACTAATGCATCTCCATGCACAAACGGATGCATCCAAATGCAAGATTTTGAATTATGTTTCCATCACGATGCATGATTTATGAATTGCGTTGCATGAAACTTCTTCCCATTAATTTTGAAGCAAAAATTGGATTATCAGTGCACACATTAGAATTATGATGCAACGTCCCCAATCCAATTCATTAAGGTTATACTCATCTTTTTGCCCTAAAAATGTCTTACGTTTAATAAAAATAGGTGAATCTCAACTGTTGAAAATATCATAAAAGGCAACGGCCCGGTCATATCTATAAATATTATGTAAAGTGGATCGGCCCAATCATCACCCTATAAAATTTAGGGAGAAATTATGACCGATTCCTTTTGCAAAGTTTATAACCCCTTCAGTCCTGCCTTCGTATTTTCAACTGTTAAAGTCCATTTTCAAAATAAATGTTCCTAAAATGCTATCGTCTTCTTCAACAGTTTCGGCCAACACTTTGTATTCGAAAATCATCATTGTTGTGCAACACAAGTAAAAAAATTGATTCATTACGGTACAAAAAATGGATTTTGTAATTTAAATTGATTCCATTTAAATTGATGCATCGCGATGTAAAGATCGATGCACCGCGGTATATTTCCGTAGCGCGCCTCAGACTCATTAAAAGTATCGTAGTCATTTTTCCCGTAAAAGTGTCATTTTTCAATTGAAACAAAAAATACGGAATTGAAAGGATTATAAATTTTAAAAAGTGAACCGGCCCATAATTATTTTTAAAATTTAAGAGCCAAAAAAATCATTAATTTTTAGGGAGATCAAGTCCAAGCTCAGAAACATTTCTAAATAGTATAGTTAACTTTTAGCTAGAGCTGTTAAAACAGGATGTTGGGTTGGGTCAGCTCACGGGTTAAGAAAACCCACCATATAACGGTGCGGGACGGGTCAACCCATCTAGATGACGGGTCAATAAAACACCAATTCAATCTAACCCAACTTGAGTTGTGGGTCAGATGGGTCAACCCACCAATTTTGTTATCTAAAGTCTACTTTTATTTTCAATTTTCCATTGTTCGTCCACTTCCTTGCACTACACAACCATTCAAAATCAAGTAATCAACTGAACTGTTGTCGGCTAACATAAAATAAACAAACTAAAACAACTTAATCTTCATTTCAGAATTTTGTCAAACACTTTATGGGTATTCCTTTTACATGATTAAAAAAACCTTAGATGTCAAGACATAACTTCATATAGGATGACATTGATCAGTATAATCCAAACTGACTGCTACATAATAATTTAATAAACCTTAGATTTGTTATATATAAAAAAGTAAAAAAAAACAAAAAATAATAATAATAAAAGAAAATGAAAGATTACAGGAAGACTATTCTGTAAAAATGAAAACATACAAGACAGTACATGCACCTAATCCTCATTTCTCCACATTCCCCCGGCCCAAAACAAGGTGTAATGGTAAATACCCAGATTTATTTTTTAAACGGATCAGCTCGTTAAAAACGCACCACAACCCACTTCAATCCGTGACTCACATGGATCCAACTCATATGACCTATATTTTTATAAGTTATTAATTTCTCAATCCAACCTATTATTTTAAGTAACGATTTAAATTTACCCAACGAATCCTACCGGCCTACTTTTAGCTACAACGGATGGATGCATTTAGTCTTATTTTAATTCGTAACAATAAGTCGGCACGTAGTGATAAACGAATAAGGATTTGTGTTTGGTCAATAGCCTGCCATCTGACTTTTCTTTCACTTTTGTTGCCATCTGTGGAGGAAGCCACTCATGAGTCATGACTCATGACTCAACCCAGGTCGTCGCAGTCAACTAGCAACGCGTCAGAAAAACAGGTAACAACAGGGCACGTGTGATAATCTATTTTTTGCAACACGTGTGCTTATATGAAGGATACCGACATCATCAAAGTTTCTTTCTCATTATAACACAATCAATTGGACAATCCTTTTTTTTTTTTTATTTAGAGTTCAAGTCAATCTATTCATTATTGTTTTTCATTAAAATACATCAGATATTTACCAAGGTTTGATGGTAACAATAATAGTAAAAATAATAGTAAAAATAATGATAAAACTAGTATTTTTATTATTCCTCCGATACAAATATAACAAACATTTGAGTAAGACGGTTTTACACTTTTACGTATATTTTTTTGTAAGATATATATCTTATTTATTTGACTTATCGTGTTTTGGTGGGTTGATTTGTGAGAAAATAGATTATTTATAAATTAAGATCCATAAAACGGTTTTACATGAGACATACTCTACAAATATTTACTTTAAGAATTCAGTAATCTTTATAAAATTATTATTGATGGTTTTTTTATTGTTGTATTAATGTTTAGAATTTTATTAGCTAAGATATAGTCCATCCGTAAAATAATTCATCCTTTCCTGTTTACAATTAGAACGCTCCCAAATAATTGTATACTTTCTAATTTTCTTTAGAAGTTGCTTTGCCATTTTACTTTTGATTTATTTGCCACTTTAAATTATATTTGATTTTTACATAAGTATCCTAGAAAAATAAACAATTTCTTAATATATGTCAAACATGATAATCTTTGAAGGAAATAATGAATGAACATCAAATATGTTATAATATACTCCCTCCTATCCACCCGAAGTTCAAGTTTGAAATGTCCAATAATTAGGAAGTACTCCCTCCATCCTTTAATAATCGTCCTGGTTGATTCGGCGCACAATTTAAAAAAAAACAATTGACTTAATTATTTATATTGGTTTAATATGTAGCTTTCTTTAAAGCCCATGTGTATGTGGCTCATAATTAAAGTAGAATGAAAAAGTAATGGTAAATTGGTAAAATGGATGTTCTAAAAAAGTAAGTTTCAAACTGGATAATTATTTTGGGATGGACGAAAAAGGAAAGGAGAACGATAATTTAGGAACGGATGGAGTATATAAATAATACACATTCTCCGTTCCACCCGAAGTTTAGATTTGAAATGTCAAATAATTAAGAAGTATATAATTAATACACATTCTATTCTTAAATAATCTATATATATATAAAAGCTAGGTAGTCTAAAAGAGGTAAGATCCCGCCAAAATGCACTTGCTAAAAATGAAAAGTCATTTTTGAGTATTATTATATAGTAGTTAGCATGCATTGAGAACAAAAAACTGATGAATTGATTACACAACTCTCATGATGTTTTGAAAATGTGTAAATATGTACATGTGGTAGAAAATACCAAGTTTCTATGTAGTAGTATTTAATAGGAGTAGTCACACATTAAAAATCTGTAAATACAAATCTCTTTTGGTGCATACTTAATTTACTGATTAATTAAAATGAGAAAATAATATTGTAATAAGAACAAATGTGCTATAAAAATTATGTTCATTGAATACATGTGATTACAAAATAAAATATAACTACAATTAATTATAAAAAAAAGTTTGCTATGTAAATCTTCATATATGACTTGTTTGTATTTGAAACTTTTCTGTCTCTTTCATCGTATCTGAAATTATAATATCAAAACAAAATTTATTTTTGCAAATAACCACAATTAATTATAACTTATTGGTAAACCATTTGAATGTATATGATTAAATCATAGTGGTAGATAACAACCACAAGTTATAAATAGTTAATAAATATATATGTTATATAGAGAACAATATACATCTGAATTACTATTTATACTACTTAAGATCCTAAATTTTAATAACAAAAAATATCAATTATTAAACTCTAGAAAATTAATGACAAGAAAATGACTTAAACAATTATAAAAATAATGAATTAAATGATATCAATTATATGCTGACGATTGGGTGGGTTGGGTCGAAACGGATCATGTCTCATTATAATCCAAAATAAAACGGGTCAGAATGAGTAACGGGTCGGCCCGTTTTAAACCATATTTTCCGTCAAGAAACCTACACTTACACAGAAAAAATATGGGTAATAGACCCGACCCGCTATTTTTTGGGTCGAAATGGATAACCTGTTTCGAAAGAGAAAAAAACGGGTCGGGTTAAGCCAACCAATTTTCAAGCCATATTGGGTGGGTTAACGGGTTTTAGGTTTTAATTGTCAGACCTAATTATACCGATATAATTTGTTTCCTTCATCATGTTTTTTCTTTATTTTTAAATTTTGTTTACAATCTTCATTTTATTTGAGTATAATTTAATTAAAATAGATATGTGCACGTGCGTTTAACGCACGGGTGTAAAACTAGTTGTGTTCCTAAAGATGGTTTATTGTAGGTGTTCTTGGAAGGAGACAAAAGTTTGGCTTTGGGGTTATGGGTTGTTTAGGACTTGTTATGTCTTATTGGCGCCCTGGTCCTGGGCTTTGTTGTTCGGTTAAGTTTTTGGAATAATTGCGGCTCGATTTTTTTTTTTTTCAAATTTATAATTCCTCTGGTATCGGATTTTTCTTCAATCGAAAAAGTCACTTTTGAGGGAGCAAAGATAATTGTTGATTCCTATTTCTAGATTTGGTTGAGTCATCTTCTGATTCTAGTGTACAGTGGCTAAAAGGTCTGCGTACCGATTAGTGTGGCAACCGTCTTAGAATCAATTTTTTTAGAACTGTTTTAGTGTTAGTCTAGGCACGGTTTTGCAAAGCTTCTTCTACAAGCCTTGAAGGACCAGACTTTGAAGTCCTCAATGCCGAACTGTCAAGTTAAGCTAATTCATGATATTATGACACGTGGACACCTAGTTGATATTTTCGAAAATATCTAGTCATTATGTCTTCAATCAGATTTCACTTTCAAGAAGTCAACTCGCATGCCGACAACCGTCTGCATCAAGCTTCTCGAAAATCAAGATCAAGACATTACCCGCTTTTGGCTAAGAAGACTTTCCAAGCCGCAGAGCTCGCAAGCCGAAACATTACTCAATTTGGGAATGTCTTCTCTGCACACTGCATCTCTGATGACTGTGGCTGTTACATCTTCCAAAGCGCCGAATTGCATTCAATGAAAAAGAACGTTGGACACAGTCCACCCTGTTTCAGTCCAACGGTCCAAAGATCTCTTCCTAGTATATATTCAAGTCTTGAAGATCCGAAGAACAACTCTTAGCATCAACTCTCAAGCTTCATCTTCATCACTCAAGCATTCAAGAGATCAAAAGGACAAGCACTAACACTTCACCAAACTTTCAAGTCAGCAGATCCGCCATCTTAAATTGTTTCAGCTTCATTTAGTTTGTCTTTAAACTGTTTTTAATTACGTGAAGAGAACAATTAATCATTGATTGTCTCTCTCACCTTTATACACTTGGTTAAAAACTCATTTTGTACACGATCCATTAGAGATCTAAATCATAAACCTAGTGGATAAACAAGTGCACTTTAAAATCCAAAGCTAACCACTTTGGTAGTGGATGTAGTACTATTCACGCATTTAACCACTTCAAATTCTTGTGTCTTTGTTCAAACTGTTCTTATCTTTATCTATAACCTTTGGCTTAATTGCTTCAATCCGAGCTAAGTTATCGATTCTCTCCTGTTCGATTCTATCTTATTTCCGCCTTAACTCCTCTCTACAAACCTTTCTAAAATCTTTAAGAAGAGTTTACAAAAAAAGTTTTATTAAAAACACAACTAGGCTATTCAACCCCCCTTCTAGCCTAGATTGAGCTTATTTTGGGACCAACAATAATGATACTCTTAATGAATCGAATGTGCGCTACATAGATCGCTTACGCAATACATCACGCTGCATCAATTTTTGCACTGCGATACACCAATTTAAATCATTATTCATTTCACCGCGACGAATCAATTTTTGTACCGCAATATATAAAATATTACCTAATTCAATTTTACACCGCAATACAAAATCATAATGAACTAGACCATGTCATCCATCTTCCTCCATCTCCTTCGTCGTAAAACTTCTTCTTCTTCATCTTCATCGATCTTCGTACCTACTAAAAAATCCTTCAATCGAGTACAGATTCATTACAGTTCCGTACTTAATGAATTAAAAAAAACTGTTTGTATAGACACCACAATCTTGTATCCTTTTTATAACGTCCTATAAAATATTATTTATAAACTAAAATTGACTAAAAAAATTACGTTTATACATTTCAAGGACTAAAACGTCAAAGGAAACTCAGAAGGGGCCTAAACGTCAAAAAGTAACAACAAAAGGGGGGAAATTGCAGATTAGGAAGGAACCGGTGCGACGCCTAAAATGCCCGCCGCGACGCCCAGTTTTTGTGTACCACGCCCGAATGATGTCTCAACAATTTCGGAATTGATTTTGGTTACCCAGCTCTGAGGAACATGCTACATTCAGGCGGCTAATCCCTACGCATTTAAACAGACCCTAAAGTCATTTGAGGAGCCTAATTCTTCCGCTGGAAGATGCCCCTTCAGCCCAAAGGAGCCGCCCAGCTCCCTATATAAAAGGAGACATCCTGATCCTTGAAATAGAGCATGACACTCGTATCTTCTTGAGTGGTTTTGAGGTCATCCCCCAAGCCAAAATAAATGCAATTGACCGACATCATCGGGAAAAAGACTTGTATTTGGGGAAATGATTCTGCTAAAATGTGCTCATAAAAATGAACTACATGCCAGGACTGGGGCGCTTGTTAGGAATCAACAGGGTCTGATAAATATGATCCATAAAGAGATTAAAGAATACATACCACCTTTTAGGCTAGGATATAATCCTACACCAGCTGAGTTAGTTGATGTGATAAAAGAAAAACGTGAAAGGGCTAAACATGTCCGTGAAAATCGACCATACGGGAACCTCCTATGTGCCCATACAAAAAGACCATGAACTGTCATTTTGTGAAAAAGGACAAAACAGTCGCCTATCTCATGCCCCCTGAGTCATGGATTGATAGTGACGGCAAAAGACACTCTGGTTGCAAAATCATTGAAAATATAAGTCTTGCTACAAGTGAGATAGAGAAAGTTATTAATGGACCTCGCGACTCCTCCTACAAAGTGGAGATAATTGAAGACACCAGGACTATAGACCAAGAAGACTGTGTTTTGGCTGTGTTTGGCGAGGACTTCGTAGGAGATGGTTTCCTGGGATTGGTTGACGGGAATACATACTATAAAGAAACCCCGGTTGAATTCGTAGCTATCACAAATAGTCCATTGCAGAGGTACACTACTACAGGACCCTCTTGAATGTTGCGGACATGTTGGATCGTTTCGGATACACGCTTCCCTCTTTTCCCTTGGCATTGCGCCAATTCTTCTAGGTTCCGCCAAATCTTGTGGTTTTAGCCGATATGTTGTCTTGACAGATGGGCCCGGTTTAAACCCTCTCCTCTCTTTCTTTGTTGTAAGCCAACATATTCTGTTATTAAATCCAAGAAAGAAACATTTGCAGGGACCTTCGTTGAAATTCTTCACCGATAAACCCCACCAAATGCCAAAGACCAAACAACAAATACACCGTAAAACAACACCCGCATATTCACTTACCAGCTGGGAAGGACAGTGTGCATTTGCAAAAGACTATTTTTTTATGCCATATAATTACAAGATAATAAGACATCATTCTTTTGTTTTAAAAAAATTACACAATTTTCTTTCAAAAAAAAAAAAGAAGAAGATAACAACAAGAAGGAAGTAAATCATCGACATCGTTTTGTGTCTTTCCTACTAGTCCCGCCACCTCTGGTCTAGGAAGCTTTCCTACCCACACTGTTGGCCTTATCATCATCCCTACATTGAGAAACATCGACGCTACTGCCCCAAGGCGCAAGAGTTACTCACATTTTTCCTTGGCCTTCTTGATACAGACGGGAGACACTAAAGATGCTCTTCAACAATCGACAATATGCCTTGGCAGCCATATGTTTACCTCAAATTATCAAGCATGAAGTCATGAATAGGAGAGGAAGAGATTTGTAAGTCAATCCCTCCAAAGGATGAAATTTGCAACTAAACTTCCAAAGTATGAAATTTACAAATTGGCCCTTCCAAGGACCGTTGACACCAATTTTCATCAAAGCTTGTCGAAGCTGCTACATAACGCATCTCTAAAGGCCCTGCGATTCAATCATGCCAGCAATTACTTGCCAACTCTTGCCCATGGCTGATCAAAGCGCTACCAACGGCTTTGTCATCCCGCACGAGTAACACATCCTTTCAGCATCCCTATGGGATATCTCGCCAAACATCTTTAGCAGTGTCACCAACGGCTCTACAAGCCAATCATCAATGACACTCCCCAGCAAGTATCATAGACAATTAATCCTACTGACGATGGCATACCGATCAATCCTACCAACGATGGCACATCAATCTTACCGACGATGGCGTATCATCAATCTTGCCGACGATTGTGCATAATCGATATTGCCTACGTCTGACGATGGCACATCAATCTTGTCGAGATGGCACATCAATCAAAACATGTCGACGATGGCACCTCATCAATCTTGCCGATGATGGCACATTAATCAATCTTACCGACGATGACATATCATCAATCCTACCGATGATGGCACATCATCAATCTTGTCGAAGAAGGCACATCAACCAATCCTGTCGACAATGGTGTCGACGATGGCATCCTGCCAACGATCGCACATCCTTTAATCATGCCGACGATGGCACATCCATTAATCATGTCGAAGATGGCACATCTTGTCCACGGTAGATCGAAGCATCGCCGATGAGACCTTAAGAGATACACAGTAGATCGAAGCATCACCGACGAGACCTCAGAAGATACAGCTACAGCGTATCCTAAAAATAGACCATTTAATTGCATTTGACTTTCATATTTTTTACCAGGTAAATTCCTAGGAGTATAGATTTTCACCCCTGTGTTTACTAGGTAAATTCGTAAGAGCATAGACTTCTATCATTGTGTTTACTAGGTAAATTCCTAGGAACATAGAATTTATTTCATCATGTTTACTAGGTAAATTCCTAGGAGTATAGACTTTCATCATCGCGTTTACTAGGTAAATTCCTAGGAACATACACTTCCTTTCATCATGTTTACTAGGTAATTTCCTAGGAGCATAGACTTCCATCATTGTGTTTACTAGGTAAAATCCTAGGAACATATATTAACATTCGGGTTTACTAGGTAAATTCCTTGGAGCATAGATTTACATATCTAAACTATGTTTGGTCTCATTCTTTTTAAAGAGATACGTAGGCTGCCTATCACGATAGGTTCGACCATCACAGGTTACATAACTTGATTATGCATTTCGTGTTACATCCTACATTTACATTTTACATTTACACATCGTCTTTAAATTTTACATTGTCTTTTAGTATACACCGTCTTTTAATATGCACTGCTTTTCAATATACGTTGTTTTTCAATTTACACCACATTTCAATATACATTGTTTTTTTTTTCAATTTACACTGCTTTTCAATAGACACTTATTTTCAATTTATACCACATTTCAATATACACTGTTTTTTTTTTTTCAATTTACACTATCTTTCAATATGCACTACTTTTCAATTTACACCACATTTCAATATACATTTTTTTTTAAATTTACACTATCTTTCAATATGCACTGCTTTTCAATTTACACCACATTTCAATAGACATTGTTTTTTCAATTCACACTGTCTTTCAATATACATTGTTTTTAATATGCACTACTTTTCAATTTACACCACATCTCAATTTATACTATCTTTAAATATACACTATTTTTCAATATGCATTGTCTTTCAATTGACACCGCATTTCAATTTACATTGTCTTTCAATATACATTGTCTTTCAATTTACACCGCATTTCAATATACATTGTCTTTCAATTTACACCGCATTTAAATTTACACCGCATTTCAATATACAATGCATTTAAATTTACACCGTCTTTCAATTTACACCTCATATTTCAATTTACACCGTCTTTTAATTTACACCTCGTTTTAAAATTTCTGCATTTACGCCACACTATTTTCCCTAGCAGGTGAACTACGTTTGGCTTGATTCCTCTCAAGGATACGTAGGTAACCCTTCGGGGCCCAACCATGTATTTTCGCTTTTTCCCCAAAATTGGGAGTCTATCTTTATCAATGACATTCGTTTACTCGTAAACTCCGTCGTTTTGGAGCTCTGCAGACACCCTAATTTCGTACCGCTTTTACAATGTCCTATAAAATATTATTTTCAAATTAAAATGGACTAAAAAAAAATACTTTTATACATTTCAAGGGCTAAAACATCAAAGGAAACTAAGAAGGGGCCTAAACGTCAAAAAGTAACAAGAAAATGGGGAAAATTGCAGGAAAGGAAGAGACCGACATGGCGCCCAGTTTCTGTGTACCACGCCCAATCCATATTGTACCGCGCTCGAATGTTGTCTCACCAATTTCAGAAGTGATTTTGGTTACCCAGCCCAGAGGAACATGCTACAGTGAAAATCGCCTAACCCCTATGCATCTAAACAACCCCTAAGTCATTCGAGGAGTTTAATTCTTCCGCAAGAAGCTAGCCCTTCAGCCCAAAGGAACCGCCCAGCTCCCTATATAAAGAGATCCTCTCTTTAGAAAATGAGGACGCTCTAAAAGAACGCTTTTGAAACATTTCCGACATATACATTACAAACAAATACACACACACTCTCACAAACAACTCTCACCCAGCAACACACACTCTCACAAACAACACACACCCATAACACACACAAAACATCCACTACACACACACACACGAATACACACATACATACACACCCACTACACACACATAAACACACATCCACTACACACACAACAACAACAAAAATAACAAAAAGATTTCATTTCTCGGGAAAACAAGGGGAGCACACAGAGACCGCCTAAGCCTAGGCGTACCGGGTACAGACTAACACGCTCCAAGAGGTAAGGGATATCTTATATTATGTCCCTGTGTAACGACCCGAGCCCAAGAGCCCGGTCCGCTACGTGTAGTCCACACACTGGCCCACTGAGCACGCAGCACCTTGGGTCATCAGGCTCACCACAAGCCGACCCAAAAGTCCATGGATGATGTTGGTGCCCAGTAGTAGCGCATGGCTACCTTATAAATCAAACACAAGTCTCACATCTACTCAATGTGGGATTGTGATATTACAATCTCCCCCACTCAAATCCTTGACGTCCTCGTCAAGGCGAAATCAAGGGTGCATCAGGAATCAAGAGGTGGCTCGTCACGGGGATCGAGGTGGCTCCCATCTTCTTGTAGCACTTTGGCCCGCGGCACTTTGTTCCCACATTTCCGGCCAGGGTTGTAAAGACCGAGCCCAGAACCCGGTCCTACTGGCGTAGCCCACACACGCCCAGCACGCAGCACCTTGGGTCATCAGGCCCACCACAAGCCGACCCAAAAGTCCATGGATGATGTTGGTGCCCAGTAGTAGCGCATAGCTACCTTATAAATCAAACACAAGTTCCACATCTATCCGATGTGGGATTGGGGTATTACAATCTCTCCCACTCAAATCCTTGACGTCCTCGTCAAGGCCGAATCGCTCCCAGGCGTGCACGAGGAATCAAGAGGTGGCTCGTACGGGGATCAAGAGGTGGCTCCCACCTTCTGCGGTGTAGCACTTTGGCCCGCACAACACTTTGTTCCCACATTTTTGGCCGGGACCCGCTCTGATACCATTTGTAACGACCCGAGCCCAAGAGCCCGGTCCGCTACTTGTAGCCCACACACTGGCCCACTGAGCACGCGGCACCTTGGGTCATCAGGCCCACCACAAGCCGACCCAAAAGTCCATGGATGATGTTGGTGCCCAGTAGTAGCGCATGACTACCTTATAAATCAAACACAAGTCTCACATCTATCCGATGTGGGATTGGGGTATTACACCCTGTAACTATTTCTTTTAGCCTGTAAATAAAATGTAAATATACATACATTGTGGATTTGTATATATTTTCTACTATTTATATATTGTTAAAGTTTGGTCTCTTTTCTGTTTATATCTTTGGCGTAAACTAATTAGTTATCCTATTTAGTTAATTTTCTTTATATACAACATAAATAAGCTATAGCTTTAGTTATTTATTTGTTTCACTTTCTTTTAATGTCCGATTTGTGTAGATTAGTATATAGAATTTTTATACTCCGCTTTTCATTGTTTCATTTATTTCTTTTTCGACTTGTTGTTATTTCTTTTCCTTTACTAAATATGAAATATCTTCTTTCATTTTCTTTCCCGTATATACACAATTTTTTTCTAGACTAAATATGTAAATAATAATTTGAACATATTATAAAACTCTTTTTGAGACCGAAGAGCGAGTTAGGTGTCTAGCCCCTTCCCAACTAGTAACTTGGCCCTCGAACTCATATTTTTGGTTTTTCTCTATTTACCATTTGAAACCACTCGTTTTTCTCACGTAGCGAGGCCGGGTCGAAACGGGGTTATCACAGTTTGTTGTTGCGCAACAATGGTGATTTTCGAATCCAAAATATTGGCTAGAGCTGTTGAAAGAGACGATGGCCTTTTAGGAACAAATATTTCAAAAATAAACTTTAGCGACTGAAAAAAATAAGGTGGGACTGGAAGGATTATAAACATAGCAAAAGGGACCAGCTATAATTTCACCTTAATTTTTTGGGAAGATTACGGGCCGATACACTTTTTCAAACATTTTTTTATTTTCGATCGAGCGTTTTTTTTTCAACCGCTAAAGTGCATTTTTGAAATATTGTTCCTAATACTCAAATCGTCTTTTCCACAGCCCTGATCAACACTTAGAGTTCGAAAATCATGATTGTGCACAACGAAACAAGGATCGACATGTAATGAACATGTGATGTGTTGAAGGATTTTTCGGTACGGACGAAGGTGGAGGGGGGAGGAAGAAGGGTAGCCACAGAGGAGATAGAAGAAGAAGCCGAATGACATGATCTGGTTCATTATGATTTCTGCATCATTTTTCAAAAATGTGATGCAGCACGATGCAAAATTGGATAAGGGATTTAAACTGATGCAACACGATACAAAAATTGATATCACGGTGCAAAAATTGGATTAGGGATTGAAATCGATGCATCGTAGTGTAAAAGTTGATGCATCGCATTGTAAAAATTGATGCAGCGCGGTGCATTTGAGTGAATGATCGGTAGCATGCCCCAAGCTCATTAAGGGTATTGTAATTTTTTCGCCCCCAAAAGTTTCTCTTTCGGTTCTAAAAAAGAAAATGTGGTACTGGAGCGATTGCAAAATTTAGAAAGTGGATCGGCCCGAATTTACCCCTAAATTTTTAGGGTGAAATTCAGGTCAGTCCTTTTTGGAAAATTTTCAACCGCTACAGTACTGTTGGTCCCTATATTATGCTTAGTACATTGGTTAGAGGGGGAAGTGAATAGCCTATATCACCTTTTAAAAATTTTATTGTTCCTGTTAGAATCAAACATGAAATGTTTCTCAGGTAAGATCAATTTCTTTGAGTAGCAATTCTTCTAAATCCAATACAGCAAATATGCTACAGCAGATTTAGAGATGCTGAAAATTGTGGTTATAATATTTGCTAAAGGAAAGAGTTGTGCAGCTGAAACATAGACAACAAATATATATAACATTGGAGATTAAATTGTGTGTAAATAGAATGGATTAATTACATATAACAACGGAAGACTTTTCTTGAATTTTATTTCATCAGATGCATACATTTTTTCCATGAGCAAAGTACTTGTTAGGAATATGCCTTGCACATCATATCTACTATTCTATGTGCATATCCTAACATAGTGATTTGCTTGCTCCCATTGCAACATGTTTAAAAAGTGGCTAAATGGGCTGCGTACCGGTTAGTGTGGCAACTCACTGAAACATTGTTATACATCTTAAATTATGTTATTGTCTTTCTACATTTACCGGTCTTTTTCCTACCTTCTGGCAATCTTTCACTCAATCAACGGATTAGCGTGACTAGTGCAAACATTAACATATTCTACTATAACAAAATTGTAATGTAGCAGATATCTCAATATATGCTTAGCTTCAAATATCTACTGCTCCGAGTAGAAGTTGAGCAAAGAGGAAACAAGCAGATCTTCTTGACAGCTAAGAGATATGCATTGATGTATGTGTTCATTTATATCCTTCGGACATTTCCTCTTTTGTGATTGATCTCGGTCTTCAAGACATATCTCAACAACATCATTCATATAGCACTTCTCACAACATCAGGTCTGAACGTCATGTCTTAATCAATCAACCTGACCTTCGGACTTAATCAAGACAAAAGTTCTTCATGCAATCTTTTATCCAATGGATCATGCAATGCATCCAAATGCATTCAAAATCAAACTCTCCAACTGTTAGAAGTTTACTCAAACTCCCAACGAATCTATTGCATTCTTAGCCTATATAAGAAACCACTCATGACATCTCAAACAAACGTGTGTACAAGCTAGTGCAAGTGGTGTGTACACAAGTTAGTCTACTAAAGACAAGTGTTCGTGCCGTTAAGTAAAACTCATAGAACATTACAAGAGTGTGGGAGAAAGCAAGCAGAAATTCATAAGGCAGAGAAACAGTGCTTTGTCAAGAACTCCTTTCTTGATTTGAGTTATTTCTTCCCTCAAAGACTCAGTCTCTTCTATGCATAGACTCAATATCTATTGAAAGAGATTAAGAACTTAATAATGAAGTTGAAGCTGCTTGAAGATGTCCCAAGGAAGCTCCAAAATGGATAATTCAAATCACATTCATACCACTAAACTTGTACTGCGTTGCAAGTGTTGTTGGTTATGTGATATTGAGTGGTCACACATGGTCGAGTGCTTTGCACTCAGTTGTTCAATTACTAGCTAATTGAACAACCTATAATATTCTCTTCTTACATGGCTCTGGCCATCTCACTCCTATACTCCTCCCTAGGGTATTTGGAATGACATGGTTGCGAGTTTTGGTTTAGATCTTCACCTTTTGTTCCACGAAACCCCGTAAGGAAGCGTAAGTTAGAGACTCTAGGTTAATGAATATCATTTAATAAACCTCTGCTAAATTCTTAAATAAAAGAACAGTTTTCCACATTCAGCCTTTTCTCTTCTTGTCTGCTCTTTCATTTCAAATTTTGTTTAGCTCCCTCCTCATGGAATTGTAAGAGTGCCATCTTATGAACTTGAAAGTATCCAGCTGATATGTAATTAGATCATTCTACTTAATGTTACTTTTATCTTAAGTGTTATGTGTTTGCTTGTATCTTTTCGCTGCATAATCTATGTATCTAAGCAAACTATATAACAATGATTTCCAGCAGACCGCCATATCTGCTGCAGCATACCTTAGAGACCTAACAGTGCTATATGAAATAAGACATGAATTTGTGGGTAATATAAGTAAAGGTTGAATGTAGAAAAACTTATTTTATATATTATAATTCAACAGAGATTCATCAAATGACAATTATACTTAGTATATCAACCTTGACTTTCTAACCTAGCTACCCTATGGGCTTTCATGGAAAGGAAGCCAAGGGAAAGGGAAGACAAATGCTAACTCCTTCTCTTTAGCAATTCCAAATCCCTTAGAAAGTGGGAGATGACAGTGCCAATGAGAAGGATATTGTGAGATGTTAATATTATAGGTTGTTCAATTAGCTTGTAATTAAACAAATGAGTGACTAGCACTCGACCAACTATGAGACTCATTATTGCACAACCGATAGCCCTTGCAATGGAGTACAAATCTGCTGGTGTGAATGCAATGTGGATTATTAGCTCGTTGTCTTCCTTGGACATCTTCAAGCTTGTTTTGTCTTCATCTTCACGTTGGAGTGCTTAATCTCTAACTATAGATTTGGAGTCTATGAGCAATAGAGACCGAGTCTTTTGAAGGATGAAATAACTCAAATCAAGAAGGGAGTTCTTCACTAAGCATAGGTTCTTGCCTTTGGAATTTCTGCTCCCTCTCACACAAGGTGTTAGAGCTTAACACTTGTATTTTTCCCACTCTTTGGTGGTCTTCATGTTATGCTTGAATGCACAAACACTCACACACTTACACACATAAGAAGATGGATGAGAATTTTTTTTTACAGACGGAGAGGCAATAGATTTGTTAAGACTTTGGATAAATTTCTAACCATTGGAGTGTTCGGTATTCAATGCATCAAGATGCATTATATGAGCTGTTGGTTAAAAGTATTGAATTTGTTTGGAAGTAGGTTGATTGATGTGACTTGACGTGAAGGCCTGAGTTATGAGAAGCACACTATACTTGGTCTTTGTTGAGATGTGTCTTGATGACCGAGACCAAACACAAAAGATGAAATATCCAATGGATAGGAATGAAGGTTCAAACATTGATGCGAATTTTTGAGTTGTCAAGTAATCTACTAAGAATATTTTGCGAGTCTTGACAGCTTGGAGATTGTTTGGTTTTCCTCTTTGAACTCGGCATCACTAAAGTAGTAGATATGTGGACAACACAGTAAATATTGAAATATGAGCTGGTTGCTGAAGTTGACACTTGACAACCTAATCCAATGTTTGTGTTTTTGTCGACAGTTGGTAGGACATAGACCGGTTATGTAAGAAGATGACCTATCCTAGGACCTTAACGATGTTCTACTGAGTTGTCACACTAACCAATACGCAGCCTTTTTAACCACTATTGGAACATATTGTGTAATGGGAACAAACAAGTCACTACCATGGAATATGCAAATGTATATGACACATATTTGCACACGAATATTCCTAACAAGAACCCTATGTTTTTTAAACTGAAAAAAAAAACTTTTGGAGGCAAAAAGATTATAATACCCTTAATGAATAGAAAACACGCATGATAGTCACTAAGCCAAACAAAATCATGCAACGTATTTCAAAATCATACATTGTGACACAAAATCATGCGTCATATTTCAAAATCATGCATTGTGATGCACAAAACTAATTAGGTTCATTGTACATTTGTAGTCAAAGTTTTCTTATTTTCATTGATATTATAATTAACAAATGAATCATTCATAAATTGATTGAATGATTTCTATAAATATGTAGTCAAAGTTTCCTTATTTTTCTTGTTATTGTAATTAAGATAGAAATTAAATGAACAAATATAGATTGATTGATTGATTGATTTCCGTAAATATGCAATTAAAGTTTCCTTATTATATTTTAATTAAGGTAGGAATGAAATAGCTTCTGTAAAATTAAAGATTCATATCGGGGATGTAGCTCAAATGGTAGAGCGCTCGCTTTGCATGCGAGAGGTACAGGGTTCGATACCCTGCATCTCCAATAATAGATGATATTAGTTAATTCTTTGTAATTTCAATTTTTTTACAAAAATCTAGTCTAGTTAAACCTTGCCATTAACAAATATTAAAACTTGAAATAAAATAGATTGATTGAGTGATTTATGTAAATATCTCCTTCAAATTGAATTTGATTATGATTGATGCATCGCTATGCACAAATTAATTTTAGTAAAATCATGCATTATAATGCATATTGGGGATGTAGCTCAAATGGTAGAGCGCTCGCTTTGCATGCGAGAGGTACAGGGTTCGATCCCCTGCATCTCCAATTTCAAATGTTACTAGGTAATTTTTTATAAGTTCAATTTTTGAAAAATAAATATAGTCTAGCTTAGTGGTAGTGGTGATTAGTGATTTCAAGTGACAAAGTTCAAACCTTGCAATTAACAAATATGAAAACTTTGGAATCAAATAATTTTTTTAAAATAAATATAGTCTAGCTTAGTGGTAGTGGTGATTAGTGATTTCAAGTGACAAAGTTCAAACCTTGCAATTAACAAATATTAAAACTTTGGAATCAAATAGATTGATTGACTGATTTCTGTAAATATCTCTTTCAAATTGAATCTGATTATGATTGATGCATCGTTATGCACAAATTGATTTTCTTAAAATCATGCATCGCAATGCATGATTAAAATATCTCCTTCAATTAATCAAAAATTATACATCGTGATGCATAAATTGATGCATCACGGTATGTTAGGTAAGTGATTCTTAGTGTTCGTTTGTTACAGCTTATTTGGAGTGACTTTTGGCTTTTGAAAAGCCATATTTAGAGTGTTTGTTTCAGCTTATAAGCCAAAAGTCAATAAATAAAGTACAACACCCTTTATGCATTGAAAAGCCAAAAAGCCAAAATGCCAAAATTTTAAGTTTTTTTGGGTTTTTTTTAAACATGAAGACAACTATTCATTAATAAATATTTGACTATCCCCATTTCACCATTTTATGAAATATACTTAAAAATATGAATACTAATTTTCAAGGTTTTTTTTAAAATAATAATAATAACAGCGTATAAGCAACTTTTCAACAGCTGTAACAAACAGTCTATCATACAATCAGCCACAAGTCATTCAGCCACCAGCTTAAGCTATCAGTCATAAGTCATCAGCCACAACAAACGAGCCCTTAGCGCGTGTCCGGTTCATTGACGGTAAAGTCGTCTTTTTTCCCTCAAAAGTGTGGTAAAAAAATATTGTAGACTGCTGCAGTTGAAAACTAATGTGTGATAATTGGGCCGGTCCCCTGTGGAGAAAATATAACCGCTAAAGTATACTTTTGGAGAAAAAATGATGAAAATACTCTTAATGAAGGAAAAACGCACGAACAAAGCCACAACCCAAATTTGAGCATCGTAATGAAAAACATTGGGTATCGCTTAAAATTTTGGGCATCGAAATGCAAAAGTCATTGCCTAAATTTGGGCATCGCTCAAAACATTGGGCGTTGTTCATTTTGGGCAACGCAACCTGGGTTTATTGAGATTAGAATGACTTGGTATATATCATGAAATAATGACACTGATGCTTAATTTTTAAATAATGATACGTGGGTTACCAAAATTTTATGAACGATTCCTAATTTTATGAACGATACTTAATTAATATAAAACACCAAGGTCGAATCGGAAGATACGATGTCTAATTAAATAGCACCGAGGCAGAATAATTTTATGAATGATGCTTAATTAATATAAAACACCGAGGCCCGAATTGGAATTGGAAGATACGATGCATAATTAAATAACATCAAGGTAGAATTGAGCATATATTTAAGAATGAAAAAGTAACAAACCTAGCATTAAATAACATCGAGGCAGAATTAGAAGATACGATGCCTAATTAAATAACACCAAAGCAGAATTGGAAGATACGATGCCTAATTAAATAACACCGAGACAGAATTGGGCATATATTTAAGAATGAAAGTTAACAGGGATGCACCAATAAAACCAATCACGTTCAATTAATAAAGTTAACGACGATGCACCAATAAAACCAACGGTGCTCAAAAGTTATATCAGATTCATTGATCAACGAGATTTCTGCATTCAACAGGCTTCCTCATGTTTGTCCAACTGAAGAAAAAACCAAAGCTCTTTTTCAAGAACACGAACAACTCGTATAACAATTTTATGAAAGTGTCATTTTCGAGTTTAAGAAAATATATAAGTTAGGGAAAGTCCAATTGTGGTACTTGCCTATAGGTATCAAAAACAAATTTTGATATCTATTAGTTACTATTTATGGGTATCAAATAATCATCTCCAACCATAGGTATCTGATGAATGTGTTTTATACACATTTATTAGGTATTATTCCAGCTTAAATTATGTTATTTCTTAGGGTTTTTTGTTGTCTAATATATGTTCTAGTTGTGTTTTATAGTTTCAGGGACTTTTGGAACAATTATGCAAAATATAGGCACTTTATGCTTAATTGAAGAACTTCAAGGACCAAAGTGCAAAAGCTGGAAACTTGAAGGCAAAAAGTTGAAAATTGGCTTTTCCCCAACATAAATTAGTCGCCCTTTTTAGAATTGTAGTTTCCTTGGGAAACGTGCAAGTCATGGTTGGAGTCTTTTTAGTGGTGTTATTGTTTTATATCTCATTTTCCTACTTGTTGCATAATTATTATGTATAAATAGATCCCTTTAGATTTGGAAAAAAATGGGAGAGAAGTTTTGTATTATTTTTCTTTATCTATGAAGAAGGATTCTTCAAGAATGGTTCAAGGTTTTGTACTTTCAATTATGGGGAACTAACTCCATAACCTAGGAATTGGAGGTAACTTGTATCGAATCTTCTGCTCTGTTATATATTTTTATTCAATCAAATTTTGTTGATCACAGTGTTTATCAATCTCTTTACTATTTGGTTTTTTCCTAATGAATGGTATTGCAGTAGTTAAAAACTAAGAGGTGTGGATAACTGTACGGCCATATGCTGATATGCATATGTCGTACACTGGTTCACCATTGTGAGAAATTAAGCATATCGATACACGAGAGTGATAAGTTAGGGTTAGGTTCATATATATGTTTCTAAGTGACAGACGGTAATTCATATGTTCTTTTTCTTAAGGGTATAGAATCGGATGAATTATTTAGGATGTATACTGAATTATAATTTGACGACCTATACCAATCTTTCGTGAACGAACCCAAGATTAATTGGTTGATACATTAGACAAAAAAGCATTAGAGTAGATACAAGTGAATCCTAATTTCTAGGTGTTTCACAAATCTTGATTTATCTCATATTTACATGCTTTGTTAATTAGATTATTTTATTGCTCTCTAGTTAATTTAATTTAGTAAAACCAAAAAAAAAAAAACCTCTTAGTTATTAATTGCTTTATTTTGTTAGATTAGTTTAATTTACTTTAATCAAAATTCAAATTTATGTGGTTCGACCATTGCTTTCCGTACACTATACCTTCTATTGATTCATACACTTGCGAGGTTAAAAAAATAAGACATCAAGTTTTTGGTACCGTTGCCAGGGATTTGTTATTTTGATTTAGTTAATTTAGCTTTTCGTTTTAGCAATAGAAGAAGATTTGTCTGTCATAAATGTAGGGATGGACCATGAGTTCAGAGAAGTCGAATAGGCAGTTATCTGGAAAGGCATGACGGAATAGCTTTGATCAGTTTACTAACAAAGTTTACAGATGTGTTTGCATGGTCATATGAAGACATGCCTGGATTGGATCCAGCCATAGTTGGGCACATAATTCCGACATATCCTGATGTTAAGCCAGTGAAACAGAAACTGCGCAAAATCAAGCCTGAATGGTCTCTCCAAGTGAAAGAAGAGATCATGAAACAACTACATGTTAAGTTTATCCGGGTGGTTAAATACCCAATCTGACTATTCAACATTGTAACAGTACCGAAACCCAATGGAAAGATTCAGATCTATGTTGAATTTCGTGACCTCAACAGAGCATCTCTGAAAGATGACTTCCCACTACCAAACATTGACATGGTAGTAGACGATGTAGCATCCCACAAACTAAGATCCTTAGTAGATGCCATGCTTGGATATAACTAGATCAAAATGGCCACAACAGATCAGGAGAAAACATCTTTTATCATCCCTTGGGGAACATGTTGCTACACAGTTATGCCATTCGTGCTGAAAAACGCTGGAGCTACGTATCAGAGAGCTGCTACGGCCCTATTCCATGACATGATTCACAAACAAATAGAAGTATATGTGGATGATATGATCGTTCACTCAGATGAAACAGATGGTGCCCACATCGGAGACCTTCGCAAATTCTTTGAAAGGTTACGCAAGCACCAAATGAAACTCAATCCAGCCAAATGCACCTTTGGAGTCATCAAAGGAAAAGTACTAAGTTGTATAGTAACTGAGTAGGGAATTGAGATAGAACCTGCAAAAGTGAAAGCCATCACAGATATGCCACAACCAAGGACCCCGAGCGAGGTCAAAGGTTTCCTTGGCAGATTACAGTATATCAGTCGTTTCATCAGACAGCTGGCATCCTTGTGTGAACCACTCTTCAAATTACTACAGAAAGATACTAACAGAGTCTGGGATACAGAATGCCAGCTCGCCTTTGAAAAGGTCAAAGAATACCTAGCTAGCCCTCCAGTACTAGCTCCTCCTCATACACATAAACCCCTACTGATATACCTCACCATTACAGATAATGCGGTAGGAGCCATGCTCGCACAGGAATAGAAAGACTCCTATGCAGAGAATGCCATATATTTCGTAAGCAGAAAATTACAAGGCAGTGAACTTAGATACTCAGCCTTGAACAAAAGCTGCACAGGTCTACTTTGGGTGACACAAAGGCTCAAGGCCTACCTACAAGCTCAGCCAGTCAAAGTTATCTCCAGAATAGACCCAATAAAATACATCTTTTGGAAACCATCACTCTCCAGCAGGCTAGCCAAATGGTCCTTCATGCTCAATGAATTTGACATCTCATATGTTACCCTTAAGTCTATAAAGGGGAGCATAATTGAAGATCACCTGGCAAAATTGTCATTAGAGACAGAAAGTGCTGAGGAACCAGACTTCCCAGATAAAGGCCTTTTTGAGATTACAAATCATAACACCAAGTGGAAACTATTCTTTGATAGGGTTGTCAACAAAGTAGGTTTCGGCATAGGGATACTACTCACTGATCCAGCAGACTCTCATACACCTTTAGCCATCAGATTATAGTTTGAATGCTCTAATAACACCACATAATACGAGGCCTGCATCGCTGGTCTAGAAGAAGCCCTTCGCAGAGGGGCAAAAAAGTTAGAAGTTTTCGGTGACTCAGCTCTAATCATAAACAAGTCAAAGGGAAATGGAAAACCCAAGACCCCCACCTACAGCTATATCATGCATGTTTGACCACTTTGGCCCAAAGGTTTGATGACATGTCAATTCACTATCTGCCACGAGACAAAAACAGATTTGGAGATATGTTAGCAACTTTGGCTTCATTGGTCGAAGTTCCATCAGACATAACAGTACAACCTTTTATAGTAAGGAAAAAGGTCACACCTTCCTACTGCTTCACAGTCAGCACAGCTTCAAAAACAGATACTGAGCCGTGGTATTTGGACATTTGGAATTTGCTTTAAAATGGCAAATAACCAGACAGCTTAGATAAGAAAGGAAGAATTTCTTTTTGACGATGGGCTGCGCAGCTTGTCATCAGGGGAAACAGCCTTTACAAAAGACATTACCAAGTCTAAACCTTTTATGTATAGACCAAACAAAAGCAGAAAGAATCATTGATCAGTTACATGGTTGAACTTGTGGACCACATATGAACAGACATATGCTTTCTAAGAAAGCAATCAGACAAGGATACTACTGGAGTACGCTCGAAACCGATTACATTTGGTGGGTACGCCAGTATTTCGCTAACCTACAGCACGTGCCCCCGTTATATACTTTACAATTGAATCACTCCTTATCCCTTTTCAGCCTGAGGAATCGACGTCATAGGACAAATCCACCCCAAAGGATCAAACGGTCATGAATATGTTTTAGTGGCCATCGACTACTTCACCAAATGGGTAGAAGCATCTTCCTATAGAATATTGAACGCCAATAAAATGGCACGGTTCATCAGAACCAATATCATATACAGATATGGAGTATCGTTTTAGATGATCTCCGACAATGGTACACACTTTGAAGGAGAAGCTAATTGTTTACTAGATGAATTCAAAGTACAGCGACACAAGTCTTCATCTTACCGACCACAAGCTAATGGGACAGTCGAAGCAGCCAACAAAACACTTGAAAACATGATCAGAAAAATGGCTTAAACCGGAAGGGGCTGCCAGATAAATTACCATTAGCCCTTTGGAAATATCGCATATTGGTTTGCACACCTACTAGGGCTACACCGTATTCCCTAGCCTACGGCATGGAAGCCGTATTGCCGAATGAGATTGAAATTCCTTCATTAAGAGTGATAAATGTGCATATTGTCCATTTTTTTAGATATTTTGGGCTTATTTTCCTAGTCAATATTACATTTATCATTACTAATTTAATTGTTTTGACACCTTTACCTTTATTTGTCTTAATTGGGCAATTTTGCAATTTTGTGCATTAAAGTCAAACTTTATTGGTGAATTAAAGACAAGCTTTAATGATGAAGTAAAGGCAAAAAGAGGAGTTGAATTCCAGCATTTTTCGTGGGTAGCGGTTATTTTCGTGGATGGAAAGCTAATGTTAAGCATTAAATTGAAGATTTCCAGCAACAATTGCACCCTAGGTGCAAAATATTTCGCAACCTTCAATCGGGGCAGCTCAAAAGTCACTTCCAATATTTTTCAGTTTTGACCTTTTTATGCATCTAGACTAAATGACATCTAAAGGGGGAATGGAGAGTTTTTAGTCCCTCATTTATCTCTCATTTATTTCTCATTTATTGTCATTTATTTCCCATTACTACAATTTATTTTGGTTGGTGAGACAAGGGGAGAGAAAAGGCTTAGTTTTTCTTATATATATCTCCTTCCCATCCTTAGAGAGATAGAAATTTACTTCCATATCCTCCTCTCAAATAGTTAGATAAACATTTTAAAGTAGTTTTGTTTGAAGACTATAGTTCGTGAATTTATTCAAAAGTATTTTATTATTACAAGTTCTTCTTCTCCCATTCTCTTTACTTTTATTTTATGATTATTCTTTACATGTTTATTTTAGTTACTTTAATTATCTGTGAGTAGTTTTCTAATTCTAGGATTAGGTGTAGCCCGTAATGGATTTATAAATAAAGTTTCTTTCTTTCCGTTTATTTGAATGTCACCTGTTTTGATTCGATTTTAGCTTTATCAATAATTGTATAATATTGTGGTAGCGAGGGACCAAAAGGTGAAACTACTACGTTTATGCAATAATCTTAGTTACTAAAGTAAAGGACCGAAAGGTGAAGCGTAGGTAACGGAACTCTAATATCGAACTAGAAATTCATGAGAACAAGAGTTGATTAAATTTCTAGAGGCTTATAGAATTGTAGGACATAATGGGTTTATTTTAATTCATTGAGCGAGACATCGAATTTGAATTAATCTAGGCACGGTTGAGAGTAGTTCGAAAGAATGCAATTAACTATTTTTATGCAATTCGCCTTCAAAATTTGACATTCATCGCGAACGGAAAGATTGTTACAGAATTTATAAATTCATTGTTGTGGTGAACCGAAATCCTATAATCTTTTTAATTATTGTTTTTAATCCAAAATCTAATTTTGCATTCTAATTTAGTTAATTTAGTCTTGTTAATTTAATTTGCGTATCACAATCGAAATCTTGAAATCAATTAGTCTAGATAATTTTAATTGTAAGTTCTTCGGTACTTGATTTCAAAGTCCCAGAGGGATCGACATCCTAAATACTACACGAATAGCCGTGCGCTTGCGGTAGAATTTAGTGATCAATTGAAAATCACTCAACAAAGAGTAATGATGGAAACATGCATAGCCGAGATTGATTGGCTCGAACAACGACCTGATGAGTTGGCTCTCGTAGATGAATGCCGATTATTGGCTTTAGAACACAATCGATAGTACTAGAGAAGAATCGCCCGAGCATTCAACAAATAGGTCAAAGGCCGAAACATTCAAATGGGTGATCTTGTACTTCAAGAAAAACCCCCAAGTTACATCGACAGTAAGGGAAAGTGGAAATCTCCGTGGATGGGTCCCTACTTAATAGTACACATATAGTTAGGAGGTGCAGTATTCCTCAGAAACCAAGATGGGGAAGATCTGGTTCAACCCTTAAACATGGATAAACTTAAACGATACTATGCATAAGCCAGGGTAGTGCTAATATAGCATACCATAATGGCTTAAACACTTTATCTCTCTCTTCAGCTCGCTAGGTTTAAAACCCGAAAGGGACGCCAAGGAAAAAGTTAGAGCAAACCAAAAAAGAATAAAAATAAGGAGAAATAAGGGCTCAGTAGGTAAAAAACCCTGAAAGGGCGGCTTAGGCAAAAGTTAGAGCACACAAAAAAGAAAAAACCAGGAGAAAAGAAGAGAGAGAAAAGTCTCCTACATAGTCTCTAACATACAGTATACAACGTACGGTATACAGCATACAGTCTACAGTATACAATATACATCATATAGTCTACAACGTACAACATACAACATACCGTCTTCAACATATAGTATACAGTATACATTTTTGACAGAACAGCTTCTATAGAACAGGTCTTCAACAAACTGGTCCCAACAGGACAAGAACTACGTAGACTTGAGCCTCACAATGAGGGACGTATGCAGCCTAAGGGTATGGTCTAACACACATAGAAGGCTCCTCTTTCACCACAGAAATATTGCAACATCCCTGCAAAAAGTTTGAGATTGGAACCTTTGACAGCAACAGCCTAAGGGTGCGATCTAACACACGTAGAAGGCTCATCCTTCACCATAGAAATATTGCAGCATCACTGCAAAAGTTTGAGATTAGAACCTTCAAGAATAGAAATTAGGGTGTGTGGGTTCCCGGGAAAATGCTCCGCGCCCGCGCCTTGGATAGGTGCGCGTCTGCGGATGCGGTGACATCCATCGCCTGCTCCAGCCTCCCTTGTTTGGGAGGCCGAAATCAAAAGTGCGGGAGGAGTGTTTGTCGAATAGCGTTGGAATGCGCCTCGGTTGCCTTTAGTGGATTTTTGATCCAATATGGGAGCTTTGGATTTTCTATGTCAAGTTATCCCTTTTTAGGGGATACGTGATATAGGAAGGCATCACCTTTCTCATTCCCATCCTCCCTTTTTAGGGGAAAACGTGAAAGTGCAAGGAAGGAATGTTGCAGCGCCCCCACTATGGATTTTATGAAAATAGCCTTATGCCCTATTTCGGATCACTATGAGTGCTTTGGGTTTTCTACGTCAAGTTATCCCTTGTTTAGGGGATACCAGGACATAGGAATACATCACCTTTCCATTCTCATTCTCCCTTTTTTAGGGGAGAACGTGAAAGTGCAAAGAAAGATGTTGCGAGGCCCCACTGGATCCAAAATGTTTTTAGAGTCGCCATCTTTATTTTAAGGCAAAAATAAAGCAAAACCATAAAAAGAAAACCAGAGATGAAGAAAATGGGTTCGGAGGCTAAGTTACGAGTTGGGAAGGTGCTAGGCACCCAACTCGCCCTTTCGGTCTCAAAACGGTTTTTCGCTAAAGTATGCTTTTTGTTATATTTATTTAACAGATAAATAAAGCATTAACTGCCTACAAATCCATCCATTACATCTATATTATTTACGGACTTGCAACAGTCTCTTTTACAAACAATTACAAATATACTTGAAAATATTTGGCCATAATAACGGCTATATTTAGTATTATTTCCTAGCTAAATCCGGGCAGCATAACTGCTTATATATTTACATTGGACCGGATTGGAAATAATACTGTTACAAACAAAGACTTTAATGAATAAATAAAGCAAATAATTACAAATACTATCTAAAAACATTTTGCCATAATAACGGCTACATTTAGTACTATTTCCTAATTAAATCCGGGCAGCACAACTGCTTATATGGCTACATTGGGCCGGACTGGAAATAATACTTTTACAAACAAATGTAAGATTTTAAAAGTAAAAACTTACAGACAGCCTAGGGTGTGCTCGCTCTGTCCCTCGGGGAGAGAGAGTCTTTTTTTTTTGTTGAAGGTGTGTGTTGTGTGTTGTGTGTTGTGTGAATTTGGGCAGCGTGACTGCTCTGAAAGTTACTTTTCGGCCTCAGGATCGGGGCAGGGTAATTGTTTGTTTTTGGTTGTTTGTTGGCTTGAGGTTGGCTGAAATCAGGCAGAATAACGGCTTATTTCTGAGCGATTTTGGCCTTTTAAATCGGGCAGAGCAACTGCTCTTTCCACGATTTTTGGACCGGGGAAAAGGGGTGGATACCTAGCTGGGGGGCTAAGGTACACTTCTATCGGTTGGTTTTGTGTTTGGAGGAAGTTTGGCAGGGTTTCGAGGCTTTTGAGGTGATCTCTCACTATCTCACACCGCTCTCTAATTCTCCAGCGTAACGTTAACGCGGAGAAGCTTTACGCAGGAAGGAGTGCTGAAAATGATCGACTGAAGCCTCTATTTATAGGCTGAATCAGGGACACGGCAGGAATTAAAATTCCTTCTCTGCGCATCAGATGAGTGTACACCGCGCTGGATTTGTTGCATTTTACGGCAAAGTTTTGTGCACTGTAGCAGACAGAAGGAAATTTAGGCGCCATGCCCAAATGTTATGGGAGCCACGCCCATTTTCAAAATATGCAATTTTTGAACACTTTGGTCCCTGCAATTCGTCCTTTTGCGCATCCTGCTTTGTCCTTTTGCACTTTTGACCCTGTAACTTGACATTTGTTAATGTTTTAACAGGTCTTGATATTTTATGTCATGTCACATACCAGGGGTACGAAATTGGGGTGTCTACAGAGCCCCTCAACGATGGAGTCTACGGGTAACCCGTAGCTTACTGAGTAGACGAACATCGTTGATAAGAATAGACTCTCCAATTTCATTCAATTTCAGAACGAGGGAGAAATATGCAGCAGGTAGCAGTTATAATGCAGCAATTTATCAAACCTCCATATCCTAGACATTTTTAGTCAGTTATAGCAGGTTATCGCAGTTTTTAAGCAGATATGCAAATTGAATGCTCTGATGGTCGGACCTACTAAAGTAGGCTGCCTACGTATCCCTTAATAAAAGGAATCAGACCAAACGTAGTTCGGCCTAAGCCGAAACAAACAACCAACTAGGAAGTTGTGTCCTTTGGGTCAAAACCCGAGAACACAAACGAACAAAAGATTTTCATGTTTTTCGAAAAGTCGTATTCTTCCGGTCCGAAACCGTTGTCAAATACGGTATGGAGATTTTTGTGTTTTTCGAAAACCATATTTCAACTGATAAATACCCGACGCTGAAATATGTTAAGAGGCAGTTTCAAAATTGTGTCTGGCTGGTAAATACCTTGTTTCCAAACACAATAAGAGGACCTTCAGATTTTCGAAAACTGTATTCGACCGATAAATACCCGACATCGAATACGACAAAGAACGTTCTTCAAATTTTTCAAAAACTGTATCCAACTGATCAAAAATCTGCTGGATACGATAAAGATTTTTCTTTTCTTCTTCCTTCTTTTTTTTTTTGAATATTCCTCTTTTTTTTTTTTTTGAAACAAAACCTTTTGAAAAGATTTGTCTTTTATTTTTGAAAGCAGAATAAGAAAATCTTACCTTTCTTACCTGTTCAAGCTTTTGACCGCTGCTGTTGGTTCAGCTGATTTGGCTATTTCTGCCATTTTGATTTTTCATGCTGGGAAACTTTCTCTTTTTTCTTTCTTTTTATGACTTTTTTTTTCTTTTCCTTTTTTTTTATTTTGCTCTTCCTTTCTTTTTTTTTTTTTATTTCTTTCATGACTTTTTCTTTCTTTTCCTTTCCTTTTCTTTGAATGATTTTTCTTTTCTTTTCTTTTTGCATTTTTTTTCTTTTTTTTTTTTTTTAGGAAAGGGCCTTACCTTTGCCGCTGAATTTTCTGACTTTTCTGCTTGTCTGGCGGCTGACTTGCTGGAGATAAGAGCTTTTCTTGCTTTTTTGGGTGAAAGGCCGCCAAATGTGATTAACAAAATTCCTTTTGTTAACTTTCTGTTAAGTCTTAGGGACCACTTTGCAGCTTTGAAATTTTGAGGACTTAAGTGCTGATGCTGAATTGTTTGGAGGGGGAAAAGTGAAAATTTCACTTTTCCTTCTTTTCTTCTTCACAAGACGAAGACGTAAGTCTTCATTCTTGCTTTCTCTCTTCTGCTCATGCCTCCATTGCCGACAGAGTAAGTTTCTTTCTTTCTTTTTTCATTTTCTTTCATTTTCTCTCCTTTTCTCAATTTTCTTCCACCAAAAATTTTGTTTTTCTGCACAGATGGCTTCTTCTTCTAGATCCCGAAAAGGAAAGGCACCAATGGACCCAGAATCTGGCGAGGAAAAGAAAGAACTTCCTCCTTTGGTTCGAAATCACGTCGGCTACTATTATTCAAAGCATGATTGGGGCAATCTGGTGCGAGACTGGTATAAGCATATCTCGAACCTTCCTGATCCCAATGTGAGTATAACTTTCTTCCACCCATTTGGTTAATTTTTTCAGATCTGCTCAATTTCTGTGCTATTTTGGGCTTTTGGAGTATATATATGTTGCTTATGATGTTTATGCATGTGATTTATGGACTAGAATGATGCAATTTTAGTAATAATGCATGAAATTTGGGCGATTTATTTTTGCGTTGCCCAAATTGAACTAGTAGTTACTATTTGACCATACTATGCATGATTTATAATGTTAATGCAATTAAGGCTATATGATGCATGTTTTAGCTCTAAAAATATTTTTACATGGCATATATTCACAGGATGGAATTTTCGGAATGAAATGCGAATTTTTCCGGACATATTTTTCGGATATATGCAAGACAAAACAGATATATTTTGTGTACCATAACTGATTTTTTATGCATGCTATGCTGTAGGGATATAAGAAATGCCAAGTAGATATTATTTTTCCATGGCAGGTGGCATTTTTAATTTCTTTTTCGCGCACTCCTAATACAGCTTATTGACTAATAAATACATGTACTACTTTATTTGGTGTACATGTGATGCTGAATATACATGAGATGCTTTTTGATGTGAATGCATGGTTTATTTATTTATATGAATGTAAAAAGAAAAATGTGACATGTATATTTAAATGCAGAGTATATATATACATTTGTTTGTTTTTTTTTTCTTTCTTTTATGCTGACATGTATATTTATGTGCAAAAAACAATTTTAATGTAAAATTTTTTTTTACACCTAAAATGCTGGCAGATATTATGTGCAAAAGCAATTTTAATGTGCAAATGTTTTTTTAAAAATAAATCTAATGTATTAAGTTATGCAAGGAGAAAGGGCTTGTGAGAGTCTTACCTTTATTTTCCTCCTCTTTTCTTTTCTCTTTTTTTTTCTTTCAGGAACGCAAGATTTTGGACAAGGCCAGAGCCACTTGTGCCAGAGTGTCTGATATATACCATTCAATGCCTCTGCCAGCCCAGCTTCTAGTGGAGGGGACAGGCTTGGGAGATTTCATGCGAGCCTTTACTCCCTTCCGCAGTTATAGCACCATCTTTGATGTGCTGCAGAATTTCTGGTGGGATACCACCCACACTTTCCACCTCAGTTGGGGAGAGATCACTATGACTCCCTGTGATTTTGCTGCTATTACTGGCATATCTACCAGTATTGGGCAGACTCTGGCACCTGATTATACCCTTCGTGACCGCCATGACGAGGTGGAGGACCTTTTGGGGTTTGTGCCCGAGTACAAAACAATGGACGAGGTGACCATTCCCAGTGTGAAGAAGTGGCTTCTGGAGAATGCCTGGCAGGTTGATCCTGAGGATAGCGTTGTTGAGACTCGTGTCGCCCGGACATTTTTATTCTTTTTCCTTGGGACTTATCTTTTTGGTAATGCATCCACTACCCTGAGGGTCTCTCTGTTGGGATGTCTTCGAGACCTGGACCATGTGATTGACTATGACCTGGGCAGGGTTTGGCCGAGCTTTATGTCCAGATGGATAGGCCGAGCCTGAATGACTCAAAGGTTATGATCGGTTTTGCCCCGCCTCGAGGTATATTTTTTTCTCTCCCCTTTTTTTCTTTTGTCAGCATATATTTTTTTCCACATATTTTTTCTTTTTGCTGACTTTTACCTCTCTGTTTTTTTTTTCAGGTGTGGGCTTACTCTGTGTTTGACTTTGTACCGGGCCCACTGCGCAGTGATGTTCTTGGACCACCTTACTTGGTCAAATTTGTGAATGCGAATCGGAAAGAAAAGGACACCCTGGGCCATTATATTGAGTCACCGGGGGCAGTGGCGAGCTCGACTTCAGGTTCGGTAACTTTGTTCCCTTGGCGGAATCTGGTAGGGCCGATCGAGGTTACCTTGCTATTGAGTCGTTGCCGGATTTTGATGGTATCGATCATGTGCGATTCCTTGTACATGGGTGAGCGGGTCAACCGTCAGCGTGTTCCATTTTCGATATCGCCGGTGGCACCTCCTCCAAATGTGATTGAGCCAGACTTTATACCAAACTGGCTTCATATTTGTCCAAATATGAGATGCCTGCCAGTGACTTCCCGGTCATAGCATATGAAGACTTTTTGAGGACGATGCTCCATCCTCCTCCTCCTCCTCCTGTGATTGGGAGGCGTGCATCTGTCGATGGTGCTTGGGCTGGATCTTCTCATTCTATTCTGGATGCACGGCTTGAGTTTTCCATGCCCGATGATGCCTTTTCGACTCTCCAGTATCGGCGAGATGATAGGCTCATAAGGGAGGTCCTTCCTGATGTTGAGATTCCTGAGGAGTACCGCGTTCCTGATCAAGCCCGCACGGTATATTTATCACTCTTTTTTTTTATTCTTGACTGATATTCTCTCTTTTTTTTTTTTATTTGACTGATGCTCTCTCTCTCTCTTTTTTTTACTGATGCTCTCTCTCTTTTTTTTTGACTGATGCTCTCTTTTTTTTTTTTATGTCTGCCTTTTCAGGTCAAAGTGTCTACATACAAGAGACTGTTGCGGGGCTTCGTTAGCATCAACAAACTCTATCAGCGTCTGATGGATGACTTTTCTTGTCGGAGCAATGATGCTATCGGCGGACAGCCAACCCGAGCGTCGCGGTGATGATGATGATGATGGCGATGCGGAGGCGTAGGATCGAGTCGCGCCAGCGAGGGAAGGATCGCTGGACTTGATGGCACGATGGGCCCCCGAGTCAGGGGAGGTGGCTTTAGCAGAGGCAGAGCATCTTTTGGCTATTAGCTCCTTTTCCTGCACATGTCAGCTTTTTTTTTTCTCTTTTTATTTGTAATTAGTATCTGTACAAACATGAATGATAAAATTCAATATAATTTTAAATGACATGGTAAAATAAAATGCACATTCAAAATACGAGCGAGAAAATAAAGCTATCTGACTCTAAGGGTAATGGCACGCCGTTTTTTAGAAATGAATTTGAAAAGAATACACCTTCGGTTTTAAAGGGGCTTTTCAGCGTCTGCGGGTAGAGAAGAAGCGATCGCCTCCTCTGTGCGAGGGAGCATAATTGTGGCCATCTACTCTCTTATAGCCTTTGCTTTGATAGACTGCCAAAGCCTCCGTGATCAGACGAAATATCAATTGGCGATTTGGACAGAAACCAGAACAGTTGGGGTAGTAAATGAGCAATTTGGGCGTGGCTTATAGGGGATTTGGGCGCCATGCCCAAATTTCATGAGGGTGGCGCCCAGTTTGGCTTTCCTGGGAGACTTTCCTGGCCACTGTTCACCACTGTTCATCTTGTTTGTCGATTTTTTTATTTTCTGCTATAAAAGGAGACACGGCGATCCTGAAGTTCTCACATCTGATTTTCTTCGATGCCGCCGTTCATGTAGCTTTTCTTTTTCAATCGTTCCTTCTTTTGATAGAGAAAGTATTCTATTTCTGCTCAAATGGCTGCCCCTTATCATACCCCTCTGGAATTAGAAATCTATGAAAATGCCCTCGACCTCTGGATTCTTGCTCTTCGAGCCGATGAACGTGACTGGTTTGATCACATTTTTGGCTTCAGGTGCCTTCTATCCTGGAGAAATGTCGTGATCAACTGGGACATGTTGAGAGGAGCGTCCAGGTTCTGGTCCGTCAGGATCATCTTTTTAATTTTGGGATGAATGAGATGTGCCCAGCTTTCGAGGAATTTTGTGCAATGCTGGAAGTTGATGCCACTCATAATATTGTCGTGCCTTCGCCTCGGAGGCCTCCCTACATGGCAATTAGGGAGCTATTCCGCAATACTCGAGCTGCCACCCCGGGTTTTTATAACGGGGTGAACTTTGACTTAGTTCTTCTCGAGCATTCGCGAGTTCGTAGAGGGCAGACGATTATTTGCGTAGGTTGGCGCTCTTTCCTATGCACGGTGGGGGAGATATCTGCTGGTGGGCCATCAGGGATTTATTGACGTGCGAGTGGTGGATCTCGCTCTGCAGGCACGTGATCGCCGGGCGAATATCGTTCCATAATCTTAGCGAGACTCGCCGGGTTGATGCTTTCGGTGGCGACGAACTTTTTCCCTAAGCGATCCTATTCGATTCACATGTGGCCGGAGGAGCATTTTCGATGCGTGATGGCTCCCACCTTTTAAGGAGATATGATCAGGGGCTCATGGGCTTCGCGGCCAGCTTCCCCAAACTAATTATTCGACCTAGTGGGCCAGGGATTTCTTTTCGGAGGCTCATGGATATATCCCGGGTGATTAACCAAATCAGGCGCTTCATTTTGCACTATGCCCAGGCTATGCAGTCGCTATGTTGGGCATCGAAGAACTTCTTTATTATGATGTGCTTGATTTGGGCTAGAGCGAGACTATTCCGAACCACGACTTCGCCGGTATTTTGGAGATAGAAAATGACAGGACTCTAACTATTGACTTTCAGAGGATGTGGCATCTGGACTTTGATAGGATTTTGGTGGCCTATTTGTTCTCTGATTATATATTTTTGTCCCTTGAATACTTGGCATGGATAATGGTGATTCTTGAGGATCTTCTCGCGAGATCCGTGGTGAGAAACTTGTTTAGCCGACATGTCGCTACATTAATGCTACCTTATGGAGATAGGCGAAGAGATGGGAGCTCCGGTTTGGTCGTTCCTCGAGGCTGCGGGGAGGATTTCGGCCGAGTACATAATCTTGGCTTCAGGTGGCTCCCCAGCGGATAGGCGAGGTCAGTGGTGGGAAGCGGGCTGCTTCCCAGTGAATGGGGCACGGCCGGATATGCGATTATGAGATCCACCGACATGATAATGCGGGTTAACTGAGAATCCTGGGAGGCCGCGGAGGAGAGGCGTCCTTCCCTCAAAATGGATGGGGCAGCGATATAAGGCGATAATGTGTCGGCAACATAATCCCCAGAGGCATCCTCCCTCCGCTGGATGGGGGAATGCCGGCCGTCGAGAGAACGGAGCCTCCTAGCATATTGTCACGAGAATGGAGATCTGGGTGATGATGAAGGAGATACTACGGCGGTTCTAAACGAGGGGTTCTTACGTGCCTCGCGAGAAGAGGAATATAGGCTCGGCTTGGTGGGCTGTCCCTTGAGGCATGGATGACCGCTGGAAGGCTGAGGAAGAATGTTTGGGGGAACAAGTGGGGGTGTAGGCGAGTATATGTGCAATATGTTAATGTATAATATAGATGTCTTAAATAAATATTCTAAGTTGCACCTTAGGACCTTGTAATATATTTTAAGTATTTTAATGTGAGTTTCCGTTGTGGTTTTCTCTTTCCTTTGTCGGTTGAGCACATGTTGTATGCAAAAATGTCTAGAGATCTCAAAATGCAGAAGATTGAAGAGTGTCTTCCTCTCCTTTTTCTCTCTGATTTTTTTATGCTCTAATTTTTGCCCAGCCGCCCTTTCGGGTTTTCAACCTAGCGAGCCCTTATTTCTCCTTTTTATTGTTTTTTTATATATATTTTTTATTCTTTTTTCGCTAATCTAACTTTTGCTAGGTCGCCCTTTCGGGTTTCAACCTAGCAATTTGGAGAGAGGCACTTTTGTGACTCGATAGATTGGCTCAATCATAGTACCTTTTGAGCTTGTCAAGATTGAAGAGTGAACAAGGTCCTCTCCTTCTTTGTTTGTAAGGAGCACGGCACCTCGACCCAGGATTTCTTTGAAATGTACGGTCCCATCCACGGAGATTTCCATTTTCCCCAGTGTCAACATAACTAGGGGTTTTCTCAGCACCGGATCTCAGGCACGGATGTCGTGGCCTTTGACTTTTTGTTGAATGCAGGGCTATGCGTCTTTGATAGGCTCGAGTGTGCTCGAGGGCTGTAATGCGCCGTTCATCGATCGGGGCTAATTCTTCAAATCGCCCTTTGACCCGTCGACCTGCTATGTCGAGATTCCATCATTACTCTTAATGATGGTATTTCAACTTCAATAGGCAACTTGCCTCCATGCCATATGCCAGAGAATAGGGGGTAGCCGGTGGGTGTACGAACTTAGGTGCGATAGCCCCGAGAGGGCTAGCGGCGGCTTTGATCTCTTCACAATGTCGGCCATTTTTCTCGATGATGTTCTCGAGGGTTTGTTGGGCTGCTTCAACGGCACCATTTGCTTGTGGCCGGTAGGGGAGGATTTGTGTCTTTGAATTTTGAACTCGTCGAAGGCGATTCACGTCCACTTCAAAATGAGAGCCATTGTCGGAGATGATTTCAAAAGGTACCCCATAACGGTATATGATATTGGCCCGGATGAATTCGGACACCTTTCGGGCATTCAAGATTTTGTAGGAAGAGGCTTCCACCCACTTTGTGAAATAATCGTCACTACGGGGGCGTATTCATGGCCATTGGATCCCTTCGGGTGAATTTGGCCTATGACATCAATACCCCATGTTGAGAAGGGCCGAGGGCGTGGAGTTGTATAGGATGTGCGGGGGGCACGTCTTTGCGATTTGCAAAACGTTGGCACTTGTCGCAGTGTCGCACCCACCAGAATAGAATGCGATCGGTTTCAAGCGAGCTCAATAGTACCCTTGCTTGCCGGATAACTTTCTTGGATAGCATGTGGCCGTTCATGTGGGTCCACGGTACCACCGTGGAGTTGGTCCATAATTTGTTACTTTGGCTTGAGTCGGCGCATAAGAGATTTAAGCCTTGGTAGTGCCTTTTATATAAGGCATCACTTGGCGAAATACAGTGCGATGCCCATCTTTGCGGAAATTCTCCCTCTTTTGTCTAGGCCGAGGGATAGATTCCTTTTTGAAGCGATTTTGGATGTCAACATACCAAGGCTCGTGATGCGCCTCGGGGCGCATTAATTTTGAAGCGGTATCTTGGCGTGACTTTCTTCCCGACCACAAAGGGTTGGACTTGTATTTCTGTGGGAATTTGGACTAGTGATGCTAGAGTGGCCAATGCATCGGCAAATTGATTTATGTCCCGTGGCAAGTAGTGGAATGAGATGGAATCAAACCGAGCGGCAAGTCTTTGTTAGTTTGGCATGATAAAGTTGCGTAGGGGATCTTGGGTTTTCCACCTCCCTTCGACTTGGTTTATGATCAAGGCGAGTCTCCAAAGACTTGAGATTTCTGGCCTTCCTTTGGAGAGCCTCTTCGAGCCGACAATACAAGCTTCGATTCGGTGGTGTTGTTGGAGCACTCAAACTCCAATCTTAGGGCCAGTGGAGTGTGAGAATCTGCCGGGTCAATGAGTAGGATTCCTATGCCAAAGCCTCTTTTGTTTGCGGCTCCGTCAAAGAACATCCGCCATGAGGTGTCGTGGTCGGTGATTTCCAAGACACCTTCTGCAGGAAGGGCTCGAGCATCTTCGGTTTCGAGGTAGATCGGCTAAGTGATCTGCGATTACGCTGCCTTTGATAGATTTGAGCGTGACATATGTTATGTCAAACTCATAGAGAAGGAAAGCCCACTTAGCCAGTCGGCTGGAAAATGATGGTTTGCCGAAGATATATTTTATAGGGTCCATTCTGGATATGAGCTTGATGGATCGTCCCTGTAGATAAGTTTTGAGCCTTTGGGTTGTCCAGACTAGGCCAGCACAACTTTTCTCTAGTGCCGAATAATTCAGCTCGCTTCCTTGCAGCTTCCTGCTAATGAAGTATATGGTGTTCTCGATGTAGGAGTCTTTCTTTTCTTGGGCAAGCATGGCTCCCACTGACGTGTCTGTGACGGTTAAGTATATGAGGAGAGGTTTATGTGTATGGGCTGGGGCTAGCACAGGAGGATTGGTAAGGTAGGCTTTTATTTTTTCGAAGGCTAGCTGGCATTTCTCGTCCCAGAGACTTGGTCGATATTTTTCTTTAGAAGTTTAAAGAGGGGCCCACATGTGGTGGTGAGGCGTCGATGAAGCGGTGATATCTTTGTGGTCGAAGCTTTAGGAAGCCTTTGATGAAGCGGCTGATATACTGTAGTCGGCCGAATATTCCGTTTCGCCATTCTATTGCATGCAAAAATGTGATTTAATGTAAAATATGCATCATATAGCCACATTTGCATTTAGAACATAAATCATGCATAGTAAGGTCAAATAGCGATCACTATTTTAAATCATGCATCGCAAAAATAAATCACAGAAATTACATACATTATCACTCAATTACATCATTTAGGCATAAATAGAATATGCATATGCATCACTAACAAAGTCAAGAATGCTCCAAAAGTTCCAAACAGTGCAGGAATTTAGCAGATCTGAGAAATAGCCAGGAAAATTGCTAGAAGAGAGAAATCTTACAGTGGTTAAGGGAAGATTGGAGATGTGGGTGTCCCGATCTCGTACAAGGTTGCCCCAATCGTCCGTAGAGTACGTATAATTGAGCCGGTTTCGAACCAAGCTAGGAGGTTCCCTCCTCCTACCACCGATTCAGGCGCACCGGTGCTTTTCCCTTCCTGGATCGTGAAGAAGAAGCCATCTCCTAAGTAAAACACTGAAATTGGCGGAAGAAAATCGAGAAAAGGAGCAAAAATGGAGAAAATAAAAAAAAAGAAGCAGGAAGGCAGTGGCTATGGCAACGAAGCAGCAGAGAAATGAAAGATGAAGAAAAGAGAAAGAGGAGCAGTAGCCCCTTTCTCTCAAACTCCCGTCCACTTAAGGGAGAAAAAGGGAAATTTCCCTTTTCCCCCTCCAAAGTTTGCAGCTGCAGCACTCTAGTCCTCGAGTTTCAAAGTTCTCACAATGGTCCCTGAGCCTAACAGAAAATTAACAAAGTTAGTCTTGTTAACCAAAATTTGCGACCATTCACCAAAGGACAAAGGAAATGACTTCCCCAGCAGATCAAGAAAGAAAAGAAAAGAAAAAAAAGAAAAGAAAAAGAAAGAAAAGAAATCAAAAGAAAAAGAAAGAAAAGAAAAGAAAAAAAATCAAAAGAAAAGAAAAAAAGAGTAAGCAAAAATAAAATTCGACATCGGTAGAACTACGTTTGGTGCGATTCCTGAAAAAATGATACGTAGGCAGGCCTACATCGATGAGGTCCGACCATCACAATAAAAAAAGAATAAATTCCCGACAAGAAGTGGCGAGAAACGTCGAAATCGGCCGAATCAGGCGACCACCAAAAAGGTAAGTCAGTCTGATATTCCTGCGACTCTAGAATAATTCCTTTTAGGAAAATTTGAAAAAATTTGCTTTGTTTTCAAAATAAAAAAAAACTCTTTTCAAAATGAGTTTTGATTTCAAAAAAAAAAAAAGAGGAATATTTCAAAAACAAAAAAAAGAATATTTCAAAAACAAAAAAAAAGTGGAATATTTCAAAAAAAAAAGAAGAATATTTCAAAAACACAAAAAAAAGGAGAATATTTGAAAAAAAACAAAAAACAGGGAGAAGAAGAAAGAGGAAGGAAAAAGAATGTTTTCCACTTCACAATTTTCGAAAATACTTGAAGAATGATCAATCCGCGTGCTCGCGATAGATCTTTAGTCAAGCACAATTTTACGGATATCGAAAATTTTCGGGATATGCGGAAACAAGGCGGCGATCAAGGCCCGGACATACTTAGAAAATTCTTCTTAACACATTTCAACTACAAGGTATTGACCGGTTGAAATTGTGGTAACAGCAATTCGCGGTGCTCGGCAATGGATCTTTAGTCAAGCACAATTTTACGGATATTTGAAAGTTTTCGGGTTATGTCGGAAACAAGGCGGCGATCAAGGCCCGGACATAATTAAAAATTCTTCTTAACACGTTTCAACTACAAGGTATTGGTTGAAAGGTGGTAACAGAAAAAACATTCAAATCTTCATCTGAAGTATTTGACAACGGTTTCGGACCGGAAGAATCACGGCTTTTCGAAAACACAAAAATCTTTTCCGTTGTGTTCTCGATCGGGTTTGGCCGAAAAACATGACATCCTCACTTTAGTTGTAGTTTAGGGTTTTGGCTGAACTACGCTTGGTCTGATTTCCTTTAATAGGGAATCGTGGGCGACCTACATTAGTAGGTCAGACCATCGAGCACATTAAATTCACATACGCTTAAAAGCTGCGATAACTTTTTTATAACCGACTAAAAATGTCTAGGTTATAGAGTTTGGATAGCATGTTCTGTGCATTATAAGCGCTACCAATTGCATTCTCCGTTCTTAAATGAACAAAATTGGAGAGTCTCTTGTTTATCAACGATGTTCGTCTACTCGATGGCGGTAAGTAAGGTTGCAGTAGACTCCATCGTTGAGGGGCTCTATGACACCCCAATTCGTACCCACATGTATGTGGCCCGACATAAAATATCAAGAAGCTGTTAAAACTTAACAAATGTCAAGTTGCGAGGAAGTCAAAAATGCGAAAGGAAGCGAGGATCTGTGAGCTTGAGTGAGCTGCGGGGGGCTAAAGTGCAAAATTTTCAAAGTTGCAAAAGAGCGCTTGGTGCCGACACCCATGGTGCCGCACCAAGCATAGCCTAACCGCACCATGGGACTCTGTTCCTCTCTTTCACGATCAAATTAGTACAAGTCTCAAAGCGCCAATGTACAAGCGGTGATGCACGGAGAACAAGCGAAGAAATTCCCACTGCGTCCCTCATTCTCTACTATAAATAGAGACCCCCGGCCTCGCATTTTCGTTGTTCAGTTACGCGATAAAAAAAATCGCGAAGGCTGCGATTCGCCGATCTGATTAGTGCGAGAGGTGCGAGATAGGTGAGTGGAAGCCCCTATAATCTCCAAACCCGTCCAAACTACGCCAAATCAAAAACCCATAGGTTATAAGTGATCCCTAGCCTAGTTGTTAGGTATCCACCTCAAATCGAGTCCAAAAAATCCCAAAGTAAGCGTTACTCCCAGAGTAACGAGTGAAAAAGTCAATAAATTAAGTCTAGGTTCCGCCCAACCAAAAGGCCAAAACCTACCCAAATAAAATTGTCACTCGCCGCGGAGTTGATAAGCCCACACTTCAAAAATCAACACAACAACACAACACACACTGACGACAACAACAAAAAGACTCCCTCTCGAGGAGGACAGGAGCAGGGCACACCACCGCTCTAAAAGGTAAAACCTTTAAGGCGTTGTTATTTTATTTATTTACATTTTACGTCTTTTTATTTATTTTCAAAAATTGTTATTTAAATCCGGCGCAATGTAGCCAATATAAGCCGTTGTCTTTGCCAGGATTAGATTAGGAAATATTATGTAAAAGAGCCGTTATAATGGCCAAATATTCTTAAATATGTTTGTAATTATTGGAAGGAGACGGTGCGAGTCCAGTAAATATTGTAGCCACGAATGTATCTGTTTAAATTTCCCTTGTCAAAATAAGACCTTATTTATTTGCTAGATAAATATAACAATGAGCATACTTCAGCCAAAAACGTTTTGAGACCGAAAGGGCGAGTTGGGTGCCTAGCACCTTCCCAACTCGTAACTTAGCCTCCGAACCCGCTTTCTAAAATCTCGGTTTTCTTTTACGGTTTTCCTTTATTTTGCCTTAAAATAAAGGTGGCGACTCTAAAACTTTGAGATCCGGTGGGGCCTCGCAACATTCCCTCTTTGCACTTTCTGTTCTCCCCTAAAAAAGGGAGATCACGGGAATGGAGGGTGATGTACTTCCCATATCCTAGGTATCCCTAAACAAGGGATAACTTGATGCGGAAACCCAAGCTCCCATAGCGATCGATTGGGCCATAAGGCTATTTTAATAAATCCATAAGTGGGGCGTCGCAATATCTTTTCTTGCACTTCTCTATTTTCCCCGAAGATAAAAGGGGAGAATGAGAATGGAAAGGTAATGCATTCCCATATCTTGTTATCCCGAAATAAGGGATAACGACATGAGAAACCTTTAGTTCCCATTTTGGATACAAAATCCACTCAAGGCAACCGAGGCACATTCCAACGTGCTAATATGAAATGCGACTCCTCTCGCTTGCTTTGGATTCGTCTTCCCTAAACAAGGGAGGGTGGAGCGAGCGGTGGTGTCCGCATCCGCATCTGCGCACCATCCAAGGCGCGGGCGCGAGAATACCCTCACCTCACGGTGGCGACTCTGGCTGGGGAGTTGTTTTATTTTAAATAAAATGGAGGGCTAGACTCATAAAATAAAAACTTTTTGCTTTTCTTTGTTTGGCTGCAGTATGCTCGTTATATTAATTTACGCATTTCAATAAAATGTTCCCATTACGGCCGTGGCTATATTTGTGGATATGATCCTCCATCGTGGCGGCAGTCGTTCAGATACATTGCGGACATGTTCGAGAGTATAAAAAATTTGAAAAATCAAAAAAAAAATGTATATATCTATTATATATATTACAATAAATTCCGGGCAGCACAACAAAAGAGCTGGGGATTTACTTCCGGCTCTATTTTCTTTCATTTATTTCTTTCAGTTCATTTTTCTTTTTCACTTTATTCTCTATATTCATACATATACGCATTTATCTTTGTCATTTTATTCGGGGACATTGGACCAAAATTTGTAATTAATAGGGATAGATAGTTTCCCACTTTTCTTTCTATTTCTTAAAATGGTGTGCTTGCTTGCTTGCGCTCAAACATAAAAGCCAGAAAAATCCACATATAACATGACAAAACAGGCCAAATTTGTTTTATTTTTATATGTAAAATAAATAAAGGTTTTCTTGCTTTCTAGATACCGACACACGTGCAGCGTAAATATATTCCGAACTGTTACCCTACACCATGGCCAGCCTACCCCCTGCATGAGCTAACGCTAGAAAGCATATAGACTCTCAGGACACTTCATTGACCGACCGGTTTTTGCATCTTTGAATTGTGGGTCAGCCCCTGTAAAATATATATATATATATATATATATATGTCAAAAAAAAATGCGCAAGTTCAAAAAAAAAATATATACATAGTAAATTGCGCACAAAAAAAATATATACAATAAATAATAAGCGAGGGGTGATTTATAATTCTCGGATGCTCGACCTAGACCATTTCGGATGGTGGATCTGGAAAAGTATAGGCCCTTCGCTTTGGGACGATCCGATCTGGGGAGTCGAAAGGCGGGTGGAATACGTTGGTCCTATACTGCGGAAAAAGAATCCACTATTCGAGGAAAAGTCACGAGGCTGTCAAAATAAAAGCGAGGTGCTTATCCGGTCAATTGTAGGGAACATGAAAATAATAATAATAAAATATTAATAAAAGGCACGCGTACTTCAAGCCAGAATAGCCTCCATCCGGCCTTACGATACCTACAAACCCCATTTTTCCTCGAGAGACACGGCCGAATTTGGAAAAGCGAGAGCGATCTTGGCCGGTTGATTCGGGAAAACGAGTGCAATCAGTCGAGAGTATCGATTTGAATCAGACAAAGCGAAATCGATTCAGGTAAGCTGAGTCAAGCGGTATGGCGGTGAAAGTGAGCGATCGGCTATGGATGCAGTTCGGGGGCTCAAGGTATTTCCACCCGCAATACAAAAATGGCTAGACCAAAATTTGGAAGCATTTATTGATCATATAAAGAGTCAAGCGGTTGATGTAATAGAAAATTTTAAATCTAGTGGTGAGAAAATCCCTTCCCTGCGGTCCCAAGAAGCATCAACCTTCTATGTTCCTCCAAATCCAACCAACCAAACACCATCCCTGACCGAACCCTATAATGCCCAAATTCCACCAACTCGCTGATCCCCATCAATCAAAATCCTTATCGGCCCAATATCTCTATCGGCCCAATATCCATATCAATCCAATATCATATCAATCCAATATCCATATCTGTCCAAAATCCTTATCAATCCAAAATCCTTATCCAAACCAAAATCCTATATTATCAAAACCCGATAACGAACCTTTATCGACCCAATACCCATATCAACCGAATCCTTATAATTAAATTCCATATGCAAAACCTTTTCGATGCCTTAAATGGAGGTGACATCGAAGATGTGAAAACCATTTTGCTTAAAGCTCTAAGCGAGAGAGTTTCTAATGAAAATTTGGGGGGCGGCTTCACGGGTATAGGCAGGGACACTAATTATGAAAGGCTCTGTTGAGTTCGAGTCTATTTCTAATAAGCCTCTGCGAAATTGGTACATCACGGCCAGATCCGCTCGACACCCGCGGACTTGGTAGACCGCCGGATACTTATCCCGATCCTTTCTAGCTGCAGTTGGTCATCTACCAATCGCTACCTACAGTGAGGATCTCAAACCGGGTCCTCAACAATGTAATAACCCGTACAATGTGCTTTTAATAATAATCTAACGTCTTTGCTTATTTCTTAGTTGCTTTGCATTAAAAAGAGCATTAAATAATTATAATGAGTCATTTAATAGGACCCAAAAAAAATGTTTAGCTTGAGCTTGTAAAGTCGGTAGAGCCGGAGACATCATCAACGACAGGCGGCGGACCACTATCAATGCGAGAATTTGGACAAAGGAGATCAAAAGAAGTCAAAATCGGGAACTCCTGCTGACTCTAAAAGAATAACACTCATGGATCTCCTCAAGGGATTCGTGGACATGCTTACTTGGTCCTATGAAGGTGTGTCGGGGTAGACCCGACCATGGTCAAACAGGACCCTCATATGTCGGGATGCTCGATAATCGGACAAAAGCTCCATTGCGTCAGTCGGAATGGTCACTACTGGTTGAAAAAAAAAAAGAAAGCATAAACGGTAGAGCGTCAACTTCATTCGGGTAAATACAAAAATACAAAGAAAAAAAAGGTAAAAATAGTAATAAAGAAAGAAATAAAATATATATATATACCGATCTGGTCGATATAGTGATCATTCAGAAATGACAATTTTTTTATCAACGACATCTTTGGGTTATAGTCAAATCAAAGGCAACAAGAGACCAAGAAAAGACCTCGTTCATCTCCCTTTGGGAACCTCTTTATCATGTCATGCTTAGTACGGGCTAAAAATCTTTGGGGAGCTACTTATCGAAATTCTACCTACTCTTCCACGATGTGTCATATAATAATCAAATAATCCATCGGGAGATGTCGTACTCCTCCTTAAACTTGGAAAGAAGACTTTGTTCAGCCCCGATCTCAGCGAGCTCAAAAGGTATTATGTTTGAACCACCTATCAAACCAGTGCTTCCTCTCGGCCGTGAGAAACCGAAAAGGCGGCCTAGGCAAAAGGATTAGGGCATTCAAAAAAATGAAAAATAAAGGAGAAATAAGGGCTCGCTAGAGGCTGAAAACCGAAAAGGCGGCCTGAGCAAAATTAGAGCATAAAAAAACAAATGAAAAAAATAATAATGGCTCGCGAGGTTGAAAACCCGAAAGAGGCGACCAGGCAAAAGTTAAAGCCAAACAAATAAAATATATATCGGAGAATAAGGAGAGGAAAGACACTCCTTGAAACCTCGACATCTTACCTCGGTATTCGGCATGCAAAGAGGCTCGTGACGGAAGAAAAAAGAAAAACCCGACATAAGCTCACAATAAAATACTAAAATATAATATTA
>CM028383.1:65301761-65396633 GCA_013146195.2 Codonopsis lanceolata
TTGCAATCTACGGTTTTTTGGTTTTCCTTATTTCTTCCTTAAAATAAAGATGAAGACTCTATAAAACATTTTGGGTTCAGTGGGGCGTCGCAACACTCCTTTCTTGCACTTTTCCGTTTTCCCCTAAAAAAGGAAAAATGAGAATGAAAGGGTGATGCATTCCTATATCCTGGTATCCCCTAAACAAGGGATAACTTGATGCAGAAACAAGCACCCATAGTGATCCGAAATAGGCCATAAGGCTATTTTCATAAAATCCATGGGGGCCTCGCAACATCCTTTCTTGCACTTTTCCGTTTTCCTTTAAAAAAGGGAGAATGAGAATGCAAGGGTGATGTATTCCTACATCCTGGTATCCCCTAAACAAGGGATAACTTGATGTAAAAAACCCAAAGCTCCCATATTGGATCAAAAATTCACTGAAAGTTACCGAGGCGTATTCTAACGCGCTATCTTAGACAACACTCCTCTCGCACTTTTAATTTCGTTTTCCCCTAAACAAGGGAGAATGGAATGAGAGCAGTGGTGTCTCGCATCCGCACGTACGTACACCCCTATCCAAGGGCGTGCGGGGCACGGGCGCAGTCCCAGGAACCCACACCTGCAATCTGTATGAATTGCGATAGTCAATCGGCAATTGGCATGGCACAGAGCAATATGTACAATGGTAAGTCTAGACATATACGTCGTAGACATAATACCATTAGACAACTACTCTCAACTGGAACTATCTCTATTGACTATGTGAAGTCAAATGATAATTTAGTGGATCCATTAACCAAAGGGTTAAATAGAGAGTTAGTTGATAAGTCTTCCAAAGGAATGAGACTTAAGCCTCTAGATATGAGTTGATACAATGGAAACCCAACCTTGTTGACTGGAAATCCCAAGATCTTGGTTCAAAGGGACAACCTAATTGTAAAAAGACTCTTAGCTTCACTGTGGGGGTCATCCCTTGTAACAGTGATGCTCGTGCGTAAGAGGATAAGCATATGGCTTTTAATGATTCCTAAGTAAGAATCGCCTATGTGAGAGAAAAGTGGGGCCGTTTCGAAGAGAATTGTGTGAGGCTCAATTCTTAGACCCTCTCACAGAACCAAGCGTATGTTCAAGGCCATGAATGAACATAGCTATGAAAACTGAATTGTGTTAGGAAGATTCCTATGTAAAGTATATGATCGTTTACATTAACGGCAGAACAGTTCAAAGACATCATGTCTACTGATCAGCCAGTAAAGTAAATATGCTTTTTCGAGGGAAGGTACAAAGGGTAATACCTACCTATCATATGCAAGTTTCGACTGCTGGACTTTATCACCATATTCGTCAATTTCCTTCTTGTGGGGGATTGTTGGAAAATTGTGTCTAAAGAATGAAATTGTGCAATTTTGTGGCACATATTTCTTCACATGTCGTTTGTGTAATGACAAGGGTAATTGTGGAATCGTGTTCTACTCCGTGAGAACATCAAAATCATATATTTATTTGTCCAATTTGGTGTTTGGATGAATAAGTTATGATTAATTAAAGTGTGGTTGTTGGAAGTGGGTTTATCCCACATTGGAAGATTAGCAAAAACTTGAGTGGTTTATATACAAGTGCCTAATGTTGTAAGGGTAAGCTTGTATAGAATAGGGAATCTCTCTCGCTGCGCTGCCAGCTGCGCGGGGGTAAATCATGGTCGGTTTAGCCTTCGGGATAATAAAATGTGCGCGTCCGCGGATACGAATGTCGGACCAAATTTGCTTGTTCAGACCAACCCACGTTTTGTTAATTATTCCTTTGTTTTTGTAACTCCAACAATTATAATAGACTTTATGTGCTGTTATTACCAGCTTTAATGAGAGATATTATTTGCCTATTGATGATGAATTTATTTCATCATCAATGTGGTTATTTAATCAGTCTCGATTTACTCCTATAAAAGGAGATTATATCCACAATCGAAAAACACAGTTTAGGACAATTTCCATTTCTCTTATGCAATCTGCAATTTGTTGAGATAATTTCCTTGGCCTCTTTTTTCTTGTTGGTGATAGAGTCAGGCACAGATTCAGTTCGCCAGAATCCTTAGTGCTAAAGGTTTCTCCGGCGTCTCTATTGTATCCTGGGAGACAAACGTCCATTAGATCTTCCAAGCACGTATGGGAAGGGATGAATCTTTTTTAAGGAAATTGTGTTTGACACAGGCCTTGGACCAGTAGACTTCGTCCAGCTCTGCAGTTCTACTAAGCTACCAGCAGACTTCGCTAGCCCACCAGCAGACTTGAGGTCACCAGTAGACTTGAAGTTCACCAGTAGACTTAAGAAGACTTGCTAGCAGCAGACTTATCAGCAGTAACATTTTCAATTGTTTTTCAATTCTGTATTTTGTAATTTGATTTAATTGTTGTTTTTCCCTGTACTATTTCTAACAAATATTATCAAAATCAAGCATCCCTAAAACATCATCCTCAACACTTTTGTGGCAAAGGTCTGTTAGATCATCAAACACTACATTCATGGATTCCATGATAGTCTTAGTTCTAAGATTAAATACCCTGTATGCACGACTAGTTGAGTATCCCACAAATATACACTTGTCATTCCTTGAATCAAATTTGGACAGGTGATCCCTATCATTTACTAAGTAGCACACACACCCAAAGACATGGAAGTATTTCAGAGTGGGTTTCTTCCCTAACAAAATTTCATAGGGAGTCATTGTGCTATCCGGCCTTAAGAAAACTCTATTGCCAATGTGGCAAGCTGTATTTAAGGCTTCTGCCCAAAATCTTTTTGATAATCTTTTTGAATTTAACATTACCCTTGCCATTTCTTGAAATGTACGATTTTTTCTCTCAACTATTCCAGTTTGTTGTGGAGTTTTTGAAGTAGAAAACTCATGTGTTATTCCATTAGTATCACAATAGTTCGAAAATGAGGAATTTTCATATTCCGTGCCATGATCTGATCTAATTCTAATAAGCTTTAGACCATACAAGTTTACAACACGGGTATACCATACTTTAAAAGCCTCAAAGGTATCTGATTTGCTTTTTAAGAAAACAATCCCAGTGTATCTAGAAAAGTCATCAACACACACAAAAGTATACCTTTTCTTACCAAGACTTTCTACCTCAATAGGACCCATGAGGTCCGTGTGAATCATCTCAAGGCAACGAGATGTAGAGCAATGTGAATGGCAGGATGAGATGCCTTGGTTTGCTTACCCTTTTGACATGGTCCACAAACCTTTGTAATATTTTTATTCAAACTAGGCAGACCTCTCACAACCTCGTGCTTCACAAGCTCATGTAGCTTACGATAGCTCATATGCCCCAATTTTTGATGCCATAATTCAGTGACATCAATACTTGCACTATAACAAATTTGCACATTGTTGTACATATAATAATTGTTGTGACGACCCGACCCGGACTCCAATGCGGAATCCCAAGGTCGTGCCGTCAAGACAGACTAAAAGACGGACAAGCACCCGCTAAGCGTAGTGGTGCGAGTCAAGAGTTGAACCCACAAACTCTAAACAGGAATGTAAAGCCATAACGGCAAAACCAAATAACCAAAAACTAAAATCTGCGGAAGCGAATCATAAGTGGGACCAAAGCCTATAATTATAAACTAAGGAATACAAAGGAGAGAGCGACTATCTCTCGACAAAACTACGACTCGCGTGGCGCAACATTGCGCACGGACAACAAACCATCGGCAACCTAAGGCCGGCGAAGCAACAAGAACCCAACCTGATAAACAACAACTCTACGGCTATAACATGCCGGAGGAATAAATTAACTAAAAGAGTAAGAGATAAAATACCAACCACTAAACCAATGTCTCTCGACTAAAGTTGTCGGGGACAGAAATAGCAATAACATAATACTAGAACAAGCGAGCTAAAACCTTGCTCGGGAAGACAACAGAATAACTTCTAATTAAATACAACAGCTCGACCCGACAAGTCGGCTCCCAAAATAAAACAATAAAATACTAACATAACTACCCAAGTAAAGTTTACATAACTTCACATCCGTGTCTCACAAGATAACAAATACAATAATACTAATAACCCCAAGCTATCGCCCGGAAGACCACCTGTTATCGATCAAGCGCCCGAAGCTTCAACGCGTACTAACGAGCTTACTGCAAAAACTAAGGAAAACAAACACACGAAATGAGTCATAATGACCCAGCAAGTTACTAAATGCAATGTATGGCATAGCATGGCGTGGCATGGTATAATGCACAAGCATATATAAAATCATGGCATCTTAATCGTATACCAACAATAAACCTGTATTAAGTCATCGAGTAACATAAACTTCATAAATCACATAGCACATTATCTTTCATATAAGTGCTCATAGTAAGCCACATAAGGGATAGAGAAGATACCCAAATAGCTCCGTTGTGTTGCTCCTGCAATACACAATGTTATACTTTATCGTGCAACATCGATGCTCTGTGAGTGCATCGACTTTTATCGAGAATCATTCGATTTAGTTAGCAAGCCAATGCGGCACTTATTGATACGGCAAAGGGGCTACTTCCCCATTGCGGCCAACAACGGAGGGGTGTGTGAGGTCCAGTGCGGCGATCCATAGCGAATCACGAATCTTACGATTCGTATAGGCGATGTATCGTCCTACCCCGACATAAAAACCAAATCCAAATAATGCCCGGTGGGGCTTTTATGAAATGCACAAGTAGATAATTACTCTCATGCTCAAACAAGAACCAAGACCGATCATAGCGGACATATCAAATCAAGTAGGACATAAAGTTCTACACACCAATTTTAACAATGCACATATTGTACACACTTAACAAAACCAACCAACCTATCCGTTTAGTCCAAGAACCACCTATTGAGGTATTCATAACCCTCAAGTCACAACCCAATCAAACGTAGCATATAAGCCCAAGAAATCACGATGTGAGGTCTACTATAGCCCTCTACTCGGGATTAAACCAAAGACTATTGCCTTAGTCTAAGAACAATCATAAATCAAGACTTAGCATTTTAGCTTCACTTAATGGTACACCGGACTCAACCATAGTCCCAACCGTCATAAATTCGACTTCCTTAAAGCCAATCTCAAGGGTATCAAAACTAAGCCGTAGTCATAACCTCGCAAGTGCTTTCATGTGCACGCGACCAAATTCCCTAAGAGAGAACTCATTCAAATAATCATTTCTTAGAGTAATACGAGATCATAGGTTGATCTCTAATGCTCCGTGCCCTAACGAGCACGCCCTAAACAAATCCCCAAAGCCTCTATGTCGTGGGAGTCACAAATGGTACACAATTTAAGATGCTCGGGTACTCACAATCAAAACCAACCCAACCCGTACATCGTAGGGTTTTAACCTAATGCTCACCAACATGATATTGAATCCTAACACAACTCCATTAAGTCTTAATATCACACATCATTGAATACATATTTCATAAATCCCCAAATGAACATATCGTTCACATTTATAACAATTTTCCAAAAATCATTCGGACTAGATTCCCAAGATTTAAATCCATAGAACTCAACAAAATCTTATACCCAATTTACAAATCACATAATCTCAAATAAATGGTCATACTCCTATTATCTAGTGAGATCACACATCCAAATTCCCAAATTTATGCCTACTAACATAATAAACCCAAATAAATGGTAAACATGATTTCTAGCAAGATCATAATCCTAGAAACACAAGATGACGAGTAACAATATACTTCAATAATCATAGAATTCATCCTACACATGCTCTTAACAAGTTCACATGTTCAAATCACAAATTAAAAATCACACAAGGCAAGTATGTGTACTCATTGACCTCAAATAGCATAGAGTTTGTTTTCCTTAGGATCAATGAGTACAAAATCAAAGAGAGAAGAAGTAACTTACAAGTGTTCAACACCAAAGAAAGCAAAGAAAGAAACCAATCGGTTGAAAACAATCCTCTCGTCGAGCTCTACACTTTTGATGAAGGAGTCTTGAGCAAATGGAGAATGGATGAGGGAAGACCAAGGGCAAAGCTTCAAGAAGCCATGGGAGAACTCTCTCTCACGTTTTTGGAAAAGCTCTCAGCAAATGAGAAGGCAATAGGCTGATTTGTGGCTTATAAGAGGTCAAAGGTTGAGTGGGACAAGTGTCAAGACCTTGTGGTCTCTTAGGATCAGATTTTTGTGGCTTAATTGGTCACTAATGCACTCTTAATCAACCCTTAAAACAAGTTAGATAAGTTAGGACACAAGTGAGGAGGGTTAGGGAGGTTTAAGAAAGGTTTAGATAGGGGGTTTTGGTGTACAAGTCGTTCAATATCAAAACAGGGGAAAAAAATCCCGTAATGCACCAGATGTTGAGGCGGGCGCCTCAACTCTTCCCAGGCGGGCGCCTCATTTGCTGAGGCTGTCTCCTGATTCTGCTCATTTTGAAATTGCTCCCAGAACTTGAGGCGGGCGCCTCACAAGGTGCCAGGCGGGCGCCTGGGCTTCTGAACCTTCAAAACTTGGTCTAAACATGTCCTAAATGGTCCCAAACTTATGGGCAACCATTCTAAGGTCTAACCCAACTCAAAACAAGTCAGAAACACACCCGAAGAACTCCCGAGACAACTCGGAGCGAAACCGGGAAGGGGTGCAATAACGTGCAACCGGAACGACGAACGAACTCGAAATCGAACGAGCAATGAAAGGAGACTTTTAAGGCAAGTCTAAGGGCTAATGAAGAAGCTTAAATACTTCTAGAAAGTTGAATAACAACTAGGGAAATAAGAATCCCAAAGGAGAGACGATTACACGACTCAATCCCCGAACTACGCGATAGAGACGAACGCTATCTCCAAAGCTTCCAAAATCATCGATAGACTTAAGGAACACCTCCAACTTGAAGTCTAATGCATCTAAACATGTTAATAAACCATCTTAAAGAGGTCTAGGACCCAAACCGAGGTCACGAACACAAAACGCAAGTAAACCCTCAATCGCGTCGCATTCCGACTATCGTCGAGTCACGACTTGTGACTTTAGCAAGTCAACAACTATATGAAGTCTCTTAATAATTTTTTGGTCTTAATATGGTCTCTCAAACACATCTGGAAATTCAGCTAGGTATTTTTGTGTTCACTTACTGGGAAGTTTGGAAGGCTCGTTGTGCGGCTATTTTTGAAAGTGTCCCAATGCATGTTGATCATATTTTTCGGCGGGTGGTGGTGCATCTTCGAGAGTTATTGTGTGTTTTTAAACCTCGGGCTGTGATCAATAACAGATGTCAAGCTGCTCTTCAACGTCTTCAGCTTCCTATTCAGTATGTGACTCCTGCGAAAGGTATTTGGATTTGTTGGTTACCTCCATCGAATGGTCGTTACAAATTGAACACGGATGGATCTTGTGTGAATGGTGTTTGTACAGGTGGTGGGATTATTAGAGATTCTCATGGAGCTATGTTGTGTGCTTTCTCTAGTTTTTACAGTTACGGTACAAATATCAAGGCTGAAATTCTAGCGTTACGAGATGGGTTGCTACTGTGTCGTGATATTGGTATTTCTGCTATTGTGGAATCGGATTCTTTGATTGCTGTCCTCCTTGGAAATATGTGTATGAGCTTCGTCTTTGTCGTACTCTTCTGCAACACAGTGCTTTACATCATATTTTTCGGGAACAGAATGGGGTGGCAGATCGTCTGGCGGCTTCTGCTCATGATCATAGAAGTAGTATAAGGTACACTAATAGGGCGGATCTTCCTAGGACAGTTAGATGTGCCCTTCGGTTTGATGATTGTGGTATTTATAGTTTTCGCAACCGTAGAGGGTAATTTTTTTCTCTATATTGCAGTTTTGATGTACTCTCTCTCTTCGAGGTCAGGCTCCTTTGTCCCCCCGTTCAAAGGGTAAGGCTGGTTGTCCCCCTCAAGTTTGTACCCTTTTCTGTTTTTAATAAACTCTGCAGGTGCTGCCCTGTTTAAAAAAAAAAAAAAAAAAAAGACCCTCTCGCGAACCAAGCATGCAGTCAACAAAGGAAGAAGTGCAAGTATAGCACGCAAACCGAGATAACGAAGGGGCGGGGTGTTACAATTGTCTAAAGATCTTGTGCTTGTCAATAAAAATTTGTTAGCTTTATCAAAAGCATCACAAGAGTTTTTATCAAAACGTACTTGAAGATCATCATCACAAAGTTGACTTATGCTTATGAGATTGGTTTTCAGCCCTTCAACATGATAGACATTCTTGAGCTTGGCTAAACCATCCTCATTTAAAGTGTCTTTTCCAACTATCTTGCGTTGCACCACCTCCATAAGTCACAGATCCTCCATTGATGTTCACATAATCCTCCAAGTTCTCAATAGAACCAGTCATATGCCATGAACAACCACTATCAAAGTACCAAGATCCAGCAATGTGAGATTTTAAGGAAGAGAAGGTTACATTGCAACATTCTGAATCTGGTAGAGGAGCTCTTCGATAGATATCAAAAGGTTCTTGCATGGCAACTCCAGCAGAACTGTAACTTTCTTTAGGAACCCAAGTTTTTCTGAACATTTTTGGTTGATGCATTTTTTGATGTTGCTGTATTCGCTGATGTATGTGCATCTGGTTACGGTTCAGGTAGGCTTTTTAGTTTATGGATCATTGGGCCATATCCATGGTTATCCATGGATAATGGCCTATTATCCAATGATCCATAACACCCATTTTGCCACCCCTATCTAGCTTCTTCAACATAGTTTGCTTTTTTTGGTAGCACAATGGCTGAATGTGTCCAAGTCTATGGCAATAGTGACACACAAAATTTCTCTTCCTAGGTTTAGGTTTTTCAAAGAAGTTGGTGTTTTGGAAAGTATGTGAGGGTTTTTTTGGTTCAAAAGAAAATGACGAGGTTCCTTCACCTTCCTTGATAAAGGTTTTTGGTTTAAATCCAAGTCCAGTTTTTCCATTCTGTCCAACCTTCAACATATCATCAAGTTTGAGTTTACTTGAATTCCACTTAGCCACAGTTTCATTGGATTTGTTAGGCTCACCTTTAAAAGATTCAAACTCAACATCCATCTTTGTGAGCAAACACTCTAACCTTGCAATGCACTCCTTTTGTTTTTTATTCTCCTTCTTGAGTGCTTCATTTGTTTTTACAAGAACCTTGATTTGGGAAGCTCTTTTCTCCAAATCATTGTTTAGTTCCTTGTAAGCTTCCCTTAGTTCAGATTCTTCTTGACATTCTAACTCTGGAGCACCTATAGTATCTTCAGTTATGGAAGAATTAAAGCAGAGAGAATCATCCCAACTTTTGTCTGATGCAGCTTTTGAGAAGTTACATCAAGAGCTTCATCACATGAAACACCGGTAGGAACATTATCAACAGGAACCCATGTTGTACCACCAGTTGGAACACTACCAGCAGGAACTCTTGTTGAAACACAAGCTGAAACAATATCAGCAAGAACACCATCTGCAACACAAGATGGAACACTTTCAGAAGGAACACCTGCTGCATCCTCAGCTGAACCACTATTATCAGGAACAATATGTAAAAATTGCACTGCTGTGAAAGTAACATGATTATCAGAATCTTCATCATCACTATCACTCAAAGTAGTAGAGAAATTCAAACCTTTTTTACGCAAAGTATTAGCACAATGATTAGCATACTTACCAAACTCTTGATAAGCTCTACATTGAATAAAATCAATATTTTTACCACTAGATGTAGTTTGTTTAGCAAAAGGATTGGTAAAGCTTTTTCAGGGGTTTGAAAAGAATTTTCCTTAGGAATAAACTTGCTAGGCTCAGGTTTAAAAACTTTTTTGGTGTTAAAAGATGGAGATCTGTTTTGTCCCTTTGCATTCAAAATATTTTTGAACTTTGATGTTAGGAGGGCCATAAAATCTTCACCAAAATCAGATTCCTCAATCTCTTTTTTCAACTCAAGTAAATCAGGAGAAACATTGTTGTTTCTCATTTGTATTTTGATTTACATCTGTTCATACATTACATTAGTTTTATACATTAGTGGCTAATTGGGCTGCTGATCGATGTATTTTATATGTCAATTTTATATGCTTCTATGACTTAAATTATGCTATTTCACGAGGCTTTTGGCTATTGATATGTGTTTTCAATGAGTTTTGTAAGTTTCAGGGTTTTTAGTGAAAATATGCAAAACTCCAGGGTTTTATATGCAAATTCCAAGAAGGGCCCAAGATGAAAAATTAAGAAGAAAAGAAGATATCCCAAGCTGGAGACCTTGCGGTCGCAAGGTGTTTCAGACCTTGCCCCCGCAAGGTGGACAGTAGCAAGAAGAAATCAAAGGCCGGAAAACTGGAGACCTTGCGGACGCAAGGTACCCAACACCTTGCGACCGCAAGGTGGTCAGAATGCGATAAGTTCGTATTTTCACAAGAGATTCGATTGGATTACAACTCTCTGGTATAAATAGAGATCGGTTGCCAAAGCCTATATATTGAAAAACGGCTGGAAACAGTTTTGTATAGTTTTAGGATAGATTTTAGGTTGTATAACATAGTTAGATTGTGTAATTACAAGTATTGAAGATCAGATCATGTCTCCGTTCATCTCCATGTGTTGTTCATTGTCTATGATGAACTAAATCATCCATAATCTAGGAGGTGGGAGGTAACTTGTATCAAATTTATGTTTTAATTCATATTTATGTTCATTCAATTCTTGTTGATTGTGGTGTTTATCAATCCCTCTATTATTTCGCTTTGAACAAATGAATGTAATCGCAAATAATAAAGGCCTAGAGGTGCGGATAACTGCATGACCAATGTGCATATGTCGTACACTGGCTCACCATCACAATAAATTGGACCTATCGATGCACGAGAGTGATAAGTTAGGACCATGTTCATACATAATCTAGGTGACAGATAGATTATATGTTCTTGTGCTTAGGATATAGAATGGATGAATGTTATGGGGATGGAGGTTGAACCAATAGTTCAACAGACTATATCTATCTTTTGTGAACGAACCCAAGAAATTGAATGATAATTATTATGAATTAAACATAGAGTAGATACAAGTGAAACCCGAATCCTAGATTGACATCCACCATACGATCTTCACAACCTGTAATTACTGCTAATTAGTTAAAAACACCTAAATAATAATAGTAGTTAGAATAAAATAATTATAAAAACCCCCCTTAGATTAATAATTTACTATCAATAAATTACACTGTTCGTGATCTCTTGTCTCTGTGGGTTCGACCCTTGCTTCCAATACTATTCTATAATAGTCTTGTCCACTTGCAAGGAAAAATCTAAAATAAGACATCGATCAGCTGCGTATCAATTAGCGTGACAACTATGTAATAAAACTTTGCAATTTAACATATTTTTCGAGTCCACAATTGAGGCCGAACGTATTCCACGCGCTTAAAAGGTTTTGAAACCCTTGCTTTTCAGTGGCGCGGAACCGGTTAAAAACGGGGCACTCATCAGTGACGACTCTGTTGGGGATTTTATTGTTTTCTTTAAAACAAAAGAGGGCTAGACTCATGTTTTTTTTTGGGTTTATCAATATGCTTGTGTTTTCTCTGTTATATTTCTTTGGCTTCCTGTATTTATATTTTTCCATTTTGTAAAAAAAAATAAAAATATGACATGTTCATTCATCTTATCATCTATCCATAAATACATATGCTACATGCTATATTATTTGTACATCCATATATGTTTGCATTTGTTTTATTATTACAAGAACAAAAAAAGGAGAGAGAACACATAAAAATATATTGCTTAATTCACTTTAGTATGTCATTTCATTAATTATGTCATATTATGTCATACATCCATGTATGTTTTGCGTTTTACGAAAAGAAGAAGAAGCATATGACATATTTCTTTTGTTCATGTATCTCCCTTATAATTATCTATTATTTTATAAATCAATATGTGCATTTATCCTGAAAACATATATATGCATTTTAGTTCAGAATTAAATTCATTTCCTTTGGCATTAAGTGAATAAAGATATCATAAAAAATATTGTTCAAAAAAAAAAAACAAACAAACAAATCGTTCTGTTTTAAACAAAGGCCATTTTCTAAAAAAAATCGTTTAAAAAAAAAGATATATAATAAAGTACTTTAATAATAGTAATTTCGTTTTTCAAAAAAATAGTTTTTCAAAAAGAAAAATTCGTTTAAAAAAACATGAAAAGGTTAAATGGAGTTAAAATAAAAGAAAGAAACAAGAGGGGGTCTAAGTGTTAAAGGAACAAAAGGTGAAAGGTTAAAGTGGACAAAGTGAATAAGTTAACGTTATAAATCCATTTGGGCACAACGCCTGCGCCCACTTTTTCCTGCGTGGCGTTCCTCATTTTGAACAATTTTATCCGATGTTGTACCCATTTTATCCGTCGGGTCGTCCATTTTTTTCCGTTGGGTGCACTTATTTTTCCTGTTACTTCACCTTTAAAAAAAAATCACCAAAAACAAAAAAAAGTTTTCTTTCCTTTAATCTAGTGTTGTTTTTATACATATCGGGATCTTTGTTATTTTCTTTTATACATATCGGGATCTTTGTTACTCTCCTAAGAGGATCGTCCGGAGGTACGTAATCGTCACATCCCATTTCAAGGATTGCCAAAAAAAGAAGAAGAGAATTTTCTAATTAAAAAATTATGTGTAATACTTAGTTCTCTTTTCCTTTAAAAAATCATTTCATTTTGCAAAAAAAAAAAAAAAGATATGATCATTAAAAAATATATGAACAAATAAAAAGAATTTCGTTCTCTCTAAAAAAAAAGGAAAAAATCTCTATTTTTTCAAATGGAAAAAAAAAGATTAGCAAAATGAAAATTTCTCTAACAGAGTTGAACTACGATGACGTGAGCCTCGAAATGAGGAACGTAGACAGCCTTTGGGTCCGATCAAATACTTTGATTTACTCTTCAAAAGAGAGATGTGTTTTCTACGTATTTTCCTTTTTGCAAAAACATATAAAGACAGGAAATCTCCTCACCATTATACTCAATTGTCATCTCCAAATTCATCTTCCCTCTTAACCTTTCATAAATGTATCACTAGTTGATAAGTGCATCGTTCATTCTTGATTTAAAAAACAAATTTCAGTAAGTCTTGCTTTGAGATGTCGATGTTTACCACTTCAAAAAAAAAAAAAAAAGATCGATAGGGAGCCAAGGAAGAATGGAAAGCCGGGAAATCCAGAAAAGGCGGCACAAGGATCATACGCAACAATTCAGGACTGGGGCTTTCAAACCACCCAGGGGTATCTCTTTTGCCCATATTGATACCTACAACCCATCCTTGAAAACTATGCTCACGAATCCATTTGGTCTCCATTATTTCAAAAGTCCAACCAAGTCCTCAAATCAAGCTTTCCAAAGATATTTATCTATATTTGAGTCTGGTAAATTCTTGCTTCTCCTATATTAGCTTATCGAATCTTCTTCTTGATCTTTGAGTACCACCTATCACCGAAGTGTCTGTTAATTGTAAAACAAAATGATGAATCAACTTACGTAAAAGCATGATAAAACTACACGGGTTGATAATGAGTCATTTCGAATATATGGATCCACAAACCATAAAAAAAATGTGAGTTCAATAAAAGCAACTTTCTATCTTGGTGAAAGGTCATCTTGAACCCATTGCAACCGAGTTGTTAGTAGCGCACTAGGTCCAACCATACACCAAACCCTTTCCAAACACCTAAAAACAAATCCACCACATGCCAAAACCAACCTCGACTGCAACTAAGACCTTCCAATATCACAAGCTAAACAACCATCTCTAAGATCTAGCTTCCTAAAACTGGGGCTGCTCCACCCTTATATATACATCCACAAAGAGTGACAACATTATTTTATCCCAAGAGAGAGAAGACATATATCTTTTCAAGTACTCTCCCAAATTGCTTTGAAATGTCAAAAAAAGAGGGGGGCATATGCATAAAAAAAAGTGCAAGGTTGAAAATTCAAAAAATAAAAGAGCCTATGCATAAAAAAAAGGAGAAAAAGAAAAAGAAAAGAAGCCTCTCTTGAGAATTTTCCTCAAAATCTCTCTCTCTCGCAACAAAAAATAACCAATCACTCTTGGATAACCCCATAACCCATAACCAAAGCCAAAAGCCAATCTCCCATCCATACCCACAACCAGGTTCAGAAACCAACTTCTCATCCAAACCCACAAGCCTAAAAAGACCAGCCAATGATCGTTTTGTGATTGCCTTTCCAAAAATAACCAACTCCACAACCCAAAATGTCTTTGAGCCAGAGGCCAATCAAATCCTAGACCCTAAAACTAGGGTTGACAAAAGTCCCATTTTTCCTGACCCGATCCCATCCCGACATTTCTCGATCCCGACAAATCCCGATCCCGATTTTGTCGGGATTTTTCCCGTCCCGACTTATTTCGGGACGGGATTTGGGATAATTATCAATCCCGTCGGGATTCCCGACCCGTCCCGACTATCAATCCCGTCGGGATTCCCGAATCCCGTCCCGTCCCGACTATTTTTTAAATTTATAATTTATAATTTTTTATTTATTTATAATTTTTTTTATAAATATTGTGAGTGTTAAACATTGTCTATTTTGTGTTTGGTATAATTGCTTAATGATGTTTGTTAAATTTATTTTCGCATTGTTGTGGTTTTTTTTTGTCTATCACGTTTCTGCACTTAGTGTAGCTCCTCTCCTGCGAGTGAAGGGTGCATTTTATTCATAATGACAAATTCAACAACACCCACCATTAAATAAATATTCAAGTATACTTGTAAATATACAGTCTGAAATCTTAATCGTGATGGAGATATTTTAAAAATATTTTAGAGTCAGAAAATATTGTTCATAAATATTATAGTCGGGATTACGAGATTTTTATCTCCCGAACTGTCGGGATCCCGATTTGTCGGAATCCCGATTCGTCGGGTCCCGACACTTATCGGGAACGGGATCGGGAAGGAAATTGAAATCTCGAATTCTATCGGGACGGGATCGGGATGAAGGGTATCGGGACGGGTCCCGTCCCAATTCCACCCTACCTAAAACCAGTCCATCCCAAACGCCACACCCTAAAACCAACCTATCCCCAAAAACTTAAAAATTATGCCACTAACTCAGTTGACATCTATAGCTTTGTTTCAATCGGTTATAACATGATCTGGATCCAGGATAGAACTTCTTACTAAAGACATATAAAATTATCATAATATAAACATTAAATAGGGTCCATGAAACTTGAGATACTCGGCGATAAACTCTGGATCGTGACTTTTTTTTGTCCATTAGAGTCATCTCTTTTTCTTTGAGCATACTCATTTAAGTTTCTTTCAAAAGTCTCTCCAAATCGAGTCTTTTTGGGGCTGTCCCTAGTTAATCTCTTCAGAAACTTGCATGTCCCATCTTACAAAATATGGTTCATCGAGTCATCCCGGGCTTCTCCCGCCAAACTCATTGGATACATAAAGGCTCATCATCTCCAGAAACAACTGTCCTTTCCATCTCTGCCTGAAGAAACGAAGAAGCTACAAAGGCGTGATCCCTCAAGAATGAGTGGTTTATCTTCGCATGCATTGAAAGGCCAGCTCCCTATGAGGTAAAGGCTCGCTAGGTTGAAAACCGAAAGGGCGGCTTAGGAAAAAGTTAGAGCACAAAAAGAAAAAAAAAGAAAAAAAAGTGGTCCCTCCGAGGCATCGATTAGTAGGATTTACTGATCTTCTGAATGAATTCATTTCTTGAATGATGCACTAGTCAAAAGACTGAAAGGTAACCCTAAACTTCACCCACCTCCATCTCAAATATCACCATCAATTTCTATAGCCATAACCCTTCAAAGCCAACCAGAAGCCATATCTCAAACTCTTATATTACATCCCGTCTTGTCTTAGCATGTTTAAGAAAACAATGGACACATCTATGTCATTAATTCAAAAAAATTTTTTAAAAAAGAGAGTTTTTTCCATATGCATGTTATCTTAGCTTGCATTTTGTCATTGTATCATCTTATCTTGTCAAGCATTTGCCGCATCGTCCCCCCATGCAAAATGCATATCTTCTACCCGCACCCTCCAAGGACCTTAGACACCAATCTCCGTTAAAGCTTGCTAAAGTTGAACAAAAGCATTTCCAGCACCTTGCAATTTAATCATGCTAGTTCTCGCCTAAGGCAAGCCGAAGCACTGCTAACAACTCCGTCATCCCACATGGGTCCTACATCCGCCTAGCATCTCGCCAAGGGCCTCTTCCCAAAAATCCTCAGAAGCATTATCGATCTTGCTGGCGATGGCGCATAAATCAATCTTGCCAGAGAGGGCACACCATCAATCTTGACAATGATGCGCATCATCAATCATGCCAGAAAAAGGGCACATTATCAGTTTCGCCGACGATGGAACATGAATCAAGAATGCCGAGAGGGCACATCATCGGCTCCGCCAACCCTATACTCTCGTCCTCTCGCTCGAGTATGATCCGATCCGCCAGCTTCATCATCATCATCATCATCATCATCATCATCCTGGCACCTGGCTCGGCTCACAGCATCATTGTTCTGACAGGAAAACTCATCTACCATCCACTGATACAGTTTGGTAAGGCCGAAAAAGCCTTTCACTACCTCACGATATGATGAGACGTCCACCTGGAAAAAAAAAGGATATCAGTCCGGGAGAATAAAAAATTATTATATGGCAAGTCTGAAGAAAAAAAAAAAAAGTGTATACTGCGCGGGTCCTCTCAGGAATCTGGTACCGCTCCAGGATGTCAACATCAGACAATGCCTCCTCTACAAGTCTTCCCCCATGAGAGTATTGAAAAGTTGAAAGATCCCCGACAGGCACAAAATAATCAGCCTGAGCCTCAGGAACAAAATGTGAAGGCCTAGGTCTATCTACAACATCCGATGCGCGTCTATCAACTGCCAGAATAGGGTGAAGCACCGTCCTAAAAAATTCAGCGTATGGCATGGCAGGGAAAAACTTCTTGAGAGATAATGTACCTCGCTAGGCACTGATATCGGTTCGGTAAGAAATTCAGAATGATCATCCAGGTTGGTGGCATTGGTAGTGTCACTGGGCCCACAGGAAAAAGATAAATGCTGCCGGTTGACCCGTTCACCCATATATAAAGAATCAACCATGATGGACACCATCAGAATCCGGCGGTTACTCATCTCCAAAGAAGTCAGATACGACTCAGTCAAACCCCTTTAAGGAGTGAGATTTACAATATCTGAACGAGAGCCAGCAATCCTCTCTCATATCATCGCCACATGGCAACCTCGAGCTATCCCGGTCATCCTCCATCCTGTTTGCATTCGCAAACTCTGCAAGAAAGGGCGACACGTTGGATATTTTTCTTCAATCGGCCAGGAGCGAAGCTAAAGACTGAATAAGCCCAAACCTGCAAAAAAAAAAAAGATACAGCAAAAGAAAAAAACCAGTTAGCAAAAGATGCATGAATTCTAGCAAGTATCCAAAGCAGAAGAAAAAAAAAGAAAGAAAAAAAACGATGATGATATATGAAAAAAAAATGCTACCACCTAGGCCGGAGCATAACCGTTAAGGTTCGAAGAATTGTTGCGGCTAGCATGGTCCATGGAAGAGTAAAGCTCAGCTAAGCCTGCTTGCCCCTAATCAAACTCAGAAATTTGGTACAGATCTCGAAGGCATCCCAAGATAGACACCCGTAGAGTGGTGGACGAGTTGGCAAAAATCGTCGTCCTCAGGAAAAAGAACAAAAATGCCTTGGCCACACGCGTGACAGCCTCGTAGTCATCATCTTCGACTTGCTTGACATTCTGCTCTAGTCGTCTTTTCACACTACGGATGCGGATCTCATCCGCGCTTTTATAATCAGGTACGAGGCCCAAGAAATCCTCGACCACATCATGCTGATAGCGCAAGGTGAAATTCGGCTCTAAATGCCTACCAATGCCGGTAGGAATGCTCGTAATCGCAGCGAAGTCACCGGGAGTCATATTGGCTTCCCCCCAACTGAAATGGAAGGTATGGGTGGTGTCCCACCAATACTCTCTCAAAAACTCGAAGATGGACAGGTAGCTGCAGAAATGGCCGGCTGCTCGATCTGAATCAGCGGCAGCAAATTATAAATGATGACCAATTTCTCCGAACTGGCCCGAACCCGGTTAATGGTGTTGGGTGCCTGCAAAAAAATGAAAGCAACATCATTAGATAAAAAAAAAACATCATCAAAAGAAAAAAAAAGAGAAAAAAGAAAAGGGAGGTAAACTCTTATTTTTTCTGTCCTCTCATCATGCATGTTATATCTCATGTCATTGAATTAATTATGCTATGTCCATACTCACTTTGCATTTTAGAAAAAATATATATGCATATATTATTTTCTTTTGTCATCAAATATGTGCATTTATCTCGGAATATGTGCATATTGCATTTTCAGGATTTAAAATTTTTTTCCTTTCAAAAAGAAAAAAAAAGTTATTTTTTCTTTTTAATCTCAGGGCATCTGTCCGCATGGCATGTTTTATTTTGTCTAAATATAGCATGAGCATTATAAAAAATGAAGAGTCTATTGCAAAAAAAAAAAATAATAATAATAAATCAGTTGCATGTTCATTTATTTGATAAATATATCTACAACATGTGCATGCATCAAAAATGTATCTGTTGCACTTGCATTATCTGAAAAAAAATATCGGTTGCATTTGCATTATCCGAAAATATATATCTGTTGCACTTGCATTATCTGGAAAAAAAAATATCTACAACGTGTGCATATCTCCGAAAATATATCAGTTGCATCAGCATGCATCGCAGAGTCAAAATATGCCAATTGCATAAATATGCATCGCAGAATCAAATAGTGTCAATTGCATGAGTATGCATCGCAAAATTAAATAGCATTAATTTCATATTTTTGCCTATACTTTCATAACCAAAATGCATCATCCTAGCATAAATCATGCATGCATAGGTATCAAAATTGCAACATGTATACTCCAAGAATGCCGAAATATCAAGAAATTCAACCAAATGGATTTGAGAAAATGAAGACTTACAGCCGGATCTGGAAGATGAAGCAACGTGGGTATGTCGATCTCGGTGTATATTGCTCCAATCGTCTCTAGAATGCTAGTATCGAACCACGTTTCGGTTCAGTAAAGGTAGCTCCCGGTGTCCTTCGCTAGATTCGGGTTCATCGTAGCTTTTCCCTTCCTAGATCGTGAAGAGGAAACCATCTGGTGAGTGAAAAAGTTAATTTGGCGGAAGAAATTTGAGAAAAGGTGAAAAAATGGAAGAAATATCTTCCTTCGTCAAAAATGGCGGAAGAAATAAAATGAAGAAGAAGGAAATGGAGCTACTGCTGCTCGCTGCTTCCCGTAAGAGTATAAGGGGAGGGAATTCCCCCTTTCCTCCCTTCCAAAATCCATTTCAGTACTTAAAACCTCATGTTTGCTCAAACTGCAAAGTGGCCCTGAAGTCCTAACGAAAAGTTAACAAAGGTTACCGTCGTTAACAAAGTTAACGGCCATCCATCAAAAATCAAAAGAAAAATCATATCCCCGGCAGGATGTCCGCAACCAAAAAAAAAAAAAAAAAAGAAAAGGAAAAAGGTAAAATATCTGCATTTTACGTTACCTATTGCATGCATTTTATATTATGCTATGCTAAATATCAGTTGGATCCTTTCCACAACGGGTGCAAACCCCGGGTCTTGGAAACGATTGGCTTCATGCTATCCCATCTAAATCTCTATTGGATCTTTTCCATAATAGGTGCAAACCTTAGGTTTTGGAAATGATCAGCCCCATTTGAAAAACTGTCGGATCCTTTCCACAACGGGTGCAAACCCTGGGTTTTGGAAATGATCGAATCCCATCTAAATCTCTGTTGGATCTTTTTCCACAATGGGTGCAAACCCTGGGTCTTGGAAACGATTAGTCCCATCTGAATATCTGTTGGATCCTCTCCACAATGGGTGCAAACCTTGGGTCTTGGGAGTGATCGATTTCATGCCATGCTCTATTATTTGTATTGGATCTTTTCCACAACTGGTGCGAACCCCGGGTCTTGGAAATGATCAGTCCGATTAAAAAAAAAATTGTTGGATCTTTTCCACAATGGGTGCAAACCCCGGGTCTTGGAAACGACCAGTCCCATCTGAATATCTGTTGGATCCTCTCCACAACGGGTGCAAACCCCAGGTCATGGGAGTGATCGGTTTTATGCCATGCTAAATCTATGTTGGATCCTTTCCACAATGGGTGCAAACCCCGGGTCTTGGAAATGATTGGCTTCATGCTATCCCATCTAAATCTCTGTTGGATCTTTTCCACAACGGGTACAAACCCCATGTCTTGGAAATGATCAGTCCCACCTAAATATCTGTTGGATCCTCTCGACAACGGGTGCAAACCCCTGGTCATGGAAAGGATCAAATTCCATCTATCCCACCCATTGCTGGTTATTTCTTGCCGCCCAGAGACGAGCTACGATTGGTCTGATTCCTAAAAAGGATACTTAGGCAGCCTATTACGATAGGTCCGACCATCCACCATCGTGTTTACTAGGTTAAATTCCTAGGAACATAGATTTCCACCGTTGTGTTTACTAGGTTAAATCCCTAGGAACATAGACCTAGAGACAAGCTACGATTGGTCTGATTCCTGAAAAGGATACGTAGGCAGCCAATTACGATAGGTCCGACCATCCACCATCGTGTTTACTAGGTTAAATTCCTAGGAACATAGATTTCCACCGTCGTATTTACTAGGTTAAATCCCTAGGAACATAGACCCAGAGCCGAACTACGTTTGGTCTGATTCCTAAAAATAATACGTAGGCAGCCTACTCAGTAGGCACGACCATCAGAGCATTTCATTTGCATCATATCTGCTCTATCCCATAAGTTCATTTAGAGTGCTTAGGGTATGAGATAAACTGCTGCATCCTAAACTGTTGCATCATAAAATGCTGCATATTGCATTCATCCCCATTATAATTTCCATGAAATTTGGGAGTCTATTTCTTATCAACGATGTTCGTTTAATTTGTAAGTTTCAGTTTACCCGTAAACTCCATCGTTGAGGGGCTCTGTAGACACCCCAATTTCATATCCCTGTTATATGACATGCCATAAAATATCAAGACCTGTTAAAAGGACTAAGGGATGTCAAGACCCACCAAGCTTTTAGGTCGCGCCCACAATGTTCAAAACACTTGTTCAGTTGCCTTTTGGTGCAATTCTCTCAACACGCGGTACAAGCTGCTCAGGAACGGTTGATGATACTTAACAACGAAGGAAGTCTGGATCCCAGCCTATAAATAAAGGCTCCCGGCTTTAGAAAAAACATAGTTTCACCGGGCAGTTTGTGAAAGTTCTCTCGAGAGAACGCCGAGGTTATTTTCCCTCTAACCACGAAGCTCCGTTAGGTTGCCACATTTTCCCCTAAACATTAAAACCCTCAGGCCAAAGTGAACCCTAGTTACCCTACTAGGTTTCCGCCCTATTTCACCAGTTCCAAAATCTCAAAAGGAGCAGTCGCCCTGCCTGAATCCAGACATCAAATCCATCCAAAGCAAGCAGTTGCTCTACCCGATTCTAGACGCAATATCAAGCAAAAGCAAGCAGTTTCTCTACCCGAATCCAAACGTTAAAATCCATCCGAGGCAAGTAGTTGCTCTGCTCGATTTCAGACTAAGCAAGCATGCAAAGCACGCAAAGCAAGCAAGCAAGCAGTTGTGCCGCCCGGATACAGAGGCGAAAACAACTAAAAGGAGCAATCACGTTACCCGAAATCCAACAACATCAAAAGAAAAAAAGACTTCCTTTCTCGGAAGGACATGGGAAGCACATCTAATACCGCCTAGTGGGCTTAAGCCCAGGCATACCAGGTTCAGACACTCATGTTCCAGGAGGTAAGTTCTGTCCCCGTAGTTATTTATTATAATCTATAACTTATATATAGATATCTAAGTAAGTTTCCTTTCTGTTTACATTTTAATATATAAATAGTTAAAATGTAAACATTTAATTAGTTTCCTTTCTGTTTATATTTCAATATATAAATAGTTAAGATATAGATATTTAATTAATTTCTTTTATGTCTTTACTTTAATGTAGAAATAGCTATATTCTCTTTTACTTCTAAATTAGTTCCTTTTATGTCTTCACTTTAAAATAGAAGTAATTATATTTTCTTTCTGTTTTAATTAGTTTCTTTTTCGTTCTTACTTTAAATGTAATAATAGCTACATTTTCTTTTGTTTAAATTAGTTTCTTCTTTTGTCTTTACTTTAATGTAAAGTAATTATAATTTCTGGCAGTTTATTTAGTTTCTTTCCTGCATTCACTTAAAAATAAGAAATAGTTATGTTTCTTGTTATTTAATAAATTTCTTTCCTACTTATACATGTAATGTAAATAAAGTTTGTTATTAGTATAAATGTTTTATCCTTAAAATAGCTTATAAAAATGTTGTAATTATTCTTTAAGTTGTATTATTCCAGTCGTAATTTTACTTTCTTTTCTTTAATAAAAGTAAATTAATTTCTCTTTATTTCTCTCTGTCGCATATAAATGTATTTTTCTAAGCCAAAGTGTACAAAATAAAACAAGCATATTGATAAACCCATTGTGAGACCGAAAGGGCGAGTTGGGTGCCTAACCCCTTCCTAACTCGTAACTTAGTCCCCGAATCCATATAATCTGGTATGTTTGGTTTTTCTTTGTTTCTCCTAAAAATAAAGATGACGACTCTGTAACACATTTTTCGAGTCCACAATTGTGGCCGAGCGTATTCCACGCGCTTAAAAGGTTTTGAACCCCCTCTCTAAGCCAGCGGCATTGGCAATGCCCAATGAGCCCATCAAGCGGGCATTAGATTTAAAAGCCCAAGATTATTGATCGCCCACGGGCATTAGTGGGCAGGCATTGGGGCGTGCATTCCATTTGTTTATGTTTTTAAATAATTTTGTTTTCACATTCAAACTTTGGGTCTCTATCAATTCATTGCCATGAACTTTTTTCAAACTATTATACTTGCAAATTTGAAATAAAACACAGTTGAAGTGAAAGAAAAGGAAGAGAAGCAACTAAGTTAAAATATAAATTCAGTATGTAGTAAACGGATTCATATAACTCGACATTACCGATGTCAAATTTTAATCTTGCATGTAATGAGATTGAAAATAGAATATCAATAGATGTATAGATGATTGAGTAATTAATTATTAAAATAATAGGGTTTGACTTTTAGGTTTTTATTTTTAGCAATAACTTTATTAGTTGAAGTGTATTATACCATTACTGTATTTATAGATTATAATTTATAACTTATAATATATAAATATAGTAATAGTATAATACACATAAATTAAATATATATGATTTGGTCAAAGATCTATAATTAAAAAAATTAAAAAAGTTATCATAGAAGTACATAAATTGAAGGCGAGAGCCCGAGACCACGGGCATTTAACTCATCTAAAGCCCAGTATGGGCTGGGCATTGACGGGCTTTAACGAGCTTGATGGGCATTAACGGGCCCTGCTCACCCCTACCCGGCGCCTTTCAGTGGTGCGGAACCGATTAAAAACGGGGCACTCACAGGTGGATGCGGTGAGTATGGCTTGTTTCTTGATAAATATATCACCAAAGGTGTCCCTGCTAGAAAGCAAAGTTCCTGAAAAGGTATGGACAAGTAATGAGGTAGACTACTCTGGTTTTCGGGTGTTTAGGTGTCCATCCTATGTACATATTCCTAGTGAAGAAAGATCGAAACTTGACTCAAATTCAAAACATTGCATTTTTCTCGGTTATGAGAAAGAGGTAAATGGATATAGACTTTGGGATCCTAAGTCAAGCAAGGTGGTGATCAGCAGGGGCATAGTTTTTGATGAAAAAAATATGTTAAAATGCACTCATGAAGACAAGGAGAAACATGTACTAGAAAATGAAATGAGTGATAAGCAGGTCATTGAGATGGTGCTACCAAAAGCGGATATGAATCACACTCTTCTGGATCCCGAGGTAACTACACAAGCAATTGAAGAGGCAAGCACTTCCATTGGAAGACCCAAGCGGGCAATCAGACCACCAGTTAGGTATTGGTTTGAAGATTTTGGTTTCATGTGCTCTTGTTCTTAGTAGTGGAGACTATAATACTTATCAGAAGACAATAAAAAGTCTAGAAAAAGATAGGTGGGTAACTGTTATAGCGGAGGAGATGAAGTCACTTCACAAAAATAACACATGGGATTTGGTGGAGCTACCCAAAGGGAAGCGGGCAATTGGTTGTAAATGGCAAAGGGGTACTCGTAGTAACAAGGGATATATTACAATGAATTTTTTTACTTGTTGTGAGGCACAGTTCGATCAGAATTGTGTTGGGTCTTATAGCACATTATGAACTGGTGTTGGAGCAAATGGATGTGAAGACTACATTTTTACACAATGAGTTAGAAGAGCAAATTTTCATGGAGCAACCACATGGGTTCAGTCATCCTGGACATGAGCATTTGGTTTGTAAATTGAAGAAGTGATTTTATGGGCTAAAACAGTCTCTACGTTAGTGGTACACCAGATTTGACTCTTACATGGTTAGTATTAGCTACAAAAGGTGTGAGTATGATTACTGTGTTTATGTGAGAAGCCGTGATGATAATTTCATTATTTTTCGGTTACTATATGTTGATGATATGCTTATTGCTGGTAAAAGTCTTAATGAGGTCAAAAAAACTAAAGGTCTTGTTAAGTAAAGAATTTGACATGAAAGATTTGGAAGCATTAAAGAAGATTCTTGGCATGGAGATTCACAGAGACATAAAATCTAGAAGATTGTGGTTGTCTCAAGCTGGTTATGTTGAGAAGATGCTAGAGACGTTTAACATGGAAGGTGCAAGACGTGTGAAAACACCATTGACGAATCACATCAGTTTATCTACCTCAGATTCCCTGAAGACAAATGAGGAAATTCAATACATGTCAAAGGTTCGTCATGCAAGTGATGTGGGATGTCTCATGTATGGCATGGTATGTACTAGACCAGATTTGGCACATGCAATTAGTGTGGTGAGCAAGTATATGACTGATCCGAGTGGACATCATTGGGAGGTAGTCAAATGGATTTTCAGATACTTGAGGGGGATAATATGGGCTATGGCATTATCTTCAGGAAACAAAGTGTGGAGCCTTATGTTGTGGGGTATGTTGATTCGGACTATGTGGGTGACTTGGATTGTAAGAGATCGACCACAGGTTATGTGTTTACCTTTGCGGGTGGACCTATATGTTAGAGAGTTATGTTTCAAGCTATTATTGCATTGTCTAGACTGAAGCAGAATACATGGCGGTTGTAAAGGAAGCCTTATGGCTTCGAGGCTTAGTCAAATAATTGGGTGTTCAGCAAGGTGGAGTTTTGTTGCAATGTAACAATTAGAGTGTGAGTTACTTAGTGAAGAATCAAATTTATCATTCAAGAACAAAGCACATTGATGTGAGGTCTTACAAGATACATGAGTTGATTGATATTTAGGATATTTTGCTAGAGAAGATTCACACCACGAAAAAATGTTGCAAACATGTTGACAAAGTTGGTTACTAGTGACAAGTTTGAGTATTGCTTGGATTTGTTGCACACCTCTAGCTATTAGAAATGTGGGAGGTCAAGTTCTACAAGGTGTATGTGAAGGTTTTGAGTGTTGGGTTCTTTATCTTCTAATGAGTTGGGTGAATGCTCGCCAAGGTGGAGATTGTTGTGAACGATATGCCTCGATTACCCAGGAAATGGGCCAAATCATCCGAGGACTTGGTCAAGCAGAGTGTGTAGGACTTGGTTAGACATCAAAGGGGGTTGTAGGGGGCGTAACCCTCGCAATACGGACTTTTGAGTTTATCGCATCAAGGCAGTCACGTGGCTATGGACGAAGCGACCACGTGGTTTTGGTAGGTGCTCCCAGAAGATGAAGCGGTCGCATTTAGAAGAAGGAAGTGACCGCGTTGGGACAAGACGGTCACGTCTCATGGAGTGAAGTGATTGTGTTGGGACAAGGTAGTCGCGTCACATGGAGTGAAGTGACCGCGTCAATTCGACAAACTAGTTTTCATGTTTCCTTGTTCAAATCGGTTTATAGTTTGGTATTGTACTTATATATATAATTGTAACCTTATAACGTGTAAAAGGTTAACCATAAAAAATTTCAATACCATGTTCTCTTTCTTTTCTCTTTTCTTTGATTGATCTAATTACACTATATAATTCGACAAACTAGTTTTCATATTCCTTTATTTAAGCTAATTTTATTATTATTTACAATATTTTTTAAATACCTGACCTCCCTGATATTAAAATCCTGGATTCCCTCGTTAATATTATTGGATTCATAAACGACCCATTTGGACACACCTTTGGTTAAGCTGGATGACACCTTACTAATGGACGGAGTGTTGTTATATTAAAACGTGTCAAGTAAGACCACGTCCACGTGCCAGCTTCACCCAAAAAGTCAATAAGCGACTGAGGAAATTGCTTTGATCGCCTGCAACGCAATCCATCATTTTAACTCATTATTGTACTGTTTAAATTTTTTAAAAAAAACTCATTATTGCACCAGCAAAAGGTTAAGAAATAGCATCAGCCAAACAATAAAAAATGGAAAAAAGAGTTCCACAAAAGACAGATTGGTAATGTGCAAACAAAAATTAGTTGGACTAGACCCATTGTTTTTTATTTGTTCAGGATAAAAAATTTCTGTTTTGAAGTTAGTTTTTTAAAGAAAATGACAATTTTTGTAGGTTATAGTAATAGAATGATATTTTCGTACTTTAAATTTAAAAAATAAACTATTTAAATAAAACATTTCAAAATAAAAATAAAGTGAAAGACACCCCTCGGCCCTGGCTCTCTTTGTATATGCCAGGGGCACTATGTACCCAGTAATCGGGGCTCGTTCCCATTAAGAGTCAGGGTTGGTCCTGAGTTTCGAGATGTCCCATGGCAAAAAAAAAGGTCCTTTGTAAAAATAAAATCATTTAAAGTATTGGAAAAAAGAAAAATAAAAAATTTATAACAAGAATTGAACCAAAAATCTCTCGTTTATTCTACACTACGTTAATCAATATGTTATAACTTATATACAGTTCATAGATTAAAAAAGTAACAAACTAAAATAAGTGACAACCTAGGATTTGAACCTATAATTTTTATTTTAATTCACGTGTATCATAACCACTGGGTTAAACCAATCAACTGTAAACCTTTTAAATACTCCCTCCGTCCCTAATTTATTGTCCTGGTTGACCCGACGCACCGTTTAAGAAAACCGATTTGACTGGATTATTAATATTGGTTTAATGTGTAGTTTCCTTTAAAGCCCATGTGTATGTGGCCCATAATTAAAGTAGGGTGAAAAAGTAAGGGTAAAGTGGTAAAATTGATGTTCTAAAAAGGTAAGTTTCAAAGTGGACAATTATTTTGGGACGGACGAAAAAGGAAAGAAGGACGATAATTTAGGGACGGAGGGAGTACTATAATATATATACCAGATATAAGATAGTACTCAAACATTTGGGTCCTAAAAATTAGGGGCCCATGGCGGTAGCCCCTCTTGCCACCCCCAGGGCCGACCCTGCTAAGAGTCCTCATTCATGTCCCTTAAAAGTTCAAAAGCCAATGTTAACGCAACGAAAGAGGTCTAAGAGCGAGTCCATATATGTTTCTCCCTTTGAGGCAACTAAAAGACCTCAAAGTGCCCTCCAGACGCTAATCAAGAAGGAACTCATGAGCTCCAAAAACCCTATTCGACTCTCCTATTCCTTTCTTTTGGGGAGTTTCATTCTTTCTCTTGAGAGAAAGATGCTTTCAAGGTCAGGGAATGGCTTCTGTAATTGGGGGATGGAGGAATGGGGTAAATCGCTTCAAACAGAAACTCAATGATGATTATTTTTTTGTTTTTTAAAATGATATAAACTTTTTTAGTAAGTTATATTAATTTTAGATAACTATTTAATATATTTTTATTTAGTTTAGAAACAATAAAAATTACTAACTTATACAAACAATATTAAAAATGTTAGTCTATCACTTCCAAAATTATTATCCTGCTTTACTTTTCCGTCCGTCCCAAAATAGTTGTCTTATTTAAAACTTTACTTTTTATAACAATATTTTTACAACTTTACCCTTACTTTATTAATAATCAAATCAATAATTTAGGGACGAAGGTAGTACAATATAAGTATTTGTCATTTTAATTAATTATTTGTTTTGTCTTTCTTGGTAATTAATTTGATTAATTATTATTGTTATACTTTTTATAGAAAAGTTATTTTGTAGATTATGCTTTAATTGGTTTTTAGGGTTTTATATGAATCTTTATTCTAGTAGGATGACGTGTTTTTGGAACACAATGTAGTGTGTCGTTTTGCCTTGTTAAGAAGGGATACGACTGTCCTAATTTATTATGGTAAGGAATCCTACATATTTGGTAACTCTATATGTGATAAGATTTAGTCCTTATTTATTGCATTAACCTACTACTCTTTTATGGTAAATAGTTTTTTTTTTATTTTACAAGGTTTCTAGGTCAAGGATGCAAATATAAATTAGAGGAAACAAGGCTGTAAAGATTAAGAGACGTAGCTAAGCATATATTATACACACAGATTGATAAGAGAGAGAAGAGATCCTAGCGTTGTTTCAGTTTACACCTCCTACCATTTGTTAAAAGCTATTGAACGTATATCAGTCTAGATAGTTTGAAGTGTTCATGTTTTTCAAAGTCATATCTACTTCATATAGAGTCTACATAAATTTCACTTTGTTAGTCTTTCGTTGTAAGAAGCTTAAACCGTTTTACTAATGGAATATTTTTAGTCATGTGGCTCGATCAATATGTTGATTTTACATATTGATCAAATGTATCTCTTGTGTTCAGTTTTCGTTCTTTCGTGTTTTGTTTATTTAAATTCCACAACATCGATATCTCAATAAAGTCTTCAATGAAATATTCATCAAGGTTCTAAAAATCGCTAGGTGGCACACTAGCGCCTAGCGCCTAAGGGACTATTCGGGGCATAATCGGGACCTAGGCGGGGCCTAGAATTAAGACATAATTACCATTTTTTTGATAATTTACATCAAAGATCAAACACATTGAATATAAATTTAAATTTTTTTATGTTTGTCATTTTATCAAACACTTGTCTATATTTGTAAAATGAACAAAAATATACAAACCTATCATCAATCTCAATTCTCAACAACCCCAAAGCAATAAACCAGCCAAGTTTAGAACTAAAAACAAAAAAGTACTTCAGTTCGCCCCCCATTACCTCCCTCTCTGCCTCACCATTACCACTTCTCCTTCCTTCTCCAGTTCGCCCTCCTTCCTTCTTCGGTCACCGCATGCCACAAAATCAAAGCTACAAAAATAAATTAAGGTCGGCGAGGTTTGTCGTAGACGCCGATTTGGTCGATTAGGCGGCGACTAAGAAAGTCGCGGCAGTAAAGAGGGGTCTAGCGACTAGGCGGGGCCTAGGCGAAGCTAGGCAGGGAGTTTTAGAACATTGTTATTCATTGTAAGCTTCATTGATAAGATCATATATCAAAACATTTTTTACTATTTTTGTTTATTTCATTATTCTGTTTATATTTGCTTCAATCACTTTCTTTCATATTCTGCTCCCCAACTCAGGCTACAACAGAAATAACTATAAACATGTTCCTCGCACCGAGCATAAATACTTGGTGAATAAGGAGCATGGGGCCATTGATGAGTTCAGCCCAAATCGTGGTCACGAGCCAAGTACATGTGTCTTCACGTGAGTCATGTGGGATACAGGGACCAAGAAAAATGTCACCCGAGCAGGATCACCCGGGTTAAGCATAGAAAATCCCTTCCGACCAGGAATCCTTCAGAGAGGAAGGCTGCTCGAACGAACAGATACTCATCCTGAATACAACTAATGGATAACTCTCATGCCCAAGATTTTAGCCATAACTTCATCAGTTACGCGGTTAACCCGTACTTATGGCCATAAAAGCCTAAGATCTCTCTACAATAACTACTCAGCCCGAATTTCACTCCCAAAGGGCTATACCTCACAATACCTCATTTGAAAGGTATGCTCACTTACACACACTGAAACTCTGTCATTTTGCTTTCTACAAGTTTAAGACTTACTCTCATGCCTGAGGGGTTTTGCGAGGCTCTGTCTTGCATTCCTTCTAAGGTGTCTTTCTTTTGACATGTTTCATCAAATTCATACCTTCATATAAGACCAGATATCCTAGGATACGCGAAGAACGACCCAACACCAAATTATGAACCATAAGTGGTTTACTCGTATAAGGCTAGGGCTCAAACCAAAAAATCGCTCTGATTGAATGGGATGCTAGAGTGAAGGATCGGGAGAAGAGGATCGAGAAGAAGAGATTGAAAGGAAAGGGAAACCATACACCTACCACGACTAACGACTTTGAGATAGAAAGGAAAGGGAAATCATTGTTAGAAAATAATATACACGGGAAATATCAATACAAAATTACAAAATAAGGAAACAACAAAAATTGTTACTGCTTTGAAGTATGCTAGGCTGGAGCAAGACTCCAAAAGCTTAGGAAGTCTGTTGGTGTATAAAGCTTCATAAAGGCTACTGGTGTCCACCGAAGTGTGCTAATGTGTACCAAGTCTACTATTGGTGTACACTGGAGCTGTTGGAAAGGTTACTGGTGTGCACGAAAGCCAGCTTCTAAAGTTTACCATAGCAGAATCAAAGTCTGCTGGTCTGAGGCCAATGTTAGACATCGTTTCTTTAAAACAGATTCGTCACTTCAAGTAAGTGCTTGGAAGCTAGTATGGACGTTTGTCTCTCAGGATACAACGGAAATATCAAAGAATCTTTGCACTTAGGATTTTGATGAACTGAATTCGTGTAAGAACTGTATCACAAATATGAAACAAGAGGCCAAAAGAAGACGATAGCAAAATGTGATGCAGAAAGTGTGTATAACTTGTAGAAATGACTGATTATATGAGACTGAATAAAGAACACTTTGATTAAAAAGAACCGTTTTTTATTTGTCTACTAAACACGAAAGTAAAAAATTGTTGTAATTGACTCTATAATCAATAACAATATTGAATGCAGGAGTTACAAAAACTAAAATAAAAAAAAACATGGGCTTAACTGAGTAGTCAAATTTGATCTGACATTCGTATTCGCGGGACACACTTGCACATGCGTCCGATAGCTCGAAGGCTAATTGGACCATGATTTGAACTCTTGCTGGTACGCACGAGAGTGAGCCTCTACTCTACACAAACTCACCTCTTACATATAAGATACTCTACACAAACTTACCTCTTACACATAAGTCTGTTATTTTTGCAATGTGAGACAAACTCATTTTCAACACCACACTTTAATCACTTATAACTGATTTATCTAAACACCAAATTAAATAAATAATTATATGATTTCGATGTTCTCACCAATCAAAACACATTTCTACAATTATCATTGTCATTACACAGACGACACTTAAAAAAATTTGTGTGGCTCTAGTTTGGATACAATTTTTCCATCAATCATACACCTACCACGGTCGTCTAAAGCCACCGGTCGCCAGAGGCAAATCGTAGTTTGGAGAGGTGCGTTTCAAATTGTCAATCAATGATGGGACACCATTTGAACCCGCCCACTTTAAATTTCTATTAATTGGATAATATATTAAAAACAACTTACGAGTCCATAGAGTTTCCAACATGTGTTTAGCAATCTATTGTTATATAAAATACACTTTACACCCTACCACTTTTCTTGATAACATTTCATAGGTCATGTCATAGCTCAAAAACATGCACACATCAATGCTGCCTTGAAACGTAAAATGCCTACAAAGCATTATCCACAACTAAAAGAACGGAGACAGCCTTCTCCTTGATTGCAACTCCGAGGCGAAGGCCCTCGGAGTCAACCATGAAATTAACAAACAGAAGAGACGATGAACGGACTTCCCTTTTTCAAAAGTTACTGCAGCGAAACTAGGAACTGGAACTGGAACTGGAACTGTGTATACCATTGGCATATCTGCCAACGATGTTCCAGAAATTCAATGGCTAGTCCTCGTCAGATGAGTTTTTTCATATGAGAGTGATCTAAAGAACAGTCTTAAAATGAGTCGAGTCCTAAATCAACAGTCTTATAACATAAGAATTTGGATAACCTTGGTGTCCCGATACAAAAACTTTATTAAGCTAAAAACTTACTTGACAGATAAGGCACCGTCAATGGCCAAAGATACATCAGCTCTGAGAGCACAACAAAACAAACTGATTACACATGAGCAGCACAAACAACTAGATCTCTCTAATGGCCCTACTTTCAAATCACACTTCTTGTTTAGGAGTTCTCAAAATGCGATAATCTAGGGATTGGGCCAGAAAACTACAGAACTAGAATACAAGAGCGCCACAAAAGGATACATACCTAGACAATCCTCCTCAAGTCCTCATTTTCCTTGCTCAAAAGTTCCATGCGTGACTGAAGAATGTTAATCATGGCTTGGGCCCGCATCACTTCAATCTTCAATGTCTCTCTCTCCATAGACACATTGAGAATCTCGTTTTCCAAATTGCTGATGAATTTTAAATAGCCAGGAGGCACGGATTTCTCAAGAGTAGCAGCATCAAATGATGGAGGGTTAGCTGGTGGATGGCTGTCTTTGTTGGTTTCTATAGGCTCTAACAGAGGGAACTCCAAGAGACCAGAAGAAAAATTTGCAGTTCTTGGGTCCTGACTCGTTGTTGTTGAATCTTCCGAACCATTTGCATTTCGATCATTGCGCTTTGATCTCTTATTATCAAACAAAGACAGAGATTCTGGATCAGCTTCACAATTTAAAGCACAGTCCTCGGACCTTTCCCTCTTGCACACAAATGGAATAACCTGCGGGTCAACTGGGGGCTCTCTTCGATGAAGAAGCCCCTGGGTGGCAGGAGTCTCCTGTAATAATCAGCGTTTTCAGTCAAAAGATAAAGAAGATGTGCAGTCCATCAAGGTATAAACAAATAAATGATTTTGTACTCAAAACTGAGAGCCACCAGTCGAATTCGTTCCCAGATTACTAGTAAAAAGCATATCCAGACATAAATAAAATGAAAATTGAATGTTTGATGCAAAGTAGAGGAACTCAAATTCATTTACATACACATCAAGACAATAAGCTTCGGAAGCTAAATCATGAAAGACAACTTCAAAAAGGCTCCAAACTTTAAGGGAAGCTTACTCCAAAGAAACTCCCCTGTCTCCTCTCGAATACAACACCCAAGAAAAAGAAAAGAAAACTCATCAAAGTACAAAACTCATGTGGAACTAAATATAAGAACTCCAAAGATGCCAAATTACAGAAAATATAAGAAAAATAAATTGCCCCAAAAAATGGGGGGAGAGAAGAAACGGAAACCAACCTTGGAGGCCTTTCAATAATATAGAGAAGATATTTTATAAATACTCACCCCTAATCCCTTTCAATAAGCATACCCACAATATACACTACCAAAAAAGACAATGAACCACCTCATAGAGAAGGATCTGGTGGTGACTCTATATGCAAGCATGCACTAACTTATCACTCAATTGCGAAGTTATTTAGTTACAACGGCGGGAGAATACTACATGTCTGTAACATAACTTTAATAACTCGTAGGTCTGGCACATGGCCCATACTTAGTGGTCCTACAATCTAACTAATCCTACTCAACCAATGAAACCCATCTACATCATGGGAACCAATAACACTCGCAAGCACTGGATATCCTTTTAAAAAAAATATCAGCAGCATGAAATTAAACAGCATGAAAATAAGCACAAACATTATCTACCTCCTTTAGTATTATTCTTTGCCCCACATGCATGTGACCTCATCTAAATACTTTGCAGGTCGCCCAGGAGCTAATACAAGATATATGAATTATCCTCCCCTCCCCCCACCCTCATAGTATCAGTGTAGTAGTAGCTCAGGGCAGAATCAATGAGTTCAGCAAATCCATTTCAGAAACTCCATTTACATTGGTGAAACATTTACACTTGATGTCCAAGTATTTGATTAGCACTAATGATATGAGACATGCGAAACACAAAAAGAGACCCGGGGGGTGGGGTGGGGTGGGGTGGGGTAGGGTGAGTACCAATGGCTATATTATATGGAGACTGAGATCCTTTGCACTGCAATTGCAAGTCTAATACTCTAATCTAATGGGAAGTCAAATTTAAGCAAAAGGGACATAAAACTGGAGGTATCACCATGTTATGCTACAATACACCAAGCAATAAAATGGAGCAAATTTAAAAAGAGAACTAGTCATTGAAAGTAGATATTACTGTGCCACCAGCAGCAATATAATTAGGGCAAAGGAACCCCCCCCCTCAAAAAAAAAAACAACACCAACACAAAATGAATTCTTCTTTTCCGGAAAATGATTTACGGATTCATTTTCCGTAAGTCATTTTCCAAATCTTTGAGCACCCCTCTGCCCCCTTCCACAATTACACATATTTACAAACACGCACAATATTTCACTCAACAAATAAATTGTTTAAAAATATAAATAGAGTTTGTGCACACTATTTACAAATTATAATTTTAATAAATACTTACTACGACCTAAAATTAGTGTCAACTATATTATTTAGGGATGTCCCAAAAACTGTCTATTTTTTTCAAAAAGTTTTTTTTTTTTCATATCAATTATCAATTTTTTATTTGTATTTGTGAGATTGAAAAAAGATGGACGTTATTGATTTGACATCACTAATGATAAATTGAGGGTTACTAAAGGAAAATTACTTAAAGTTCAACACTATCTTATACTCCATCCGTTTTCAAATTATTGTCTTTTTTACTCGGCATACCGTTTAAGAAAAAGTAATTGATTGTATTATAAATATTGGTGAAATATATAGAAAAAATAAGCGTAAAGTGATAAAATTGTTTTCCTAAAAGAGAGTTTTGAAAGAGAAAAATTATTTTAAAACGAACGAAAAAGTAGAGGAAGATAATTTGAAAACGGATGGAGTATTCAATATGGACATTAATATTAGAATATTTTTTTGTATTTATTCATATATTGTTTTCTGTAACATTTTCCGTGCATTTGCCAAACACCCGAAAATGTTTTCCGGCATATTTTCTAAAGATTTACCAAACACTTGAAAATGAAATCTTCTCATTTGCCGGAAATCATTTTCCGGAAATCATTTTCCGTAAAACTAATGGAGCTTAAATAAATAAGTTAACACTTAACACCAATAAAGTGGAAAGTGTTTCCAATGCATTGGTGATTACTCCCAATCATAGTTGTCAAAGGCGCTCGCCTTTGGCGCCTGAGGCGAGAGTCGAGGCTAGTCGAGGGTTTGTCGCCACGACATATATCTGAGATTTTCGATTCTAGATCTAGGCTTCAATATTAGATGTTAATGAAATCTAGGGATGGCTTCGTCTCTACGGCGAACTCATCGGGCTTTCGCCGTGCTCACGCGCCCAAGGAATTAGCATTAATGATTGGTTTGTTGATTGGTGGAGATTAAGTATGATTTTGTAATTTCTTTTATTTATTTCATGTTTTTCCCTTTTTTCTAATATCTTATATCATTACATGAGGTTTATTTTCATTTCATTTTTAGGTATTTTATTTATTATTTATTGTATTTTTTAATTTGGGATTATTTGAATTTTTCATTTTGTTTTTGGATTTTACTTTATTTTTTTAAAAAACTTTATTTTCTTTGGTTGCTTAACTATTTATTACTCCCTCCGTCCCTAAATTATCGTCCTCCTTTCCTTTTTCGTCCGTCCCAAAATAATTGTCCACGTTGAAACTTACCTTTTTAGAACATCACTTTTACCACTTTACCCTTACTTTTTCACCTTACTTTAATTATGGGCCACATACACATGAACTTTAAAGGAAACTACACATTAAATCAATATAAATAATCAAGTCAATTGTTTTTCTTAAGACCCAAGACAATAATTTAGGGACGGAGGGAGTATATTACTTGGAATTTTAAACTAGCTCGAATTTCATCATATATACTATGTTAGGACTTAGTTTCTTGTATTATATTCACTTATAACATGTTTTGTTGATATTTGTTAAGTTATATATATTTTATGTATTTTTCTTAGTATTTTTTCCGGCTAAAAATTTGGACCTATCGACTTTTTGGCGCCTCTCGACTTTGATAACTATGCTCCCAATATCACATGTTTCCACAGATAGAGCTTTAACAAGTGTGATAGGGACACTTGTTAGCAAAAGCCAAAAAGATAATGTCCCTATAGTAGGGGTTGTGCCACGTCACTCTAGGTAATTGTCACGTAATTACCAAGTCTTCCTTGAACTAAGACCTAGCGTACCGAAACATGCTAGGCTTCGGGAGATAGCCTAAAGGGGGGCCGAGATTCATTACTTTAGCCTAAGGGTAATGACACTCAAATCTCTATGGCCGCAACCCAGCTCTACTTATAGTCTCCAAGAGCAAGCTGACGAAGGTCAAAACGCTCCGTCTTCCTGACCCTATGAGATCGAGCTGGCCCTAGAGCTTCGATCTCCAAACATTACGTTTTCAAGGAATTAATTCTATGCTTGAGGTAAACTTACCACTAGAGGTTATGGTTTGGCGGCTGAAGTCGAGAGAAAGTCTCACTCGTTGTACTCGTACGATACTACACACATGCGCATGGGACCTGATTTCTCTTTGATTACCAAGAGGGAAAGAGCTGATTGTGGTCCCCACTTATGGGACACTTGTCCTATGATGTCAATAAGAAGATGACACCTCGCAGGGAATCTTGGAATATTCCCGATCCACACTCACTATAAATAGAGATCAACAAACCTCATTGTACTGGGCAATCATTCATTGATAATTTCAACCGAGTTTCTATCTTGAGGCTTGAGTTAGTGAGTACAAGGGAGAACTCTCTCTATGAGCCTTTGCCCTCTTTGTCTTTGCCTAACCAGTCTTGACTCTCTTGACAAGACTTTCCCACCATGATCTTTTATTCTTGGAGGCTGTTTGATAGAGACGTGTTACATCTAATCTTTACCCGGCACACATCATTCCCTCAAGGATACTCACATTCTACGATCCCCATGCAAGAACTAACAGCCAAAATTGATACTCAAGTACCTAGAGTACTTGAAGGGCATCCTCTATCTTACCCCTACAAACATATACATATTACATATATATGTATAGCTACAGCCAATTTCAGAAAATCTACACTTTACTAAAGGAGTTGGCTACAGCCAACAAATCTTTTAGTCCTTAGTTATGGGGTAGCATAACAAGAGCTGACAGCTACCGTATGGGCTAATACAAGTTATTATATACATATCGCTATCTTCTCCAAGAGAATATACAGATATTTGAAATAGTTGCATGGGTTAATTTCATGAAGTTAATTTTATAAAAATACTACTAGTTTACAATTATAAAGGCAGCCAAGAGATTTGGAGTGGAGTGGGCCAAAAGATTTGGAGTTCCAGATATGTCTAACAACAAATATCATCTAATGCACTCTAATATTAGAACACAACCCAAAGTCCAGCAGATTCAATGGCTGGTAGCATAATAACCCAAGAAAAAGGTAGACAGCAGGATAGCCTAATGAGATCAGAAAATGGAAGTAAGAGAATCTCCAATCAATCACTACTAGAACCATCTGCAGTTCTCTACAAAACTTGACTGGCCATCCTTCTTCAGCCGCAGCAAATAAGAAATAACACAACCAGAGAGGTATGATGCTTGCCATAGGAACTTCTAGGTACAAGTATGCATCCAAGTATGTTTAGTCATGCCTATCCCCCAATAGTACTCGATATTTCCATACCACTGCTAGAAGAGAGGGACTGATTATAACAGTAGGGCACAACACCTCACTATCTATACAGTAATAATGCATATACATCAGCTACGACACAACTTTTTGAAACTATAACGTATTGCTCAGTTTAGCCATTGAAATTTCTTAGTAGATGCGTATGTCTATATATATAACAATGCTCAATGACAAAATCTTCTTGTTGTACATTTGAAGTCAAACTTTCAAAATTCAAATCCTCTACTGCCATCAAAATAGGAAACTTTAGCACCAAAAATGAACATCCCAAAAGGAAACTTACATGGGTAGTATTAGACTATTAGTTCAGTCTGAACTCTGAATTCTATATGTTCTGATCTATAATGTTGCAGTAGTCATTTCATCCATGCTCCATATCAAAAAGGAAAAGAAGAAAAAAAAATGCAAGAGAGAGAGAGAGCAATTTGAATGAACGGATTTGCAAAACCCCTATATGGCTTCTTAATTTTCTCAATAAAAGTATTTATTTTTTACAAAAACAACTACATACGTATGGAGACAAGTGCATATAAGTGTGTATTAGGCCAAGATATACCTGTCCAATGTCGTTTCCTTCAGCTCGCGTATCATCACCATTGACCATATCATCATCAGCCTCTCCTCCAGGAACAAAGAGAGCAGCATCATCATCCCATTCCTCCTCGATAAATGGAGCATACCGATCCCCATTTGGTGGTCCTAACCCACTCTTTTGAAAAATTCTGCAGAGCACAAATGCATCCTTTTTCCTCCCAAAACAACAAAAACCAGTATCCTTTTTAGTTGAAAATTAAAAACTAATCGAGCAGAATCACGATGTATCAAATCTATAAAGTATTACAATCCCCATGAATTCGCACCTGTGCTACTCCGGCTCTCTGCAACTCTTGATCCAGAAGTCTATATTCATGCATTACCCAATTGGTCCGTTTCCCATCAGGGGCCCGCCCACTGTGGAAAACTAGTGTTTTCTTCATTCCTATTGTCTGAGACTTATGACGTACTTGCCGATCCTTTCCGGTTGCCTTCCAATACCCTCTACCAGTGGCTCGGTTCAATCGGGAGCCATTGCCATACTTTCTATCTACTGGACTGAAGAAGTACCACTCTAGGTCTCTTGTCTTCAGTGATGAATAATCTAAACCCATGTAAGAAAGTTAGGGAAATGCAATACAGAAACACACACAAACAGAATAGAGAAATTTGAGAAATCAAAAATTGGACCTGGTAAAGTTTTCAAGGTAACAATAAATAAATCGAGTAACAGAATCCAAGGCACCCAAATTACATCTAAAAGAGCTAAATGCTTGGCTTATCATAAACAACTAACCAGTTAAACTTCCCCCCAAAACCTCAACCTCAACTCACCTCCCTCAAACCCACACACACTTGTCTAACCAATTATACTAAAGAAAATTGAGAAAGCTAGAAAGCTTCAATATAGAACATTTACAGAGTAATTACGTTCTAATTACTGACAATTCATCCGTGCCTTCCTCTCCAAGTTTCTTTTTCTATAGTCTGCCTTCCTCTCCAAGCTTCTTTTTTTCAAAGCAAATTTTAATGTTCCACTAAGGACAATCCTACCTTTCACCATCTACGTTCTCCCAATTCCAAATTCTTTCACAAAATCAAATATTCATGTGCCCACATAAACATAAACAACCACACAAGATGCTTACACTAATAGATAGTCACACATTCGGCGATTTACAAAAACCAGTAAATTGACACCCCAACTTCAAGAAATGTACAAAAATTCACGCAGCCACCAAGCTTTAATCACTAGAAAATACAGATATACGCATAGACACAGCATGAGGGGCTGCTACATAAAGGCCCCCATAGCTCAGATTTATACTCATTGAGTTTAGACACGGCTCTATACCCAGAAGGCTTCCCACAAGCCTCAAATTGAACCTCTCCTCTAAACCCCACCCCACCCCCCCCCACCCCCACCCCCGGGGCAAAACTGACTTACAAACTGCCACATAAAATCAAGAAAATGGAGAGCTTTTAGAGGGATTACATGTTACGAAATTTAAAACCAACCCTTCTCACAGCTGATTAAATATTCATAGCCAATCCCTGCCTTCCTCTCCAAGCTTCCTTTTTCCAGAAAATTTTCAGTCGGCGAAAAAACTATCAATACTCCATTTCACCTCTCTCAATTCTAAAATTCATTTCCAAAATCTAAATTCGTATACCCGAATACAGATAAACAACCCCAAATGAAAATTGCAATACAAACACACACACACGCGCAGTGATTGCTAAATACACGAAATGACAGATTAATAAAAACCCGAAAACGACACACCACAATTCAAGAAATTAACGAAAAAATCAGCGGCCCACCAAACTCAATTCAGTAAAAAAAAAAAAAACACATATACATACAACGTATTAAAAAGCAGAGTAAAGATTACCAGCAAGCTCCCAAGGCTCAGATTTATAGACATCGATTTCAGAAACTGCTTGAAACCGAAAAGGTTTCCCACAAGCCTTACGCCTCAAATAGTACCGAACAAGTTCCTCATCGGTCGGGTGAAACCGAAACCCAGGTGCAAGTGAAGTCGCCGGTGGCGCCGCTGCCACGGGTGTCGACGGCGCCGGAGATGGATTGGTAGACATCAATTCATGACCCATATTCGATCTGGTAGGAAAAAAACAGTAATTCTTGCTAAGCAAAACCAAATTAAGGGTAAACCCAGATAGATTCTAATTGATTTTAGAGTGGGGGGCAAAGAAAAGGGAGGATAAAATTTAAGGGGACATGGGGATTGTGGGTGAAGCAAGCCAAAACAGAGAGAAAGAGATATTGCCCGTGGGTTAAGAAACCCCTCACTCAATGAATGGATGCTTGCTTGACACGGAAATCGAAAAAACTCATCTTTATATACTGTATATATCAATTTTTTACCCAAAAAAAATAAATTATTAGCTGTTTGGTTTGATTTTTTTCTTTCTATTTTTATTTTCTTTCTTCTGTGGTGTGGCCTGCTGTGTGTGTTCGTTAACTTACTTGGTGGGTTTTCTTGTGGGGGCAAGGGAGGAGAGAGAAAGAGTGAGTGTGTATCTGCGTGTGTGTGAGAGAGATAGAAATAAAGAGTGTGTCTGTGTGTGAGAGAGAGAAGAGATGATTTTTGTTACTTTTTCAAGAAGGCTCTCTGCGTTCGTCGTCCTCCTCGTGGATACTATTTTTCACCCTCTCAAATGTTTTTATTCTTTCTATAGTTTGACTTCTAAAATGTTACTCACTACTCTCTATATATGGTGAATGAAATCACAACTGAAAAAGAAACCGGTTTATGGTGGAATGTTATCCCTATTTGTTGACTAAGAGATTATAATGGTATTTATTACGGATCTTAATTAATAAGACGTAATCTTATTCTCTCACAACTTAATTCACCAACGCATGATAGGTTGAAGAACAAGAAGATTTGTCTTATATAAAATACTTGTAAGACCATTTTATTAAAGTTATTTAGCAGAAATGTTAGATTATATCTTTATTCCTTTTATTCTCTATATTTTGTGTGAGACATTGAACTATTGGTTTGTGAAATAGTTGTGCTAGTTAGTATACTCAATGCCCACTTATATTTAGACATGTGTCTCTCGTAGAATTATCGTCCAATCAAATTATGTGAATGACCAGGACGCGATAAGGATACCATGTTTTACAAGAGTATGATGGTTTAGGCGCGTTACTAAGATGAAAGATTAAAAGCAAATCCCAACGAGCGTATTTTTGGCGGCGTTTTTTTTTTTATAAGAATCTTCTTTATTGAAAGTTTTGGTTAGAGTATTTAAGTTCTCTCTACAATTTCTCGTCAACGACAATAGTTTTAATTTATTTCTAAAATTGCAATCATTAACAATTTTATCCACGAAGTTATTAGCATTTTCAAATTTAAATTTGGAATGAAAAATTCTTGAGCAAAATACCGATAAATTCAACGGTTAAAACGCGCTTGATATTATAAAGAAAGTATCTTAAAAATTCTATTTAGGCGCAATTTTTTTTAAAATTTTAAATTTTAAATGAAAAGTTATCGAGCCAAATACCGATAAGTTTTAACTCGTTTTATCTACTCTTTAAGATGTTTATCTATTCGTCGATATATCACGGTATCTTACAGATATGCTTAAAAGAAATGTCCTACGTGTTAATGATTCAACGGTTAATTGGCTCTTGATATATGATGAAAGGCATCTTATGTAGCTTAACTAGATTGTGTGTTCGTGCCTATGATACTACGTTAGTACGGAAACAAATTATTAGAGGCTCGTGTATAACGTATCCTAAATAAAATACAACAAAAATATTGAGAAATAAGAGTGGGGGAGTTGGGGAGAGAGAAAGAGACAGATAGTTGCACAACCGCCTTCGCACATGTGAATGTAGGTTTTAATCGTGATCGTAAGATTTTAGTAAAAAAATAAATCTCAATCTTTAGATAGTTTTAGTCAATTGCGCATGTGTGAGTATGAGCTCTATTGTATTATAGACTAGATCTTCGTGCCTGTGCCTATGACACAGTGCTAGTATATCTGATTTCGTAAATTGAAACGACAATGTCTAAATAGAAGGTGCGATTTTAAAAAATGTTACAGTTGAGAGGTACATTACTTCAAGTGGTAGTTGAGGGGCGCTATTCGAACTTGATCCATAGTTGAGGGAAGTTATTTGTAAGGAGTTATATGTAACTGACCTATGATCGTTTGATTTTGCGGCGGAATCAATCCTCATAGCCAGATAGTTTCAGTCAATCAATTGAGGTCTATTGTGAGATTATATTAATGTAAGATTGATATTTTATAAGGGGTAATTGTTCAGAAGATTAATCTCAATCTGTGATTGCTCATAATATTAATTGTAGGGGGTGACTTTATAACATGGTGAGAGAAAATAGAAAGTTAAAAGTAGATAACTACTCTCACACATGTAAATGTGAGAGTGAATCTCAACCTTTAAATTTTTTAAGATAATTTTAATCTCAATCTTTAGATGACTTTAATCAATTACATATATATGAGTATAAGTTCTACTGTATTATAGATACTTTTAAAATTTGAATGAAAATTTTTCGATCCATACTAATAAGTTAAACTCGTTTACCTACTCTATATCATGTCTATCCGTTCGTTACAAGTTTGCACAAAACACATAACGTGCTTTAAAAATAAATATGCATATCACTAATCCAACGGTCAATAATTAGGGATTCTAGATATTATGAAGAAAGTCATCAAATCTAGCTTAACACACTTAGGTGTCGTTTGATAGCCAGAATTAAGATCAGATAAGATTAATAAGTCGAGTTGTCTTATGTTTGGTACGCAATAGATGGTCGAGACTAATAGCACGAGTTATCTGGATAAAGTCATTATCCCTTTATTATTAATACCAAGAGGGAGGGTGGTATTATTAGTGGCCTCACTAAAAAAAATTGGGATTAACATTTGTAATCTCAAAACTACCCCCAATATATAAGTGATGATTAATAATGATGATACTAATAGTACTGGGATTAATAATACTGTTAATCCTTATCCGATTACTAAACAAGCCCTTAAGATTACAATTTGCATTATATTATCCAATTATTTTCCCACCCTCTCTCTTGCGTTACTTGTTTCTCTAAAATTGTTCTCTCTTTAGCTCTCATTTTGGAGCTTCATTTACCCGTTGAGGTAGACATTTCAAGGCAAAGCCTAGAGAAAAAGAAATTACAAGTAAAGATAGTGAAGAATAGAGTTAACAAAAAAGAAAAAAAGGACACAAAGACAAAAGAAGAAAAAAAGAGAGTACGAGTATGACACTATGAGTGAAGAAAACAAAGACACAAAAAAATAGACATTTTTTTAAAAAAGAGTTAGTATAAGGACACAAAAAAATCTCAAATCCCAAATAAAAAATTAAAATAAAATAAAAAATCAAAATAAGTTCAAATAAATACACAAAGAAATAAAAGAAGAAGATAACAAGTTCGATCTCTTCTCCGGCTACCCATGGGCGGATCTAAGTATGAGATGAGTGGGGCTCAAGCACAAGTTAACATTTCGTCAAAAATAAATAAATTATTAAATGTTAGTATTATTAATATTAAGTTCTTTTATAATTATATATGTAGTGGGTAAGGCTCATGCTCATTAAGTCATCGACTATATACAACTTCTTTTTTCGATTAATGAAATTATCTTACACGGTTATGCTTACAATATATTTTAAATACCTAACCCACGTGGTATCAAAGTCTTGAATCTGACCCTAACGCCACCTTAGGACCAAAAATAAAGGGAAAACGAGATGGTCCCCTGCAGACATTTTCCAACCGCTATAAAGACCTCGATACTTTTTTTTTACCCAGTAAAAGACATTTTTAGGACGAAAGAACGAGTATACCCTTAATAATTTTGAATTGTGATGCATCGCTATGCATGATTTTGAACAAGTCCCATGCATTTCATGTATCGTTATGCATAAATTTGAATTGTGTAACCGACTAACAGTTATTTTCATTTCATAGCAATGCATCGCAATGCATGATTCCAAATCGCTGCTATTTCCATTTCATATCCACACATTGCGATTCAAAGTTGATGTATCACGATTCAAAAAAGTGTCCAAGAACCAACAAGTTCATATTTGAGTATATCATCGAACATTTTACATGCATAACAACTATTCATTACTTGAAATATACGTGTCTTAATAATTCAAATCAAAATATAAACCCAAAAAAGATAAAGAAGATAACTTTATTATACATAAAATCCAAACAATACATAATCCTCCAGATATACTGCGATTCACAACTGCAATACATAATCCAAGCAACACATAATCCAAGCAATACATAATCCTTCATATACACAGTAATACACAATTCTAATAACAATATAAATCACAGATCCATTGAATATCCATTCAGGGATGAGGCTGAAAAATCGTTGACCTTTCGTGGGGTTGCCCCTCGATCCCACAATCTAATCGAGCAAGTTCGTCTCCGTTTCGTTGTCCCAACAATTATAACTTTTGAACAATTTAGATTTATTAAGGAAGAAACCAGTTTGATGACGAGATGATATTATTGGAAAGAAAATTGGAAATACTTTTTAGCTATTAAAAATGTGAGTATTAGTGTTAAATATTTTCTTATATTGAGTTTCAACTTGTCTAGCTGCACGAGTGCATGACCCACCAAAGTATTCACTCCGTTTCAAAATTATCGTTTTGATTGATTTGACATATTGTTTAGAAAATATACTTGATTGGATTATTAATATTAGTTTTATGTATAATTTAATTTAAGACCCATATGTATATAACTCATAATTAAAATATAATAAAAAATTAAAAATAAATTAACAAAAATGTTATTTAAAATTTTTTATATAAAATAATTATTTTAAGACAGACAAAAAAAAGGAAGTTGTGCAATATACTAAAATTGGAAGTACGTTACAGCCAGTTGGCAGTAATTTCATGTGCAAGGATGCCCCACTCTTTTGATAAAATCGTGGTGCCATAAATAGTTTGTAAACCTAATCTATGTTGGATTTGAAATGGATGATGGCTTCACGTGAAGTCTTCCCCTCTTTCTTTAACATGTTCCATGTTGGCAAAAGCCCCTTTTTTTTCAAGTATCAAACGAAGGCTCAATATCTCAAAACTAATTCTCGATGAAGTTATTTGACCATCGAGACTCGAATTCAAAATATTTTACTCAACGGTTAAAAACATTTCGATTAAAAAAACTATTTACACAAACAATCAGAGCCATTTCTACTCGGATCAACTCCAATCGATTAATCGACACCGTCGGCCCACGGACATTTAGTCATACTTTGAGGGCATCAATTATTTATGTAACATCCCCTTCATATCTTTCCCTCTCCTCAGATATCAATTGAGTGAAAAAGGGGCCATATTTAACTTTAAAAAAAAACCCAAAAGTAAAAAAATACATAAAGAAAATTCTACAAGTTTGCTTTTCAAGAATTTGACCTTTTTGGGGGTAACCACTTTGCCCTGATCATTAGTTGGCATGTACGTGGAGAAAACCATCATTAACAAGAAACCTTTTTCCATTTCTTGGTGAACCAGCCACGGAACCTTTACGATTTTTTTAATTTTCTTTTTCATTAATTAAGTGAAAACATGATCATTATCCGATTTGGTGACTTTAAATTATAAATTTACTTTCTTTTTTTTCATTTTCAGTTGTGAGCAAGTCCTGTAAGATCGTAGATCTTAATTCGTAAGATTAGGATTGTTTCTGATATTTCAAAGGTTCGAGACAAAATAACAAATAAGGACTCCCAACGAATGGATAATACACAATTGTGTAGTTGTGAATATCAATAACAAATAAAACTTTTAATTTCTAAATAAACTTCTTAATGCATTAAACAATATATATTGAGTTTTCATTTTACAAATCTCTATAAAAACCTTGAATTTCAGTTCAAAACTCTCGTCTACTAACAAAGTTTTCGTCAATTGAACTGCGAGAAGATGAACCGTCGAAAATCGAACTAAAGATGAAGTGGAAAATCTGACGGCCATAGCATAGAAAAGACTGAAGAGATTGAGAATCTCGAGGTCGAGGATTTGCTGTTTACCGTTGATCATTCCATCCTTTTGTCTAACTGTCGGTCCTAAGCGCTATTTTGTCTAATCGTCTGCCGGTTGTCGCATCCTGTCGTATTCACAACCAATGTTCTAAAAATCGTTAGGCGGCCGCTAGGCGGCACACTAGCGCCTAGCGCCTGGGACTAGTCGGGCGTGTCTAGGCGGGGCCTAGAATTAAGGCTTAATTATCATTTTTTTGATAATTTACATCAAATATCAAACACATTGAATACAAATTTAATTTTTTTTTTTATGTTTGTCATTTTATCAAAGACTTGTTTATATTTATAAAGTGAACAAAAATATACAAATCTACTATTAATACAAATTCTCAACAACCCCAGTGAAATAAACCAGCCAAGTTTAGAACTAAAAACAAAAAAGATCTTACTCCAGTTCGCCCCTCATTACCTCCCTCTCTGCCTCACCATTACCACTTCACCTTCCTTCTCCAGTCACTGCATGCGACAAAATCAAAGCTACAAAAATAAATTAAGGCAAGTTTGGTGTACGACTTGTCGATTAGGCGACTAAGAAAGTCGCGGTAGCAGCGAAGGGAGTTTTAGAACACTGTTCACAACTAAGTCGTTTCCAATGACAATTTTCCATCCCTTTTGCTCCCTCCGTCCCCAAAGTATTGTCTTCCTTTCCTTTTTCGTCCGTCCCAAAATAATTGTCTTATTTGAAACCTTCTTTTTTAGGACAACACGTTTACCACTTATATCCTTGCTTTTTCATCCTAGTTTAATTATGGACCACATACATATGTGCTTTAAAGTAAACTACACATCAAACTAATATTAATAATCCAGTAAATGTGTTTTCTTAAACCGTGCACCGAGTCCACTAGAACGATAATTTAGGAACGGAGGGAGTAATATTGGGCCCCTAACGTTTTTGGGCTCTAAGCGGTCGCCTTTGACTATACCAGTGAGCGGCCTGCATACGGAAAGATTATTCACAACTTAACTTAACACTAAACACGAAGTCAAGTCAAAAAGATATGTTTTATATAAATTGTCGTAAGTCGCATCTTACTTAAGTTTTTGCGATCCACCTTATCATTTTTCATCTCTATTTATTTTTACAATAATTACTAAAATCCAAAACCATATTACTAAATCAATGGAGTCACATTCATACATGCACTAAAATCAATATAGACGACGTAGAAATACACAGCTTTCTCTCACCCGCTTTTATTCTTTTTTAAATCAGATTTTTAAGTGTAATATGGGATAATTTAATATAGTTTGTTGAATACTATGTCCAACAGCGATGGTTCAAACACGTCTCACTCGATACATAAATTAAAAAAAAAAGATAATCAAATTTATTATAAATATTATGATAAGATATAGTAGTATTATCCAAAGATATTTATTGTAATATTTCATCCCATATCGGGTAGGTGTGGGAATTGTGTTTAATTTATAAGGTAGTGCTACTACTTGAAGACCAACATCATCCACTTTAGATTAGAACTGTGGTGTCTTGAGCCCAAGGCTCGGTGAGTCGTATGTGGGCTTGTGGTGGGAGCAAGATGATGCTCGTAGCTCTCGGTCGTTAAAATTGTATTCCTTTCGTCTCAAAATTATTGTCATGTTTTTCTTTTTCGTCCGTTCTAAAATAATTGTCTTGTTTGAAACTTTTATTTTTAGTAGAATACTTTTACCACTTTACCATTACATTTTCATCTTATTTTAATTATGAGTCACATACATATATGTTTTAAAGTAAACTACACATCAAACTAATATTAATAATCCAATCAAATATGTTTTCTTAAACCGTGCATCAAATCAATCAAAATAATAATCTTGAGACAAAGAGAGTACGAGTTAAATCAAAGATAAAATTGAAATGTAACTTCTAAAAGAAGCTTAGAAAATAGATATTTTTTTTGGACCGACTTAAGAAATTAAAAAGATAAATTTGTTTTTTAACGAAATATTTTTATTATTCTATTAAAAAAAATTAGACAGAAAAGCCTAAATCTTCCAAGAGATAAGTTCCAGACGATTAAGCAATATGCTTTCTTACTATTCTCTCCTAGGAAAAGTCAAATAACTTTGTACAATAGTGTCAACAACACTTAAATCAAAAGGAGTGGGCCCACTTGTATGAGTTTAGGGACTTTTTCCCAATTTTTTAATTTTTTTTTTAGATTATGCTCCAAAAACTATACATTGTCATTATTTGTCTCTTTTCGTTTTTATTTTTATTTTTTAAATCAGTTTATCCAAAGAGTATAAGTGAAGCAAACTATTGCCCGTGGTTCAAGAAAGCCCAAAGTTGACATGAAAGACCCGTTGGATCTTTTTCAATGTTTGCCCATTTCTATAAATAAAGACACCTATATTATTACTATACATTGATTGATTGAGTTCATTCTTTAATTAATTATATGAACTACCCAACTCAAATCTTTAATTTATTATTTCTTAATGAAGTGTTTAGTCAAACTAAGGTTGTCACAAAAATAAGCAAAAAGAGATGTATCCCCATGCTCATTTAATTAGATTATTGTTACTTGGAGTAATAGTTGGGTTTCTTTGCTTGGTGAAATCGATTCTCATAATAAGAACGGAAGACTTTATAAATAATTAAAGAGTAATTTAAGATTAATCAGAGATAATAAAGAGAGAGATTTGAGTCAACGGACTTGAAACTTTGTTAATGAGTACATATTTTTAAGATTACAATTATATATAGAGATACAATATTAAATTTTAAACTGTCTAAATAAGAAAACATAAGAAACCAATCTGTCGCACGAATGTCATTGCATTACTCCATGTAATGCGAATGCGATTGCTTTGCCGAATGCGGTCGCATTCAGAATGCGATCGCTCTGCAAACAGAAACATCTTTCAAATTTTTACAAAAGTGATGCAGTCGTTTTATCCTAAAATGCGACTGCTTCTTAATGTTGTTGTTTTATATATAATTTCTTCTTTTTTTTACAAAATTCTAACGTGGGTTGGTGGGTTCAAAGCCACCCCTGGAGATGTGCATAAGTTGAACCGATAGACGAACTATTTTATCAGTTGAACAAAGAATAAATAAAAATTATACTCCATCTGTTTCACCCAAAATGAAATATCTTAAAATGGTATAATAGAGTTTTTAATTGGAAATTTGGAACAGTTGGTGTATCATGCAAGTCAAATCAACCGGCCACAAATGTTACAAGCAGGAGTGACAAAATAGATGTTATGAATAATAGACTAACTCATGATTATCTATGATACTCATTTTACCATGCCTAATTACAAGTATTTCGTCTTTCCAATATATAAATGATAGCTTAGTTGGTGGTTAACAAAAACAAAACGTAATTAGAAGCAAGAGGTGATCATATGACTCCATGATCCCCATTTTTATTTCTCCAACGTTTAACAATGTAATCTCCCTCGGATTTTAACAATTCTCAGTCTCGGAAATTCTTTCGGAGACTTGTAATAAAGTCATACTCCTTTCGTCCAAGGCAATGTCAAATTTTTTATAAGACTGTCATATGAATTTTTATTTATAAGGCGGAGTCTTATTCTATCACATCTCAACCCACTAATACATGATGTGTCAAATAAAGATGATCTATCTTTTAAAAACTATGCGTAAGAACATCTTACTCAAGTTTTTATCTCAAAGGCAAAGAATCATGTTTGAAAGTCAATTTTTTAAAAGGAAATGACACTTTTAGTATTCCATCTATTATAAAATAATAATTTTATACCTTAATTTTTGAAAGTCAACTCTTTATGTGAAATATTACAAAATAGAATAGTAAAATCTTTACCCGGAACTAGGGGTGTGCAAGATTTTTTTGGAACCGGATCGAACCAATCAAAATTGGACCGGACCAATACTTTGATTTGGTCCTGAATTTGAATTTTCATAAAACGGACATTTGAGTTGGTCCCGGTTCTCGAACTAAAAAACACGAACCGACCGAACCAACCCAACATATATATATATATATATATATATATATATATATATATATATATATATATATATATATATATATATATATTAATTCATAATATTTTCTTTGTTCTAATATTTAGTTGATACTCTTTTATTATTTTGTTTCTACCGGTTTGTTATGCTATGAGTTTATGAGTTCGACATTTTTAATTGTTGAATATACTTTTATCGAAGGTTTTTTAACTTTTTTATGAAGTTTCAGTCTTAAAATTTTTATTATGTATTTGCATTAAACAATTAAAAAGTAAAAAATCATAGTATTGATCCGGTCCTAGTTCTCATACATTTTTTATTAGTCCTGGACCGGACCAATGTTTTGGTTCTCATACATATTTGGTTGGTTCTGGTTCTAAATTTTTTAAGAATCAGATTATTGATCTGATTCCGATTTTATTTTTTTTTCCAAAAAACTAGATCGAACCGGACAAAACTCACCCTTACCCAAAACAGATGGAATATATTTTATAATCATATTCATGTCTCAGTTAATAAATTTCAGCCAATGGCCTCCACATCAGCACATGTTTGGTTTGGTGTAACATGAATTTTGAACTTGTATTAGATACTCGGTCTGTTTTGGATAAAAAGTCGACTATTATATTTTTTTATGTTTTAATTAAAGAGTTTATTTTAAAAAATTTAAGCATATAAGTGTCATTTTTCTAAAAAAATTGACTTTCAAACAAGAACACATTATACGAAACGGAGGGAATACGAGACATTAATGTGGTGATACGTTTCATTCCATAGGATGGACCAAATGAAGAGAAGGAAGAGGATATTCAAATAGAAAAGTTTTAGATCCGTTTTTATTGCAATAAAGAGCTTTATATATGTTCAGAAAAGCTCAGTTTTTATGCAACAAAAAACTTTGGTCCACAACGTGATTCTTCTGTCTCTCTTAATTTTTCTCCAGTTAATACAAAGAAAAATCTTAAATCTTAAAATTGGAATAATAAATTGCGAATTTGTGATACTAAGCACATCTGACCTAATATGTTATTTCAATTTGAGTAAGTTTCATGTGGATTCGTCCTACAGATCTTCATTCATAAGATGAATCACTACATTATTATAATTTAATCAATCAGCACATGGCCGATTGGGTTCATATGATATTTTGTGGTGACATTCAATTTTGTGGCCATGGATATAGGCATATGGCCTAGAATTGTGCCAATTTACTTTTTGACTTATATTCACATGCGGTGTTCTAAAACTCTCCGCCTAATTTTGCTTAGGCCCCGCTTAGGTGCTAGGTCCTTCTCTATCGCTGCGACTTTCTTAGTCGCCGCCTAGTCGATCAAATTGGCGCCTACGCCAAACCTCACCGACTTTAATTTATTTGTGTAGCTTTGATTTTATGGCATACGGTGACCGGAGAAGGAAGGGGGGGCGAACCGGAGAAGGAAGAGAGTGGTAATGGTGAGGCAGAGAAGGAGGTAGAAAGAAAAGAGGTTTGATTTTGTGGATATTTGGTGGGATGAGAGGGGGGATAGATTAAAGGGTTAGATCTAGGAGGAAAAAGATTGGAGAATGAAAAAACGAGGAGAGTCGGTCTGCCGGAGAGAGAGAGAGAAGAAAAAAAAGAAAGGAAGAAAAAATGGTTATCGATCTGTTGGATAGATAGAAGAAAGAAGAAAAAAAAAGATGAAGAAAAAGGGACTGTCTCGAGACTCAAAATTTAGAATGAGAAGGGATTATGGAGGATATGTTAGACTGTGGGTTGTAGGGAAAGTAGATAGGTGGAGTAATATTTTTTTTGTTTTTAGTTCTAAACTTAGCTGGTTTATTGCTTTGGGGTTGTTGAGAATTAGGATTAATGGTAGGTTTGTATATTTTTGTTTATTTTACAAATATAGACAAGTGTTTGATAAAATGACAAACATAAAAAAAAATTAAATTTGTAGTCAACGTGTTTGATCTTTGATGTAAATTATCAAAAAAAAATGGTAATTATGTCTTAATTCTAGGTCCCGATTACGCTCCGACTAGTCCCCTAAACGCTAGGCGCTAGTATGCCGCCTAGCGGCCGCCTAATACTTTTTAGAACCTTGCTCACATGAAAGTTGTCTAGACATGGTGTATTGTGGGGTATATTTACTCAAATAATTGTCATGCTTTCATAAATTTTTTTTTCGTTTTAAGAAATTGTTATGTTTTAAACTTTCTTTTTTATATATATAAAAAAAATCATCACTTTACTCTTGCTATTTTTCTTATTTTAATTATGGTCAATACACAAGAGTATTAAAGAAACTTCATATTGCTTTCGTCCCAAAATAAATGATGTTTTATCATATGAAATGTGGCGGAATAATTATTCTCATTGTATTATGACGTCTTAATATATAGATGAGTAGAAGGAAAAACAAATACAAGGAAAGATTCCTTAATTACAGCAAGGAGATAGTTTCCTAACTAAATACAAAATAGGAGAATAAAAGAGAAGAATAAACGGTTCATGAAGGAAAAATAATAATGTACAAAGTGTACAAAATCCATCACTCCCCCTCAAGTTTGAACGTGAAGATTACGAACATCCAACTTGCCAAGTAGAAACTGAAAACGATCAGTGCCGAACGTTTTGGTAAGTATGTCAGTAACCTGATTTGTCGTGGTAATATGACAAGGCAGTATGTCATTGGACATAACACGTTCGCGAACAAAGAAACAATCTGTTTCGACGTGTTTAGTGTGCTCATGAAAGACTGGATTATTTGTAATGTGGCGGGCATCTTGATTGTCACAGAATAGTTGTGTGGCCTTATGTTGAGGAGCATCAAGGTCCTTTAGTAACCATCGTAACCAAATAACCTCACTAACAGTAGTTGCCATGGCACGATACTCGGCCTCAGCGGAGGATCAACGGGAAACAGCAAACTATTTTTTCGTGCGCCATAAGATAAGTGCACCTCCAAGGGAAATGAAATAGCATGTCCAAGAACGATGCGACATCTGACAACCACCCCAATCAGCATTGCAAAAGTCTTGAAGAGTGAGATCGCCTTAAGCAGGTAAGAAAATACCTTGTCAGTGTGTGGTTTTGAGGTAGCGGAGAATACAAGTGACAACCTCCATGTGTGAATGGCGAGGACTCGAAATGAACTGGCTAAGGACGTTGATAGCGTATGTGATGTCAGGACATGTAATGGTTAAGTAGATGAGTCACCCAATTAACCGACGATATTGATTAACATCGACCAAAGGACTGTTTTTGTCAAGAGGGAGGTGAAGATTTTGTTCCATGGGAAATACACTGGGACGGCTCCCTTGAAAATCAGTTTCCTCCAAGATGTCCAAAGTATACTTACGTTGACTAAGAACCAGGCCTTGCGAAGAGTGGGAGACCTCGATGCCCAAAAAATATTTCAAAGATCCCATGTCTTTGATGCTGAACAATTCATGAAGGTACTCTTTGACACAGTTGATCATGGTATTGTCATTCCTAACAAGGATGCCATCATCAACATAAATCAATGCGATAATATATGAGGTGGCTTGCTGGAAAATGAACAAAGAGTGATTAGCCTTTGATTGACAGAAGCCAAAATCGAGCAGTGCGGAGGAGAACTTGGAATACCAATTCCACGAAGCTTGACGGAGGCCATAGAGCGACTTGTGCAATTTGCTAACCCAAGTGTCTCCTTGCAAATCCTTGAGGAATTTTCATGTAGACATCCTCAAGGAGATCACCATGCAAAAAGGTGTTGCTGACATTGAGCTAATGAATATCCCAATTTTTCTTTGTGGCAACAGCAAGGACACTACACATAGTGATGAGTTTTGCAACCAGAGCGAAGGTTTCATGGAAATCAATACCTTCGATTGTGAGAACCTCGTTTCGTGATCACCCCCACCCCCTCCCCCCGCGCGTGAAAAGTGGGTCGCTTTGAAACATCAGTGTGCGTGGAATACATCTGGTCTCGTTGTGGACTCTAAATGTGTATGTATAGAGTCACCACCTCTATTTTAAGGTTAAACAAAGAAAAACCAGTTATTCTAGAAAATATGTAGCTACGGAGTCTAGGTTACGAGTTGGGAAGGAGTTAGACACCTAACTCGCCCTTTCCGTCTTATTTTAAGGTTTAAATAAGTTAACTGTAGACACCCCAATTTTGTACCCCTGGTATGTGACTGACATAAAATATCAAGAACTGTCAAATCTTAACAAATGTCAAGTTACAGGAGTTAAAAATGCGAAAGGAAAAGCAGGATGCGCGAAACAGTGAACTGCGGGGGGTGAAAGTGTGAAAAATCAAACTTGAATAGTACCCATGGTGCCGCACCAAGGCCCTTGGTGCAACCACATGCCTCTCTTGGTGCCGCACCAAGGGGTGTCTTGGCCGCACCATGGGAATTCACTGTAGCCTCTCTCAGAAGCCGGAAAGTACAACCCTTGAAGCTTAGAGTACAACTCACCAATGCAGGCTGAAGAAACTCAAGAATTCCCGACGAGTCTCTGGTTCTCAACTATAAATAGGAGACCCCGACTCCTCATTTCAGTTGTTCAGTCTCCGCGATAAAAATCGCAACGAAGTTCTGCCTCTTCGTTCCTTCGATAATATTAGTACGAGAGGTGCGAGATAGGTGAGTGGAAGCCCCTAAAATCTCCAAACCCCGTCCAAACTCCGCCAAAATAAATATCCATAGGTTATAAGTGATCCCTAGCCTAGTTGTTAGGTATCCACCTCACTTCCCCGACCCAAAAACCCCAAAGTAGTCGTTACTCGCCGAGTAACGCAGTGAAAAGTCAGAAAACTAAGCCGTTATTACGCCAAACCAAAAAGGCCAAAACCTACCAAAATAAGTTGTCACTCTGCCCGAGTTGACAAGCCCAAAGTCTCAGAAATAAGCAGTCACTCTGCCCAAATCAAAACAACAACCACACAACAAACAACAAAAAAAACTCCTCTCCCTGAAGGACAGAGCGAGCACACGACCGCTCTAAAAGATAAAGCCTTTAAGGGCGTTGTTTATTTTATTTATTTACTTTTCCGTCTTTTTTATTTTTAAAATTGTTATTTAAATCCGGCACAATATAGCCAATATAAGCCGTTGTGCTGCCCGGATTAGAATAAGAAATAGTATGTAAAAGAGGCGTTATAATGACCAAATATTCTTAAATATGTTTGTAATTATTGTAAGGAAATGGCTGCGAGTCTGTAAATAATGTAGCCACGGATGTATCTGTTTTAATTTCCTGACTTTTAATACTTTATTTATTTGCTAAATAAATATAACAATAAGCATACTTCAGCCAAAAACCATTTTTGAGACCGAAAGGGCGAGTTGGGTGCCTAGCACCTTCCCAACTCGTAACTTAGCCTCCGAACCCGTTTTCTTTTTCTCTGGTTTATTTTTATTTTCTTTGGTTTTGCTTTATTTTGCCTTAAAATAAAGATGACGACTCTAAAACTTTTAGATTCAGTGGGGCCTCACAACACTTCTTCTTTGCACTTTTCCGTTCTCCCCTAAAAAAGGGAGAATGAGAATGGAAGGGTGATGTATTCCCATATCCTGGTATCCCCTAAAAAAGGGATAACTTGATGCGGGAAACCCAAAGCTCCCATAGTAATCTGAATGGGCCATAAGACTATTTTTAATAAAATCCATAGTGGGGGCGTCGCAATATCCTTTTTTGCACTTTTATGTTTTCCCCTAAAAAAGGGAAAATGAGAATGAAAGGGTAACGCATTCCCATATCCTGGTATCCCCTAAAAAAGGGATAACTTGATGCGGGAAACCATAAGTTCCCATATTGGATACAAAATCCACTAAAGGCAACCGAGACACATTCCAACGTGCTAACATAGACAACATTCCTCTCGCACTTTTGATTTCGTCTTCCCCTAAACAAGGGAGGGTGGAACGAGAGCAGTGGTGTCCCCGCAGCCGCACGTACGCGCACCCCTATCCAAGGGTGCGCGGGGAGCGGGAGCGCACCCCGGGAACCTTACAGTGGCGACTCTGCTAGGGAATTGTTTTATCTTAAATAAAATGGAGGGCTAGACTCATAAAATAAAACTTTTTTGTTTTTATTTGTTTCTGGCTGCAGTTATATTAATTTATGCATTTGAATATAGTGTTCCTATACATCCGTGTCTATATTTGTGGATATGATCCTCCATCGTGTAACAGTTTCGTTCCGATAACTATTACATGTGTGTTTAGGAATATAAAAAAATATATAAATATAAAAAAAAATTCGAAAATTCAAAATTCAAAAAATATATTATATATGTTACAATAAATTTCGAGCAGCACAACAAAAAAAAAGCCGGGGCTTTATTTTATTTCCGGCTCTATATTATTAGTTCTTTCAGTTTATTTTCTTCTTCATTTTATTCTGTACATTTATACATATCTGCATTCATTCTGTCATTTTATTTTGGGGACAGGACCAAAATTTGTAATTAATAGGGATATATAGTTTCCCCACTTTTCTTTGTATTTCTTAAGATGGTGTGCTTGCTTTCTTGCGCTCAAAAATAAAAAGCCGAGAAAATCCACACATAACAGCAAGACAGACCATATCTGTTTATATTTTTCTGTTCATATATCTGTAAATAAATAAAAACTTTACTGCTTTTTAGATACCGCACACACATGCACGCATATAGGAATATTCCGAACTGTTACCCTACACCATGGCCAGCCTACCCCCTGCATAAGCCAATGTTAGAATGCATATAGTTTTTCAGGACACTTCACAGACCGACCGATTTTTGCATTTCTGGATTATGAGCCAGCCCCTGTAAAAAAAAAATCAGAAAAAATATATATCATAAAAAATGCGCAAGTTCAAAAAAATGTATATACAATAAATGCGCACAAAAAAATAATAATATAAATATAAATAACAAACAGGGGCTGATTTATAATTCTCAGATGTTCGACCTAGACCATTTCGAATGGTGGATCCTGGAAAGAGTATAGGCCACCGCTTTGGGACCAGATCCGATCTGGGGAGTCGAAAAGCAGGTGGAATATGTTGGTCCTATACTCTGGAGAAAGAATCCACTGTTTCAGGAAAAGTCCTGAGAATGTCAAAATAAAGCGGGTGCTTATTCGGTCAATTGTAGGGAACAAAAAACAAAATAATAATAATAATAATAAAATATACTAATAAAAAGGCACGCTGTACTCCAAGCCCAGACAGCCTCCAGCCAGCCTTCTGATACCTTCAAAACCTCATTTTCCTCGAAGCGACCGGTTTGGAAAAGCGAGAGATAATACTAGCCGATTGATCTGGAAAAAGTAGTGCGAAATCGATCGGAGGGTATCGGTTTGAATCGAGACGAGGGACATAATCGGTTCGGAGGTACAGATCCAAGTGGTATGGCGGCGAGAAAGTGAGCAGTCGGCTATGGAGTGCATTCGGGGCTCCGGGTATGTTCGCCTCGGCAATGCAGGAATGGTTTGACCAAAAGTTGGGTGCGATGATGAGTTAAATGGTTGAGTGCAGTACAAAGTCTAAAATCCAGTGGTGAGGTGAACTCTTCCCCTACTATTCCCCAAGAAGCATCCACATCTCTGGTGCCTCCAAACCCAACTCCTCAGCCAAACACTAGCCCACCAAATACTACCACTATTCCAAATCCCAATCCTCCATCAACTCCCTACTACCCAAATATCTATCCTTACCCGTCTTATCCACCATATCCTCCCCCAAATACCCAGAACCCAAATGACCTCCTTTTCCTATGATTAACCCACTCCTAAATAGCCCACATATGGACCCAAAAAACTTTAACCCACCAGGCCAAGTTACCACATACTTACCTCCTAATGATCCTGGTCGTCCGGCCGAAACCGCCAATAACCCGCCTACCCAAAACCCACCAAACCAAAATCCTTATACTGTCCAAAATCCACCAACCCAGGACCTTTATCCAAGCCAATACCCATATCCAACCCAGAGTCCTTATAATGCCCAAATTCCACCAACCCAGAATCCATATACTGTCTAAAACCCACCAGCCCAAAATCCCTACCAAAACCTCCAACCAGGAAACAACCCAGCCTCCCCTAATCCTACTAACATATACCAAAACCCAACTTTCCCGTCCGCCAAAATGGAGGCTGACATCGAAGATTTGAGAACCATGTTGCTTAAAGTTCTAAACTAGGAAGTTTCTAATGAAATTTGGGGGACAACTTTCTGGGTATGATAGACAGAGGCACTGATTATGAAAAGCTCCCTGCTGAGTTCGAGTCTATTTCTAATAAGCCTCTGCGAGTGGTACACCACTACGGTCGCTCGACACCCGGACTTGGTAGACCGCTTCGGATATACTATCTCTAATCCTTTCCCTAGCTTTACGGATTGGTCATCTACTAATCCGCTACCTATAGTTGAGGATCTCAAACCCCAGGTCCTCAACAATGTAATAACCCATGTACAGTATGCTTTTAATAATAATATAAATGTCTTTGCTTATTCCTTAGTTTCACCTACTTTAAAAGACACATTAAATAATAATAATTATTATGATAATGAGTCATTTAATAAAATGGACCCAAAAGATAAAAATTATATGCTTGAGCTTGCAAAGTCGATCGAGAACCGAGGTCATTCATCGGCTGCGAAGACACATCTACCATCAACAGGGCTAGAACAATGAAGTCAAAGAGATCAGAATCGGCAGCTACCTCCAAGGTCCAGAAAGGAAGGCACTCATTGATCTCCTCAAAGAATTCGTAGATATTTTTGCCTGGTCCTACGAAGATATGCCCGGCCTAGACCCAGCTATAGTCGAGCACCAGATTCCCACATACCTGGATGCTCGCCCAGTCAAGCAGAAGCTCCGCCGCATTAAGCCAGAATGGTCACTACAAGTCAAAGAAGAAATCATGAAACAGCTGCGCGTCAAGTTCATTCGGGTAATTGAATATTCGACCTAGCTGTCCAATATAGTGACCGTTCCCAAGCCCAGCGGGAAAGTCGAGAATACGTGTAGACTTCGCGACCTCAACAAAGCATCGCCCAGATGACTTCCCCTTGACATTGACATTGTGGTAGATGCCGTTGTAGCTCACAAAGTCCGATCCTTAAATCGTCGACGGCATCTTGGGCTACAACCAAATCAAAATGGCGGAGAACACCGGAGAAGACCTCATTCACTACTCCTTGGGGGACTTATTGTTACACTGTCATGCCATTCGGACTAAAAAATGCCGGAGCCACTTACCAGAGGGCTGCCACCACCCTCTTTCACGACATGATCCATAAAGAGATGGAGGTCTATGTTGATGATATGATCATACATTCCAGCGACGCCTACGGTGCTCACATTAAAGATCTTCGGAAGTTCTTCAAAAGACTAAGGAAGCACCAGATGAAGCTCAACCCCACCAAATGTACATTCGGGGTTACGGAGGCAAAGTCACAGGATTCTTAATGGCGAACAAGGTATCGAGATCGAGCCGGCAAAGATCAAAGCCATCCTAGAAATGCCACGACCAAAAACTCCCACTTGAAGTCAAAGGCTTCCTAGGTTGCGATACATCGGTAGTTTCATCAGACACCACCACACATGAGCCCTCTTTAAACTCCTAAAAAGAATACCGACTAAGTCAGGGACCTTGCAAAGTGACTAGCCGAGAAAATAAAAACCTATCTTACCAATCCCCCTGTGCTAGCTCCGCCCCATGCACATAAACCTCTCCTCATATACTTAACCGTGACAGACACATCAGTAGGGGCTATACTCGCCCAAGAGAAAGAAGATTCCTACATTGAAAATGCCATATATTTAATAAGTAGGAAGCTACAAGGAAGCGAGCTAAACTATTTGGAAAAAAAAGGCCTAGTGCGGGCCACTTCGAGGCTCAAAACCTATCTCGAGGAAGGTCCGTCAAGCTCGTATCCGGGATGGACCCCATCAAATACATCTTCGGTAAACCATAACTGTCTAGCAGACTAGCCAGTGGTTCTTTCTTCTTAATGTGTTTGACATAACTTATGTCACACTCAAGTCTATCAAAGGGAGCGTCATTACAGACCACTTAGCTGATCTACCTCTGAAGGCCGAAGATGCAAGCGAGCCCGGTTTCAGATGAAGGTGTCACGGAAATCACTTACGGACACTGTTGATGTTCTTTGACGAAGCCGCGAACAAAAGAGGCTTTGGCATAGGAATCCTGTTAATTGATCCGGCTGACTCTCATACTCCGCTGGCTCTAAGGCTGGAGTTCGAATGTTCAAATAATACGGCGGAACATGAGGCATGTATTACTGGCCTAGAAGAAGCTCTCAAAAGGGGAGCTAAAGATCTCGAAGTCTACGGAGACTCTGCCCTGATCATAAATCAAGTCGAAGGAAGGTGGAAGACCCAGGACCCTCGGCTGCAGCTCTATCATGCCAAGTTAATAACAATCGCCGCCCGATTTGGTTCTATCTCGTTCTATTACCTGCCACGAGATAAGAATCAATTCGCTGATGCCAGCCACTCTGGCGGTCCGATTCATGAAACTAAAGTTTAGCCATTTATAGTCGGGAAGAAGGTCACTTCGGCATACTGTTTCAAAATCAACGCAGCCCCTGAAGTAGATCACGAGCCTTGGTATGCTAATATCTTAAATCTGCTCCAGAAAAATCTTTATCCTCCTGGCTTAGACAAGAGGGGAAGAGTCTCCCTGGGAAGATGGGCCTCCCAATTCGTACTCAGCGGTGGCAGCCTGTATAAGAGGCATTATCAAGGCCTCAACTTACTATGTGTCAATCAGGCCAAAACTGAGCAAATTATGGATCAACTACATGGTGGTACCTGTGGACCCCACATGAATGGCCATATGCTATCAAAGAAAGTAATCCGACAGGGGTACTATTGAGTGCGCTTCGAAGCAGGTGTATTCGGTGGAGTGCGACATTGCGACAAATGTGAGCAGCTTTGCCAATCTACAACATGTGCCCCCACGTCTATACAACTCCACAACCCCCTGGCCCTTCTCAACATGGGGTATCGACGTCATAGGTCAAATTCACCCGAAGGGATCCAATAGCCATGAATACGTCCTGGTAGCCGTCGATTACTTCACGAAGTGGGTGGAAGCTTCTTCTTACAAGATCCTAAATGCCCGAAAGGTGTCCGAATTTATCCCGGCCAATATCATATACCGCTACGGGATACCTTTCGAGATCATCTCCGACAATGGCTCTCATTTTGAAGGAGACGTGAACCGTCTGTTGGACGAGTTCAAGATCCAAAGACACAAATCCTCCCCCTACCGGCCACAAGCCAATGGTGCCGTTGAAGCAGCCAACAAAACTCTTGAGAACATCATCAGAAAAATGGGCGTCTGAGGAAGAGGCGGCGAGAAAAATTGCCACTAGCCTGCAGGGCTGCACGTCGATCCGCACACCCACTAGGGCTACCCCTTACTCCCTGGCATATGGTATGGAAGCGGTGCTACCTATAGAAGTGGAAATTCCATGATTGAGAGTGATGATGGAAGCTGATATAGCAGAAGTTGACTGGGTCAAAGGGCGGTATGAAGAACTGGCCCTGATTGATGAACGACGCCTGTTAGCCTTGGAGCATACGCGGGCATATCAAAGGCGTATCGCTCGAGCTTTCAATAAAAAAGTCAAAGGCCGTGATATCCAAGTTGGAGACCTCGTGCTTTGAGAAAAACCCCCTAGTTATGTTGATACTAGGGGAAAATGGAAGTCTCCCTGGATGGGACCGTACATCGTTAAGGAGATCCGATCAGGAGGTGCCATGCTGCTCACGAACCAGGATGGGGAAGATCTTGTCCAGCCCTTCAACCTCGACAAACTCAAAAGGTATTACGCCTGAGCCATCCTATCGAGCTAATGCTTCCCTCTCCAGCCCGCTAGGCTGAAAACCCGAAAGGGCGGCCTAGGCAAAAAATTAGGGCATATATAAAAAAAATAATAAATAAAAGGAGAAATAAGGGCTCGCTAGGTTGAAAACCCGAAAGGGCGGCCTAGGCAAAAATTAGAGCACAAATATATATATATATATATATATATATATATATATATATATATATATATATATATCATATAAAAAATGATGATGATGAAAAAATAATAAGGAGATAAAAAGGATAGGGAAGACATTATTTGAAGCCCTCAGCATACTACCTCCAGTCTTCAGGACATCAGAGGCTCGACTGACCGAAAAGAAAAACCATGACAAAACAGCTCATATTAAAACACTAAAATATAATTTTACAGGTCCTAAGGTGCAACTTAGGAATATTTATTAAGACGTCTATATTATACATTATTTGCATTGTACATATTTATATACTGCCTATTGTGGGTTCCCGGGATGAGTGCTCCCGCGCCCCGCGCGCCCTTGGATAGGGTGCGTGCGACAGCGGTGACATCCATCGCTCTGTTCCACCCTCCCTTGTTTAGGGAGGGCGAAATCAAAAGTGCGGGAGGAGTCTTTGTCGAAATAGCGTTGTTGGAATGCGCCTCGGTTGCCTTTAGTGGATTTTGATCCAATATGAGAGCTTTGGGTTTTCTATGTCAAGTTATCCCTTTTTTAGGGGATACCAGGATATAGGAATGCATCACCCTTCTATTCCCATTCTCCCTTTTTTAGGGGAAAACGTGAAAGTGCAAGGAAAGAATGTTGCAGCGCCCCCACTATGGATTTTATGAAAATAGCCTTATGGCCTATCTCGGATCACTATGGGTGCTTTGGGTTTTCTATGTCAAGTTATCCCTTGTTTAGGGGATACCAGGACATAGGAATACATCACCTTTCCATTCCCATTCTCCCTTTTTTAGGGGAAAACGGAAAAGTGCAAGGAAAGATGTTGCGAGACCCCACTGGATCCAAAATGTTTTAGAGTCGCCATCTTTATTTTAAGGAAAAAATAAAGCAAAACCAAAAAGAAAACCAGAGATAATGAAAACGGGTTCGGAGGCTAAGTTACGAGTTGGGAAGGTGCTAGGCACCCAACTCGCCCTTTCGGTCTCAAAATGGTTTTTGGCTGAAGTATGTTTTTTGTCATATTTATTTAACAGATAAATAAAGCATTAACTGCCTACAAATACATCCATTACATCTATATTATTTACGGACTTGCAACAATCTCTTTTACAAACAATCACAAATATACTTGAAAATATTTTGCGATTATAACAGCTACATTTAGTATTATTTCCTAACTAAATCTGGGCAGCATAACTGCTTATATATTTACATTGGACCGGAATGGAAATAATACTCTTACAAATAAAGACTTTAATGAATAAATAAAGCAAATAATTACAAATACATCTGAAAACATTTGGCCATAATAACGGCTACATTTAGTACTATTTCCTAACTAAATCCGGCGACAAGCGCTTATATATCTACATTGGGCCGGATTGGAAATAATACTTTTACAAAAATGAAAGACTTTAAAATAAACTTACAGACAGCCTAGGGTGTGCTCGCTCTGTCTCTCGGGGAGAGAGAGTCTTTTGTTGTTGTTGTTGTTGTTGTGTGTTGTGTGAATTTGGGCAGCGTGACTGCTTCTGAAAGTTACTTTTGGCCTAGGGATTTGGGCAGAGTAACTGTTTGTGTTTGGTTGTTTGTTGGCTTGAGGTAGGCTGAAATCGGGCGGAATAACGGCTTATTTCTGGCTGATTTGGCCTTTTAAATCGGGCAGAGCAACTGCTCTTTCCACGATTTTTGGACCGGGGAAAAAGGGTGGATACCTAGCTGGGGGGGCTAAGGTACACTCTTACCGGTTGGTTTTGTGTTTGGAGGAAGTTTGGCAGGTTTCGAGGCTTTTTGAGGTGATCACTCACTATCTCACACCGCTCTCTATTTCTCCAGCGTAACGTTAACGAGGAGAAGCTTTACGAAGGAATGTGTGCTGAAATGAGAAGTCGGGTGCCTCTATTTATAGGAGGAAGCTGGGACACCGAAGGAATTAAATTTCCTTCTCTGCGCTCCGTTTGATTGTACACTGTGCTGGATTTGTTGCATTTTACGGCAAATGTTTGTGTACTGTAGCAGACAGGAAAGAGTTTTGGGCGCCATGCCCATTCATTTTGGGCGCCAAGCCCAAATTCATGGGTAGCCATGCCCACTATTCAAACTTTGGCATTTTTGAGCACTCAGGTCCCTGCAGTTCGTCCTTTTGCGCATCCTGCTTTGTCCTTTTGCACTTTTGTCCTTGACATTTGACATTTGTTAATGTTTTAACATGTCATGTCATACCGAGTACGAAATTGGGGTGTCTACAGAGCCCCTCAACGATGGAGTCTACGGGTAACCCGCAGCTTACTGAGTAGACGAACATCGTTGATAAGAATAGACTCTCCAATTTCGTTCAATTACAAAACGAGGGAGAAAGATGCAGCAGGTAGCAGTTATAATGCAACAATTTATCAAACCTCCATATCCTAGACATTTTAGTCAGTTATAGCAGGTTATCGCAGTTTTTAAATAGATATGCAAATTAAGTGCTCTGATGGTCCGGACCTACTAATGTAGGTTGCCTACGTATCCCTTAATAAAATGAATCAGACCAAACGTAGTTCGGCCTCAAGCCGGGGATCAAGTGCTGCGGTGCAAGTGTTGCGGTGGTGTAAGTGCTGCAATGTTAAATGAGCAAGTACTGCAAAGCTTTATCAAATGAGTGCTGCAAAGGTAAATAATGTGCTGTGTTTGGTCGTGTCTACCGAGATAGACTGCCTACGTATCCTTAGCCAAGGAATCAGACCAAACGTAGTTCGTCTGTGGCTATGCATAGTGAATTGTTTCCCAGGAACTCAGCCTCTACTGGAGAACAAGACCTTTCCCTATAAATCCGGGGCTGTGTACCCCTTAAAGGAAAGTTTCCCACATAGCCAAAATGTATGGAATGCATTGCCTCCTCAGGAACTGAGCCTTCAACGGAGAACGAGATCTTTCCCTATCAATCCGGGGCTGTGTACCCCTTAAAGGAAAGTTTCCAAACATTATACAAATGCACTGTTAAAAAGGAAAATACCTTCCTTTCCTTTACCTTTGTCGTGTCCATGCAACAAATTGCTGCTGATGTTGCTTTGGTCGCTTCGCTTTTGTTTGTTCTTTGCATTTCTTTGGGATTTTTCTTTTCATCACTGTTCCAGCCTTTGCTGGAAAATCCTCTTCTCCTGTCCCGCTATGTTTTCGACTTTAGCTGGAAAATTTTTCTTGATGCTGCTGCATTTTTCTTTATTGCTCCTTCTAACCTTGGTCAGAAACTTTCTTTTTCTTGTTGCAGCATCTCTTGGTACCAGCTGAAATCATCTTTTCTTTGCTGTTGTTTTCTTTCTTTGCTCCATCTTTCAGCTTCAGCCGAAAATTTCTTCTTCTGCCGCCGCATTTTTCTTGTTGCATGTACCTGAAAATTTTCCATCTTGTACATGCATTTTCCCTCTCCCGATTTTTTTTGTTGTTGTTTTTTTTCTGCATGCCTGCCACTTTTCTTTATTTGCATGTTTATTACCTCTTTTTTTTTCTTTTTTTTGTCCGCCTGGAAACACTTCTAATCTGCTAGATTTTGGCACTGTTTGCCCCCTTTGAAGCATTCCTGACTTTATTATTAATGCTTATGCATGTCCTATTTATGCCTAAATGATGCAATTAAGTAATGATGCATGCAATTTATTTTTACGATGCATGATTGGACTAGTGGTCACTATTTGACCTTATTATGCATGATTTATACTATAAATGCAAATGGGGCTTCATGATGCATGCTTATGCTGCAGGGATACAGTGAATGCCATGAGGATATTTATTTTCATGAATGGTGGCATTTTATTTTCTTTTTAGTGCACCTCTAATGCAACTTATTGGATGATAAACGCAAATGCTGGATGCATGTACTTGCTTTATTTAATGCAAATGTGATGTCTAAAAATTATGAGATGTATGTTTATTTTCCTATTTTATCATGCATGCAATAATGCAAAATGAAGTACATATCTTTAAGATGCAAAATGCATTTTTACAATGCCTATAATGCAAAAACGTTTATTTAGATGCAAAACAATACATAAAATTCTTCTTTTTTTTTTTTTTTGCTTTTTGTTTTTTTGTTTTAACATGTACAAACATTTACAATGAAATCTAATTTTATATGATGCAAAATAATATTAAAAAAAAAACACATGCAGACTCAAAACGCACGCACAAAGCAAAGCTATACCGACCTAATAGGTAATGGCACGTTGTTTCTCCAACATGGATTTTAAAGGAAAATACCTTCGGGTTTGAGCAGACTTCCCTTTCTCTTTTTTTTATAGTTGTATGCGGGGAAAGAAAAAGCCAGATATCTCCTCCTGTTCTTGGCCGTATATTTGTTGCAGAGCTAGATTTGGCATAAGGCTATTCTCATAGCCCCTGCATTTTTCTTCACAATCAGACAGGGCAACAGTGAATGGGCGGAATCCAAGTCGTTTGGCTGTTTCAGGACAATGGCAGTGCAGCTGATGAATAGGACGAGGACACTTCTGGTGCTTCTCATTCTGATGAGACTGAGCCTTTTTTGTGCCTTGCAGAGGAAGTATATGGGCCCGGCTAGGCGGACGTCGCAGACATTGATGGACCACATTGGGGCTTAAGCTGCAAATGAAGGGATAGTTTCTGGGGGAAACAAAGGGGGTATAGGCAATAATAGATATGTACAGGCAATTAATGTATAATCTAAATTTCTTTAGCAATTATTCCTAAGTTACACCTTAGGACCCGAAAATTTTATATTTTAGTGTTTTATTGCGAGCTTCCTGTCGTGGTTTTTCTTTTTCTTCTGTCAGTCGAGCCCCTTGCATACTGAAGACTGGAGGTAGAATGTCGAGGTTTCAAAGAGTGCCTTCCCTCTCCCTTATTCTCCTGATATATATATATTTTTATTTGGCTCTAACTTTTGCCTAGGCCGTCCTTTCGGGTTTTCAACCTAGCGAGCCTTTATTTTTTTTATTTTTTATTTTTTTTCTTGCTCTAACTTTTGCCTAGGCCGCCCTTTCGGGTTTTCAGCCTAGCGAGCCCTTATTTCTCCTTTTTATTTGTTTTTTTTCTTTTTTTTTGCTTTTTTTATACGCCCTAACTTTTGCCTAGGCCGCCCTTTCGGATTTTCAGCCTAGCAGGCTGAAGAGGGAAGCACTTGCTGGATAGGATGTCTTAATCATAATACCTTTTGAGCTCATTGAGATTGGAAGGCTGAACAAGGTCTTTTCTTTCATGGCTTGTGAGGAGTACGACATCTCCTGACTGGATCTTTTTGACAATATACAGCACATCGTGGAAAAGAGTGGTAGTAGCCTTCTGATAAGTAGCCCCAACATTTTTTTTTAGCCCAGACGGCATGACATGATAGCAGTAGGTCCCCCAAGGGGTGGTGAATTAGGTCCTTTCTTGGTCTCCTGCCGCCTTTGATTTGACTATGGCCCAGCATGCTGTTGATTAAAAAAACTTGTTGGGTTTGGGAATGGTCACTACATTGGACAGCCAGATCGGGTATTTTTTTTAAACTCCTTTTTTTTTTACTCGAATGAAGTTGACGTGCGGCTGTTTCATGCTTTTTCTTTTTTTTTAGCTTGTAGTGACCATTCTGGTTTGATGCGGTGGAGCTTTTGCCTGATCTGCTGAGCATCCGGACATGTGGGGATCCAGTGTTTGACTATGGCTGGGTCTACCCCCGACACATCTTCATAGGACCAGGTAAACATGTCCACGGACTCTTTGAGGAGATCCATGAGTGTTATCCTTGCAGGTAGTTGCCGATTTTGACTCTTTTGATTTCATTGTCCAGCCCCAGATTGATAGTGGATCAGTTTTCAATTGCTGTTGATGAATGATGCTGTCCCTGGTGCTCGACTGACTTTACAAGCTCAAGCAAATAATTCTTTTTTTTTGTTCGGGTCCTATTAAATGACTCATTATTATAAAGATTTAATGTGTCTTTTAATATAGGTGCAACTAAGAAATAAACAAAGACATTTAGATTATTATTAAAAGCAAACCGTACAGGGTTTATTACATTATTGAGGACCTGGGGTTTGAGATCCTCAATTTTAGGGAGCGGATCGGTAGATGACCAATCCGTAAGGCTAGGGAAAGGAATATGGATAATATATCGCGGTCCACCAGATCTGCGCGTCGAGCGGGCGGCCGGCGTAGTATACTAGTTCTGAGGCTTATTAGAAATAGGCTCGAACTTCGCCAGCGAGCTTCTCGTAATCGCACTCCGCCTATCATGCCCAGGAAGTTGCCATCAACCTCAATCATGTTGATTTGAGGTAGAGGGTTATTGACTATATTTGGTGCAGGAGGAGGCTTTTCAATAACCTTATCATCTATAAGATCTGAATAGCATTTTTGAGCGAGATAACATTTATCGGTGAGGTGGCCACTGCGGCGATGATATTCACGATCGGGCATGATTCCGAGTCTGGGGGGGTGGCTTATAATTTTCCATAGGCTTTAACACTCCTTGTGCCATTAGCCCTGATTACTGGGGGAGGCTTGCGGTTCATCATAATGACGGTTCGATTTACGAAATTTCGGGCCATTATTCCCTCCGATTGTGTTGACATACCTGTCTGCTCCATAAGACCATGGAACAGTACCATAACTTTGGGTAGGAAAAGTGGCTGATGCATTCCCTACCATATTGATGGTTGGTGCGGGTGTGGCTGCGGCTGTCTTCCCTTTAGAGTAACGGAAAGAGGTAGGAGACGTATTGACTTGTAATTGCCCCGTTCGTATATAATCATCTATACGAGCTCCTATTTCCACTATTTCTTTGAAATTGGTGTAGGGGAGATACCGCATGTGTTCCAGGTAAATAGGCTAGAGGTTTTTGATGAACATTCGGCATGACTCTGCTGGATCGGGTCTGTCAAAGGTTTGAGCCAACTTTCTTTTCCATATGACCGCGAACTCAGCACAGGTTTCTTTTTCCCTCTGGGTGCACGACTCAAGGTCTCTTCTATTTTCAGGACTGTGTTGTCTTTGTACCTTTCCAGGAACGCTTCAGCTATCTGGTCCCACGTATTCATGGTGCTGCTATCAGACAACATTAGCCATTGTTTGGCAGCCCCTATTAGGGTGAGGTGAAAATTGGAAGCCATAGCCTCAAAGCTAGCTCCCCTTGACTGCATGCCAGTGGAATAAGATTTAAGTGGGATATAGGGCATCCAGTCCCATCAAATTTTTCTATATTGGGCATTTTGAATTTGAGAGGCAATACTGCTGCAAGCTGTAATGTCAGTGCCCGCGTAGAAAATTCCCCTTTGTTGAGAAGTTTGAGTACCATGGCCTTTATGTTTTTCACGTCGGCCTCTACTTTGGTGGCTAGGGGAGTTGGCTTTTGGTATATAGTGGCTGGATTAGGGAAGGCTGGGTTAATTTCTGGCTGCGGTGTCTGGTAAGGATTTTGGGCTGGATATGGATATGGGGCTGGTGGATTCTGGGCTGGATATGGATATTGGGCTGGTGGATTCTGGGTTGGATACGGATTTTGGGTTGGTGGATTTTGGGTAGATGGATTTTGGGCTGGTGTAACTTGGGTAGGATATGGGTTTTGGGTTGGTGGATTTTGGGATGGTGGATTATTGATGGTTTCGGCTAGGCGGCCAGGATCATTATAAGGTAAATAAGTGGTAACTTGGCCTGGCGGGTTATAACTTTGTGAGTCTGTATATGGGTTGTTCTGGAGTGGATTGGTTATGGGAACAGGGAGGTCATTTGGGTTTTGGGAAATTTTGGTGCTTGGGGAAGGATATGGGGTATAGGACGGGTAAGGGCTGATATTTGGGTAGTAGGGGCTTGGTGGAGGATTGAGATTTGGGGTAGCGGTAGTATTTGGTGGGTTAGTGTTTGGCTGAGGAGTTGGGTTTGGAGGCACATGAGATGTGGATGCTCCTTGGGAGACTATAGGGGAAGAGTTTACCTCACCACTGGGTTTTTGACCTTGTATAAGACTTGTTATTTGGCTTAGCAAGAGTTCATGTTGTGCATCCAGATTCTGGTCTAGCCACTGCTGCATTGCCGGAGTCGGAGCATATCCTGGAGCCCCTGAATCTGTACCCATATCGGACTGTTCATCTGTTGCCATACTGCTCGGATCTGTATTTTGTGTCGATTCTCGCCATTGTCCGATCTCCTACCGACACCTCTTACGATTTACGCCTTACTTTCTCGTATCAACCAGCCAGTACTATCTCTGCCTTTCCAAATTCGGGCCAGGTTTCTAAGGAAAATGGGTTTGGAGGTATCAGAAGGCTGGTTGAAGGCTTTCTGGGCTTGGAGTACAGCGTGCCTTTATTAGTATATTTTATTATTTGTTTTTCCCTACACATTGACCGGATAAGCACCCGCTTAATTTTGACAGTCTTAGGACTTTTCCTGGAACAGTGGATTCTTTCTCCAGAGTATAGGACCAACGTATTCCACCTGTCTTTCGACTCCCCGAGATCGGACTGACCCCAGGCGAAGGGCCTATACTCTTTCCGGGATCCACCATTCGAAATGGTCTAGGTCGAGCATTTGAAAATAATAAATCAGCCCCAGTGTATTTTTTTTTGACTTGCGCATTTTTTTTTGACTTGCACATTTTTTTTGACTTGCGCACATTTTTTTTTTGACTTGCGCACATTTTTTTTTGACTGGGGCTGACCCATAATTTAAAATGCAAAAACCGGTCAGTCTTTGAAGTGTCCTGAGAATCTACATGCAATCTAACGTTGGCTCATGCAGGGGGTAGGCTGGCCATGGTGTAAGGTAGCAGTTCGGAATATATTTATATGCATGTGCGCGTGTGTGCGGTATCTAAAAAGCAAAAAAAGTTTTTTTTTAGATATAAAAGCAGAAAATAAAACAAATATGACCTGTCTTGCTGTTATTTATGGATTTTCTCGGCTTTTTAGTTTGAGCGCGAGCAAGCAAACATACCACCAAAAAATAGAAAGAAAAGCGGGGAATCTATCTATTTCTACTAATTACACATGTGTCCTATGTCCCCAAAATAAAACGACAGAATGAATGCATATATATATATATATATATTTTTTTTGCGGAATGAAAATAAAACAGAATAAAATAATATAAGGCCAAAAATGAAGAGATTTTAAAAATAAAGTCCCGGCCCTTTTGTTGTGCTGCCCGGAAATTACTGCACATAAAATATTGCATATATATAAAAATATATTTATATTATTATTATTATTTTTGCAAATTTTTTGTTGAAAAATACGAATATTTTCAAGTATATCCGTAACAGTGTTTGAAATGAAACTGCTGCAAGATGGAGGATCATATCAACAAATATAGACACGGATGTTAAAGGAACGCAATATTTAAGTGTTTAAATTAATATAACAAGTATACTTTAACCAGAAACAAAAGAAAAAAAGTTTTGGTTAATGAGTCTAGCCCTCCATTTTTATTTATTAAAATAAAAACGATCTCCCCAGCAGAGTCGCCACTGTGGGTTCCCGGGATGAGTGCTCTCGCGCCCCGCGCGCCCTTGGATAGGGGTGCGCGTACGTGCGGATGCGGTGACATCCACTGCTCCCGTTCCACCCTCCCTTGTTTAGGGGAGGACGAAATCAAAAGTGCGGGAGGAGTGCTGCCGGAATAGCGCGTTGGAATGCGCCTCGGTTGCCTTTAGTGGATTTTGATCCAATATGGGAGCTGTGGGTTTCCCGCATCAAGTTATCCCTTTGTTTAGGGAATATCAGGATATGAGAATGCATCACCCTTCTATTCCCATTCTCCCTTTTTTAGGGGAAAACGTGAAAGTGCAAGGAAAGAATGTTGCAGTGCCCCCACTATGGATTTTATGAAAATAGCCTTATGGCCTATTTCGGATCACTATGAGTGCTTTGGGTTTTCTATGTCAAGTTATCCCTTGTTTAGGGGATACCAGGACATAGGAATACATCACCTTTCCATTCTCATTCTCCCTTTTTTAGGGGAGAACGTGAAAGTGCAAAGAAAGTTGTTGCGAGGCCCCACTGGATCCAAAATGTTTTAGAGTCGCCATCTTTATTTTAAGGAAAAAATAAAGCAAAACCAAAAAGAAAACAAAAGATAATGAAAACGGGTTCGGAGGCTAAGTTACGAGTTGGGAAGGTGCTAGGCACCCAACTCGCCCTTTCGGTCTCAAAACGGTTTTTGGCTGAAATATGCTTTTTGTCATATTTATTTAACAAATAAATAAAGCATTAACTGCCTACAAATACATCCATTACATCTATATTATTTACGGACTTGCAACAGTCTCTTTTACAAACAATCACAAATATACTTGAAAATATTTTGCGATTATAACGGCTACATTTAGTATTATTTCCTAACTAAATCCGGGCAGCATAACTGCTTATATATTTACATTGGACCGGATTGGAAATAATACTCTTACAAATAAAGACTTTAATGAATAAATAAAGCAAATAATTACAAATACATCTAAAACATTTGGCCATAATAACATCTACATTTAGTACTATTTCCTAACTAAATCCGGGCAGCACAACTGCTTATATATCTACATTGGGCCGGATTGGAAATAATACTTTTACAAAAATGAAAGACTTTAAAATAAACTTACAGACAGCCTAGGGTGTGCTCGCTCTGTCCCTCGGGGAGAGAGAGTCTTTTTGTTGTTGTTGTTGTTGTTGTTGTTGTGTGTTGTGTGTTTGTGTGTTGTGTGAATTTGGGCAGCGTGACTGCTTCTGAAAGTTACTTTTGGCCTAGGGATTTGGGCAGAGTAACTGTTTGTGTTTGGTTGTTTGTTGGCTTGAGGTAGGCTGAAATCGGGCGGAATAACGACTTATTTCTGACTGATTTGGCCTTTTAAATCGGGCAGAGCAACTACTCTTTCCATGATTTTTGGACCGGGGAAAAAGGGTGGATACCTAGCTGGGGGGCTAAGGTACACTCTTACCGGTTGGTTTTGTGTTTGGAGGAAGTTTGGCAGGGTTTCGAGGCTTTTTGAGGTGATCACTCACTATCTCACACCGCTCTCTATTTCTCCAGCGTAACGTTAACGCGGAGAAGCTTTACAAAGGAATGTGTGCTGAAATGAGAAGCCGTGTGCCTCTATTTATAGGAGGAAGCTGGGACATCGAAGAAATTAAATTTCCTTTTCTGCGCTCCGTTTGATTGTACACTGTGCTGGATTTGTTACATTTTACGGCAAATGTTTGTGTACTGTAGCAGACAGGAAAGAGTTTTGGGCGCCATGCCCACTATTCAAACTTTGGCATTTTTGGGCACTCAGGTCCCTGTAGTTCGTCCTTTTGCGCATCCTGCTTTGTCCTTTTGCACTTTTGTCCCTGTAACTTGACATTTGTTAATGTTTTAATAGGTCTTGATATTTTATGTCATGTCACATACCAGGGGTACGAAATTGGGGTGTCTACACCTATACCCCCTTTGTTTTTCCCCAGAAACAATTCCTTTTCTTTAGCCCCGAAGCCATCGATTACTGCGGCGTCCATCGAGCCGGGCCCATATACTCCTTCTGCGAGGCGCAGAAGAAGCCCTAGACTTATCAGCATGAGAGCCACCAGATGTGTCTCCCTCTTCATCATCGGCATCCCCGTTCTCCTGGGCAGCCGTGTTGCTCGGACCAGCTCCATCATTTCTGAGACCAGCACCCCATACAGGTGGGGGAGGAGGAACAACTATCTCTTGTTCCCATGGGTTGTCCTGTCTGCTTGCTAAGCTCAGCGGCGGAGGTTCGTGACCACCAGTTCTCAGAGCAGTACCCCAACCAGTCTGAGGAGGAGGAGCAGCTGCTTCTTGTTCCCATGGGTTATGCTGTTGACCAACATCACTCAATCTGCGGGATGTATTGCTGGGACCCGCAGTATCCGGTCCAGGGGCCGTCCGAGTATTAAGGCCATGTACCCGTCTGAATTCTGCCTCCAGAGCCCGAGGAACAACCAACCCTGAGCTATCAATGTCCTCGCCTACTTCCATCAGGCGAGCATCCACTCCATTGGTTATATGACGGCCTAGCAAATGTCTCAGTCCATGCCGGATGGCGCGAGACGGCCCCTCAGCAGCTACCATAACCCACGCCAAATACCCAAGGGACAGAAGCATGTAATCAGAGTATGGGTATGCTACCTCCAGTCTTTCAGCATCTCTGAGCCACATGCCCTGGATAGTGGGACCCAGACGATCATTGGTAAGCTCCCTTCCCATGTATATAGGACGGGAGGTGTCCGGGATCACTTGCTCCCTTCCAAATTGCCGCAAGATCCGGTCCGGTTGGTAAAAAGAAGTCCGATAAAGGCCCAACATGACCACTTGACTGTACTCATCGGAGTGACGAAGAAAAAGCCGGATCTCCCAGTGGCGAATGACCCAAATTATATCCATCGATCCCCGACGATAGAAGTGATCGGCCCAGTCAATCTCAGAATAATTAGTCTAGGGAAAATGCTCGCGCATACCATAAAATGATGGGTCGTAAGGAGCTCCATGCAGCACGGGAGCCTGAACCCAAAGGAAATGCTCTTCTAGCCATATGAGGACCAGAATGGGGCTACCGGTAGGGAACAATTCATTTCCAGTAGCAAAAGCAGTCAGGCCCGCGAAGGTCTCCGCCAAAATCACCGAAACAATGTTCAGCCGGCAATCTCGAGCCTGTAATGCTAGGTCAATGACCCGTGCATCGACAAATCCGGGTAGACCAACTATCAAATATCTCCCTACCAAGCAGAAAAAGAGCGCTGTTAACCTACACCGCTGATAGTCCATGTCATCTTCCCTGTATTCAGTAAAGACTCCAGGAAGAACCATCAAATTGAAAGATTCCCCATTAAAGAATCCTGGAGTAGCACTACGGGTAGAACGGAAGAGCTCCCGGATAGCCATGTACGGACGCCTTCTATAGGCGGGTACCGCAATCTGACGAGTAGGTGCCATCCCCAGCATAGCGCAGAACTCCTCAAATGTAGGACACATCTCGTTCATGCCAAAATTAAATAAGTGATCCTCAGGAGACCAAAACCTGGCGGCTCCCCTCAACATGTCCCAATTAATTATGACATTTCACCAGGACAGAAGGCACCTGAACCCGAAAAGACGTTCAAACCAATCCCTCTCGTCAGATCGCAAAGAAAGGATCCAAAAATCCAGGGCATTCTCGTAAATCTTAATTTCCAGAGCCGTAGGAATACGGGAGGCCATTTATAAGAGATGCGAAAAATGTTGTTACGGCTGAGTAGAGCTATGGCAGGAAAGACAGAAGCTGGTGAATTTAGAAAGAAGGAACGAAGTGAATTGGTGAAGAACTGAGCTGATTTCCGTTAGAATTTATACCGAGAATTGAGAAAACGGACAGTTCAGTGCACAGTGCCCAAACAGTGAAGAAAACAGTGGCTGCACAGAGAAACTATGGTGCCACCAAAAGACTTCTTGGTGCCGCACCATAGGTCCCCTATGGCAGCACCGAAAATCTCCACTGTGCCATGCAATTCCTGCCCGGTATCCCGGTTTGATGATCCGACACTCCGTTGTTCCTGCGTCTGATCGCGAAAAGAAAAGAAAGCTTATGAAAGGAGGCTACGAGCACGGGCTCAACAGCCACAGGGCGCCGAAAGGATAAGAGATGCGGCCGTTTTCCCGTTCCGATATCACCCGAAAAGCCCGCTCTAATTCAAAGGTGTATTCTTATAAATCCCTTTCTCTAAAGTACAACGTGCCATTACATTTTAGATGTCCGGTATAGTTTTATTTTTGTGTGAATTTATTTTTGCATGTGCAACATATTGCATCATATACATTATATTGCATTATATCATAATGTTTGTACAGGTTTCTTCCATAAAAAAAATAATACAAAAAAGAGAAGAAAAAGATACTAATATGCGCAGGAATCCAAAGCTAATGTGCTCGGGACGACTGGCTTCTGGGAAAACCACCACCCATGACCCTGGGACCCGTTGTGCCACAGCTTCGAATCCCGACCTCGCCCGACCCATCATCATCATCATCATCATCATCATCATCATCATCATCATCATCATCATCATCATCATCGTCATCTCGACGTCTGGGCCGCCGCACTGAGCTGCTCCCCCTACAAGAAAATTCATCAACCAATTTCTGATATAGCTTGCTGATGCTGAAAAAGCCCCGCAGCAGTTTTTTAATGAGTGGACACGTTCACCTACAAAAAAAAAGAGAGTATAAAAAAAAAAATAAAAAAAATATGTTAGTTTCAAAAAAAATGTATATAATAATAGAGAATAAAAAAAAAAGACAATAAAGGGGGATGTGTCTACCGAACGAGCCTGCTCCGGGACGCGACGCTCCTCCGGGATCTCGACATCAGGAAGAACCTGCTCTACTAAGCCACCACCCCACTCATACTGGAAAGTAGAGAAAATATCATCGGGCTCTGTAAACATCAGGTTCTTGTCGAGAAATGAAGTAGATGACCCTGGCCTGGCAGAAGCATCAGAATGCCGCCTGGGCGCAACAGGAGCAAGAGGAGGGGGATGCAGCTCTAATCTCAGGAAATCCTCGTACGCCATCACTGGATAGTCTGTCGTGGGAACGAGGTATTTCCCCAGGTACTGATACCTATTGGGCAGTCGATCGGGCTCTATCACCCAGGAAGGAGGCCGAGGAGGCACCACTGGAGCTACTTGAAAAGACTGATGCTGACGGTTCACCCGCTCGCCCATATACAAAGAGTCCACCATGATAGAAACCATCAATATCCGGCAGCGGCTGAACATTAAAGTAGCAGAATAATGACCCTCCAGGCCCTCCCAAAGAAGGAAGTGCACTGAACCAGGACTCGAGCTAATAATTCGCTCCAGCACTCTTTCCCTATCATCACAACCATCGTCCTCGGCCGGATCCATCCTGTTACTATCAACATACTGGGACATGTATGGAGGTTGGTAAACTCGCCGAATGAGACAACCCAACGAAAATGTGAAAAATGAGAAGGCCCACACCTGCAAAAAAAAAATGTATGTGTTGTCAAAAAAATATATATATGTGCTAAAAAAATAAAAAAAATAATAAAATAATACAAAAAAAATATAGATAGAAAAAAGCAGGAAAAGGCATGTACCTCCCACGCCGGGGCAAACCCATTCAGAGTCGGCGAGTCATTCCGGCTGGCCCTATCCATAGAAGCATACAGTTCGGTCAAGCCTGCCTGTCCCCAGTCATATGAAGGGATCCGATCAAAGTCCGCCAGACAAGCCAGGAGAGAAACTCTCAGGGTGACAGAGGAGTTGGCAAAGAGCGATGTGCCAAGAAAGAAAAATAGAAATGCTCTTGCCACTCGAGTTACGGCAGTGTCATCATCAGCCGGCACCCGCCCAGCATTGTTGAGAAGCCACCTTCGAACGATGCTGATAAAAACCTCATCCGTCGATTTGAAACGTGGTTCAAAACCCAGGAGGTCCACAACCTCCTCCCTACGATGACAGAGAGTAAAATCAGGGGCCAGGGTCTCCCCTATGCTGGTAGGAATTCCCGTGATCGCGACAAAGTCGCACGGGGTCATGGTCGCCTCCCCCCAGCTGAAATGGAAAGTATGGGTGGTGTCCCACCAGAAGTCCCTGAACACATAAAAAATGGGCAGATAGCTGGTGAAGTGGGTGAAGGAATGCATGAAGACGCTGAAACCAGACCCCTCCACCAATAACTTCGCCGCCTCGGGTAGCATGGCGTAGATCTCATCAACATTGGCACATGATACCCGTGCCCTCTCGAATTTCCTGCGAATCTAAAAAAAAAGAGAGGAGAAAAGGTAAGTCCTCTATCCTTATTTTCTTCTCTGTACAGTCTTTTAAATAAGTAAAAATAAATAAATGATGAACATATTGCATGCCTTATACTTCATTTTGTTTAAAAAAAAGATAACAATAAAAATAAATTAATAATAATAATAAAAAATTCTTTTTAGCATAAAGAAAAAGAAAAAAAAATCTTGTTCATAACAAAGAGAAAATAAATAATTCTTTAAAGTTAACACATACCATTTTCATACATGTACATACATTTACATGCGAATAAACATTTATTAAACATCATTCTTTTACGCAGAAAAAAAAATAAGAATCTACATACTGTACATACATACTGTATTCTTTTACAAAAAAGAAAAAACATAATAACAATATATTTGGAAAATGAAATAAATAATAAAACAATTTTTATGTGTAATTTATTTTGCATGTAAATAATTAATTTTGCATCTTAAACATCATAAAAATGCATGTTAGACTGCATTTACCATGTGTATAATAAAGTATGAAAATATTCATGCATCATCTTATAGTTGTTCTGCATTGCATCTGCATCAAATAGAATAATTCATGCATCCATTATATGCATTTCATTTGTCCAATAAGCTGCCAAAGGGGTACGCTAAAAAGAAGATAAAGTGCCACCAATCATCAGAATAAATATTTTTGTGGCATTTACTATGTCCCTGCAGCAGTTTCATGCTTAAAAAATGAATCAAAGGGCATGAAAAATATCTGTTTTGTCCTATTTTTATCCGAAAATATGCCCGAAAATGCGTTTCGGAAAAATTTAAATTGTACTCCGAAAAGTCCATTTCGTGATTCTATTGCATGCAAAAATATGTTTTAGTGTAAAACATGCATCATATAGCTTTATTTGCATTTAAAATATAAATCATGCATAGTAGGGTCAAATAGTGACCACTAGTTCAAATCATGCATCGCAAAAATAAATCATATAAATTTCACACATTATCACTTAATTACATAATTTAGGCATAAATAGGACATACATATGCATTACTAATAAAGTTAGGAGTGCTCCAAAGGTTCCAAATAGTGCATAAATTTAGCAAATCTGAAATATAGCTAGGAAAATCTCGAAAAAAGAAAAATCTTACAGTGGTGAGAGGAAGATTGGACACGTGAGTGTTCTGATCTCGTAAAATGTTGCCCCAGTCATCATTGGAATACCGGTAGATGAGTTTATTCCGGACCAAGCGAGGATGCTCTCTCCTCCTCTCGCCAGATTCTGGGTGCATGGGTGCCTTCCCCTTCCCCTTCCTAGATCGTGAAGAAGATGTCATCTGCTAAGTAAAACACTGAAATTGGCGGAAGAAAATCGAGAAAATGAGCGAAAATAAAAAAATAAAAAAAAAAGAAAAAGAAATGGAAGACAGTGGCTATGGTGGAGGAAGAAGAAAGGAAAGAAGGAAGAAAAGAAAGAGAAGCAGTAAGCTTCTCTCCCTCACTCCCGTCCATAATAAAGGGAGGAAAAGAGAATTTTTCCCTTTCCTCCCTCCAAAGTTTGAAGCTGCGACACTTTGGTCCTCAAATATCAAAGTTTCCAAAATGGTCCCTGCACCTAACGAATAGTTAACAAAGTTAATCTTGTTAACCAAAATTGACAACCATCCATCAGAGGACAAAGAAAATAATATCCTCAGCGGGTCAAAAAGAAAAAAAAAGAAAAAGAGAAAAAAAAAAGAAAGAGAAGAAAAAAGAAAAAAAAGAAAAAAAGAAGAAGAATAAATTCCCCAGCAAGAGTGGCAGAAATGCCAAGACCAGCCGAATCCACGGCAGCCACCTGGGCACAAAAAGGTAAGTCAGGTACAATATTTTTACCCTGACTTTAGAATAATTTCCTTTTAAGGAAAGATTTTTTTTTAAAAAAAAGAAAAAATTGCTTTGTTTTTCAAATAAAAGAAAAACTCTTTTTCAAAATGAGTTTTGATTTAAAAAAAAACAAAAAAAAAGAGGAATATTGAAAAAACAAAAAAAAAGAGGAATATTTCAAAAACACAAAAAAAGAGAGGAATATTTGGAAAAAAAAAACAGAGAGAGCGAGAAAAAAAGGGAAGGAGAAAGAATGTTTTCCACCTCACAATTTTCGAAAATACTTGAAGAAAGTTTGCTTTGCCGTGCTCAACGACGGATCTTTATCGGTCGAGTGCAGTTTTCTGGATATTTGAAAGTTTTCTGGTTATGTTTGGAAACAAGGCAGCGACCAGCCAGACACAACTTTGAAAATTCTTCTTAACATGTTTCAACGACTAGGTCTTAACCGGTTGAAATGTGGTTGCAGAAAAACATTCAAATCTTCATACCGTATTCGATAGCCGTTCTCGACTGTTGGATACGGCTTTTTCGAAAAACACAAAAATCTTTTTCCTGTTGTGTTCTCGATCGGGCTGGACCCGAAGAGCATGACATCCTCACTTGGTTGTAGTTTAGGTTTTTGGCCTGAACTACGTTTGGTCTGATTTCCTTTAATGGGGAATACGTAGGCAGCCTACATTAGTAGATCCGACCATCAGAGCACTTTAAATTCATATTTACTTAAAAACTACGATAACCTTTTATAACTGACTAAAAATGTCTAGGTTATGGAGTTTGGATAGCATGATAACTATGCATTATAACTGCTACCAATTGCATTATCCCGTTTTTAAATGAACGAAATTGGAGAGTCTATTGTTTATCAACGATGTTCGTCTACTCAGTAAACCTTGGGTTACCCGTAGACTCCATCGTTGAGGGGCTCTGTAGACACCCCAATTTCGTACCCCTGGTATGTGACTGACATAAAATATCAAGAACTGTCAAATCTTAACAAATGTCAAGTTACAGGAGTTAAAAATACGAAAGGAAAAGCAGGATGCGCGAAACAGTGAACTGCGGGGGGTGAAAGTGTGAAAAATCAAACTTGAATAGTACCCATGGTGCCGCACCAAGACCCTTGGTGCCACCACAAGCCTCTCTTGGTGCCGCACCATGGGAATTCACTGTAGCCTCTCTCAGAAGCCGGAAAGTACAACCCTTGAAGCTTGGAGTACAACTCACCAATGCAGGCTGAAGAAACTCAAGAATTCTCGACGAGTCCCTGGTTCTCAACTATAAATAGGAGACCCCGGCTCCTCATTTCAGTTGTTCAGTCTCCGCGATAAAAATCGCAACGAAGTTCTGCCTCTTCGTTCCTTCGATAATATTAGTACGAGAGGTGCAAGATAGGTGAGTGAAAGCCCTTAAAATCTCCAAACCCCGTCCAAAATCCGCCAAAATAAATATTCATAGGTTATAAGTGATCCCTAGCCTAGTTGTTAGGTATCCACCTCACTTCCCCGACCCAAAAATCCCAAAGTAAGCCGTTACTCGGCCCGAGTAACGAGCTGAAAAATCAGAAAACTAAGTTGTTATTCTGCCAAACCAAAAAGGCCAAAACCTACCAAAATAAGCTGTCACTCTGCTCGAGATGACAAGCCCAAAGTCTCAGAAATAAGCAGTCACTCTGCCCAAATCAAAACAACAACCACACAACAAACAACAAAAAAGACTCCCTCTCCCTGAAGGACAGAGTGAGCACACCACCGCTCTAAAAGGTAAAGCCTTTAAGGCCGTTGTTTATTTTATTTATTTACTTTTTCGTATTTTTTATTTTTAAAATTGTTATTTAAATCCGGCACAATGTAGCCAATATAAGCCGTTGTGCTGCCCGGATTAGAATAGGAAATAATATGTAAAAGAGGCGTTATAATGGCCAAATATTCTTAAATATGTCTGTAATTATTGTAAGGAAATGGGTGCGAGTCCGTAAATAATGTAGCCACGGATGTATCTGTTTTAATTTCCTGTCTTTTAATACTTTATTTATTTGCTAAATAAATATAACAATAAGCATACTTCAGCCAAAAACCATTTTTGAGACCGAAAGGGCGAGTTGGGTGCCTAGCACCTTCCAAACTCGTAACTTGGCCTCCGAACCCATTTTCTTTTTCTCTGGTTTATTTTTATTTTCTTTGGTTTTGCTTTATTTTGCCTTAAAATAAAGATGGCGACTCTAAAACTTTCAGATTCAGTGAGGCCTCGCAACACTCCTTCTTTGCACTTTTCCGTTCTCCCCTAAAAAACGGAGAATGGGAATGGAAGGGTGATGTATTCCCATATCCTGGTATCCTCTAAAAAAGGGATAACTTGATGCGGGAAACCCAAAACTCCCATAGTAATCTGAACGGGCCATAAGGCTATTTTTAATAAAATCCATAGTGGGGGCGTCGTAATATCATTTTTTGCACTTTTCCGTTTTCCCCTAAAAAAGGGAAAATGGGAATGAAAGGGTAATGCATTCCCATATCCTGGTATCCCCTAAAAAAAGGATAACTTGATGCGGGAAACCATAAGTTTCCATATTGGATACAAAATCCACTAAAGGCAACCGAGACACATTCCAACGTGCTAACATAGACAGCACTCCTCTTGCACTTTTGATTTCGTCTTTCCCTAAACAAGGGAGGGTGGAACGAGAGCAGTGGTGTCCCCGCAGCCACACGTACGCGCACCCCAATCCAAGGGCGCGCGGGGCGCGGGAGCGCACCCCGGGAACCTCACATCAACATGCTTTTAAAATGTGTATAGTCTAGGAAAAGTATTTATTATATGTATATATGTTGAAAATAACATTACTTTGTTTAATGTTATTTGGGTATAGTAACGGCTACGTGTATTCATGCCTAAATATATATATATATATATATATATATATATACATATACATATACATACATTATATATATTAATTATTGGCAACATGTATAAGTATTTTATTTACATTATTATTTATTATTATATTATCTAATTATATAATATTACTATTTACATTGCATGCATATATTAATGGGGCAAGACAAATAAATTTATACTTACCTCTTGTTGCGTGAAAGTCTGACACGACATATACGCCTAGGCTTTAGCCGACTAGGCTCTTGAAGATTCTGATTGTACTTCCTCTGTCCTTCTGAGAGAGAGAGAGAGAGAGAGAGAGAGAGAGAGAGACTTTTTTATGTCCTTCCGAGAGAGGGAATATGATATGAGTATGAGTATGAGTATGTGATCGGCTTGCAGGGGATGGGACACTAGATCAATATGGGTATAAGTAAGGATATGGGTGCGAGTATGGGTATATGATCGGCTTACAGGGGGGCAAAGACTGGATCTTCCGAGCACTTGTTGCGGGGTGCAAAGCGAGGGGAATTTAAAATATGAAAATTGAAAAGACAAGCATGTATGATGATAAGCAACAAAATATGTACAAGAAGCATGTATATAAAAGCATGTATGACAAAACATGTGTTGAGAAGCATGTGCATAGGAAACATGTAAACAATTTGACATGAGAGCACGTATTTGCATATGTAAAGATATGTATATGGAAAGCATGCATATATGAGAGCATGTATGTATATGACAAAATATGTATATGAAAAGTATGAGTGTATGAAAGCATGTATGTGTGTGAAGAGTATGTATGCATGTGTATATGAATGACACAAATATGCATGCATATTATGATGTGGTGTGTGAAAATTATATGCAAGAAATGCATGTAAATGCCTTGCAGGTAATCTATTATTGTTATTGTTTGATGTCTGCGCGCAGCAGGATGTTGTATTGTTAGGCGAGGATCGCCTATGGTTAACTTTGTTGACGGTCGTCAACTTTCGTTAAATTCAAGTTTGTCTGGAGGGGCCAACTTGTAAAAGGGGCATCCAAGGGGTTGATGTGTAAAAAGTTGCAAACCTTGAAGGGAGGGAAAGAAAAATTCCTTCCTTTTTAAGCGCACGAAGGCAGTAGCAGCGGCCATTGTTGCCGTTGCTTCGTGTTTTCCTTTCTCACTCAAAATTATTCCATTTTGGCTCATTTCTTGCCCCAATTGTCTGCATTTATTTGTATAATGGCATCTTCCTCAAGATTTGACAAGGAAAAAGGTCGTGCATCTTCTGAATCGGGAAAGAATGCCCGGGATGAGAAGCCAATAAAGCATAACAAAGTTCGATATCATTTTTCTACCGACGACTGGGAGGATATTCACAGAGATCCATGCTCCCACGTGTCGAATTTGACTCATTTGGTAAGCATTTTCTTTGACTTTTGTTGGAAATCAAATACTTTGACTTTTGTATTTTGAATTTTGAAATTCAATTGTATTACTTGTATCTTGTTGGGCATCCGACTATTATGTAATGGTAGGATGTATTTGTATGAGAATTGTGTATTTTATGTGTAGAAAAGCTGTTAGTTGTGCATATTTTGGCTGTGTCAGATGTTGAATCTGACTGTATATTTGTTGGAAAAAAAATGTTATTTTACCCAAATGAGAGTGATATGATTGTGCAAAGAGATGTGTAAAGGTATAAGACCTTTTTGATTTAAAAACTTTTGGGATGACCCGGGATATGTGCAGTTTTAATGTCTAAAGTTAGACATAGTGTATGTCATGTTTTACCCAATTGTCAAATGTATGAAAATAAATATGTGTATTAGGAAAAAATGATTTTGTTATGTATTTATTTGTTGGATGTTAAGAGTTGGGTATTTGATGCCCAAAAAATGTATTTTGAAAATATTTTATTATTTATTTATGTACGTACATATATTGAAAAATATTTTAAAGAAAGACAATATATATATATTGAAATCATGAGATTTTATTTTGTAGATAGAAAATACAAGGATGCAACAAAAGAAAACTTTAATTTTAAAAAGAATGTTAATTGTTTGTATGTTATGTATAAAAAAATAACTTTATGCAAAAAAGAATTTTGGTGGGTAAAAAGAATGTGTGATAATTTAATAAATATGTTAGCTGTCAGAAAACGAAAAAATGTTGTATATGTTTATGTAGCAAATGCTTTTAAGATATAAATTTGTGTTATTTTATTTATTTTCAGGTTAGAAGAGATTTACTCTGCATATGTTGTACCGTAGAGTTTGTGGATGAGATTTATGAGTCTTCCTCCTCGGGCAAGTCATCTGGTAGACCATACAGGATTTGCTCCGATTTTAGGAGCGCTGGGAAATTTTTAGCTTTTTAAGTATCCACGAGGTGTTGTGAGAGTATTGGTGGGATACCACCCATTCCTTTTATTTCGCTTGGGGAGAGGCGACCATGACACTAGCTGATTTTGCTGCTATCATTGGTTTTCCTACTGGGCAATGCCTGGCGCCTGATTTGGAGCTTAGGCTTCGTAGTGACGAGGTTCACGATTTGTTGGGCTTTGAGCCCGTGTACAAGAGTAGTGATGAGATACGCGTTCTTAGCGTAAGGGATTGGCTCCGGGTGAATGCCCCTATGTTAATGATGCCGATGATGTGGCTGTGGAGTGAGTCGCCCGAACATTTCTGCTATTCTTTTTGGGCTCTACTTTATTCGTAAAGGCTTCTTATGCGTTGCGCATATCTCTACTGAGTTATCTTCAATTCTTGTATCAGGTCTCGAAGTATGATAGGGGACAGATTCACCTGGCCGAGTTGTATTTTTGCATGAATCGGGCTTGTCGTAATGAGGTGACTAGTCTCACTGGTTTTGCTATTGCTTGGGAGGTAAATACCTTTATTGTATTTTGTTATGTGTATATGTATTTGTATGTGTATATATATATTTCAAGTATTTTGTTTAAGGAAAATTTTGTTTGCAGGTATGGTTTTATTCTATGTTCGAGCAGATGCCCTTTCGGCGCGAAGTACTGCCTCATGCTCCTCCTTATCTGTTAGGGTATAATGACCCTAATAGGATTCATCTTCAGCAGGAAATTAACCCCTTTTGACGTGGGTGTCCTTCGGACTTTCTTAGCTCGAGTCCACTTGGAGTCAGTGAATTTTTACCCTTGGAGCGGGCTCACTAGTGTGTGTCAGGCTATCGTGGAAGCTAGCCGTTGTTGCATCTTAATGCGATCTGTGCTGTGTGATTCCATGTATTTGGGGGATTGAGTGCATAGACAACTTTCGTTTCTCTGATCACCGCCTATGACACCTCCGCCTTCTCCACTAGGGATGCTTACCCTTGAGAGTATGCCTCATCAATATGAGTACATGATGCGGTATATTGTTAGGAGGATATTGTATCCTATGCCCTCTAGATGAGCTTCTGATGCAGCCGAGCCTTCGTATTCTACAACCACAAACCCGCTGGATTTTTATACTCCACGTGCCATTCCAGCGAGCGTGATTCATGTTCGTGGCGGACAGTCTGTTGAGGAAGCTCTGTCAGATGAAGAGATTCCTGTTCCTTACCGGCTCCTAGAGGGTGTGCGCTCGGTATAAGACTATACATTTATCTTGTATTCATGATTGTATTTGTTTTGTATTTTATTTGTGTCTAAAATGTATTTGTTTTGCACGATTTCAGGTGAATACGTAGTCATATCTTCAGTTATTGAAGAATTTCTTCAATGTATTTCGACGGTATCGCAAAGCAAAGGCGACACTCCTGTGTCGGGGTAATGATGCAGTTGGCAATGTATGTCGCAGGGACGATGATGATCCAACCGGTAATCTGGGCCGGAAAGGCCCTCGGGTTATGGGTGCTGGGACCATCAATCCTGGTCCACGAGCTGCGGGAGTGCAGAGGAGCATGTCGGCACGCGCACACTGATGTATTTTATGTAATAAATTGTAATAATTTATTATATGTATGTGTAATTTTAAATGTTTTAGCGATGTACAATTAATTCAAAAGAATTTAAACATTAGTGATGCATGATAAATTCAATAGAATTAACATGTGCGAGTGATGCTCAATTCAGAACATCAAAATATTAGTGATGCATAACTATTCAGAGGAATCAAATGTTAGCGATGCATGATCATGTCAAAAGAAATAAAAGATGCATTATTTAACTCAAAAGAATTAAATGCTTGCAAGAAAATCATGTTATGGGCAGTGAGTATTAGGAATGCATATTTTGACTCAAAAGAATCAAATGATGCATATGTATAAATCATGTTATGGGAGATAAATATCATAAATGGACAATTGAACTCAAACGAATTAAATGCTGCAGATGTGTAAATCATATTAAGAGAATAAAAAAAATATGTGATGCATAATTTAACTCAAATAAATTAAATGTTGCATAAATCATCTCAAGAGAGATAAATATCAGAAAGGGGCAATTTAACTCAAAAGAATTAAATGATGCAGATCATAATAAACGAAAACAGATATCAAAGATGCATAATTTAACTCATAAGAATTAAATGTTTGCAATAAATTATGTTAAAAGAAATTAATTAACAGAGATGCATAATTTAACTCAAAAAGAATTAAATGTTTGCAAGAAATCATGTTAAAAGAAAACAAATATCAAAGATGCAATGATTTAACTCAAAAGAATTAAATATTTGTAATAAATCATGTTGAAAGCAAAATAACTATCGGCGGTGTGTAGCTATTTGGGGGGAGACACCAAATGATGTATATGCAATAAATCTGACCTGACACTGGACTAAGCAATTTATACACAAGTATCTGTAAAAGACACAAATTTGTTTTGTTTTATTTGGAAAAAATGATTTTTGTCATTTATTATGCACCCTGTAATTTGGAGAAGCAGGAGCTCGTGGGCAGCTGTTCTGGTTGTTGAGTTGATGGGAGATAGGAGTTATTTCGACAGGTGAGGGGCTATCGAACAGACTCAAATAAGTGAGTTACGAGCGTAGCCTGTGGATAGGTTACAATTTTTGTCAAACTGTCGGGCAGAATGGCTGAAAAGCTGGGCTGGACCAAAGGGTTAAAGAGTGTGGCTCCAGGAGGGAGAATGCGGCTCCTTTGGGTTGAGAATTTTGCTCGTGCAAATTCTCATGATGTCATCTGGGTGATCACTCATTGCCAAATCAAGCGATTCAGCATATATACTAGCGTTTATGCACAAGTCATCTTGGCTGGTCTTCGTAGGACGACTTTCAATCTATCGTATAGGATCATACGTCAATTTGGTAGGGAGCAGGTTGTACCACTCTAGGATCATCCCCTGATGGCACTGCAAGGATGTGAAGGTGATATTTCGGAGTTAATCAGTAATTTGTGGGGTTTGAGCGAATCTAGACGTGCCACTGTCTATGTGTTCCCGGAGAACATACTGTTGTCCCGTGTCTATCTCAACTGGGCTGTTGTGATGATGGAAGAACATTAATTCTCGTATAATCAAGAGTACTCTTCGGGTCATGTTGGAATGTCGATTCACAAACGGGCTGGACACTTGTCTGTTAGAGATTGGTGAAGATCCAGGGAGCTCGGGTCCTCTTGTTCCCGTAGTATCACGTCGGCCATCCCAACGTTTCCAGAAAGGGTATGATGATGCTGGTGTTGGTCCTTGTAATGTAGGGAGACTTAGTAATGTTACGCAGCGAAGTAATGTGGCCAGGCCAAATGATGGCGCGAGACCTAGTAATGCTGCTGGACCTGATAACAGATATGCTGGGAGCACTGAAGGTATCTTGGTGCCTCCTTCTGAGTAGAGCCGTCAAAATGGACCAAACCCGTTGGGTTGCTCCGCCCCGCCATAGTAAAAAGGTGGGTTGGGTTTTAAAAATACGACCCCGCTTAAAGGCGGGCTTTTTGGGTTAGACCCCTGTGGGTCGCGGGTTAAAGCGGGGCGGGGCGGGTTGGTCTGCCAATATATATATATATATATATATATATATATATATATATATATATATATATATATATATATATATATATATATATATATATATATATATATATATATATATATATAGGATATTTGTATAACTTGAATATGGTATAAATCTAATTAATGTAAAGTGGGTAGTTGTATTTGAAATGGAAATACAAAAAGTCAAACCACGTACACTTTCTCCTCCTCTCCTTATTTCCGGAATTCTAGCCATAAATATAATTCACTCACCATCATTTTCTCTCAACCTCACCGTCTCTCACACACAGTCACACACACATCGATTAACCAATAGCCTGATACCCATACCCACATCTTTTTGCTTTAAGAAATTAGAATCAAGTCTTTGAGTGAGGAATCGAGGATTTGAAATCTTCTGTTACTGTAGCAGCTTTCTTCTTCTTAAATTTTTTTCTTTCTTCTGCCTCATTAATCTTTAGCCCATCGTTTGTACTTCAATTACAGTGAGTGAAGGTCCTCAGCACTAACCACTTTCGAAACGCAGAGCACGGCGGCGGCACTACTCCATTTTTTACTAGAAAAGGAAAAAAAGTAGCAGACTTCATTCAAAGCTTCTTGTGTTATACTGTAAGTTTTTATTTTTGAATTTTGACGGGCTGATTCGCCCCGCCCCGCAACCCAAGGTGGGTTGGGTTGGGTTAGAGTATTTCTGGTCCGTTATTTTTTCGGGTTGGTTCGCCCCATTGGTCCGTTTTGACGGCTCTACTTCTGAGGGTGATGCAGAAGCATTGAGGGTTCCTCGGAGGAGTGTTTGGTCTCGACTGAGGCATCGGTGACAGATGGACATTTGGTAATCGGGGATGTTAATGACTACCCTGGGGGTTCAGTGTATGGGTTAAGTGTTTAGGGGATGTTAATGACTACCCCTAGTGTTCCTAACATGTACTCAATGATTTCCTGTGGTGGACCTTGTATTATATTTATATTTTATATTTTATTATGTTATGTAGTGGGTTTTCTTCTCGTTGGTCAAGGACCCTGTTGTAATGTGTAACACTTGTAATATATCTCCGTTGTGAAAGATGAGCCTTCTGCGTATGAAAGACCACACCCTTTGTTGTTGTTGAGGGTTCCAATCTCAAGCTCTCACATTGATACTGCAAATATTTCGATGGTGAAGGAGGAGCCTTCTATGTGTGTTAGACTACACCCTATGTATGTTGTTGTCAAGGGTTCCAATGTCAAACTTTTGCAGTGATCTTTTTTAATATTTACTTGGTGAAGGATGGGCCTTCTATGTGTGTTACCTAATGTACATTGTTGAGTTTAATCTCAAACTTTTGCAGCAATGCTGCAATATTTATGTGGTGAAGGAGGAGCGTTCTATGTGTGTTAGACCGCACCCTGTAGACACCCCAATTTCGTACCCCTGGTATATGACATGACATAAAATATCAAGACCTGTTAAAACATTAACAAATGTCAAGTTACAGGGTCAAAAGTGCAAAAGGACAAAGCGGGATCGCTTAAAGGGCAGTGCGGGGACCAGTGTTCAAAAATTGCATACTTTGAAAATGGGCGTGGCTCCCATAACATTTGGGCATGGCGCCCAAAACGGATGGGCATGGCACCCAAATTTCCTTCTGTCTGCTATAGTGCATAAAACTTTGCCGTAAAATGCAACAAATCCAGCGCGGTGTACACTCATCTGATGCGCAGAGAAGGAATTTTAATTCCTGCCGTGTCACGATTGACCTATAAATAGAGGCTTGTTCGATCATTTTCGGCACTCCTTCTGCGTAAAAAGCTTCTGGCGTTAACGTTCTGTTGGAGAATTAGAAGCGGTGTGAGATAGTGAGAGATCACCTTAAAAGCCTCGAAACCACGCCAAACTTCCTCCAAACACAAAACCAACCGATAGAAGTGTACCTTAGCCCCAGCTAGGTATCCACCCTTTTCCCAGTCCAAAATCGTGGAAGAGCAGCTTGCTTTGCCCGATTTAAAGGCCAAAATCAGCTCGAAATAAGCGTTATTTTGCCCGATTTCGCTACCTCAAGCAACAAACAACCAAAACAAACAGTTGCCACCTGCCGATCCCGAGGCCGAAAAGTAACTTTCAGAGCAGTCACGCTGCCCAAATTCACACAACACACAACACACAACACACAACTTCAACAAAAAAAGACTCTCTCTCCCCGAGGGACAGAGCGAGCACACCCTAGGCTGTCTGTAAGTTTTTACTTTTAAAAATTCATTTGTTTGTAAAAGTATTATTTCCAACCGCCCAATGTAGCCATATAAGCTTGTGCCGCCTGATTTAATTAGAAATAGTACTAAATGTAGCCGTATTATGGCAAAATGTTTTAGATAGTATTTGTAATTATTTGCTTTATTTATTCATTAAAGTCTTTATTTGTAAATGTATTATTTCCAATCCGTCCAATGTAAATATATATTATGTACGCCGGATTTAGTTAGGAAATAATACTAAATGTAAGTTATTATGGCCAAATATTTTCAAGTATATTTGTAATTGTTTGTAAAAGAGATTGTTGCAAGTCCAGAATAATATAGATGTAATGGATGTATTTGTAGGCGCTAATGCTTTATTTATCTGTTAAATAAATATAACAAAAGCATACTTTAGCAAAAACCGCTTTTGAGAGAAGTAGTTGGGTGCCTAGCACCTTCCCAACTCGTAACTTAGCCTCCGAACCCGCTTTTCTTCATCTCGTTTTTTTCTGGTTTTGCTTTATTTTTGCCTTAAAATAAAGATGACTTTAAAAACATTTTGGATCCAAGTGGGGCCTCGCAACATCTTTCTTTGCACTTTCAATCTCCCAAAAAGGGAGAATGAGAATGGAAAGGTGATGTATTCCTATGTCCCGGTATCCCCTAAACAAGGGATAACTTGACGAAAACCCAAAGCACCATAGTGATCCGAAATAGGCCATAAGGCTATTTTCATAAAATCCATGGGGGCGCCGCAACATCTTTCTTTGCACTTTCAATGCTCTCCCTAAAAAAGGGAAAATGGAATAGAAGGGTGATTTTCCCATATCCCCGGTATCCCCTAAAAAAGGGATAACTTGATAGGAAACCCAAAGCTCCCATATTGGATCAAAATCCACTAAAGGCAACCGAGGCGCATTCCAACGCTTATTCCGAAAAGACTCCTCCCGCACTTTTGATTTCGCCCCTCCCTAAACAAGGGAGGCCGAACGGGAGTGATGTCACCGCATCCGCACGACGCCGCACCCTATCCAAGGCGCTGGGCGCGGAGCATTTTCCTGAACCCACAAGGCGACTCTTGGGAGATCGCTTTTATTTTAATAAATAAAATGGAGGGCTAGACTCATTAACCAAAACTTTTTTTTCTTTTTGTTTCGCTAAAGTATGCTTGTTATATTAATTTAAAACAGCTTAATATTATGCTCCTTTAACATCCGTGTCTATATTTGTGGATATGATCCTCCATCTTGCAGCTAGCTTTCATTTCAAACACCGTTACTTGATATATACTTGAAAATATTCTATATTTTCAAAAAACAAAAAAAATTAAAATATATATATATATATATATATATATATATATATTTATATATGATATATATGTAGTTTTTTCTTTTTATTTCCCAAAGACAACAAAAGGGTCGGGCTTTATTTAAAAAATCTTTTCATTTTCGGCCTTATATTATATTTTCTCCTTTATTTTCATTCCGCAATATATATATACATATATGCATTCATTCTGCCATTTTATTTTGGGGATTAGGACTCATTCATAATTAATATAAATAGATAGATTCCGCTTTTCTTTCTATTTTTTGATGGTATGCTTTATTGCTCGCTTAAGCTAAAAAGCCGAGAAAATCCATACATAACAAAGAAGACATGCTATATCTGCTTTTATTTTCTATTTCTATATCCGAAAAAAAACTTTTTTGCTTTTTAGATACCGCACACACGCCGCATACGCATATAAATATATTCGAATTGCTACCCTACACCATAGCCACCTACCCCGATAAGCCAACGTTAGATCGCATATAGATTTTCGTGACACTTCAAAGACCGACCGGTTTTTGCATTTTAAATTGTGGGTCACCCCAAAAAAAAATGTGCAAGTAAAAAAAAATGTCGCAAGTCAAAAAAAATGCAAGTCAAGAAAAAAAAATGCGCAAGTCAAAAAAAAATAAATACACCTGGGTCGACTTATTATTTTCAAATGCTCGACCTAGACCATTTCGAATGGTGGATCCCGAAAGAGTATAGGCCCTTCGCCTGGGATCACCCGATCTCTGGGAGTCGAAGAGTGTGGAATACGTTGGTCCTATACTGAGAAAGAATCCATTGCTCCGTGAAAGTCCTCGAGATCAAAATTATTAAGGTGTGCTTATCCGTCATTTTTGTGGAAAATAATAATAAATAAAATATACTAATAAAGGCACGCCACTCCAAGCCCGTAAAGCCTTCACCAATTCTCTCGATACCAAACCCATTTTCCCTAAACCTCGCCCGAATTTGGAAAGGCAGACAAGATCGCCGATTGATACGGAATCAAGGAAATCGATCGAGGGTATCGTAAAACATCAAATCAGACGTAAACATTTCAGGGTACGATCCGACAAGATGGCAGCAGAAAGTGAATACCGCCATGGGTACAGATATGTGGCTCCTGTGGTATGCTCCAACACCGCATGCAGCAGTTGGCTAGACCAAAATTTGGTGCACAGCCGATCAATAATGAGCCAAATGGCTAATCTCGTACAAAGCTTGAAATCCAAGGTGAGGTAATTTCTTCCCCTGCAGCCCCCAAGAAGCATCAACCTCACATACGCTTCCAAACCCAAACCTCAACCACTAACCCACCAAACATCGCGGCACTCCAAATCCTAACCCTCCACCAACTCCCTACTACCCAAATGTCAACCTTACCCATCATATCCTCCATATCCTATCCCAAACACCAACATTCCCCAGAGTCCAAATGACCTCCCTTTTCCCATAAACAACCCACTCCAAAACAAATTTCACATATGGATCCCCAAAGCTATAACCCGTCGTGCCAAGTTACTACCTACTTACCTCCCGATGATCCCGCCATCCAAATTGAAACCATCCAAAATCCACCACCACACTACCCAAAATCCATATCCGCCAATAACCCACCAAATCCAAAACCCGCATCTCTAACAATCCACCAACCCCAAAATCTCTATCCGTAATCCCTATATCGCCCAAAATCTCTATCCAGCTCAAAAATCCATACCCAACTCCAAAATCCCTATCCAACCCCAAAATCCATCATCTTACATAGCCTAAAACCCATATCCAAATTTCAATCTATACCCAAATTAAAAATCCGACTCAAAATCCATACCCAACCCAAAAATCCCTACCAAACACCACAAATTTAAATTAACCCAGCTTTTTCCTAATCCCGCCAAAGATATACCTAAAACCAACTCCCCACCACCAAAATGGAGGCCGACATGGAAAACATGAAACCATGATGCTCAAACCGCTCAACAAAGGGGAATTTTCTACGCTGGCCCTCGCATTACAACCTTCAGCATCGCTTCAAAGTTCAAAATGCCCGACATAGAAAAGTTTGATGGACCGGATGCCCTATATCCCATCTAAAATCCTACTCCACCGGTATGCAACAAGTGGGAGCTAGCTTTGAAGCTATGGCTTCCAATTTTCACCTCACCCTAGTAGGGCCGCCAAGCAATGGCCGATGTTGTCGAAAAGAAGACACTGAATACCTGACCCGATAGCCAAGAATTCCTTGAAAGGTATAAAGACAACACTAGCCCGTAAAAAAAAAAGAGACCTCGAGTCGTGCACCCAAAGGAAAGAAACATGTGCTGAATTTGCGCCGTGGAAAGCGAAGTTGGCCTGTACTTTGATGCACCGATCCGCCGAAGTCATGCCGAATGTTCATCAAAAACCT
>CM028383.1:65396733-65532605 GCA_013146195.2 Codonopsis lanceolata
AATTGACAAGTCCCACTGGTGCTTCTTCTGCTCACTTTGCATGCTGCATAATCTGCATCTGAGTATCCAACTAGATCGAAATTGTTGTGTTTGGAATACCAGATGCCTAGATTTGTTGTTCTTGAAACATATCTGATGATACGTTTGGCAGCAAGCAAATGTGATTCCTTTGGATCTGCCTGAAATCTTGCACAAACACAAACAGCAAACATAATGTCAGGTCTACTAGCAGTAAGGTAAAGAAGTGAACCTATGATTCCTCGGTACTTGGTCATGTTCTCTTGCTTTCCCTTCTCATCTTTGTCAAGATGGCAGTCGGTAGACATTGGAGTCTCAAATCCTTTAGCTGAATCAAGACCAAATTTCTTGATTAGTTCCTTTGCATATTTGGTTTGGCTGATGAAGATTCCGTCGGAAGTCTGTTGAATCGCAGCCCTAGAAAGTAGGTAAGTTCACCCATCATGCTCATCTCGAACTTGTTTTGCATCGCCTCTCGAATCTTTTACAATGTGCTTTGGTTAGTTGATCCAAAGATGATGTCGTCCACATAGATTTGTACCAGAAGAGAATGACCTTTGTGCTTGAGGATGAATAAGTAGTGTCTATCCTTCCTCTCACGAATCCTTGTTCTATTAAGAACTTGGATAGAGTTTCATACCAAGCTCTGGGAGCTTTGCTTCAGGCCATAGAGAGCTTTCTTGAGTCGGTAGACGTGATCCGGTTTATGCCGAAATGACAAATCACTCGAGGCGTTCCACATATACCGTTTCTTGAAGATCACCATTCGAAAGGCACTCTTTACATCCATCGATACACTTTGAAGTCCATGAGCGAGGCATAAGCTAGAAAGAGTCGATTGCCTCTAGTCTAGCAACAACAGAGGAGCAAAAGTTTCATCGAAGTCAATTCCTTCTTCTGTCGGTAGCCTTGAGCAACCAGATCTAGCTTTATTTACGTGACATTTCCATCTTCATCTCTTTTGTTTACGAAAACCCATTTGGTGCCGATAAGCGGATGATCGATCGGCCTTTGAACTAAGCTCCACACCTTGCATCTTTCAAGCTGGTTCACTCTTCTTGCATAGCTTCAATCCGGTTATGATCTTCGATAGCTTCATCAATCTTCTTTGGCTCGAGTTGATATATACGAATGCATATGCAAACATAGTCTCTTCTCGAACTTTATTTCTCAAATGCGAACTCTGTGTTGAGATCACCAATGATTTGAGAAATAGGATGATCTCTTGTTTCAATAATGGTTGGAGGAAGATCACTTACGGTGGGTTCTTCCCTTAAGAATTCTGAGTAGGTTGAGAAGGAGATTCACCAAAATCAGGTTCAGAAGAGATAGGATCTTCAAAACCTTCATTTTCTGGTGAACAAGAAGGATGAGTGATCTGTAAAGGTGCTTGGGGTAAAACAGAAGAGATGGGTTACGGTCAGCGTAAGAGTTGGGCAACCGGACGGTAGAGTTCGCCTACCTGGGTGAAGGGTTAAGCGATCTTGGAGGGTGCGGTTGCCGTTTTCTCATGAGGAGTGGAAGTAGATGTTGTATTTGTACTGTCTCATCATTATCGTAATCATTAGCAACGTTCGAGCCTTTCTAGGCTCTAACAAGTCATATTCATCAAAAGAAACATGCACGATTCTAAAATTTTTAAATGAGTTTTACTTGAAAATGCGAAATGCTTTTGAATGTTTGGAATACCCCAGAAAAATTCCTTCGTCTGATTTTGCATCAAATTTTCCTCTATATTCTTTTCCATTATGAAGAATAAAACATTTACAGCCGAAGATTTTAAGAAATCCTATGTTGGGGGCTCTTCCTCTCCATATTTCATATGGAGTTTTGTTATGAAACTTGTTTACCAGGGATCTGTTTTGGTAAAACATGCGAGTTGGCTTACGCCGCCTAAGTACTTCGGAAGTTTAGCTTACGCGGCAAGATTGTTCTTCTTTGCTTCAATCGGTGTTCTGTTCTTCGGTTCGGCTACACCATTTTGTTGAGGAGTGCCGGCAGAGAAGTTGTGGCCGATCCGTGGTCATCGCGATACTTTTCTACACCATTGTTCTTGAATTCGGTGCCATTGTCGATCTTATGTCACTAATGTCTTCAAGCTTTTGAGTTTGAAGTCTTCGAAAGAGCGTTGACTAGATCATACGCCTCATCTTTGATGTCATTGTTTCAATCCAGTGAACCTAGAGTAGTCGCCAACTACTACAAGTGTATACTTGTCTCCGTAAATACCGACCGTTGTGATTGGTCCAAAGAGATCCATATGCGAGAAGTTGAAGAGGTGCGTTTGTTGACAAGACAGACTTTCTTTTGAAGGAAGACTTGGAAAGTTTTCCTAGTTGGCAAGCTTTACAACTTACGCATGGTCGGCGGACACCGTAGGTAGACCTTTGACAAGCCCGTTTTTGAGAGCTTGAGAGGTGCTTGAAGTTGAGGTGGTGAACTGAGACGCTTGTGCCATAGCCAACTGTTGTCACGAACGTTGTTAGCTACTAGGCAAAGGCTTGAGAATCTCCCTAGAAGATTTAAGTCCACGACATAGACGTTTCCTTGTCTATTGCCGGTCAGATTGTAGAGCAAGATTCACTGTCTTTGATGAGGCATTGGTTGGAGTTGAATTGGCATAGTAATCCTTTGTCGCAGAGGTGGGATATGCTCGTAAGATTGTGCTTTAAGCCACTCACTAGAGAAACTTTGTTGATGGAGAGACTTCCTCTAGTGATTGAGCCATATCCAATTGTCTTTTCCTCTTGCATTGTCTCCGAGAAAATAACAGTGGGTCCTTTGGCTTCGACTATATACGTAAGAAGACTTCTATTTCCCGTCATGTGTCTTGAGCACCCTTGTCCGTACCGATGTCTTTGTTTTCGATTCTATAGCCATGAAGCAATTCACGAAAAAATTAAAGCAACAAGGTCCCCTTTATTTTCTTTTGGGTCCTAAGGATTAGCAACCTTTTGGAACCCATACCTGCTTGACCTTGAGAGAACTAGGTCTCTCAGATCTTGGAGTGAACCTTAGCATGTATCTCTGGGCCGATGGCCTAGGCAATTACAAGAATGACATAAGTGGAAATTCCATAGGAGAACCTGTTAGTGACTTTAATCGAAGGAGTGATTATGATCATTCTTTTCTTGACATTCATTCTTGGTTCAAATTTTGCTTGTTGACGGTAGACTTAATTGGTTTCTTTTGAATCTTCCTAGGTAGGTTACCACCAGACTTAGTTTTAGCTTGTCTGTTGATTACCTTTTTAGGAGGATTTGGTAGAATACCTTTAAGTTTACTTTCTACATGTAAAGGAGTCTTGCCTGTTTCATAGACAAACTTGATAGTTACCGGTAGAGATTTAGTAGGTCTACCGCCAGAACACTTTGCTTTAGCAGAGTTGTTGCCGATAGACTTTATTTTCTCTACCGCTACCTTTTCGTGTTTCTCATTTGAATCACTATCTTGGCTTTTCCTTTCGAACTTTGGGTAAACATATGAACACTTGAATAGCCAAGGCCTTGTTTCCCTTATTTCGAATGTTTGTTTAGAGAAAGATATATCATTAGCGCCTCGGAGGATTCACCTTTCTCTGGATCGAAGGGAATGTTGTAAGGGCACATCCGAATATCCTATGCCGATTTATCATTACTAGATTTTTGGCTTGAAAGGATTTCTTCAAAAGCATCTGAGTCCAGAGTCAATTGTCTTTTGCAAGGCAATTTTCTCCAGGTCAAGTCCTTTGATGTGCTCGAGATAGACATTCAATTTTGTCACAAAGGAATTTGTTTTCTTCCTTCACTTGATACTTTCTTGTTGACGACTATTGAGAGTTTGAATCTCACCGCCATCATAGATTTCTCACAGCGAAAGTTTCTCACGCTTTGCAAGTTTAACATAGGCTACTCTAAAGGAATTAAATTCTTCAAGCATATCTTGATTATCCTTGAGAAGTTCTTCCTCATCAAGTCGCCACCGTTGGTTTCACTTTTATCCAAGGGACTAGGTGAAACTTCGACTTCATTTTCGAGTCATAGGTAGGACCTCGAATCATGAGCTATTAAGCATATGTTAGCTTGCTCACAATCATCCTCCTCCTCTTCTGAATCAGTCTCAAACCATGTAGCAACCTGTTTGTCTTCTATGTCTTCAACCAACATACCCTTTTGTTTTTGAAATTTTCTATAAGTAGGTTTTCGGTATGCTTCAAATTTTGGCTTTGGACATTTGGAGGCAAAATGACCAGGTTTTCTACAATTGTAACACACAAGCTCTTCCTTAGATGAGCTTTCACCATTTTTCTTAAAAGGTTGTTGATGTGTGTTCTTCCTTCCATATTTTGCAAATTTTTGAAAACGCGTTTACAAACATAGCAAATTGTTCATCTGATAGAAAATCATTTTCACAGAGGAAGTGGAAGGTTTGTTTTCAACAGTGGTTTCTTCTGGACCATGGTCGGCAAGGACACGCTCAACTGCTTTGTCTTGCTCTAGAGCTTGATTTACTTCTAGCTCATAAACCTTCAAACTTGCGTAGAGACTACGGAGAGTCATCTCGTTTAAGTTTTTGGATTCTTTCATAGCCGTGGTCTTAACATGCCATAAGCTACCTAGAGAGCCTAGAAACCTCATGTTCATTTCCTTTTTGTCATACGTTTTACCAAGAGAAAAGCAGCTATTTATTACCTCACTGAAACGATCGTATGCTTGTCTCAAGGTTTCCTTAGGATCCTTTTTGAAGGAATCAAACTGCTGGATGTATGTGTACTTTCTGTTATCTCTTGTGTCTTGGTCTCCTTCCAAGTATTCCATAAGAGCTTCCCACATCTCTTTAGTAGTTGTACATCGAATCACTTGCTGGTATGTGCTTGTGTTTAGAGAGCTGGTGATGATATTGATTGCTTTGCTATCAAGCTCTACCAGTTTTCTGTCGTCCTCTGTCCATTCAGATTCTTCTTTAGGTAACTCGCAGATTCCCAGCGATGGAGGCTAGAAGATTGGCCTTCATTGGTACATGTTGACTGCTGAACGCACTTTCATAACTGTCAATAGAGTTCATAAATCTCATTACCTTATCCTTCCATACATCAAAATGACCTTCGTCCAATATTGGGACGTGGTTAGCATTAGATGTAGGCAGCATGTAGTGTGTTTGTGCCATTTTATCGTATCTCTCAAAAGTTTAATCTCGGAAAAACTTGTTTTCAAAGAGTATGGCTCTGATACCAATTGTGGGTCCCAACGGGCACAATAATAAGCTAGAAGGGGGGGTTGAATAGCTTATTATACACTTAAAACCTTTTGAGTAAGTTCTTTGAAAGATACTTACAATCTATTGAAAAGATTGAAGTAGCGGAAGACTTTCAAAGAAGCTGTTTCAAGTCTGCCGATAAGGACTACCGGTAGACCTTTGACAGGTTACTTAAGTTCTGCTGTTTAAAAGATAAAGATAACTAAAGCAATAAGCAGTTCAAACAGTAGACAAACAGTAAAGAAATAACACAAGTATTTTGGGATGGTTCACACTATAAAGAGTGTTACGTCCACCACCAAGGCAGTCAACCTTGGATTTAAATAGTGCACTAAGTTTTCCACTAGATCTATTACAAAGAATATTCCTAATGGATCGTGTACAAAATATTGACTTGTGTTTGGGGTCTAAGGAATTAAATATCTGTAAACACAGGATATTTAATTCGTGCAGAAGTATAGTTATTGAATGAATAACAACAAGAAGAAGAGAAATAAATGTTGATGCACGGCTTCTTGTTGTTGACGAGGACTTCTAGATCTGTTGAGGATCTCTTGAATGCACTGAGTTGTAAGACTTGGAGTTAAGGAGTTTCAGAGCAATCTTTTAAGTGTTCGATGATGTATGTCCAGTTGTGTATTATTCCAGTCTTCAATGGCAGCATTTATAGCAGGTGCATTTCGAAAAGATCTGTTGGAGAAGATGAAGACTGTTACAGCTCTGTAATGTAAAATGCATTAAATGCATGGGGCTGTCAGTCAGGAAATTCATCTTCACAGATATCTTGAGCAGGGAATGATTTCTGAGATCTTCTAGAAGTTGAGCAATCTAGGTGTCAGATCTGAGAGTTGTTACGCATGTAGGTGATAGTCCGCTTTCCCGCTTTCATCGCTCAGGCGAAAAGTCTTCCTGCTTTTCGGAAAGCTGCTTTCGGCGGGCTTGATGTGTCAGGGAATGTCTCAGTTTAGATTCAAACATTGATGAGATAAATTTAAATTGATCAAATAAATCGTTGAAGGATAAGACACGTTATGATAGAACAGGTGGACACCAGGTCTGCCGTTTGTAAGCTTTGAGCAGGTCTTCCGGTGAAGCTGTGAAGAGGTCTTCCGTTGAACATGTAAAGTCCTATAAAAACTATACTAAGGCAAAGTTCTATACACAGCTGCCACGCTAATCGATACGCATCCCGATTAGCCACTGAAGTATAAAACTAATGTAATGAACTGAACAGATATAAATCTAAACATAAGAATCAACAACCATGAGCACTATTCAACTTTGTTTTTTCACACTTTCACCCCCTGCAGTTCACTGTTTCGCGCATCCTGCTTTGCCTTTCACATTTTTAACTCCTGTAACTTGACATTTGTTAAGTTTTGACAGTTCTTGATATTTTATGTCGGTCACATACCAGGGGTACGAAATTGGGGTGTCTACAGTTCTTCCATTCTTTGATTCACATTTACCGGAGGAACCAGATTTTCAGGATTTTGATTATTGTTATCCATTGGAGGATCAACCAGAGGATCCTCTCGATTCAACTGTTCTTGATTAACAGGCTGGTTTTCCAAATTATAAGGGTCTTCCTGATCCTTTCCAAGATTATTTATATTTTGATTTAATTCTACCAATTTAGGATTTAGATATCTACGACCGTGCATAAAATATTAAAAGCAAATAAAACAAATAAAAACTAACAACTAAGAAAAAAAAATTTGTATTTTTATTTTTATAAAAATTGAATTTAAAACTACACTACCAACAAACTAACTACACAAACTAGCTTGTCCCTGACAACGGCGCCAAAAACTTGATCGTGTCTTATTTTAATTATTTCCTTGCAAGTGGACAAGAATATCGTAGGACTGCTTGGGAAGCAAGGGTCGAACCACAGAGACAAGAAGAATACGATTAGCAAGAATATCGGTAGCAATTTTAAACTAAGGGGGGTTTGTTTTATTGATTTTATTTAAACTAATTATTCTACTAAAACAGTAAATCTAATTATGCAATAATCACAGTTGTAAAGATTTGATGGAGGAGGGAAATCTAGGATTGGGGTTTCACTTGCATCTACTCTATAGCTTATTTAGATAAAGTATCATTTAATAACTTGGGTTCATTCACGAAAGATAGATATAGCCTGTCGAATTACCTTTCAGTCTCCATTTCCAAATAATTCATCCATTCTATATCCTAGGTACAAGAACATATGGATCCTAATTGTCACTTAGGTCATATATAGAACCTGACCCTAACTTATCACTCTCGTGCATCGATTGGTTCAATTTTATCATGATCGTGAGCCAGTGTACGACATATGCATATGGTCGTGCAGGTATTCGCACTTCTAGGCCTTTATTACTTGCGATTACATTCATTTGTTCGAAGCTAGATAATAAAGGGATTGATAAACACCATGATCAACAAGAATTGAATGAATAAAAATATATATTAAGCCATAGATTTGATACAAGTTACCTCCCAACTCCTAGATTAATGGACGTTTAGTTCATCCTTGAAGATGAACTGCACAACGAGATGAAGGAATACATGGATCGATCTTCAAAACTATAATTACAACAACTAATCTACGTAATACAATCTAATTCCTAAGCTAAAGCTGTTTTCTAACACTTCTTGGACGTCCTTTGGCTTTGGCTATCGTCCTTTATTTATACCAAGGAGTTGTAGGGGAATAGGAGGTTCAATCCAAGTCAAAAACCTCGTAAAGTCAGTTATGGGGATCTTGCGGCCGCATTGGGTCTTCACCTTGCGTCCGCAAGAGTCTTTTTTTGGTTGGTCATAGTTGCTACCTTGCGAAGGCAAGGTCTTTTGACCTTGCGGCCGCAAGGTGGCCAGAATCTTTCTTCTGCCTTTTTTCCAATGTTGCACTTTGCACACTTCCTTGAAATCTTCACTAAAGGCTTCATAAATCTCATAAATTCACCTAAAACCCTGAAACTCATAAAACAGCTCAAAAACACATATCAGTAGCCAAAAGCCTCGTGAAATTGCTCATTTTAAGTCATAAAAGTACCCGATAAAGACATATAAAATACGTCTATCAGAACCCATCATCAATTGGGTCATCAACTATCTCCAATTTTATAAAAAAAATTATATTAATTCAAAATTTTCATCCTCAAGTCCTGGTGTGGTCACTTCAGTCGATGATGATTTAGTGCAATGAACCATATAGCTTATCCGTAGATCATTCTGAAATTTACTCGATTCTGCAAAATTCTTAATTTTCTCCAAATCTCTATGCACTTTTCCCAGTCATGATTATGGATTGATTTGAATATTTTTACTAAGTTTATAGAACACATTTCATTCTAGCAAAAATTTAAGAGATGCACAAGATAATGATGCATAACCATCCTGACATGATTGTTGCATCGAATTGTAATGTAGGGTCAATTGCATGATAGTTAGATCCCTTGGTTTTTTCTTGCTAATATATCTGAAGCACACTTTTGAACCGTGACTGCATGTTAGTCTTGATTATCCCTACCACTTTTCTAGCGAATGCTTATGCGAAATCCAGTGATGTTAAATTGTCAATTCCATAACTTTCATAATAGATATGATATTTTTGTGTATTACTTTCTTCAAAACTGGAATGAGTAATCTGGCATTAAGATATGATATAGGTCATCTTTGGATCGTTTGAGCCTAAATATTTCCCGACCTTACTAAAAATATCCCTAGTGTCTCCTTTTGAGCTTTATTAAAAAGAATAGAGTGTGCTAAGCACACATTGAACCCTCATTCGACTTCGTTTCTTTAACCCACATTAACTTAACCCCTAAAGCTTATACATTTTAGCCTCTCAATGTTATTGCTGTGATGTGCACCAATGTGAGACTTACTCTCACGTCTTTCTGGACAGTCCAGCAGCCCGTTTTCTTTGGAGTTCGTTGTCCCAGATTGTGGGTATTTCTTGGACAGCTCGTTCCATTCAGGATGCCTGTTTCAAGTGGTGGCTTAGCGCTAATATCTCTTCCCTTCACATCCTTATTCCTTCGGTCATCTGCTGGGAATTGTGGTCGAACCATAATCGAGCTCTTTTTGACAGCATGCCCTCCCATCCTCATTTGTTGCTTTCTCGAACTAAAAAGTTGGTTTTCAATATCCTTTCTAGTGCGGGTTTCACTTTGCCTCTTCCCCAAGTTTGGCAGTCATTTCCTAGTCTCAAAAGACATAAGGTTAAGCTGGTTCAGGTGGTGCATTGGGACAGTCCTCCTGCTGGGCGGCTAAAATTAAACACGGATGGAGCTTGTCGTGGCAACCCCGGGCTTAGTGCTGGTGGAGGTATTATTCGCAATGACAATGAGGACTTGGTTTTTGCTTTTTCTGAATTCTATGGGAACTCATCCAGTTTTAGGGCCGAATGTATGGCTCTTTTCAATGGGATCAAGTGGCTTAAAGCAAAGGAGGTCATGAATGCTATGGTGGAGTTGGACTCTAAAATTTTGTTTGATTGTATCCGGGTAAAGCTTGCTATCCTTGGCACTGTGGATACCTTATTCAAGCTATCAAAAAGTTTCAAATTCAGTTAAATCTCTCATTCTCTCATTGCTTTAGAGAAGCAAATTCGGTGGCGGATGCTTTGGCTAATATTGGTTGTGATCAAGGTGGCGATAGTTATTTCTCCTCCTCGTCGGAGATGCCCAGTCGTGTTCGCGGGTTATTTTTCCTTGATAAGAATAGGACCCCATACATTAGAATTACTTAATTGCATTTCTTCCTTTTCGATGTTAGGCTCCTTTGTCCTCCCATATATAAGGGCAAGGCTGGTTGTCCCCCTCAAGTTTGTATGTTTTTTTCCATTTTTAATAAAATCCCACAGGGTGCCGCCCCTGCTTCTCTAAAAAAAAAGGATGTGGGTGGGGAATTAATTTTATGAGACAGGGGAAGAAAGGTGGCGGTTTTGGGTCCACACCACACCAAGATGGGAGATGGTCGCATTGACCACCTCGACAGGGACAGGGGAAGAAAGGTGGCGGCTATAGTCGTCGGCACCCTCCGCAAAATTGGAGGTGCCGTAGTACATGTTAATGTTTTGGGACTCAAAATTAACGTCATTGCCCCTAACAAAAACAACCTCTAAAACCCCACCATCTATGCCAATTTGCCCATTGGCATAGAACTCACGGAAAATAGGCACGATTGCCTTGTCCGGAGACTCAATCAAAATACCCCACCTACGCGCTCTAAATTCATTGCGGAGGCCAAATTCAACAGCCTTGAATCCCTTTTCGGGAATCAAGGACTTGGAGAGCTTTGCAGCGTATCTCTCTGATGCCTCAAAAGATATGAAGCGGCGGTGGTCAAAATTTTGCTCTTCCGCCTCGACAGGGCGAGAAGTGGAGGCACCGGTGTTTCTACGTTTTAGGGCAATTATGTTTGAGCACAAAAATATTTTAACAAAAAAAAAATTACTCTTTTTAAAATTTTGAAAATTAAACTATCACCTAAAGCATGCAAAAATATATTTCTACGTAAATTATTCTAACACCCTAACATGCAAATTATTTTTGTACGTAAAACTAAAAGAGGGGTTAGAGTTACTTGGTTATTGCCGCTTGAAAGTGAAGAGTCGCCGGAATTTGAGCTCCTTTGCCGGATTTTATGGAGTCTCTTCTTCAACCTTTGAATGGGGTGTAATGGCGGATGAATGGAAGGAGAAAGGTTTGAAGGAGGGAGAGTATCTTGTAGATCGGACCGGAATTTGAAAGCCTCTTGTAAGTCATGCCGGAATTTGGAAGGATGGAGGAGTGCTGTTGCTGCTTGCTTGAAGGAGGAGAGGAGATTTTTGGGTGTACTGTGATGAAGCCCAGTGTGTTCTTTTATAAAGGGATCTTGCGGTCGCAAGGTCTCTTTTACCTTGCGTCCGCAAGGTGAGCGCTATGTCCCGATTCTTGTACACCGCATGACCACGCACGCATTTATGGGACCTTGCGCCGCAGGCCTTGGGCACCTCAAGGCCCCAAGGTAAGCAGAATGTTCCTCTCTTGTTTTCCTTTCATCCTTTTTAGCAGTTTTATATTTAGGTCCATCCGTTAAGTTCCGTTGCGTTCCGTTACTTTCCAACATTCTAAAAATTCTACAAAAACTCTATACTACAAATATTAGCAACGTATAAATACAACATTAAGATGCTTTTTCTCCCTCAAACTTAAATTTTGGCATATTTAATTTCAAAATTAAATGCCCAAAATTAAATTTAACGGAGAATAGCATATTTAAATTAACTACAAAAGCAAATAAAATTCATCATAGTGGGTTGCCTCCCATTTAGCGCACTTGTTTAATGTCTTTGGCTCGACCCAACTGCAAACCTAATCATCGGGTGGTGCATTGTCAGCTAAATGAATTAATTCAATTGTTCGTTCGACTGACATCGGTTCAAGATACGGTTTGAGTCGGTGACCATTAACTTTAGACACTTCATTGGTCCTTGGATTTCTTATATCAATTGATCCATGAGGGTAAATTCGGGCAATTGTGAAAGGACCAGACCAATTTGATTTTAATTTTCCAAGAAATAACCTAAGTCTAGAATTAAATAGTAAAACTGTAAAACCCTAGTTTATTGCTTGCATGTTTATTGCATGAGATCATACTTTCATAATCATCATTAGTATGTTAACTTAGCTCACTTATATGTTTAAAGTCGATAGCATGATCATCGACGTCGTTTGGGATGCTTGTTTGCACCTTTCTTCACGAGTTGCGTTGAAACTCGGGTTTGTGTTTTATGTTATAAACACATGGTTAAATGTTAGAAACCATTCTTAACATCATTAACACGCTTTAGATGTTGGTTGAATGCTAGTTGCATCGTCGGTTTGATCGCTAGTTTGATTCGAGCGTTAACCCTTCTCCGCTTTGACCTTTCGTTGTCGCTTGGGAGTGTTCTGCCCGAAGTTCTTAGCCATGTTTGATTGAGGTTTGAACATTGATTTGCTTTGGTTATTGTTTAGAGGTGTTTAGGGTTGAATTATAGACCTTTTTGTGCATTGGAGGACTTGAGGGTGCAAGGGGGAAAGACTTAGATCAACCAAGGGACCAAATTGTAACATTTGGGAAAATCAGAGTGATGCGGTCGCATCACTCCATAACCATGCGACCGCATGGTCCCTTTGGCAGACTTTCGGGATTTTCTGCATTGTCAACTTTTGACCCAACCAAACCCCACCCAAACCCAACCTAACCCACCCTAAACCACCCTAGTTCGTCCTACACATCCTCTCATGCATGCTTGACAAGTTTCAAGTGATTTGGATGCATGTACAACACTTGGCAAGGAAAGACCTCCAACATGCACACACATGCATTGGACACCCCACATCAGCCATTGCATGTCCAATACCTCCACTAAACCCCCCATATTCAGTCATTCACTTCCAAATTCGTGGCTGAACATTTCTTGAGAGTTATAGAGAGTTCTTGGAGCTTCTTGAGTGATCAACAATGGTGGCCAACTATTGAAGAAGCCATTTCCAAACCGTTTCTAGAAGTGAAGAGGAGAGCAAGGAGAACACATACCCAACCTTGCATGGACGTTTTTGCACAACTTCTAGGACTTGTTTAAGGTAAGTTACAACATCTCTTCTTATTTCTTTTAGCCTCATTGACCCTAGGGAAAACAATCTTGCTATATGAGGTCAATGAGAGCACATAGGACATTGTAGAGATGCCATGTTCTAGATTATGTTATGTGATGAATTTGGGTTGTATGAACAGATTATAGACCTATTATAAACCATGATTTTAATGTCATTTAGGGTAGTAATGTATGATAGATCATGCTACTTTGTTGTTTAAGTGTTGGGAGCATATTGGATGAGATAGTTAGGCTTGTAGAGATGCCATGATCACGTATATGCTAAATGATGTATTTTGGGTTGTGTAAACAGATTATAATCAGGTTGTAAATCATGATTTTTATGTTATTTAAGTGTGATAATGTATGACAAATCATTCCATCTTGTTGTTTAAGCATTGGGAGCATGTTTGATGAAATAAATAGACTTGTTGAGATGCTATGTTCACGTACATGCTAGATGTTACATTTTTGATTGTATGATCAGATTATAAACATGTTAGAAACAGGTTGTAAACCATGTTTAAGATGTTATTTAAGTGTGATAATGTATGACAAATCACCCTACTTTGTTGTTTAAGCATTGGGAGCATGTTTGATGAAATAGTTAGACTTGTTGAGATGCTATGTTCATGTACATGCTAAATGCTACGTTTTAAGTCGTATGATCAGATTATAAACAGGTTGTAAACCATGTTTAGAATGTTATTTATGTGTGATAATGTATGCTAAATCACCCTACTTTGTTGTTTAAGTGTTGGGTGCATATTTGATGAAATGACAAGAATGTATATGCCTAGTTTGTGACTTTGATTCTATGTTTCATACTTGATTGTTTGATTGGGGTTTTATGGGTTTAATGACCTTAGTAACCTATTTAATTACGTTAGTATGGACATAGGAGAGTATTGAGGCCAATGGCTTCTATACCTTAATTTTGAAAGATTGATTATAACTCAACGGAGTTGACCATTGGGTTAGTATGACATTAAGGAGTAATATGCCTAAGTCCTACGAATTTTGGGGTAGTATTAATGGAGGTTAAGCCTCCAAGCATTTTAAAGTGTATGAAGAACACTTGATGATTAGAGTCTTGATTTATCTCTAATGTGATTATGTGCTAGTTGTGAATTAAAAGCATGACTAGATGATTGTAGAGTACTTGCCTACTTATTTGAGCATATGAACATGAATTACGTGTGCTTGAAGTTTGAGTCCACCGAGTCGGTTTGTTGAGTCTTTGGGCGGGACGATGCATCATCTTCACGAATTGTGAGATTCGTGATTTTGATGGATCGCCGGCCGGATTGCACACACCCTCTATCGATGGCCACGGTAGGGAAGTAGTTGATCTTAGTTGTAGTATGGAAACATGACTTTGATAACTATCGAACTCGAGCGGGAAATGTCTCGGACGCCGATATCCACGAAAGGGATATCGAGGACACATAAGTTTGGCACATGTTTTTGCAGGGAGCAACATGCGCGGAAAAAGGGTAACGATATCACCTCCCTTTTGTATGAATTGACTCACGAGTGCTTATATGTGAATAATGTGCTACGTGAATATGATATGATATGAAATGATGGTTGATTGAATTAATGAAATGTTATACTTGTTGATAACATGATATTCAAGATTGTTAAGTATGAATGCCTTGACATGATTAATTATGAAATGCATATTATGTCAATTGCATGAATTATTATTGTTGAGCATGATGCCATGACAGAAGTTATTGTTAGTAACTTGCTAAGTCTTTATGACTTACTCCTATTTGTTTTGATTGTTTTCCCTAGATCCGAGCCGCAAGTGGTTCAAGTGATTGTGAAGTTGCATTGGTGAAGCTTTGACGAGGTTGCTACCTTGTTAATTTTAGTACCTTTTCTTTGGCAAGGACGACGGGACATAAAGTTATATAAACTTTATGTGGGGTAGCAAGACTTTGATTGTGTGATATTTGAACTTATGTTTAATTAGTACTTATTGTTTTGAGAGCCGACATATGTTAGTCGTGCCTATGTATTTATGTTGATCATGCTTTTGTTGTTTTAACCATGTATTGGTTTGTTTAATATGTTTATTATCCGGCATGTTTTAGCCGTTAAGCATGCTAGACTAGAGTTCTAGACTTAGTTTAATATTGGGTTCGGCCGTAGCGTCCGATGACTTGATATATAATTGCCATAAATTGTTATATGTGCCTATTGTTGCGTCACATGATTTTATTTTTGGACCAAGAGATTCATTATCTCTAAGGTTGTATTAGTTTGAGCTTGTTAGCTCGGGCGCCACTGTTTAAATATTATACGCTTCCGCATGTGTTAAAGTTTTTGCATCCGCCGTATGGCCTTACCCACTAGTTGCTATTTGTTTATGTTACGTGCCTTTTTCTAGGCGGCACGACCTCGGGGTCTCGTATTGGGACTCGGGTCGGGTCGCCACAAAAACTTTTAATCCAGGACGAAACATTTTATTGGCTAATCACATATCATGATATTTCTTGGTCTTTTCTTTATATGTTTTAGCATTCTCGTACGAATTTAGCCTATGTTCCTCTAACCCATTTAATTGAAACAATCTTTCTTCACCGGCCAAGGTTAAATCTAAATTTAAGTCTTTGACAGCCCAATAAGCTTTATGTTCAATTTCAACCGGTAAATGGCATGCTTTGCCATACACCATTCGGTACGGACTCATTCCTATTGGGTTCTTATAAGCAGTTCGGTATGCCCATAAAGCATCCTTAAGTTTAGATTCTCAATCTTTACGATTGGGCCTAACGGTCTTTTCTAATACTGCTTTTATTTGTCTATTACTTACCTCTACTTGGCCAGATGTCTGAGGATGATAGGGTGTAGCTAACTTATGAGTTACACCGTATTTTCTAAGGACATTATTTAATAATTTATTAGTAAAATGAGTTCCTTGATCACTGATTATGGCCTTAGGTACTCCATAACGGGCAAATAGATCTTCTACAAATTTAACCACAGTTTTACCATCATTTGTTTTAGTACATATGACTTCTATCCATTTGGATACATAATCAATAGCTACCAAAATATATTCACAATTATTAGAGACGGGAAGGGACCCATAAAATCAATGCCCAAAACATCAAAAATTTCAACAACCATATTAGTGTGCAAGGGCATTTCATTTCTTTTTCCTATTCCACCAGTTCTCTGACATTTATCACAAGTTCTATAAAATAAGTCATAGTCTCTAAAAACAGTAGGTCAATATAAACCAGATTGTAAAATTTTTCTCACAATTTTATTCCCACTAAAATGACCACCACAAGAGTATTCATGACAGAATTCCATAATACTTTGTTGGTCTTTTTCTGGAACACATTGTCTGATTAAAGAGTCAGAACACATTTTATATAGATGAGGCTCTTCCCAAAAATAATTCTTTGCTTCGGTCAAAAATTTCTTTCTTTGAAAAAATCAAAATCTGGATTTATAATATCAGACACATAATAATTGACAAAATCGGCATACCAAGGGTCTGAATCTTTGACTGCTAATAATTGTTCATCAGGAAAATCTTCATTTACAGGAATTGTATTATCAAGAAATTGACGTTCAAGTAAGGGTGAAAATTCTAATCTAGACAAATGGTCGGCTACTTACATTTTCGTTCCCTTTTTATCCTTAATTGTAATGTCAAATTCTTGTAATAATAGCATCCACCTAATTAGTCTAGGCTTAGCATCTTTCTTACTTAATAAATATTTCAAAGCAAACAAAGATGATCGAAAATATTATTACTTTTGATCCTAACAGATATGGTCTAAATTTTTCCAATGCATACACAACTGCTAAAAATTCTTTTTCGGTTGTTGTGTAATTTAGTTGTGCATCATTTAAAGTTCTACTAGCATAATGGATCACATCGGTTTCCTATCTACCCTTTGTCCTAACACTGCTCCGATTGCAAAATCTGAAGCATCGCACATGATCTCAAAAGGGAGAGACCAATCGGGGCCAGATAAAATAGGGGCAGTGGTTAATCTTTCTTTTAATAAATTGAATGCATTTATGCATTCCTGATCAAAAACAAATTCCGTGTCCTTTGCTAACAGATTACATAGAGGTTTACAGATTTTTGAAAAATCTTTGAAAAATCTTCTATAAAAGCATGCATGTCCTAGAAAACTTCTAACACCTTTAACTGAAGTTGGGGGAGGTAGTTGTGATATAACTTCAATTTTTGCCTTATCGACTTCAATTCCTTTACTAGACACAACATGCCCTAAGACAATTTCGTGTTTGACCATGAAATGACTCTTCTCCCAACTTAAAGTTAAATTTGTTTCACAACATCTTTTTAAGACTGATGTAAGATTTTCTTGGCAATGATCAAAAGAATTTCCAAAAACTGAAAAATCATCCATGAAAAATTCAACACATCTTTCTACTAAGTCTGAGAATATAGATATCATACATCTTTGAAAGGTAGTTGGTGCATTGCATAGTCCAAAGGGCATTCTCCTAAAAGCAAAAGTACCAAAAGGACATGTAAAGGTGGTTTTCTCTTGGTCTTCGGGTGCTACATGAATTTGGTTGTAACCAGAAAAACCATAAAAAAACAATAATATTCATGACCGACTAGTCTTTCAAAGATTTGATCAATAAATGGCAAGGGAAAGTGGTCTTTCCTAGTTGCCGCATTTAATTTTCTCAAATCAATGCACATTCTATAACCGGTGATAGTTCTTGTAGGGACTAACTCATCTTTTTCATTTTTAACTATTGTAATTCCTAATTTCTTAGGAACTACCTGAACTGGACTAACTTATTTACTGTCAGAAATCGGATAAATTATACCCGCATCTAGAAGCTTAAGGACTTTTTTTCTCACGGCTTCTTCCATGTGAGGGTTAAATCTTCTTTGTCTTTCTCTTGAAGGCTTACTACCTTCATCTAAATGTATTTTATGTATACACATAGATGGACTAATACCTTTTAAATATGCTAAGGATCATCCTATGGCTTCTCTATGTGTCCATAAAACTTTTAATAAGCTTGCTTCTTGTTCTTCGCTAAATCGCCGCTATTATAACATGTAAAGTTTTACCTTCCCTAAAAATGCATATTTTAAGTGGGGTGGTAATGACTTTAATTCTTCTACTGAGGAGATTTAATGATGGAATAAATTCAAAATTTTCCGGTTTAATTATTTCTTCTTCTTTAACCTCCTTCAATATTTTCTACATTTTTTCATCATCTACTTCAATTTCTTCAAAAAAGAGATTTTAAAATCTCTAGTTCTTCTTCATTATTTTCTTCCTCTACTTTTTATATTTTATCAGAATTAATTTCTGATTCTAATTCTTTTTCCATATTATCTTTATTCTTATTTTTAAGGGCTTCTAATTTCTCTCTTTCTTGTCTTTCTTCTTCTTCTTCTATTTCTCTTTCTATCTCATCAATGTCAATTTTTATGGGAGGGATATGTCTATCATCATAAACTATAAATACATCTTTCTCATAATCGTCATCCTCACAACTTTCTTCAAAAGTTTGAGTTGTTAAATTTTCGATATCGTCTATGGAAAAACATGCATTCATGTCACTAGGTCTATTCATAGCATCAAAAACTGAGATTTCGACAGTTTTCACCTAGGACTGACATTGTAAGTTTACCATTCTTCACATTTATCATAGTATTGGCAGTGGCCATAAAAGGTCTGCCTAACAAGATAGGAACTTCATTATTCGTGCATATTTTTCTTTCCATCTCTAAGACCACAAAATCGATCGGAATGATTAGTTTATCAACTCGAACTAGGATGTCTTCCATGTTTAAGCGAGCGATACCCAAGGGATGTTTAATTGTAACGAATTGTAAAGACATATTAGTGGGTTTTAGTTCTCCTAACCCTAATTGTTTGTAGACCGCAAAAGGCATCAAGTTAATACTTGCTCCTAGATCTAGCATGGCTTTCATCCTTTTAGAGCTACCCAAAGAGACTTGGATATTAAAGCTATTAGGATCTTTCAACTTAAGGGGGAGTTCGGGTTGTAAACAAAGACTTACGCTTTAAACAATAATTTTTCATTGTTTTCAAATTTGTGTTTCTTAGAGTGAAGATCTTTGAAAAACTTAGCATAGGCTGGAATATTTTTAATAATGTTAAGCAAAGGAAGTTTAACATTCACTTTTGATAACATATTATAAATTTCAGAAAATTGTTTATCCATTCGGTTTTTCATAAGTCTTCTTGGGAATGGAATTGAGGAACATATGGTGGTGGAGCCACATAAGGTTCCTCTTCTTCTTGTTCTATCTCTTTTCTACTTCTTGATTTTCTTTATTTTGAACTTCTACTTCTACTTCTTGATTAGATGTTTGATTATTCTCATTATTATCTTTTTCAACTTCTTTTCGAATTATCTACTTCATCGCACATTAGAAGATTGAACAGATCACTTACCTCTTTCTCCTATTACTCTACCGCTCAGCAGAGTTGTGATAGATTTTGCTTGCTCGGTTTGACTAGGGAACTTCCCTTCTTCTCTTTCTCAGATCGAATTTGCAATTTGCTTCTTCAAATTTTCAACTTCTTCAAGCAAATATTTTATAAGGACAGCTTGACCTTTACTTGTTCCATCGGATTTTGGAACTTCTTCAATTCTCAATTGACCTTGATTTGGGAACTGTTGAGGTTGTGGTTGTTGAGGCTTGTTGAGGTTGTAAAGGTTTATTTCCTCCCAAAGAAAAATTAGGATGATTCCTCCAACCGTAGATTATATGTGTTTGAGTAGGGATCATTCCTTGGTCTTTGAGGGTATACGCTCATGGCATTAGCCTGTTCAAAGATACATAGCACTTGATGGACAAAAATTAGTAGCATGAGAATATAATCCACATAAAGCACATGCTTCTTGAATTGGCCAATTTTCAAATTGAGCTTGTGTATCTCGATTTTTCTTGAACTTGATATAAACTTCTACTTTTACCTCTTGCACTTTTCTCGTTGAGAATTTATACTTAACATCTCAAATAATTCCTCTAGTGCATCCGGTGTCATTCTATTGATAGAACCACCACCGCATTATCAACCATAGTTTGTAGACCCGCGAAAGAGCCATGATAAAATTGAAGTACTAGCACATCTTGAGACAAATTATGATGAGGGCACATAATAAGCATAATTTTTAAATCTATCTCAAGTCTCATGGAATGTTTCACCTGGTTCATTTTGAAAGGACATGATTTGTTTTTTATATTCAGTAAGAGATGCATTCTTATAATATTTACTCATAAACAAATCATAAAGTTGAGCCCAAGTATAAACACTACTAGGTGTGAGATTCATAAACCATCTCTTTGCCAAATCTTTCAATGCACTTGGAAAGTATTTCATTTTTACTTGGTCTTCACCAACCCTCCTAAAGGAAAAGTACTCATATCTCTTAAGGAAACTTACAGATCTTTCTGTTGGCATTCCATGAAAAGAAGGTATATCTTTAAAATAATGGTCTTTTAACTCGAAATTCCTTACTGCTTCCAGTAAGACTAGACATGATGTTACTACATTTAGTGTGGGTCTACTGAAATCATTAATAGTTCTTTGATTTACGACTACTTCCATATTTCTTCTAGCAGATTTTTCTTCTCTTTGATTCACATTAACCGGGCGAATATGATTTTCAGGATTTTGATTAATATTATCCATTGGAGGATCAACCAGAGGATCCTCTTGATTCAATTGTTCTTGATTGTTAAGCTGGGTTGCTAGATTTTCAAGATCTTCTTAATTCTTTCTAATATTATTTATATCTTGATTTAGTTCTACCAGTTTAGGATTCAATGATCTACGACCGTGCATAAAATAAATAAAGCAATTTAAAAACAATTAACTACTAAAAAGAGTAAATAAAATAAAATATTTTTGTATTTTTATTTTTATAAAAACTGAAAACTGAAATTAAATTAAAAAATTACGCTACCAACAAACTAACTATGCAAACTAGCTTGTCTCCGGCAACGGCGCCAAAAACTTGATCGATGTCTTATTTTAATTATTTCCTTGCAAGTGGACAAGACTATTGTAGAATAGTTTTGGAAAGCAAGGATCGAACCACAAAGACAAGAAGATCACAGATAGTACGATTTATTGGTAGCAAATTATTAAACTAAGGGGATTTTTATATTGATTTTATTCTAAACTAATTATTATTCTAATATTTAACTAATTAGCAGCAATCATAATTTATGAAGATCTTATGGTGGATGGAAATCTAGGATTAGGGTTTCACTAGTATCTCCTCTATGCTTATTTTAATAAAATATCATTCAATCTCTTGGGTTCGTTCACAAAATATAGATATAGCCCTTGAATTACCGCTCGCCTCCATCTTCAAATAATTCATCCATTCTATATCCTAGGCACAAGAACATATGATCTAACTCACTTAGGTCATATATGGAACCCGACTCTAACCCGACTTATCACTCTGTGCATCGATAGGTTCAATCTATTGTGATGGTGAGCCAGTGTACGACATATGCACATTGATCATGCAGTTATCCGCACCTCTAGGCCTTTATTATTCACGATTACATTCATTTGTTCAAAGTGAAATAATAGAGAGATTGATAAACACCACAATCAACAAGAATTGAATGAATAAAAATATAATTAAAGCATAGATTCGATACAAGTTACCTCCCAACTCCTTGATTAATGGGTGATTACTTCATCATTGAAGATGAACAGCACATGGAGATGATAGAATACATGAATCGATCTTCAATCCTTGTAATTACAACAACTAATTATGTTATACACACTAAATCCTATTCTAAAGCTATAGAAAACTACTTTCTAGCCGTCCTAATGTCTTGGCTACCGGCCTCTATTTATACCATGGAGTTGTAGGGGGATTAGATCTCTTGGCCTGGAGTGAAAACTCAAAAAATTGTGTTCTGACCACCTTGCGGTCGCAAGGTATAAGGCACCTTGCGTCCGCAAGGTCCTTGATATTCCGGGCTTCAAGACTCTGACTTTCTGCCTACCTTGCGGAGGCAAGGTAGAATGCACCTTGCGACTGCAAGGTGTCCAGTCCTGGTTTCTGCTCTTTAATCTTCAATTTACACTTTGGCCCCTTCTTGGAATTTTCACCAAAAAACTTTATAATCTGTTTACTTTCACCTAAAACCTTGAAACTCACAAAATCACTGAAAAACACACATCAATAGCCAAAAGCTATGCTAGTTTGACATGTCTCATTGGCCGATGAGTCTCTGCTCGAACCCGGTTTTTCATACTCACATGAAGTATGTGGCCCTGGACTTTCATTTCATTCGACAACAAGTTCAGGATGGGCTTATGCTAGTTTGACATGTCTCATCGGCCGATCAGTTGGCCGATGCCTTGACCAAGCCTCTTGCTTGCCAGCGATTTCATCAATTACTTCACAAGATTAGTCTCTTCTCTCGCACGTCCGTCTTGCGGGGGCATATTAGAGAATAATACATTTATTATTATTCTTATTTACTTGTAATTATTAATTAGTGATAATTATCGTGTATAATTTTTTATCTTTTTTTTATAACACTCCTTACACCTAAGCGTAATAAGAATAAATAGAAACCTACGACAATCAACAGATTCTGAACAACTAAAATAACATACACTTCAAGGCAATCACAAGATACCAAGTTCCGACATTATTATGCATGCATGGTTTTACTTTAGACTCATTTGAGGAAAGAGAATAAACTAAATTGCTTACAAGCTAGCCTGTGCAAACCACCTTATGCGGCAATCTCAACTGTATATTAGCAAAATCATGTCTGGATCCAACAGAAAGTGCCTGAACAAATCAAACATTTGGTATAAATCAATTTGGTGACCAATGTATAGGTCCCATATGAACAAGTTAAGAATCGTTTCCCTTATTACATTGTGGCTCGAGATTGGTAAAGACAAAAAAAGGCTAATGGCATGATCTGGTATCAATCGATGCATCACAATCCAGCCTGAGGAGCAGGGGCACTAGCTGGAGCAGGAGACTCACCCAAAATTCCTGCATTAAGCAACCAAGGGTAACAAAATCTTAGACATGCGAAGTTTACATATGAACTGGTGAAAGAAAGTAGCTAGGAATGTGTTGCTCACCGCATAGCAGAAGGTTTTCGGGTGGTGGGTCTTCCTTGGCTGGGTTGGGATCATCGTCGTGAACCCGTATGTAGAGTTCTTGTCCCATGTACCAGTTTTTCAAATGTTGCGATCTCAAGTTCCACATCCCCGGGTTGTCAAGGAATGCATACACTGCTGTCCATCCACCTGGGTACACTTGTACAGTTGAACGAACCACAGGATCAAAGAGATTGTATGTATTGCGCAATTCTGGTGTCCATTCACCATTTCCGAATCTGAAAAAAATTCAAAATCAAATCATCAGACTACTTGAAAAGATATGAGCGCATGTCCACGAGGACCGTAGTTATGACTCGAAACTTACCCAACCACGTAGAATCCAAACCCATCCAAGTGCCAAGAATCCATAACTTGTAAATCATTCTTAAACACAAACTCGTGCCACCCCTTGTGAATCGCACTCACAACAGAAACTCCATACGCAGCCACATCATTGACCGAGTCAATAGGAAATGCATCAAGTTGGTACACGCCCGATCCATTGAGAAAATGATCAGCAAGTTTCACCGGAGTAGATGGAGTGAGATACGAAACATTGTTGATTACGTAACGAGGAGCACCACTAATCTCAGCCAATGATCCATGGAGTATAAAGGTCTTGGATAACGTGACATTTGTTACGTTGAATGTGCCTTGCGGGTTGGGCCTTGCAGCTCCTGCAGTCATGTTCCACCTGTTCATGAAGGAATTGGTTCAGATATGAGATTTAGTTTGAAACTATATAGTATTACATGTCTGATGTCTGTTTTAGAGTTACCTGATCGATTTAGCTTGATTGACTGAAAAATCAATATCGAATGGGTCTGGCCCGATTGGAAGCGGCCCAGCCACTGGTGTGATCGAATTGGAATAGTGCAATACCCCCTTACCAATGAGGCTGCTGTCATCAGTCGTGTTGAACAGTTTAGGAGTCGCCACGATGTAGTAATCCGCTACGTCTTGATTTGCAGTGACAAGTACAGAGTAGGATTGACCAACGTGGACGTCTAGAGAATCCAATGTGGTTTGATTAGTATAAGAACCTTCTGTTTCGACAACCAACATTTGATGGCTCTGAATCCTGAAGTTAAAACTGAATACAGTTCCCACGTTTGATACTCTGAACCGATAAGTCTTCCCTACATTAGTCCACAGCGAAGGAAACGGGTATAATATCAAATGAAAATGGAAAGAACACAATTTTGAGTAGTTCAAGTAATCTAGGATTTTTCGGCATCACTTACCCTTTGTCACGGTGAAGGACTCGTGGTTTTTTGACATAGGATTCCCAAAAGGGCCTTTGCCATTCATCAAGACCAGATCAGGAACTTGACCAAGTGTCGTGGACCTACCCGCCTCTCTAAGAATCTGTCATTGAGACATACGCTATGGTAGCATGGGCATTAACAGGAAAACTGATGATAGTATCGAATATTTGAATGTAACTCGACATAAAGTTATTGCTTACCTTGTAGTCAACACCAAACCAGTCTCCGATGAGAAGATCAAACTCAGCTTCTGGTTTAGGAAAAGGGACATTAATGACTATGCGATTGTTGACTCGAAGTGATCCAAATCCTCCAGCAAGTTTCTGGTAGTTGATAGATGGGAAATACGTGTAAGTTCCAATCTGGTCTTTGGTCTGGAATACATAGGTCCAGTTCGTTCCTGGTTGAATCGCACAATTCGTACCAGACACTCCATCTTGCCATGAATTAAGCCTCTGCTGTATTCCATTCCTACCCATTCACCAAAAACACTTCTTATGCTTATCCAAATAACTTTTCGAGTAACAATACACAGATTAAAGGGAGAAATATGAATATTGGCGAGTAGGATCTTTACCAGGTCATGAGAAATGGTTCGTCCAACATGTTGAAGACGTTAATGTGGAGAAAATCGTTGGTTGTGGCATTGATTAGGGGTCCGGGGAACATTCCATTAATGGTAATAACCTGGTAAAAGACGATTATTTTCAAACAGTAAGCACTAAGCAGAAGAATACTTGATTTTTTGCTGCATTGTAGGTGACTAGTTAGTATTACATACGGGCTGACGAGCAGACGTTGGATTAATGGTGTAGTCAGTCGACACAACCCATTCAAGAAAGATGTCGATGCCATTAGCTCTAGCTAGAACAATGGTGAAAAATGTAATGATTGGCCACCTTTGGGGCCGGAAGATGCCATTGCTACTCGTGAAGAAAACAATGAGGATCGGTTTCTTCTTTTGCCTCGTGATCACACAGAGAAGATGACGCATAACGCCCTTTATGTATGGGAGTTCTTATGGAAACATCCAAGCAAGAGAATAAAAAGGGGTTCTATCCATAGAGATCATCGGCATATTACGATAAAAGAAACAATAAATAAATAAACGACATTACCTTGGTTTATACAATCTGACTGACTCCGGCCATGGGATTACAAACTCTTTCCTGTCATGTTATCTAATACTTGTCAATATCCTGACAAAGATTGTCCAAATATTGACCCTTTCTTCACCATCTGACAATTGTTGACCAGGCCTTCAGCCATTCTATCTGATTATCACGCCAGAGCTCCAAAGCAAAGAACGCCATCCTGCTTGAATTCACATCAGTACTTACCTTCTTTCTGGTCTGCACCAATCTATTTTTTTTTGGGCTTTTTTTTTTTTTTTTTTCCCATCTATCTGGCCTAGACTAACCTCAATTGGTGGCCAATCTTTCCATGGACAATTAGCACCAATCTTTCCATGGACTTTTTGGTGGCCGGTTTCGACTTGCAACGTGTGCCCATGGACTTTTGGTTGGCCCCGACTCGATAACAAGCAAAGCCTCAAAGTTATCCATAGTATGCAAGGAGAGGGGTCAATAACAGAACGAACCAAATTTCTTTCCTCCATTAAATCTCTCTTTCTGTTATATATGTTTAAGTTTGTGTCTCTATTACAACATTTTAAGTTACAAATACACATTGGTACGGACCTATTGGCCACCAGTACCATCATTTTGGTTCTATGTAGCTATCTCTTAACACTGAACCTAATAAAAATTCAACGAATAAAAGAACGAAAAAAACAAACCTATATGATCTAATATATATTACATGAACCCTTGTTTATTTCCTAAATTATTACAAAAGAGATCTTGACTACACCAGAAGCCAGGAGCATTTTTTATCATCTACCATCAGGGAGGATCTGACTGACTGACTGATTGCTTTGTACTTGTCAGCGTTGGCTACAGATCCAATTTCATGAGTTCTGATTACGAGCAGCAGTTATCTTTACGTTTTTCCTGACAGAATTGCTTCTGCTTCAAAATCTGTCTCTTCACAACTATCGATCCTTGCTCCAGAAGACTAGGTCTCTCTAGTATCTGTAAGTTATCAAAGCTTATTAGACCACAATACATGGAAGGAGATGCATAAACATGAAGAAAACTATGCACCAAACCCCAAAAGAAACAAGAAGAAATGAATGTATTGTCATAACAAGATCAAATTATTGAAATAACAGCGAATAATGATTATAGATTCGATGAGATGGAAAAATACGTAAATCTGAAAGCAACTGCTTGCTTTTCTCTGCATTAACAGAATGATATGAACCCACTGCTAAGTAATTGAACCTCTCCTCGTTAAAAGAAAATACATTCGAAATGCCGTGTACAGGTGATTTAGCATACGATACAACACTAGCTAATGCAGTACTTGCTCTACCAATATGGATATCTGCATGATCACCAACTCGTTGAAACTACAAAATTGCATGTTCAACATCATAGACATTATTATAACATCGTTCCAACAGAATATACCTTTAACGTCAGGTCTTTAAAGCACTGCTGCACATTTTCTCTAGTTTTAGCACTACACTCGTAAAACAAACACTTGTGTTCCTGTGCTAGAGCCATCCCCTCTTCAATAGTTACAGCCCTCTCAATATCCTAAAATCAAAAAGGTCATTTCCGATTTGTCAGCTAAACCTTGTGAAGGTTTCGATCGATAGCAGTAGAGAGGCAAACCGCCCAAATCTCATATAAAGAACTTGTTCAAGGACAATTTATTTGTTCACTACAAGTGTTAAAAATAATCCCCTTTTCACAGTACAGACTACAGATATATGCAAGAAGAAACCATTTCGTGAGGGGGAGAGTGAAAGAGAAATTGATATATATGGACAGAAAGGCCATAGAAACTTACCCTATCAACCTTATTTCCAACGAGTATCTTGATACACTCCTGATTCGTTGAATAGAGATCAACCTCCTTAGCCCATAATTCTGACAAGTTTGTAAAAGTTTCTCGCCGTGTTACATCATACACTAAATTGAAAAAAATAGAAAGTAGTTACATCATCTTCACTAGTAGAAAGATCGATTGGAGAAAAACATGAAAGGGTGTTAATTTAATTTTATTTTTTATGGAGGATGTTAATTAATAAAAGGTCTGGCAACACAATTCTGATGACAGTTCATGAACTATTTACATGAATTACTGATTAGGCATCAATTAATTGATTTGATTGATGCATTTCGTAGAGATATAACATTTTTTAAATAGAATTCATTATCATCAGCTGTAACATTTTTTGGGTTTCCTTGATTATATGAAGCACAGACATCTTTGAGCATAAGTACGGACTTTGGCACAATTATAAATTATCATCGGTACAGGAAAAAGATGAAGGGGCGCCATTGTAATTCGATTGTGTTAGGAAGAGTGCCAGTAAAGTCAAGATATATCAAGGCTTAACACTTAACAGTGTGAAAGATCCATAGGCCGGGGAAGAAATAAGACATGGATATCTTGCAAGAGTGCAGCTAACTAGCGAGCACAGACATTTTAAAACTTAGTTTAAGAAATGTCATTAGACACATGGCCGTTGGAAAAAAACTTTTGAGGGTCAAAATGCCAAAAAAAAAGTATTCTGTGTGACTGTGACCTTCTAAAAAGATAACACACACACATACATAATACACTTCATTGCTAGATCATCTAAGAAGGAATTGATAGCATTTTTTAATCATTTTGATCAGACGAATGAGCATGAAGTTATGCCCAAAAAAATCATCCAGGTAGCAAGTAAAATGACACCAGAGAGAGAGAGAGAGAGAGAGAGAGAGAGAGAGAGATTACAATGTTCCGATCCCTTCAAATATAAAAAATATATTTGTTTCAAGGATCATTAATTAAACAATCTAATCATGTCCTTGATAATAAAAAGTTTGAAGACTAAAGTTAGTGTTATTGCATTTTCACCCTCCAAAAGTTGCTTAACGACCAAGCATCTAATAACATCCACCTCAAAGACCACCAACATGCAAATATGTCGTATGTAGACCAACCGCGTGCAATGTCCGGATACAAGGACTACTAATAGAAAAAATGCAAAGTACTAGGACTAATCGTGAAATTAACCTTAAATTTTTCCAAATACTATGGAGATTACAACTTCAATGCCCATTAAAGAGACCATGAAAATACTTAAAAACTTGAAAAGTTACAAGAATAAGAACACAGTTCAGAAGAGATTAATATCTCAAAAGAAAGCATATGCACAGAGAAAATCCTATGATTTTCGAAATAATGTTCCTACACCCTCACAGTTAACTAGAATTTGAAGATGAATAATAGTCGAACGCCCATGAAATGAAATATGCAGAAGGCAAAAGATATTGAACATGTTTAGTTGCATACCGAGAATGATTCCATGAGCTCCTCGATAATATGAGCTTGTTAATGTACCAAACCTCTCTTGTCCAGCTGCAGTACAAAGTTTGTTAACTCAACTCAATGACATCAATATTTCGATATCACAGATAAATTTTCAAGGAAAATATAGTAAATGGAAAAGCAGTGGGACAGATTTAAAATTAGAGAAGATAAGTTTATTATAAATCGCTTCATGTACGACAGTGCTTCAATAATCTGAAGCTCTTTTGAGTCGATGTGAGACGAGGAAATGATTCAAATGTAAAATAAATACTTTTCATAAATTGAGATCGTGTGCATCAAATGAAATTAGCCAAGTTCATTAGTGTTCTTCAACTTTTGCGAATTCAGTCAATAAATCATACGGAGTATTTAATTACCTGTATCCCAAATTGTCAGCTTGAGTCTCTTCCCGCCAATTGTGAGCTGTTTTATTTTGAAATCAACACCTAAACACAGCAAAAACAACAGTTAATATGTCAAATTTGATTAGAGCGTAATAAAATGAATAATTAGGTAAAACCACAAGCTATAATTAAACTTATGGGTTAGGTAAAATCAAGCAACCAACCAACAATCACTCACAAATACCATAATAACTACATTTGGAATCCACAATGCATTTGCATCTCCAATAGAACAGATTCAGCGCGCGCCAATGTTCAAAATACAGGAACAAAGACATGGCTCAAAAACTTTGAATCTAGCTTACAACCAATACCGTGCAACAAGGACTTCATTTCATCCCCCATATCCATGTCATATGGTGTGGCAATTACAACTCATTACCCATTAACCCATCCAACCCATTAATATTATTGGTTCGACCCGTGACTTTTTATCCTATAAATTTATGTTTTTTGGGGGGAAAGTCGGGTTGAGACGGGTAGACCCACTTCAACCCATCCCGTTTGACATTTTGATTCTAACAGGTTTCGACCCATTTTACCCCATTACCCATTCTAATCCAACCCACCCAATTGCCGGGCCTACCGTATCTCTACACAAACATGTAAGGTGTAATACACTCGAGCTTATGATTTTTAGTCAAGTCATTGAAATTTTTAAATGTACAGCTATAAAACTGGCAACTATTCTAAAAAAGTAGGACTCTTGTTGACGGTCTAACAAATATTAATTCGTAAGACGGAACACCATTCTATCATAGCTCAACCCACCAGCACACGGTGGGTCGGGTAAGTAAGATTTTTTTTGCAAAAAAAATCCCTAAGACCATCATACCTAAGTTTTTACCATTCTCAAATATGAACAATAGTTTTAATATATTCCAATAATTTCCATATCATATCCATCGTATACAATTGGGTATTGAACCTAATAGTAATTCTGCATGTAAAAGTCCTTTTTTACATTTATCTAAATTATCTAAATTGGGATAGGCAAAAACTTGAGTAAGATGGATTATCCTGACCTACCGTGTGTTGATGAAGTTGTGGAAAAGAGACTGCCTTTACGAGACTTACTCTTAGTATATATCCTAAGTGATATTCCACGTAATAAATTCCCAACAATGTCATTTTCGATGAATACGCTCCACACAGAAACACTTCCAACAGCAATGGATTTTTACTAATACACAAGTCCAGCTACTAAAACTCTTAATTAGTATATAGTGTCTTTAATAAAATGTTGTCACAATTCAGACAACTGCCCAAAATTTAAATGATTGTGTACTAGAACAAATGTTGTTAATTAATTATAAGAGTTTCCCCCATGTGCTCCCTGTAACCCAGTATACTTTGTTGTCCCACATGAGGAACATGTTAGCAACTGAACATTTGGTACGTATTACATTCAATGAACAATCCAAAAAATGTATTGATTTGATTTGAACATCCCAATAATATTTTTTGGTTTTGGTCTAGGTCTTGGTCTTGGGGGTACAAATGGGGTCACTGACCAAGTGAATTGATTATGTAGAGTCCCACTAAATGCATGAACTATGATAAAGAGTCCAAAAATAAATGCCCTTGTTAAAAGGGAAAAACAAAAAAAAGATACAGTAGGTTCTCTCAAGTCTCTTTCTTTGTATTCATTTTTGGAGTGCATTTACTGATTTTCCCAAAACAAATTGGTTTTTACCTCCAAATCATAACGCTTTTTACATAAGAGTAGATCTCCTGTAAACCCGTCTTACGGATCTTAATTCGTAAAGGAGTCTCACTCTCTCATAGTTCAACTCACCAATACACGATGAGTCGGGTAAAAATGATCCATCTTATAAAAAATATCCATTAAAACCATTTTTACCTTTTAAATAAAGAATGTGAAGTGACACAAACTCGAACTTAAAGATAGATAGATAGTGTTGGAGGTACTCTGAGCACACAGCGGGCACAACGTATTGTAGCTACTTTAGCTTCTATTTTCAAAAATTTGCGAAACTTATTTGACCAGTTTATATGTGTTTATTGGGTATTAGTTTGCTACTAGAAGTAATTGTTAGTTCGTTACCTCATATATATGTTATATATAGCTTACAACCTATAAAAAGAGAAATAAACAAAAACAGTGCCATTACCACCTAAGCTCCTTGAACAACTTAGATATACAATATACTAATATAGCTCAGTCAATCAATTGAGGCTATTATCTCGAGATTAATTCTGGTCGCATGATCCAATGGTGATAGGTTAGTTACATATAATCATCTTACAAATAAGCCCCCTAAACTATGGGTTAAATTTGAATTACACCCCTCAACTACCACTTGAAGTAATATTCCTCATCAACTATAACATTTTGTTAAATCACACCTTTTATTTACGTATTATTGTTTCAATTAACGGAATCGAATATACTGGCATCATGTCATAGACACGGACACGAGGGTCTAGTATAACAAGATTGGAATCGGATTTCGACACATTGACACAGTTCAATAATCAATTAACCCACAAGTTTGACCTAAACTGTGATACATCACCTTGCATTATTCTCTAAACACTCCTTCATCTGTTTCAGGAATTACTATACTTTTACCACTCTAACTTGCAGCTGCAGCAATCTATAGCAACTTTATTTTACTTGTACTAAATGTTTCACATATCAGTACCATAGTAGTTAAAAAGTGGAGTCCTAATAGCGATTCTCTATATATTTGGCATTAGAGTGTCGCACTTTTCCAAATCGTTACCCAAAAATTAACGATACTCCCTCCATTCCTAATGTTTTTTTCCATCTTTCCTTCGTCGGCTCTTAAAAATAGTTCATCTTCCTTATTAGGTTGTTTGAAAAAAGTATCCACTTTCAAATCATTTCCCTTTTAGAAGTTATCCATTTATTCTTAATAATTTGACTTTCACTTTAATTGATGATCTCACCCCATAGTATCTTTGAAAAATAGACACTAGAGTTGGTCCGATGTGAAACCATAGACCTCACTCTCTCGTAGCTAAAGCCACCAACACGCTACGAATTGGGTCATGGGATCCGTTTTTAAAAAACAATCTGCAAGACAATTTTTCTAAGTTTTTGCCTAATATTTATAAGAGTATGTCTCATTAAAGATCGTCATATGGATCTAATTTGTAAGACGGAGCTCACAGTTCAACTTACCAACACAAGATGGGTCAGGTAAAAAGTATTCATTTTACAAAAAAATATTTGTAGTCGATTATGTGTCGGATTTATAAATCTATAGTAATCGATTATGTGTCGGATCTATAAATCTATAATCGTCGATTATGTGTCGGATTTATAATAGTCAATTATGTGTATATATAAGATTTAAAATGGAGATTGCCAAGACACTCAATTGTATGTATATATAAGATTTTAAAGCAAAGGCTCTCTCATCACAGATTTAAAAATATGTATTAAAAAAAAAGGCTCTTTGAATTACAATGAAGCGATGATTAATTAAAAAACACACATAAATGTGTGTGAAAAATATGTATAAGGCGGTGGAGAGAGAGTGAGAGAGAGAGAGATGATAGTACGTACCGATGGTGGGAGAGAGATGTTGGAAGGGAGCGTGAGGGGTGGAGGAGATGAAAGTGAGAAGAAGACTGCTCTTTCCGACGCCTGAATCCCCTATAAGCAATATCTTGTATGAATAATCATAACTACTCGGACTTACTGCACTACTACTTCTACTACCATTACCGCCGCCGCCGCCGCCACCACCACCAAAAACCCACGAAGACGCCGTCGAAGTAGAAGAAGAGCTCATCAGATCACTATAATATATATGTGATTAATATTTACACCATCATATCATATCTATCTCTCGGTGGAAATTGACAATGGTGGGTTTTGTCGGGTTACTTAAGCCAAAGGGAAGAACTGCAGGGTATTGTTTTTTTAATGGAAGCAGGAAGATGAAGATAAATTATTTGGTTGAATGTTTCGTTGAACAAACGTCGTCCGGGATTTGAATGAGTGACGAAGTGACGTGTATTGTTCCACGGCCACGCGCCCCCGTTAGAATTCACTCGTGGGTCCACTCATGTGACATTCGGCCGCTCCTGAGTCTCTGGCTCCATTTCCTTGTCTGTTGTCACCTTGTAAATTGTGATTCAATACGATACACCAACGACTTTACTTCGCGGATAATCCCAAGTCACCTTAATTTGGAATTTAAATTTGTTTAGGCGCTAGAATTTCAACACATAAGCAATTATATTAATATTGATATTATAGGAAAAAATTGAAGGTCCTTTGGTCCACTTTACAAAGTTTGTTAACCTATTTACTTATTTATATTTGTTTTAATTTGAAAAAGACACTTTTATAAAATTACTCATAAAATACCAACTGTTATTACGAATCAATCTTTAATCCTCTTTCTACCTCCCTTCTTATCGGTCCTTACAATCAAACACGCAGCATGAAAGGATAAAACCAAAAGGGTCCCACAAAACGAACGCCACGTGGAACACATCACCAAACGGGCCCCACAGTGGTCGTGTACATAGAATGTGCTCGGGTTGACACATAGCGGGTTTTAGAAGTTGTGCGAAGAGCGAGCATCCACACAGGTCATCTCTAATCACTACAGGTTCCCTGCGTTCATAGAGGAATTAAATCGGGCACCATTGATCCCTCGAAGCTCGACAAGCATGTTTGACCATCATCGCAATGGTCGCGTCTTCGAAGTATTGCTCAGCACAATGTACGCTATCCATCTAGTACGAAAGGAGGTCGGGAATGGTGGGAAAACGTCCGAACAATACCAAGAAGTGGTCGCGCAGCAGTCCCATCACAATTAATAAAAAACCCCTTTTACCTGAAAACCGCTGAAACAACCCCGCCGTCCACCGGTCCATCACCATACATGTTAAAGTCTCCCACTAATTTTACTATAAAAGGTCCTCATAACCCTCCAAGCAAGGTTAGACTCACTTTTGACTCCAAAACCCTTGCACCCGTGCAATTCCCCTTGATTCTCTTGTGCTCTTGCTTTAGCTTTGATCTTTTCCCACGTGTGAAAGCTAAAAGTCTTGTTGATACATACTGATCATTCTTACACCATAGGGTTTTTGGTTGAGCCAACCCCCTAACCTTCTGTTAGAAATTATGCATGGAAAAACAGTAATAAAAACAATTACAGAATTGAAAAAAATTGAAAGAGTTAATGCTTTGTATTCTAAGTCTGCATGTAGACTTCAAATCTGCTGGTGGACTTCAAGTCTGCTAGTGACTTTAAGTCTGCAGGTGGACTAAATTCTGCTGGTGGACTGAAGTCTGCTGGTGCATCACACAAAGTCTGCTGTTGTAGAACTGTGATCTACCTGACGAACAAAACCTTCAAGTCTAAGGCCTGTGTCGCACACAGTTTCCTTAAAACAGATTTGCCCCTTCCTGTTTGTCCTTGGAAGCTCTAACGGACGTCTGTCTCCCAGGATACAACGGCGACACCGAAGAAAGCCTCAGCACTAAGGATTCCAGCGAACTGAATATGTGCCTGACTCTATCACCAACAAGAAAGCAGAAAGCCAAAGAATACGCTCAACGAATTGTAGAGGAGAAAAGGAGATTGCTCTTAATCGTGTTCTGTAATTGTAGAAATAATCATCAATATGCAAATAATATCTCTCATTAAAGCTGGTAATAACAGCCCATAAAGTCTGTTATAAATGTTGGAGTTACAAAAACAAAAGAATAATTAACAAAACGTGGGTTGGTCTGAATAGGAAAATTTGATCCGACATTCGTGTCCGCGGGACGCGCTCGCACATGAGTACAATATCCCGAAGGCTAAACTGGACCATGATTTGCACCCCCCCCCCCACGCAGGCGTGCGCGAGAGAGAGCCTCTATTCTATACAAGCTTGCCCTTACCACATAAGACACTTGTATATAAACCACTCATATTTTTGGTAATCTCTCAATGTGGGATAAACATCCAACAACCACACTTTAATCAATCATAACTTATTCATCCAAACACCAAATTTGACAAATAAATATATGATTTCGATGTTCTCACAGAGTAGAACATGATTCCACAATTACCCTTATCATTACACAAATGACAGGTGAAGAAATCCGTGCCACAAAATGCACAATTTCATTCTTTAAACACATTTTTTCCAACAATCCCCCACAAGAAGGAAATTGACGAATATAGTGAAAAAGTCCAACAGTCGAAACCTGGATTGGATAGGTGGGTTTTATTACCCTTTGAAGCTTCCCTCGAAAAAGCATATTTACTTTACTGGCTGATCAGTAGACATGATGTCTTTGAACTGTTCTGACATTAGTGTAAACGATCATATACTTTACACATGAATCTTCCCAACACAATTCAGTTCTCATAGCTATGTTCATTCATGGCCTTGAACATACGCCTGGTTCTGTGAGAGGGTCTAAGAATTGAGCATCATACAATTCTCCTCAAAGCGGCCCCATTTCTCTCTCACATAGGTAATTCTTACTTAGGAATCATTAAAAGTCATATACTTATCCTCATACACACGAGCATCACTGTTACATGGGATGACCCCCACAGTGAAGCTAAGAGTCTTTTTACAATTAGGTTGTCCCTTTGAACCAAGATCTTGGGATCTCCAGTCAACAAGGTTGGGTTTCCATTGTATCAACTCATATCTAGAGGCTTAAATCCCATTCCTTTGAAGACTTATCAACTAACTCTCTATTTAACCCTTTGGTTAATGGATTCACTAAATTATCCTTTGACTTCACATAGTCAATAGAGATAGTTCCAGTTGAGAGTGGTTGTCTAATGGTATTGTGTCTACGACGTATATTTCTAGACTTACCATTGTACATATTACTATGTGCCCTGCCAATTGCCGATTGACTATCGCAATGTATGTAGATTGCAGGCGCATGTCTTGTCCATCTGGGAATATCTTCTAAGAATTGACGTAGCCATTCAACCTCTTCACCACTTTTGTCTAGAGCTATAAACTTAAACTCCATCGTGGATCTAGCTATGATAGTCTGCTTAGAAGATTTCCATGATATGGCTGCACCTGCTAAAGTGAATACAAATCCACTAGTAGACCTTGAGTCTTTAATACCTGAGATCCAATTAGCATCACAGTATCCTTCGATCACTACTGGATCGCTTGTATAGTGTAGTCCATAATCACAAGTATATCTCAACTACCTTAGTACTCTGACTATCGCTTTCTAGTGATCAATCCTAGGATTACTTGTGTATCTACTCAGTTTACTCACTGCATAGGCAATGTCTGGCCTTGTACAACTCATTAAGTACATCAAACTTCCTATGATTCTCGAGTATTCTACCTGAGAGATAGTCTCACCTCTATTCTTTGTGAAAGAACACAATAGCTCGGATTCTCAAGAGAAACCAATGCAGTTTCCAATGTAGCTGCCAATGTAGCTACAATGGAAGTCACAATGGTAAAAATAATCAAAACAGCGGAAGACTTAAACAATCAGACAATAAACAAGAAACAAGCACAAAACAATCTACAAGACTATGCTTGTAGACCTAGCCTCAAGGCCACAAAGATTTCACTAAAAAGATTAAACGTTTTACAAAAAGTATTGTGAAATCACTAACCAAAATACTCTCACAAGACAACAAGTCTTGGAGAGCAAAAATCCCACAGAAAACGAGTATACTAAACGTGGGAAGAAACAAAACAACTTCCTAAAACTGAACAGGAAGATAAACAGAATTCCATAACTCAATGTAGCTGCTGATGTTATAACATCAGAAGCTACAATCAAACTATGCGTGCCCGGAAGAACCGCCTCAATCTTCTATGTTTACGCTCACGCCTTCGGCTTTTGATTTTTCTCTCTCAAACTCTGCACCTCTAGCCGTGTCTCAGCTCCTCTTATATATAGCGATGAGATACCCTACACACAAGAACAATCCATCTTCTACAAGGAAAAGGATTAGAGAAAGGAAATAAAAACTACTTACCAAATCCATGGAATTTATTACCATATATCAAAAGAGACTAGATACCCGGTTTGACAAGGATTCGTAATAAGATTTTGTTTCCAAAAATAAGGTAACAAAATATAATTAAAGATGTAAATTCCAAAATTACCAAAACTTGTCAAATATGAATTTTACCATGAAAGGGAAACAAGAAGTAAAAATAGGCATGACCTATTTTACCCTTACAATCACCCCCTTTGTTGAGCATTTCTGGTCAAATACAATGACAAGTGTTGCCATAATGAATTCATACTTCAACCTGCATATGTTAGAGCGCAATATCCAAAAATACACCCCCTGAACACATGTATCATATAGAAATAATAGGGAATCAAGCTGTATGAGAGAAATTAACAAATCAACCCAAAACAGTTAAGAGAGTTACAAAACCAAACCAAGCAGACAACAGTTTTAAAGGACTTATTACATACCAACATCAGACCAACATAAAATATTGTTTGGAATACAACAACCACAACATAAACAACTTCAATTCTCTTCAAGAATGCTTTTCCCCAAAGAACAGCGAATCAAGTTCGTAGACAAAGAACAAATAGAACCTCGTGAGTAGAAATATCAGGACCACTGGAAACTGGAACACTTAGAGCATCATCACCCCCTATTTGGCCAGAATGTAGAGCCAACCAAGAGGTATATATTGAGCTGCCAAGGACTGGAGAAGGGAGGTCTGAGAGGACAGAATAGCCAATTGTGAATTGACCATTCTCAACTGTGCAGAGATGAAGGCAATAGAAATAGGGGCAGAAGGATTATCGAAGATGGGCAGAGATGAGGTAGCTGATGTAGCTACATTGCCAGTAACATTGAAAGAAGGTTGGACAGATGGTTGAGACTATGATGGACTAGGGACACAAGAAGAGGGGTCTGCAGTGACAGGAACATAGGGATATGATAATGGCAGGTTAACAACCCTGTCTCCTTTCAGGAGTTTGGAAGAAATATGGAGAGGATCAAGGATAGGGGTTAGTCTTGTTCCTGCAGCTGGAGTATATCCTTGAGACACTAGGATTTTGTAGATTAAAGAGGGAAAGATAAGGGACCTTTTGTCACCTTCAGATTCAACAAGAGAGGTGATTTTCTTAAAGGCAAAGTCCCCAAAATCAAAGGGCTTGTTTGTTCCTATTTGATATAAGACTTTTGCATGCTCTTCAGTCAAAGTGTTTGTGTTTGTGGTGGGAGCCCAGTTAGCACAATAAATTTTTTGCATAAGGGCATAAAGAGAGGACAATTGAGATGTACTAATGGTAGAACCCTTCCCAGGCCATTTATGCAAAGTCCCCCCAGTCAATTCAAGAGCACACAAGTTCAGATCAGAAGTCATGGAGAAAGGACCAATTTCAGGTGTATTGAATAATTTATTGATGTGAGAGGATGAAAACATGTACCATTTTCCACGAACAAAAACTTTCTCAAACCTTGGATCAGACACAGCAGAAATTCTTTTCTCTAGATTGGCATAAAAATCATAGATTAGGTCTCTGAAAAATGGTGAGGCAGAGGAGAGAGTTCCTAAGAGTCCTCTATCAATGAAGAATTGAGTTAAATTTTGCTCAGACAGTTCAACAGAGGGAATAACCCTTTCATCAACAATTTTCCTAGAAGTATTGTATCTAATAGAAGCAGCTTTTGAAAGAAATTTTGCAGAAAAGGCTTTAGCAACAGAAGCAGAAAAAGAAGCAGGAACCTTTGTAGCACTGGATGTAGCTACATTGGCTGATGATGCACGGTTTCTGGTAAAACGAATGGGAACCTCGTCGCTTTCATCACTAGCAACTGGAGTTGCTTCCTTACTTTCAAAATCTCTGTCTGAACTATCATCAAATTCTGAAGAGCTGGATGGTTGAGCCAAGTTTTCAGCTGGAGGTGGTGTGTGAAGTCTTTTGAGCAGGGACAGACTTCATTTGTACCAGATAATCTGCCAAAGTGCGTTGTTCATCAGAGAAACTAATATCGGTATTAGACGCCGAAGGAGAATCAGACTCGTTGTCTAAAGATTCCTTGACCTGAGTTGAGGAGTCAGTTTGGAAAACAACTCATGGAGATGGAATTGGGTAATCTTCATCTGCCACATCTTCTACGCCAGGAACAAATGTTGAAGAAGAAGGTTTGGAAGTGGTATCTTGAGCACCAGGTATAGACTGTGGTTCAGCTAAAAAATCTTCGTCGTCTGAATCACTAACGACGGGCACAGATTGTTCAAAATCACCAGGTGTTACCTTGTGCTTCTTCGCACTTGCAATATCTTCCCTGCTTGGATTTTCGAAATTTGATGGAATGCCTCTAAGTCTCTTTGATCGTCTAGAGCTAGGGTTCCCAATTTGGGGCAACCTGGATAAGTCGACAGGATTGTCAACGTCGATGGCATTCCTTTTTTCGCCTGGAAGAATAACCGTTAGGGGTTCAGGTAGAGGCTGAGCAACTACCATTGCTGTTTGGGGATTCTTAGCTAGAGAGGAAATTGGGGACGATGTAGCTTCATTGCAAGCTACATCACCTGAGGGATTTTGCTCAAGATTCTTGGATGCAGATGACGATGAGGAAGCCATGGAATATTTGATGAGAGAATCAGAAAGAGAAGATGAATGAAGAAGGATTTTGGTGATGGCAATCTTCAGCAGCACACTTCTTTGGATGTGAAGAATGAGCAATGTTTCTGAATGTGTTAAGTTCCCGTTGCCTGAAAATCAACACTAATAGCTCCCACTAATTGTAATTAGCCGTTAGACACTAATGACAAGTGATCGATGTATTTTATACGTCGATTCTATATACTTCTATGTCTTAAATTATGCTATTTCACGAGGCTTTTGGCTACTAATATATGTTTTCGGTGAGTTTTGTAAGTTTCAGGGTTATTAGTGAAAATATGCGAAACTCCAGGGTTTTAAGTGCAAATTTCAAGAAGGGCCAAAAAGGAAAAAATGAAGAAAGAACGGAAGCTGTCGATTCTGAAGACCTTGCGGACGCAAGGTACATCAGACCTTGCGACCGCAAGGTAGGCAGTACGGGCAAAGTCAAGCTTTCCAAAGCCAAACACACTGGAGACCTTGCGGACGCAAGGTACCCAACACCTTGCGACCGCAAGGTGGTCAGAATGCGATTATTTCGGATTTTCACACAGTTATTCGATTGGATTACAACTCCCGGGTATATATTGAAGTCAGATGCCGAGCCAAATAGGGGGAGACGGTTGGAAGCTCTCTTTAGTAGATTTTAGGTAGTTTTTAGATTGTATATTATAATTAGATTTTGTAATTTCAAGTATTGAAGAGCAAATCATGTATCCGATCATCTCCATGTGCTGTTCATTGTCTATGATGAATTAAATCATCCATAATCTAGGAGGTGGGAGGTAACTTGTATCGAATTTATGTTTTGATTCTTATATATATGATCATTCAATTCTTGTTGATTGTGTTGTTTATCAATCCCTATATTATTTTGCTTTGAACAAATGAATGTAATCGCAAATAATAAAGGCTTAGAGGTGCGGATAACTGCATGACCAATGTGCATATGTCGCATACATCGGCTCACCAACACAATAAATTGGACCTATCGATGCACGAGTGATAAGTTAAGTTAGACCAGTTCTTACATGATCTAGGTGACAGATAGATCATAAATCTAGGTGACAGCTAGGTTTACAGTTCTTGTGCTTAGGATATAGAATGGATGAATTTTGCGGGGATGGAGGCTGAACCAATTGTTCAACAGACTATATCTATTTTTAGTGAACGAACCCAAGAATTTGAATGATGATTATTATGAATTGAACATAAAGAGGATACAAGTGAAATCCAGAATCCTAGATTTCCACCCACCATAAGATCTTCATATCTTTTATACTGCTAATTAGTTAAACATCTAAATATAGATAGTAGTTTAGAATAGAAATAAACATAAAACCCCCTTTAGATTAATAATTTGCTATCAATAAATTGCACTGTTCGTGATCACTTGTCTCTGTGGGTTCGACCCTTGCTTCCAATACTATTCTATAATAGTTTTGTCCACTTGCAAGGAAAAAGATTAATTAAAACATCGATCAAGTTTTTGGCGCCACTGCCGGGGACAAGCTAGTTCACGTAGTTAGTTTGTTGGTAGCGTAGTTTTTAATTTAATTTAGTTTTTAGTTTAATTTTCAGTTTTTATAAAAAAAAAAGATTTTATTTTGTTTTTAATAGTCAGTTGTTATTAATATTGCTTTAAATTATTTTTATGCACGGTCGTCGATCTTTGAATCCTAAATTGGTAGACTTGAATCAAGACTGTTGATTCTTATGTTAAATTTATATCTGATCAGTACATTACATTAGTTTTATACTTCAGTGGCTAATCGGGCTGCGTATCGATTAGCGTGGCAACTGTGTATAGAACTTTGCCTTGTATAGTTTTTGTAGGACTTTTCGTGTTCGTGGAAGACCCTTTCTCGGCTTCACCTTGGAAGACTGCTCAAAGCTTAAGATCGGTAGACCTCGTGTCGGTGATCTCGCTTCTACGTGTCCTCTCCAATGAAGCTAGGCTGGATTAATTCAAACTTAATTCCATATATTATTTGAATTAATCCAAGTCATTCTCGACATGTCAAGCCGAAAGCAACTTTCCGAAAAGCAGAATACTTTTCGCCCCGAATAAAGGAAAGCTAAGCGCAGCGAGAAAGCGGTGCCCCTACTTTCTCGCATCTCTCGATCCGACACCAAATCGCCCACCTTTTGAAGATCTCGAAATGATTATCTGCTCTAGATATCTCGTGAAGACGAAATTCTCGACTGACAAACCCCATGCATTTAATGCATTTTTGAAAAGAGCTGTTGAAGTCTTCGCCCTCTCCAACGGATTCTTTGAGATGCACTGCTATAAATACGCCATTGAAGATCGGAACAGTAGACAACCGCTACGTAATCAATCGAACTCTTAAAGAATTGCTCAATCTTCAAACTCCAAGTCTTTCAGCCTCATGCATTCAATAGATCCTAACATCAGATCTAGAAGTCCTCGTCAACAACAAGAAGTCGCTTCATCAACATTTATTGCTTTATTCTTCTTGTTGTTAACTTCCATTAACTATATTTGCATCTAATTAAATATCTTGTATTTACAGATATTTAATTCCCTAGACCCAAACACAAGTCAATATTTTGTACACGATCCATTAGGGATATTCTTTGTAATTGATCTAAGTGGAAAACATAGTGCACAATTTAAATCCAAGGTTGACTGCCTTGGTGGTGGACGTAGCACTCATTATAGTGTGAACCATCCCAAAATACTTGTGTTATTTCCTACCGTCTGCGTCTATTTATTTGAACTGCTTAGTTTCATTGTTTATATTATCCATTTCAAACAGAACTTAAGTAATCTGTAAAAGGTCTACGGTAGTCCTTATCGGCAGACTGGAACAATTTTCTTGAAGGTCTTCCGCTACTTGACTTTTTCATTTATTGCAAGTAACTTTCAAGGAACTTACTTAAAAGTTTTAAAGTGTTAATAAGCTATTCAACCCCCCTTCTAGCTTATTATTGTGCTCATTGGGACCCACAATTGGTATCAGAGCCTTACTCTTCGAAAACAAGTTTTTCCAAGATTAAACTCTTGAGAGATACGACATAATGGCACAAACACACTATATGCCGCCTACATCTAATGCTAACCACGCCCCAATATTGGACGAAGGTCATTTTGATGTATGGAAGGATAAAGTAATGAGATTCATGAACTCTATTGACAACAAGTTATGGAAATGTGTCACCGCAGTCAACATGTACCAATGAAGGCAAATCTTCTAGCCTCCATCGCTGGAACCCCGAAGTTCAAAAGAAGAATCGAATGGACAGAGGACGATAGAAAGGCTGGTAGAACTTGACAAAGAAAGCAATCAATATAATCACCAACTCTCTAGACACAAGCACCTACCAAAGTGATTCGATGTACAACTCGCTTGAAAGAGATGTGTGAAGCTCTTGTAGAATACTTGGAAGGAGACCAAGACACAAGAGACAACAGTAAAATATACATACATCCAGCGGTTTGATTCTTTCAAAAGGATCCTAAGGAAACCTTGAGACAAGCATACGATCGATTCAAGTGAGGTAATAAATAGTTGCTTTTCTCTTGGTAAAACGTATGACAAAAAGGAAATGAACATGAGGTTTCTAGGCTCTAGGTAGCTTATGGCATGTGAAGACCACGGCTATGAAAGAATCTAAGAACTTAAACGAGATGACTCTTCGTAGTCTCTACGCAAGTTTAAAGGTTTATGAACTTGAAGTTAATCAAGCTCTAGAGCAAGACAAACGCTCGTAACTCGTGTCTCTGCCACCATGGTCCAAGAAGAAATCATTGTTGAAAACAAACCTTCTACTTCTTCCAAGTGAAAATGATTTTTTATCCGATGAACAATTTGCTATGTTTGTTAAACGCTTTTCAAAAATTTGCAAAATATGGAAGGAAGAACACTCACCAACAACTTTCAGAAGATTGGTGAAAGCTCATCTAAGGAAGAGCTTGTGTGTTATAACCGTAGAAAACCTGGTCATTTTGCCTCAAAATGTCCTAAGCCAAAATTTGAAGCATATCGAAAACCCACTTTTAGAAAATTTCAAAACAAAAAGGGTATGTTGGTTTAAGACATAGAAGACAAACAAAGGTTGCTACATGGTTTGAGACCGATTCTAAGAGGAGGAAGAGGATTGTGAGCAAGCTAACATATGCTTAATAGCTCATGATTCATGTCCTACCTATGACTCACGAAAATGAAGTTGTAGTTTCACCAAGTCCCTTGGACAAAAATGAAACCAATGGTGATAGTTTCAAGAAGGAAGAACTTCTCAAGGATAATCGGGATATGCTTGAAGAATTTAATTCCTTTAGAGTAGCCTATGTTAAATCGGCCAAGAACTCGTGAGAAACTCACACGGTGACAGAAATCTTTGATGGTGAGATTCAAACTCTCAATAGCCGCCAACAAGAGAGTATCAAATCAAGGAAGAAAACAAATTTCTCCATGACAAAATTGATAGCCTGACCGAGCACATCAAAGGACTTGACCTAGAGAAAATTGCCTTGCAAAAGACAATTGACTGGAATAGCTCCAAGGATGCATTTGAAGAAATCCTTTCAAGCCAAAAATCTAGCAATGATAAAGCAGCATAGGATATTCGATGTGTCTCTTCCGACAATCTCTTCACCAAAGAGAAAGGTGAATCCTCTCGAAACCGCTAATGATATATCTTTCTCTAAACGTACATTTGGAAATATAGGGAAACAAGGCCTTGGTTATTCAAGTGTTCCCTTACGCTACTCCTAAAGCTCTAAAAGGAAAAGCCAAATGAATGATTCAAATGAGAAACCCGAGAAGTGCAATCTGAGAGTGAAGTCTACCCAAGAATCCATCATGCCAAGTGCAAAGTCCTACTCTCTAGAACATCAAGTTTGTCTATGAAACAGCAAAGTCGCTTTTTACCTCGGTAAACTTAAAGGTATCCTACCGAATCCCGAAAGGTTTTCAACATAAAAGCTAAAGCTAAGTCCGTTGGTAACCTACCTAGGAAGATTCGAAAGAAACCAATTAAGTCTACCGTCAACAAGCAAGTCGAACCAAAAATGGATGTCAAGAAAGGGAATAATCATAAGCACTCTTCAGCTGAAGACTCTAACAGCTCTCTATGGACTTTCCATTTATGTCATTCTTGCCATTGCTTAGGCCATCCGGCACCGAATGCTGCTAAGGTTCACCCAAGATCACGAGAGACCTAGTTCTCTCGAGGTCAAGAGATATGGGTTGCAAAAGGTTGCTTAATCCTTAGGACCCATATAAAGGGTACCTTGTTTTGCTTTAACTCTTTTAGAATGCTTCATGGCTATAGAATCGAGTGCAAAAGGCAAAACACAAAGCGGGCCCCAACTTTGGACCATATTGCAATTCGACCCAGAAACTTTGGTTCATCTATTTTGGCCACCCTACTTTAGTTACATTTAGCAAGCCCCATTTTTTGGATGGCCGTTAGATTTCGCCCGTTAAATCATGTTAAATGTCTATTTTACCCTGTAAATATCAATAAAAGAACAATTATATTTAAAAGGGGTGAAAATGTAAATAATATAATTTGTGTGTTTGGATACATTCATCTTCATCTCTTACACACAAACACGATATGTTTTGGATCGGCATTAGCGATTCACGAGATCTCACACACACAGCATCTCTCAAGCGAGAGATCTCACAAACAGATCTCACACACACATCTCTCTCGCACAAACAGGCTCTTGATTAGCAGTTCATCTTCATCTCTCCGCTCCGCTCTCTCTCTCCCCTTCAACAAAACCAACCCCCAAATTCCACCACCACTAATCTCACTTTCGACTTCCCGTCGTTTTATCAAACCCTAACGGCCCCTCCACCTCACCGTAAGATGAAAAACAATCTCTCCCAGACATATAAATGCGACACATTTGCAACATAAATCTTCCTTGATTCCACCACCGCTGCGAGTCATTTCCGGACCCGTCATAATCGGTGAAGCAAGGCTGCGTGGCGGGTATTCGGCCAATCAATTTTCTTGCTCGGCTCGCTTCGGTGACTGACAAATCACCATCAATGTGCTTAGCGTCACAAATCCGTAACCTTTATTTTTGGGTCGCCTTATCGAGAATTACGACTACTTCATCTAGATCGTCGTAGGCGGCGAACAGATTAAGGAGGTTCTCGGTAGTGGTTATGGGTAGGCGGTGAACAGATCCAGTTGGCGGGATCGGCGGCGGCGAAGGAGGACGGTAGCAGCGGAGGTTATGGGTGGGATTTGAGAGAGAAAGCGAGAGGGAGATGGGGTTTCCGTTGGGTGGGTCATGGTTTGGAGTTGGATCGAGCAGCGTCAAGTAACCAATACAGTTAGCGAGATCGAAGGAGGACAGTAGCAATGGAGGTTATGGTGGGATTTGAGAGAGAAAGTGAGAGAGCGAGATGAGGAACATATCGGATATGTGTTTGTGTGAGAGAGAGAGAGAGATGAAGATGACTAGATCTTTAACCCCCAAATTGTATTATTTACAATTTGACCCCTTTTTAAAAATAATTGTTTCTCTATTGATATTTATAGGGGTAAAATAGACATTTAACATGACTTAACGACTAAATCTAACGGCCATCCAAAAAATGGGCTCTTTTGCAACTAGACTAAAGTAGGGTGGCCAAAATAGATGAACCAAAGTTTCGGTGGCCGAATTGCAATATGGTCCAAAGTTGGGTGGCTGTTTGTGTGTTTTGCCAATCGAGAAAACAAAGACATCGGTACCTAGGCGTGGGTCATTCAAGGCACATGGTGGGAGCAAGTCTTCTTCTACGAATATAGGCTGAAGCAAAAGGACCCACGGTTATTTTCGGAGACAATGCAAGAGGAAAGACAATTGGATATGGCTCGAATTACTAGAGGAAGTCTCTCCATCAACAAAGTTTCTCTAGTAAGTGGTTTAAAGCACAATCTTCTCGAGCATATCACAGTGCGACAAAGGACTTCTATGCCAATTCAATTCAAACCGGTGCCTCATCAAAGACAAGTGAATCGTGCTCTACAATACCGACCGGCAATAGACAAGGAAGCGTCTATGTCGTGGACTTAAATCTTCTAGGGAGATTCTCAAACCCGTGTCTAGTAGCCAACAATGTTCGTGACAACGGTGGCTTTGGCACAAGCGTCTCGATCACCTCAACTTCAAGCACCTCTCCAAGCTTTCCAAAAATGGGCTTGTCGAGGTCTACCTACGGTGTGCCGATCATGACGAGTTGTAAAGCTTGTCAACTAGGAAAACTTTCCAAGTCTTCCTTCAAAAGAAAGTCTGTTTTATCAACAAACGGACCTCTTCAACTTTCATATGGATCTCTTTGGACCTATTACTCGATTTCGGGAGACAAGTACACACTTGTAGTAGTTGATGACTACTCTAGATTCACTTGGATTGAAACTATGACATCTAAAGATGAAACGTATGATCTAGTCAATGCACTTTTAGAAGACTTCAAACTCAAAAGCTTGAAGACATTTGTGACATAAGATCGGACAACGACCGAATTCAAAAACAATGGTGTAGAAAATGCTTGTGATGACCATGGGATCGGCCACAACTTCTCTCGCCGGTACTCCTCAACAAAATGGTGTAGTTGAGCGGAAGAACGAACAACGATTGAGCGGCTAGAACAATCTTTGGCGAAGCTAAACTTCCGAAGTATTTACAGGCGAAGCGATCAACACTTGCTTGTTTTACCCATAATAGATCACCCGTAAACAAGTTTCATAATAAAACTCCATATGAAATATGGAGAGGAAGATCCCAAACATTGGATTTCTTAAAATCTTCGGTTGTAAATGTTTTATTCTTTATAATGGAAAAGAGTATAGAGGAAAATTTGATGCAAAATCGACGAAGGAATTTTTCTGGGTATTCCAAACATTCAAAAGCATTTCGCATTTTCGAAGAAATCTAACTTAAAAATCTTAGAATCGTGCATGTTTCTTTTGATGAATATGACTTGTTAGAGCCTAGAATGGCTCGAACGTTGCTAATGATTCGATAATGATGAGACAGTACAAATACAAAGAGCATCTACTTCCAATCCTTATCGAAAACGGCAACCAGATCCCACCAATACCGTAACCCTTCACCGGTAGAAGAGACCTCTACCGAGATACCGATAACAACTCATCTGCTGACCACGAACCCATCTCTTCTGCTTTTACCCCAAGCACCTTTACTGATCTCTCATCCTTCTTGTTCACCGAGAAAATGAAAGTTTTGAAGACTCTATTTCTTCGAACAGATTTTGGTGAATCTCCTTCTCAACCAACTCCATAATTCTTAAGGGAAGAATCCACCGAAGTGATCTTCCTCCAACTATTGAAGCAAGAGATCATCCCATTTCTCAAATCATTGGTGATCTCAATACAGGAGTTCGTGCGAGAAATAAGGTTCGAGAAGAAACTTTGTTTGCCTATGCATTTGTATCGAACTCGAACCAAAGAAGATTGATGAAGCTATCGAAGATCATAAGCTGGATTGAAGCTATGCAAGAAGAGCTGAACCGGTTTGAAAGATGTAAGGTGTGGAGCTTAGTTCAAAGGCCGATCATCCGATCATCGGCACCAAGTGGGTATTCGAAATAAAAGAGATGAAGATGGAAATGTCACGAAACAAAGCTAGATTGGTTGCTCGGGGCTACCGACAGAAGAAGGAATTGACTTTGATGAAACATTTGCTCCTGTTGCTAGACTAGAAGCAATCGAGAATCTTTCTAGCTTATGCCTCGCTCATGGACTTCAAAGTGTATCGGATGGATGTTAAGAGTGCCTTTCGAATGGTGATCTTCAAGAAATCGATCGTGGAGCGACCTCCAGATTTGTCATCTCGGACAAAGCCGGACCACGTCTACCGACTCAAGAAAGCTCTCTCGGCTGAAGCAAGCTCCTAGAGCTTAGTATGAAACTCTATCCAAGTTCTTAATTGAACAAGGATTCGTGAGAGGAAGAATCGACACTACTTTATTCATCCTCAAGCACAAAGGCCATTCTCTTACTCGGTACAAATTTATGTGGACGACATCATCTTTGGATCAACTAACCAAAGCACATTGCAAAAGATTCGAGAAGTCGATGCAAAGCAAGTTCGAGATGAGCATGATGGGTGAACTTACCTATTTTCTAGGACCGCAGATACAATGGACTTTCAGACGGAATCTTCATCACCAAACCAAATATGCAAAGGAACTAATCAAGAAGTTTGGTCTTGATTCAGCCAAAGGATTTGAAACTCCAATGTCTACCGACTGCCATCTTGACAAAGATGAAAAGGGAAAGCAAGAGAACATGACCAAGTATCGAGGAATCATAGGTTCACTTCTTTACCTTCGCTAGTAGACGACATTATGTTTCTTTGTTTGTGTTTGTGCTAGATTTCAGATCCAAAGGAGTCACATTTGCTTCCGCCAAACGTATCATCGATATGTTTCAAAAACAACAAATCTAGGCATCGGTATTCAAAATCCAACAACTTCAATCTAGTTGGATACTCGGATGCAGATTATGCGGCAAAGTGAGCGAGAAAAGCACAGTGGGACTTGTCAATTTCTTGGAAAGCAGACTCGTCTCATGGTCTTGCAAGAAACAAGGATCGGTGGCAAACTCAACCACGGCGAGAATATATTCTTTGCAAGCATTGCTCTCAACTACTATGGATGAAGCAACAACTAGTGGACTACAACATCAAGGCCGAAAAGCGCCCAATCATGTGTGACAACACATCAGCTATCTCGATCCTCCAAAAATCGATGTGATGCATTCAAAGACAAAGCACATTGATATTCGTTATCATTTTCTCAAAGATCATGTGGAAAAAGGTAACATCGATGCGGAATATGTTCCAAGCGAGCATCAATTGCGGACATTCTCACAAAACCACTGGATGCCACCAGGTTTGCTTATTTAAGGAGAAATCTTGGTATGATTGATCCTACTGCTTAATTTTAAAAAAAATTCTTAATGTTTCTTTCATACCGGTAGACCCAGTATTAGTCTAATCGGAAGATGTAAGTTCTCCTTTACCGGAAGACTTAAAGGTTAGTACTCTTACTTAGTCTATTTCTGCTAAAGAGGTTTCTAAAGCAATAAAAGGGGTCAAGGACGAAATTTGGTACTTAAGAAAATATCTTAAGTTCCCGCTTTTTCAAAACTGATATTTTCTCGCCTTTAAATAGTCCTCGAACCACTACAACAAATTATGTCTTTCGAGGCTCTTAAAAGTGCCTCGATAGGTACCCTATTGAGGCTTTTTGAACCTGGAGGCACTTGATCCAAGTGTCGCCTGTTTTGAAGCCCCAATAGACTATTGAGGCTTTTTCAAGTGCTTTAACAAAATAACATAATGAGGCTCATGTAAAAGCCTCAATATATTTTCAATAGTATCACTTACAAGTGTCCCGTAAAGTTATTCAAAATGTGAAAAGTTAACTATTGTAACTCTTACAAGTGTCGCTTAAAAAAATTCAAACTGTATTAACTACCATCAAATGCCTCAATAGAACTACTAAAACGACACCTAAAAGTGCCTCAATAGCTAATTTGTAGAGGCTCTTCTATGGTTTGGTATTAAAGTACTTCAAAATGCCTCATTAGCTAATCTATAATGGTTGTTTTGACACTAGCTATTATGACACTTCAAAAGGCATTATTTAGTAATATTCAAACAACTAAAAAGAGCCCTTAAAGGGTAATAATTAACATCCCTGCTCATCAATTTATTTTAATGCTACTGTAATTCTATATTTAAACAAAATATAAAAAAATAATGAAAAGTATAATAACAAGCACAAATAATTGTCAAAGGCTATCATAAATTAATCACCAAGACTTTAATTACATTCTTAGAGGCCAAGTATAATTAAAGCATATCAAAATAAAACTAACCATTCATAGTCGGTATCACATGAGCAAAAATAATATAACACACTAATACAACATATGTCATTCATCCTAACTAATCTATGATGTTCTCCACGTAGAGTATTTTGAGATTGCAACTAGCTTGAGTCAAAATCCAGCTGTGTTACCTATAAAATTTATAAATTTAATTAGTAGAAGTAAAAATATGACATACATACACACATTATAACAATTAATGGCTTAAGTAATACACACATACCAATGATAAAGGTCAAGCTATATGTGCTCCAATCGCATCTCCAATTGTTGTAAAAAAATTCATAGGACCTTATTAACTCTTCATTTCATTCCACGGGGACTCGAATGGATACTTCACATCAATTACAACCTAAATCTGCACCTCCCACTTGTGTTTTTGGATCAATACTAGAGATGATTCCCTTGGCAACAATTGGTCTAAATTTATTATACTTTTAAGAGATACTATTGCACCAACCTAAAAAAAAATCTCAATCAAAAGAATATTAACAAACAACCATGTATCCTCATATGTGGTTTTTTGCCTTCATCTAATAACACAACATAGTACAGGGTTAGTCTCATTACAAAAGATTATGCATTATGTGGTTCAAACTTTTCCCAGTTTTTGTCTAGTTACATCTGAACCCTTAACAACTTAACAACGGGATATTGCTTAAATTACAGTTGCTTATGTACCTAGTTCACTCCAAACCAGGTTTAATCTTTTTCATGTTGTTTTGGTGAGATAGTGTATTGAATATAGTTTTGTGTTCACTTGGGCATACTTAATAACATGATCTTAAGACTGGCCGTAAGTACCACAAGTACCAGTAATCATTGAACAAACTAATTTGCTCAACATAGGTTCTTGATCAGATGGTAAATGATTTAACATCAAGCGTTAAAAGATGGAGGGTTGATGTGGAATATTTTACCTGCGATAATGAGAAAGATCCAAGGAGAGTGCAGGAAACTGCAATTATCAAGCTCCAAAACCTGCATAAGTGAAACATATAACATGTAATTATCTAGCTACATGACTTTAGTAAATTATTAATAAACACACTAATTGAGGAAAATGTTTAATTTAAATTTCTAAATGTGATGATCATTTGGAGGTGCAGGGATTACTGAGCTAAAAGACAACGGACGCTTAGGATCAAATAAGAATTCATGTTACATCACACAAGGGCTTAAACAAGCCGAGTTGTCGCCAACTCCATATATTCAAACTCAACTTTGTCGATATAGCAAATAAAGGGATATATGTTGAATTCACAATAGAAGCCAAGCCAATTTTCAAGCTTCTAATTAAAATAACTCATTGAGGGGCAAATTTTTATAAAAACGAGGGGAGGATCTCATTTAGAGATGGAGGAAATATTGACCAAAAAGTTAATTTCTTAGGATAAAAAAGGAGCTCAAGTTACATGAGACATGAGCTAAAACATGAAGAAAGTACCAGCTTCGGACATTTGAACTTAGCTATTTTGTTTATGGCAAGCTCCATCAAGGGACCTAAGTTCATGATACATATCTAGGCACCAAAATTTCTAAAATGGGAGGCTTACTAAAGGGGTCAAACGGGTTGAGCAACCCAAGTCTAAAAGAGGTTGTTAAGAGGGTGGTTACGGGAATAGGGTTGTTTATAAACGAGGGCGTGGGCTGGATTAGTAAGTCAGGAGGTTGATTAAGGGAGCTAGCTTGTGTTGGGGTAATGGAGATCATGGTTCGGCAATAGAGACCAAGAGGGTTCAAGGTAGTGTGGGCTTCACAAATTGCAAGAATCAAACTCAAAGGTAACCTCCTTTGAAAAGGGGGTGGATGTATTCAAGTAGAATAGATAATGGCCCATAATGAAGTCGAACATGGGGATTTGTTACCCCACAAATCTTATGTTTCCAAGGTATGTAACATTACTATTCTGATTATTGTTCTTGGATAGATTTCTATAGTGATTTGCATGAGGTGGAGAAAAAAGGGCTGTTGTTGGATTAATTGTGAAATAGGGAACAAATGTTTGGCACACGGGATTGGACTATAACATGGGTCACGGCTTGAGAAGTTTTGGAGTGGCTAGTAATCGGCCCCTGGAAGGAAGGAAGGAGACGGCTACTTCGAAGGAAGCAAGGTTGTTTCTATTATGTTTCTTTTAATTTGGGTTTGTTTATTTAATCCCAAAAACAAGTCAGTCATGTTTTTCCCTTTTTTAGGTAGGAGTTAATTCCGTCTTTTGTATTTCTTTTGTTAGGATTATTTTCATAATTTAGTTTACAATTTCTTTGCCTCGTAAGTAGGCTAGCTCCAATGGATTGTACTGAGACATTACAGTAAAACAATCACCTCTCACCTACCAATGAACAAATAAGTTCAAACAGTTTGTGTTTTCCATACAGAATACAACTAACTAATATAGCTAACATTTTCATCACGAGACTTTATAAAACCAATCACTTTTACAACTCCACTACAAACACCATTTGCGACAAATTCCAATAATCTAACCAATGTGAGGCACTAGTACTACCTGAGGGCCGAGATGTCCTCCAGTTCTTACTGGGAATTCATGACAAACCAAAAAGAAAAATTAGGAGTTGGAACATGCTATCAAACTGATGACAGTATCAGAAGATCATCCTATTTCAAAAAAAAAAAAAAAAATCTTGAACTGAAACTATTTAACTTCTTTTTTTTGGGTAGAAAAAAAACCTTCTTACTTTTTGACACAAACACACCCACATAAATAAAAAAACGCATGATTGTTATATATATCAAATCATATAAGTAAATTGAGAACCGGAATGTATCATCATAGAGTGAGATTGCATTTCGAGAAGTTCATGATTCTGTGAAAACTCGAGGAACACATCTATTCAATAAACTCATGAAATCAGACATTGCAAGATTTTCTCATGTAACTGTAACAGAAAAATTTCTCATTGCAAGAACACACAATAATGCTAAATTTACATCAAACATTTGCATAGAATTTGACTCTTCAAAATCATACTGTCATTTCTTTTGGTGATTATATGAGTATTTAATTTAAATACAGCAGTATTTGTATACCTGTGAGACAGCGAAGGAGAAGGAGTTGGATTGCGACTCGCAAGAAATTTCAGTGCGGATCTGGTTGACAAATAGCTTTCCCATGCTCACGGTACCCAACTTTGTGAGATGAAGGCCATACAATACAGCTCCGGTGTAGAGAAGGAAGCCCGAGTGGGGCGTGAAAAGATATGAGCATTATATTCTCAGGTATTTAATGGAGGTATTGAAGTGATTTTCATGAACATATGAATAGAATTGTCATAGTATGTCAAGAATATTCCGCGTATTTTTTGGTAGAACATAAGTCCCTTAATTAGCCGGGAGGATTTGAAAATAGAATTTCATAGCCATGTGGGATTCATCTATCTAATCTAATATAATCTAATCTAACTCTACTATAAAAGTCTAGGTTGTCTCTTGGAACTTAATGTATGGGCAAACCTACCCCTTAACTAAATACATCATCCATCATTTAATTAAGGAAGTTTGATTTTGATAATCAAACTAATTTTCCAGGAGAGGCTTTGAGGAGAGGCGGGACAAGACGTTGAAGTTTCGAGGTAAGCTTAAGCTAATTTTCTTTTAATCGCCTGATTATAGTTTAAAAGAGAATCTGTCATCCCTTTCGATTTTAATTAATCATCAACATGATAATGCATCTTATAAAACTCAAGGCAGTAATCCTCTTGAAGAACTTCTGTAATGAAAGAATTGAAAATTAGACAAGCGAATTTAATTTTGTAACATGGAAAATCTGTCATGGAAAATCAAGAAAAAGGTTTAGGTGTAAGGCAGGGAGAAAAGGGTCAATCGAGAAATTGGTTTAGATTTGGGGCTAAAAGAAAGTGATGAAATGGTGTTAGCCGCTTTTGTGAAGGAACATGAAGATGGAAGTATTGATTTTTGTTTGTTGCAAAGTGAAATGAAGATGGAGGGTCTGTTGAAGGAAGGAGAAGATGTAAAAATGAGTAGTGCAGATAATGATGATGATGGGAAAGAATTGAAAATTAGACAAGCAAATTTAATTTCGGAACATGGAAAATCAAGAAAAAGTTTAGGTGCAAGGCAGGGAGAAAAGGATGTGGTGCTTGAGCAAGCAGATTCTGCAAAGCAGGATGGCGCTATAATTGATGTCGACGTAAGCAGTTCTGGTTATTATTATGGAGAATCCATCACTTTCATCTCAAATCCATTTTGTTTTTTCATAGAAATGGATCGTATTGTCTAGCTCTTCAAGCTTCTTGACCAACTTCTGCTCCTTCAATTGAGCACTTATCCAAGCTTCTTCTCTTGCTGCATAAACTGCTTAACTTGGTCTCCAATCACTGCTCGTTGGTGATCCACATACCTCTGCAACTTACCATAGCAGTAGCCCCCAATGTCAGGAGAAGAAAGACCCTACACTTCCAAACAGAAGGAAATAGACTTATCCCTGAAATTTCTGGAATTTCGCTCCATATCAATAAGTTAAAGAATCCCGAAAATACTTCACTCCTTTAGGGTATTCTCTGATCCTGTGAGTAGGAGGGCATTTTTTGTGGTAAAATATTGTTTGTAGTTTGTATATATTCAATCTTTAGTTCTTATACTATGGCGTGTTTGTTATCAGACACATTTTGGAGAGCACGAGAGAGGCGGCTGAGCAAAGGCAAGCAAGGAGAGGCAGAGCAAGGTGTTGAATTTCGAGGTAATCAAGTATGCTCATCGAAGTCCAATTCTCCGATGAATAATCCAAGTGGCTCAATTTCATTCTTGAATGATTACAAAATTATAAAACAGCTATAATATGTTCATGATCTATATTCCCACTCTTTGAAGAAGGGAAATGGATGCTTTTCCGGTTTTAGCATCACCGGTCACTGATTTCTTCTTGCATCTTCATTTCAGGCCCTCGGCAAGTAATCCATCCAGCCAAATTTGACTGCTTTTGAGCAGTAGTGGATAGCAGAAGGTATACATTTCTATTTTAAAAGAAGGCTAATTGATATTTCTAAGACTCTTGTGCCTGTGCATGATTATCATCTCATTTTCCTCAATATGTTTCTGGTCATCATCATAAATCTTGGCTTCTCCCTAAATGTTCCAACACTTTCTACTTAATTAGGATTGAACATACTAATTCTAAGCAGGTTCTACTAAAAGAATCCTAAGTTCAGGACATGAATAAGGAGGCCTCTTCAATGAATAAGAAGAGGGCAAGGGTCAGATATGATCTAAGGATGTGGGCGTGCGTATCCTTAGGCTCCATCTAAATCTTAGGAATCTTATGCAGGAAAATAGTTCTAGGAAAAATTATGGTAAATTGAAGTGAAGGAAAAGATGATACTTGGAAAGTTATTTTCCAGATTGTGTTTGTTTAACAGGAAAAAGTAACCATTTTTCCCGCAACCCAAAAAACTGTTAAAATAGCGCACAATTTTCTTGTACCATCCCAATGCCAAAAATGTAGAACAATAGGTCCCCCCACCTTTTCCTTTCCTTTCCCGCACTTCCGAACATTAAAGAACACCCTTAGGGCAGAGAAATTCCCACACGGTGTAGTTAGAACAGGTTCTACGGCACTCCAATTATACCAAGCTAGCTAGTGTCAAAGGAAGGTGGTTAGTCGAGGCCCAACACCGGGATTGGTGCTCGAATATGACAGGAGAGCATAACCAGTTTTCTTCGTTTAGCTACGTTCAACTGGAAAATAAGGTGTCTATTTTCTGCATGATAGAGAATATGATTGACACATGAACCTCCCCTGGACTCCACGGGCGATGGCTTAATCACCTTAGCAGTTTGATTTAAGTAATCTTTTTGGGTTGAATGTCTGCGTTTGCCTAGAATCTTATACCACCATCACAAACCCGAATTATTTTTTGCCATTGGTTTCGGTCCAATGAAATCATCACAAAATCATTGGAGAACCACACTCACCAACATCATTCTCGACTATTGCATTCCATGCTAATTTAGGTTTTCTCTACTTCTAACAAAATTGTTCATTTTTTATTAGATCACACATAGTAACTTGGGATAATGGGTATAGTTGTATATGTCCAAGCCATCTCAAGATATTCTCTATGTCTGCAATTATCTCCAACTAGGGCTGCTTCTATTGCCACAATTATGTTGATCCCAAGTGTTGGATACAATCCACATTTCCAATGGTAGGTCTCTATCCCTAAAATGATTTACTTTCAAATCAGGACCAACTGAGTGGAAGTAAGGGAGTCCATCAAATACGTAAATCTTTATATATGTTAATGCAGTAAACAACAACCATGGAACAAGTGTATCAATAAGAAGAAATGCCAACGTTGAATACATGCATAGTTGTACAGTTGTGTTATCCATAATCATATATTGATCCCATTATACAGATTACAACCAATATATCCTGAACATAATATTGCCCAACAAAAAAAAATAATTGACACAAATTTCCTCAACCACTATGCTACACTACATGCAAAGGTCCAGGGTTAAGGGAATGCAAAAGAGAATTACAACAAATCATAATAAGAAGTGCATTGTCTCATCATGGTTAATAATGGTTTAACAACAACAACAAAAAAACGACTACTCATTTGAAGGCAAGCAGGCTGATTTGGTCGACTTACAATGGTGGAAGAGCATATCAAGCTCATACATAGTTGGCCTCGTTTTATGGTTGATTGAACCCTTTTTCTTAACCATGTGCTCAGACTGGCCTCGAAATGGCTGAGGTAGACATTAGTTAGTTCCATGGGGGACAACTTCTACATTCTTGTCTTTCTCAAAAACTAGAAATCTCAAAACCTGTGATCAGATTATATTGATCCTCTCAGGCCAATAAAAATACATGTTAAGAGAGTTCACACCAACAAAAGTATCTCCATATGAACCACAATTAGTCAACTACTTCAACCTTTCTATCTTTACAGAAACCAAACCATATGCATGGTAGTACTCCTAACTTCTACGACAAACCAAAATAAAACACAAACAGTAGGCACACACAATCAAACATAGGGATTCACTCACACAGACTCAAAAATCAAGTAACATAAGTTTGTGAACTAGGGCGCATTAGTGTAAGCTAGGTTATGGCACAAATTAGGGGAGAATAGAGAAAGAATACGAGAGGGAGAGAGAGGTTCTTACCAAAGGGATTCCAAAACAAGTAATTGAATGATAGACAGAGTTGCTCAATAGAAGGGATCTCATAACAGCCCTAGCAACGAGATCGCACGAAGACAAAGTACCTGTACTTTGGGAAAATTAACTGGTTGTTAAAAACTAGGGCACAATAGTGCAAGCTAGGTTAGGGCACAAATCAGGGGAGAATAGAGAAGGAATACGAGAGGGAGAGAGAGAGGTTCTTACCAAAGGGATTCGCAGCTACATCAGAAATTGCACGAAGAGAGTGAGGGAGAGAGAGACGTAGGCCAAGAAAATGTCTCCCCCTGTTGCAAAAAGTCTTTCTTCGAAATCATACTAAACGGGTCAGCCCTCCCTCTCCCCTTTCTTTTAGAAAAATGAAAATCCTGAAAGATGGACCTAGTTGTACTTGAAAGCTTTCATAAAGGATCTTCAATCAATATAGGTTAGTTTGAAGAGAGAAACTGCAAATTATAGATAGAGAGATGAAGATAGGAACTTACAGCACCAGCAAAATCAAAACCCCCATTTTTGAATTGAAGAAGAAAGATGAAGCGAGACATTGCTGTTGGTATCGGTGGAAACCGGAAAGGGCAGGGAGAAGAGAAGAAAACGACTGAGAATTGGGGGAAAATAACTAGTGCGGGAAAGGGGAAAAGTAAGAAGTGCGGGAAAGGGAAAAAGTTTGTGCGCCAAAGGAAAACAAAACGCGTTTGTGAATCATCAAGGCGGCAACAAAAATTGGTGTGAAGTGCCTCTACACAATACTTAATTAAAGTAACACTTAAAAAGGCCCTAATAGGTTACTTTATTAGGCTTTTCAAAAAATAATATGGTATTTAGTAAAATGATACTTATAAAAGCCTCAAAAAATAACTTTACGAGGCATTTCAAAATAAAAATTGACAATTTGTAAAATGACACTTTTAAAAGCCCCGATAGATAGCTTTATGAGGCATTTTAAAAAGAGCCTCTTATAAAGTGTCACAAGTGTTCATTTTTCTTGTAGTGATTATGACCTACTTGGTTTGATGAGCCCTTTTATGATGGACTTGGTCCTTATTGGTTTATCCAAGTAAATATCTACTTGAGCATCTTGATTTGAGTCCAAATGGCGCTGCCTGGTCGCTTTTGTCGGCAATGGGACGATTCATAGCCTTTGGAAACATTCGCTATGAATCGCCGCATTGGTACCCTTTCTCCTCACTATTTGGCCGATAGTGGGATGTGGTCTCTTATTAGCGCCCCCTAGCCTGATATTGAGCTCCCATTTCTCATCCCAGGGTCGGATGAAGGTAACGAGGTACTCATTAAGAAAACTGATGAGTTGTGATCATTTGAGGATTGAAACCCAGATTATGATCATTTGAGGGTTGGACCCGTGGTTTGAATATTGAAGGGCTAGGCCCAGATCTTGGTTTTACGTGCTTAGGTATAAGCACTTATATGAAAGAAAACGTGCTATGTGGTTTATGAAGTTTATGTTACATGATGACTTAATACAAGTTTATTGTTGGTATGCTAGTATGATACCATGATTTTATATATGCTTGTGCATTATGCCATGCCACGACATGATATGCCATAATATTGCATTTAGTAACTTATTGGGTCATTATGACTCACTCCGTGTGTTTGTTTTCCTTAGTGTGTGCAGCGATCCCGTTAGTACACGTGGCGGCTTCGGATAGTGATTTCTAGAAGGTGGTCTTCGGGCTTTAAGCTTGGATTTATTATTATTATGTTATGTATCTGTGAGACACGAATGTAAAGTTATGTAGACTTTACTTGGGTAGATTATGTTAGTATTTTGTTATCGCATTATTTTGGTAGCCGACTTGTTTGGTCGAGCTGTTGTATCTCTTATGAGTTGTTCCTTTTTTTTATTCCGAGCATGCTTTAGCTCACTCATTCTAGTATTGTTGGTATTGTCATCTCCGACGACTTTAGTCGAGAGAAATTGATTTAGTTGTTAGTATTTTAATATCTTATCCGTCTAGTTGATTTATCTCTCCGGCATGTTGTAGCCGTTGAGTGGTTGTTTATCAGGTTGGTATTCTGTTGATTCGCCGGCCTTAGGTTGCCGATGGTTTGTTGTACGTGCGCAATGTTGCGCCACGCGAGTCATAGATTTGTCGAGAGATAGTCGCCTCTCCCCTTGTATTCCTTAGTTTATAATTATAGGCTTTGGTCCCACTTATGATTCGCTCGCATTTTAGTTTTTGGTTATTCGGTTTTGCCGTTATGGCTTTACATTCCTGTTTAGAGTTTGTTGGTTCAACTCTTGACTCGCACCACTACACTTAGCGGGTGCTTGTCCGTCTTTCAGCTTGTCCTTGACGGCACGACCTTGGGATTTCGCATTGAGTCCTGCCTGGGTCATTATATCGTGAGCTATAGGTTAGCTATTTCGCTGTGATAGGTTCCTTGGCCTAGTTTGGGTTGGGTTTATTGTTGAGTTATTAACGCCGAGTGTTCTTTGTAGGCGCTTTTATGTCGTGAACTTGGCGTGGAGCTAGTTCTAGTAGACCCTGCTCGGTACTCGTGGCAACGAGAGAGGGGAGAATGTTATGGATCCGCTTGTGACTCCTCAACGGATGTTTGGGATGGAAGACGATTCTATCATTCTTGCGAGATTCTTGAAGTTGAAACCTGAGAGCTTCGATGGAGGACCCGATGCTTCTAAAGCAGAACTTTGGATAGAGGGCATGGAGAAGATCTTTGCAAGCATGGGTTGTACGTCGAGAGAGATGGTGGCCCTAGCAGTTGTTTAAATTAATCGGTGCGGCCGACCATTGGTGGCATGTGTTACGAGATAGTTGGAGACACCATGGAGTGCCTCAAGTGTGGGAAAACTTCACGATGGAGTTTATGGCACGCTTTATTCCTAAAGTAGTTCGAAAGAAGAGAGCGAATTCATGGCGTTAGAACAAGGAGCTATGACGGTGGCTCAAGATTCAAGGTTCACGAGTTGGCTCGCTATTGTGGTTACTTGGTACCGATGAGGCTAGAAGACCCAACGGTTTGTGAAGGGCCTAAAGATGAAATATCGTAGGCGGCCCCGCTACAACTTACTTACACGAGTTGTGGATCGTGCGTATGCAATGGAGTTGGACATCGAGGAGTATGCTCAAAAGAGAGCCTCGAGTACTATTAGGGGCGATGATGGTAATAGAGGGCAGGCAGCACCTCAGAAAGTTAATCAAGAAATCACACGTACTGGTAGACGGAGTGATGTTCCTACCTCTAGTCGGAGACGACGAGGCGGCGAGTTGATATGTAATTTTTGTATGAGGACAGGACATGCCGAGAACGTATGTATGTCAGGGCAAGGCAGAAAGTGCTTTGCTTGTGGCGGTGATCATGTTCGTAGGATTGCCCGAAGATGAGAGTTAATCACCTGGGAGTACTAGTCAACAATCCAAAGGCTCCAAGAGATGGTGGACGGCCTAGAGTTTGAGGTCGTGCGCGCGTGGCGGTTGGCCATTGCGGGGTTTTGAGGCCTATCCGAAATAGGAAGGTATATTCTTGTATATATATACGTAAATTATACCGTTGCTACTATTACCGTTATTATGAGTACACGTTTTAATCGGTAGCTCATGTGCATTCATACATACATTATATGGTGTATTGTGTAATATTGGTTGTTTGCTCGATCGGGAATAATACCCCAATGTGAGATCGATATATGATATGGTTTGTTTTGTGGATTACCGGTAGGTAATCGCACGTGGTGTATGGATTCTTGTTTAGTCTATATATATAAGACTATGTTATATGTAGAGTTGTGTTTTTTTGGGATTACGTATAAAGGCCATAGTATGTATATATATGAAGTATGGATTGTATATTGATACTTATCGGTTTGGTATGATGTTTGTATATTCTGTAAAGATATGTTTTATGTAATGAATAATATGATATTATATTATTGTTAGGGTTACTATGCGAGTAGGATATACACTCGACTTGTGAGAAGGTTGAAGGTTGCGATTTAGAGGATAATCACGGCTGCACGGGAGAGAGTGACGCTTCACCGTGAGTATTGAGACGTTAACGTTGTGTTAGGATGCTTAGTGTATGCATTGGTTGTAGACTTGGTCTAGAGCTCAAGAAAGGATAGTTTTTCGAAGTATAGACGTTACGAGTATCGGTAGACGTGTTGGTTTCTTGTAAATCCTAGTGAATTATCTTGGTTGGGTATACTAGGTACACGAGTTTGGGGTAGCTATGATTGTTGTTTGCCAAGGTAATAGACCTTGTTACTTGGTCTGAATTTTTATTCAATTACGTGCATTAGTTGTAGGAAACACCTACTTGATGCATTACATTGTAGAATATTAAATTCTCATTCCATAATTATTATATCATGTTCATTCATCTCATTAGCATAGGAGACTGTTTGAAGGATGCTTAAAACTTTTTACTCATGAACCTTCGCATCCTTACGACGGAAACTTTTGAAGCTAATTCAGTAGGTACCCTGAATTGGTGAGCAAAAGGTATTCGTCGTTGGACTAGGATTGATAAGAATTAAGTTAGAAATTGACTATACCCGTTACCAAATGGTTTGGACTAAAATGGAATGAATTTTCAAAACACGTCATTAACGTGCTCTTATGTGTTATTACACGCGATTGGGAAATCGCAAGTGTGATTTACATGGTTTGAAATGCCAATTTGATTATCTTTGATTTGTTGGTAAATTGCTCCATAGGCAATTATTAATTCTTGTAACTTAGAATCTTTTGTGCTTGAATTTCATGATGTGCCCCGAAACAAATAGTTTCGGTAGTTGAATGTGTTCTTATGTTGAAGTTTGGGATTTTGCCTACATGATTGGCGTAATGTGTTCTTGTGTGTATTTGCGACTCAAGTATGAGTCATGTTATTTTCAATCGTAAGTGTTGATGTTGTTGTGTCTATCGAGAGTTCGTAGACTTTCGAATTTGGATTATTAGAGTTTAACCCTCGTGTATATTGTGGTGGTAGACTCAGAGATTCGAGTCTAGGTTGGTGGTTTTGAACTCGATGTATTGTGGTTTGTATCATGATTTAGAATTCGGGACGAATTCTTTTTAAGGTGGAGAGAGTGTGACACCCCGCTCCTTCGTTAGCTTGGTTTGCGTGCTATACTTGAACTTCTTCCTTTGTCGACTGTATGTTTGGTTTGCGAGAGGGTCTAGATATGTATGAGAGACCATATTAAGACCAAAACATTGTTAAGAGACTTCATATAGTTGTTGACTTTCTAAAGTCACAAGTCGTGACTCGACGATAGTCGGAATGCGACGCGATTGGGGGTTTACTTGCGTTTTGTGTTCGTGACCTCGGTTTGGGTCCTAGACCTCTTTAAGATGGTTTATTAACATGTTTAGATGCATTAGACTTCAAGTTGGAGGTGTTCCTTAAGTCTATCGATGATTTTGGAAGCTTTGGAGATACCGTTCGTCTCTATCGCATAGTTCGGGAATCGAGTCGCGTAATCGTCTCTCCTTAAAGGTCTCCCTTCATTGCTCGTTCGATTGCGAGTTCGTTTGTCGTTCCGGTTGCACGTTGTTGCACCGCTTCCCGGTTTCGCTCCGAGTTGTCTCTGGAGTTCTTCTGGTGTGTTTCGACTTGTTTTGAGTTGGGTTAGACCTTAGATGGTTGCCCATAAGTTTGGGACCATTTAGGACATGTTTAGACCAAGTTTTGAAGGTTCGGAGGTCCCAGCGCCCGACATAGTGAGGCGCCCGCCTCAAGTACCGAAAGCTTTGCAAAATGAAATACCTCGACGAAGCCCGAGCCCACCTCGGAGATGTGAGCCTCAACATCGACATTACGATTCTGGGATTTTTCCCCCTGCTTTTGTGTTTGGACGAATTATACCTATTCTACCCTCATTAAACCCCCTCTAAACCCTTCCTAACCTCTCATACTTAACCCAAATCATGTCCTAACATTAGTTGGAAGTTAATTAAGGTTAGATTAGTGATTGATTAGTCCTAATCTCTACTAATTGTGCAAAGGAAATGTCTATTGTGCCCTCCTTATTTTGGGGGTATAAATACCCAAACCCTTTTGAGAAATCAGTAAATCCTCTTCATTTCTCATTCTCCACCATACGTATTAGAGAGAGAGAGTCTCCATGGGAGATTTCAAGCCCTAGCTTCTTCTCTCTTCGATCCAAGACGATCCATCCACCCGATTGCCTTCAAACTTCGGAATCTTGAAGCCCTCGACGAGTAGAACAAGTTCACCGATCGGATTTGCGTTCTCTTGAGTTTTCACTCAAGCTAGGTAAGTTACTTCCTTTTGATTTTTGGTTCATTGGCCCTAAGGAAAACAACTTATATGCTATTTGTGGGCAATGAACACTTGATATGCTTTGTATGCCCAATTTTGGGGATTTTTGGAAGTATAAACTTGTTAAGAGCATTTGTAGAGTGGTTTTTATGATTGTTGAAGTATATGATTACTCTTCATCTTGTGTTTCTAGGCTTATGAGCATGCTAGAAATCATGTCCATATGTTATTTGGGTTCATTGTGGAAATATGCCTATTTTGTGTATCTTTGGAGGTATGTACTTGTCAATGCCATGTGTAGGATGAAATGTGTAAGAAATGAGACTTAGTATTTCGACTCATCGGAGTCGAAATAAGTTCAATAAAGTGTTAATGAACTCGGGTTGAAGTCCTACGACATTCGGGATTCATTTGATTTTGATTATGTTGAATTCTTGGATTTTTAGGCTTGGGAAACAAGCCCGGATTAATTTGGGAGAATTATTATAAACTTGAATGATGTGTTAGTTTCGGGATTTATGGAATGTGTATTTAATGAAATGCGATATTAAGACTCAATGGAGTCATTTTAGGTTCAATAAGATGTTAGTGAGCCTTATGTTGAAATCCTACGATGTTCGGGTTTGGTTGGTTTTGATTGTGAGTACCCGAGCATCTCGAGTTGTGTCCCATTTGTGACACCCATGATATAGAAGCTTATTGGGGATTTATTTAGAGCGTGCTCGTTAGGGCACGGAGCATTAGAGACAAACCTATGATCTCATATGCCTTTAGGAAATGATTAATTGAATGAGTTCCTTCTTAGGGAATTGGGTCGCGTGCACATGAAAGCACTTCCGGGGTTTTGACTACGAGTTAGTTTTGGTACCCTCGAGAGTGGTTGAGAAGTCAATTATTTATGACAATTGGGACTATGGTTGAGTCCGGTGTGCTTTTAAGTGAAACCAAATGCTAAGCCTTGTTTGTCGTTGTACTTAGACTAAATAATAGTCTTTGATTTAATCTTGAGTAGAGGAATATAGTAGACCTCACGTTGTGATTTATTGAGCTACAAGCTATTCTTGAATTGGTGATGACTTGAGGATTATGAATACCTCAATATGTGGTTTTTAACTAAACTTACAAGTTAGTTGAACATGTTAAGTGTGTACATCTATGTGCATTGTTTATTGGGTTTTGTAGAGCATTATGACCTACTTGGTTTGATGAGCCCTTTTATGATGGACTTGGTCCTTATTGGTTTATCCAAGTAAATATCTACTTGAGCATCTTGATTTGAGTCAGTGGCGTCTTGTGTTTGTCGGCAATGGGGCGATTCATAGCCTTTGGAAACACTACGCTATGAATCGCCGCATTGGTACCCTTTCTCCTCGCTATTTGGCCGATAGTGGGATGTGGTCTCTTATTAGCGCCCCTGGCGATATTGAGCTCCCATTTCTCATCGAGGGGTCGGATGAAGGTAACGAGGTACTCATTAAGAAAAGCCCGATGAGTTGTGATCATTTGAGGATTGAAACCAGTTATGATCATTTGAGGTTGGACCCAGTGGTTTGAATATTGAAGGGCTAGGCCGGATCTTGGTTTTACGTGCTTAGGTATAAGCACTTATATGAAAACGTCTGCTATGTGGTTTATGAAGTTTATGTTACATGATGACTTAATACAAGTTTATTGTTGGTATGCTAGTATGATACCATGATTTTATATATGCTTGTGCATTATGCCATGCCACGACATGATATGCCATAATATTGCATTTAGTAACTTATTGGGTCATTATGACTCACTCCGTGTGTTTGTTTTCCTTAGTGTGTGCAGCGATCCCGTTAGTACACGTGACGGCTTCGGATAGTGATTTCTAGAAGGTGGTCTTCTGGGCTTTAAGCTTGGATTTATTATTATTATGTTATGTATCTGTGAGACACGAATGTAAAGTTATGTAGACTTTACTTGGGTAGATATGTTAGTATTTTGTTATCGCATTATTTTGGTAGCCGACTTGTTTGGTCGGTTGTTGTATCTCTTATGAGTTGTTCCTTTTTTTATTCGAGAGCATGCTTTAGCTCACTCATTCTAGTATTATTGGTATTGTCATCTCAGGCGACTTTAGTCGAGAGAAATTGATTTAGTTGTTAGTATTTTAATATCTTATCTGTCTAGTATATTTATCCCTCCGGCATGTTGTAGCCGTTGAGTGGTTGTTTATCAGGTTGGTATTCTGTTGATTCGCCGGCCTTAGGTTGCCGATGGTTTGTTGTACGTGCGCAATGTTGCGTCACGCGAGTAAATAATTTGTCGAGAGATAGTCGTCTCTCGGCCTTGTATTCCTTAGTTTATAATTATAGGCTTTGGTCCCACTTGTGATTAAGCTTCATGATTTTAGTTTTTGGTTGTCGGTTTTGCCGTTATGGCTTTACATTCATGTTTAGAGTTTGTTGGTTCAACTCTTGACTCGCACCACTACACTTAGCGGGTGCTTGTCAGTCTTCGGCTTGTCCTTGACGGCACGACCTTGGGATTTCGCATTGGAGTCAGGGTCGGTGTCAAGAGGTGACACCTTACAGGTTGAGTCTCGTTGAGGCGGAGTCTCATCGCTTCTTTATTCTGAACCCAGGCATAATTGGCGATCAGAGTGTTAGACCCGGTAGCTCGAATTTATTTGTTCATCTTCTCCCAAATTTGTTCATCTTTGATGGCCGATCTGTATGCCTTTCGTACATTAGACCAGTAGCTCGAAGAGGTCGAGATCTATAGTGTTAAAGCCCAGATCTACATGTGGAGGCCATTTAAGGTATTGAGAGGGGTGACACCTTACAGGTTGAGTCTCGTTGGGCGAGTCTCATCAGCGGTCAGCCAGGAGAAGAAGAATGAGGCCGGTGTGGATTTGGGCGAAGGGAAGTCGGATCGTAGATGGCGGTGATCTGAGATGCACGTTGCTTGGGTTTGGGCCGACCATGGATGTGGTAATTCATCGGTGAAGACAAAGATGGGTGAAGGAAGAAGACGGGATGACGATTGGCGTGAGAAGAGCACGGCCGGATCTGTTTGAACAGAAGCATAGATTAAGGAAGCTTGGGGTTTATATAGGGGCAGACCAAACCTGTCATTGGGAAGGATGGATGGCGGGAGGATAGAGGCGTGGATTCACCGGTGGGTGTTGATGGAGGAAAGACTGGATGGAGGTGAGGATGGATTGGAGGTGGTCGGCGGCGGCTGGACTGTGGATGAAGGGGGGTGGACGCCAGCAATTGATCAAGAAGGGGTGAGATTTTCCCGGAGAAGAAGGGGAAAGATCACGGGGCTTGCTCGATTTGAGCGGAGGGTTGATTCGCCAGGAGAAGGCTGTGAAGGAGATTGGGGAAAGAGCGGCGTCGGCGAGGTGTGGAAGCTTTGTTGGTGATCGCGGATCTGCAATTGAAGATATTCTGAGATCGTGTGTGTGAGAGAGAAAGAGAGATGAAGATGAACTGTTTAACATTGTTTTTCCCATTTTACCCCTAAAGTTAACGTCCTGGGCTAACGGCCGTTAGAAAATGGGCTCGCTTGCAACAAAATGAAAGTAGGGTGGCCAAAATAGATGAACCAAAGTTTCGGTGGCCGAATTGCAATATGGTCCAAAGTTGGGTGGCCCGTTTGTGTGTTTTGCCTAGTAAGAAATAAACGGGTGTTAGTGTAAATTTAGTGTATTAATGTTTAAACATCGATTTATGTACGTCTGTTAGATGGGTAGCCATGTTGATGCTATGAAATCCATGGTGAACAACATAACTGTATGTACGTTTATGGGGTGTTAGTGTAAATAGTAATAAATAAACGGGTGTTAGTGTAAATTTAGTGTATTAATGTTTAAACATCAATTTATATATGTTTGTTAGCTGGGTAGTCATGTTGATACTATGAAATCCATGGTTGTAGTTTAGTTGACTTTGAAAGCAAAAAAGATAATTGTATGCACGTTTAGGGGGGTGTTAGTGTAAATGGTAAGAAACAAAGGGGGTGTTAGTGTAAATTTAGTGTATTAATGTTTAAACATCGATTTATGTATGCTTGTTAGCTAGGTAGCCATGTTGTTGCTATGAAATCCATGGTTGTAGTTTAATTTACTTTGAAACTGAACAACATAACTGTATGTACGTTGGGGGACTTTGAAACCGAACGTGCTTACTTTCAAGCAATATTTATTACATTTCTTCTCTTTCCATTCCTCTGGTTTAATACTCATATTGGGGTGGGGGAAATAGAGTTGGACCATTTTTGTTATTATTATTAACTAATTGATTTTAGATAACTTGTACATGTTTAGGTTCATCCAGCAAAAAAAGCAAAGAAATGATGATTATACCATAAATGTATTCCTATGGTAAGCTTTTAAAGCTTCTTGTTTGATCATATGAAAACAATGACTTACTTTTTCTTGTTGATTTTTAATCAAAATAGTAATTTTACTTGACAGTTTTCTAGGCGATTGCGTGAAGATGAAGTTTTTTTTGATACTCATGTCGTAGGATTTTTTTTAATTTTCTTTTTAGTTTTTTTTATTAGATATAGTTTACATGGATTTGTACAAGTTTAAATTTACAAGTTAACTCTAGAAATGTGTTTTTGGCTTTAATTGTTATGTATAATTTACATGGATTGTTATAATAACATTTACAGTTTGATGTTTTTAAATTGGTTTTATATTATTGTTTATTTTGTATCTTCAGTTTTGTATTAATTGTTATATTATCAGGTACAAAAATTTATAATAATAGTATTTTTGGGGTTTTTTTTAAATTTTTTTTACATTATTAGCGACGGAATTTTCCGTCGTTGAAATTCAAATTTAATTAATTTTTAAAAGTCATTAGCGACGGAATTTTCCGTCACTGAAATTCAATTTTAATTAATTTTTAAAAGCTTTTAGCGACGGAATTTTCCGTCGCTGAAATTCAAATTTAATTAATTTTTAAATGCCTTTAGCGACGGAATTTTTCGTCGCTGAAATTCAAATTTAATTAATTTTTAAAAGCCTTTAGCGACGGAATTTTCCGTCGCTGAAATTCAAATTTAATTAATTTTTAAACGCCTTTAGCGACGGAATTTTCCGTCGCTGAAATTCAATTTTAATTAATTTTTAAAAGCCTTTAGCGACGTAATTTTCCGTCGCTGAAATTCAATTTTAATTAATTTTTAAAAGTCTTTAGCGACGGAAATTTCCGTCGGACATCAGCGATGAAGGATTAGCGACAGAATTTTTCCGTCGCTGGGGGCCTTTAGCGACGGAATTTTGCCTTTAGCGACGGAAAATTCCGTCACTAAAGGTCATTTTTCTAATAGTGTGAGAGTGACCCAAGTATTACCCATAACTTAATTAGCATTCATACAACACTTAAGTTTTTCCCCCATAAACTCATATAATTGTACATTTGTAATAACTGTTTAAAAAAGGGTTGAGTTGATTTATGGATAGAAATCATGTGCTCTACTTTGAGTGTCCTGCATTGCATAGGATACAAACATCGTTGATTCGTCGTTTGTGTTTATGTTTAATATATCAATTGGAGAGTCAACTCAATTGTAGCGTCATTCATATTAATAAGGTTCCCATTATCTCCGGGGCATTGGGTCACGGTATCATTCAATGTCAAACCTATCTGAGAAGATCTTGGGGTGCGAGTATGACATCAATGTGGATGCCTTTGTATATATATGTACTTAAAAAGAGTGTATGCAGGAGTAGAGAGAGAGTGAAAGACAGAAATGTAGGAATCAAAGTGATCATCGTGTCCTCATTCACTTCCGGATTAATTATATTGCAAGTAAAACAAAATAATGAACTCTAGTATTAACGTAGAAGAGGTAACAACATGTATATTTATACATGAGGTAATATTTTTGCCCATACTCATACGTCTATCCAGACTTTCCACAAATTCATGGATGTGGGCGCATGTATAATTATTTTAAGTAGACAAAAATGGGCATGCCCATTGATTCGCATTTGATTTATGTGGGTTTGAATGGGCACCAATCTAGTCATTAATATTTAATTAACATGCATTAGTTTATGTGTGCATAATTAGACAACCTATAGTGACCACCACCACCGCCAACGACAATCTCTGGAGGCCACTACCACCTTCGTTGACAAACTTTGACGCCCACCACAACCATCGACAACAAAACTTCGAAGACCACCACCACCGCTAGCAACAACCTTCAACACCCACTATGATCCCTGTACCAACAAACACAACCATCGCCGGCGACATTTTTGGCAGTCACCACCACATCCATCAAAAACTTCGACGACCACCACCAAAGTTGACAATGACAACCCCACCACAACAATTTCTTTATGATGCATGTTTAATTTAATAATTTTTTATTACTAGTTAAATGACCACCCATGCCCATGTATATATAATCCGCCCATTTATACTTGTACTTTCATTTGGACATTCACGAATCGAGTCACATGAATTATATAATTTATTCGTTCTAAAATTATTGTTCTATTTTTTTCGTATGGTATAAAAAAATTATCTTGTTTGAAAGTGTAAAAAAAATATTTTTATCATTTTATCTTTACTGTTTCTTCTCACTTTAATCATGCACAATATTATTCACATGAATTTTTTTTAAAAAAAACTACACTTTATACCACTATTAATAATCAAATGAACATAATCTATATATATATAAAAGCTGGGTAGTCTAAATAGGGAAAAATCTCGCCAAAACTTTGTTTCCCAAAATAGAAACTCCTATTAACAAGAAACAATTAATGAATTCTCTAATTAAACAATTCAAAAACTCCTTAGAGCTTCCACCATCATTTATTCCAATTTGCACAGTTTTTCAATTCTCGATTGTGTCAAACGGAATTGAATCAACACATTGTAAATGATGATTAATGACAATGGATTAGTTTACACTATGAACCTATCAAATATTTAAATATTATACTAAAAAATCAAGTAAATCAAGAAATACCAAAAAATTGAGATGTAAAAAAAACATTGACAAATTCGAAGTAGTATGGAATAAAAATTACCATAAAAAATTATCTTTCGAGAATACTAAATAATTAAACAAGTTCAAAGATTTATCTAAAAGTAAATAACAAAAATTGATGTATAAAAAATATTAACAAATTCACAGTAGATCTGAATGTAAAAAATAATTTTTTATACGAAATAATTAAACAAAATGTTTTTATGTGATTTCATTAGATCCGAATGAAAAATCACCGAGAAAATATAATCAATATTTTTCCCTCATAATAAAATTGGATATTAGAGAAAAATAGATGAATCGAGTGAGATATGGAGCGAGAAGACGAAAACGTATTATGGTGTGGACGGTGAGTGTAAGAGATCGAGATCATCAATGAGAATAAGAGATATTTCTTGAGAGAGATGGATAATAAGACATATTGCCAGTGGGGTTAATTTCTTATTTTACTCTTCTTCTTTCTTCTTTTTTTTCTATGTAGTTAACGGGGGATTATTGAACCACGATGACATTTCGATTTTTTCATAATGTTATTATTTTTCGATGCAGTTCTTTATAATTAGCTTCTCTTATTTTGTAGTATATTATTTTAATTATTTATTACTTTTCATATAATGCAATTACTATATGACCATATATTCACCATATTTTAATTTATTACAATGCTAGATTTACAACTATTTTTAAAATTATTGCTACAATTAAAATTTAGTGAATGACAAAGTTGTATTTATTTAAAAAAAATGACTTTATTTTTTCGGATCTTAAATATACAAGTTTCTAATTTTTAAATCAAAACAACAGTTTTTTTTAATCGAAAGTAGTTGCTTCCAATATTATTTTTTCTTTTCTTTTCTTTTTTTTTTGAAATTTTGTTTTTCTTCTTTGTTTCGCTTGAGAATAAGTTAATTGAAAAAATTGTATGGTCATGCGTTTAACGCACGGGTGTAAAACTAGTTTTTCAATAAGTGTAATGAGTTAAGCTAGACAAGACAATAATTTTAAGGGGGGGTAGTAAGATTTGCACTCTCATAAGGCACCGATTCTAACAATCTTGACTAACTTATTATTATGACTTTTATTAATATGTTTAGTTATTAACTTGTGAATTGTTAAATGGGGCTCTGTCCTATGGATTTAAGATCCGTAAAACCGTCCTACACAAGTGTTTACCTAAATTTTTTTAATCGTGGTAGATAAATTTTTGAATCATATTATATTTTTATAGCACGCCTCAAACTAATTAAGAGTATCGCAATTATTTGGTCTTCAAAAATATAATTTTTCCATTGAAAAAAACACATTAATGAAAGAAAAAAAAAAGCCACAATTATTCCAATTTATTTATTAACACGCCTCCTTGGTTTGATACGATGTATCAAACCCAAAAGTGAAAAGATTACGACGTGACATCGTATGTGTTCATTTGTTGATCCGTTACTGCGAACTGTCGTAAACCCAAAGTCAAGTCCCAACAACTGCAAAACCCAACCCCTCCCCCCCCCTCCCCTCCTCTCCTTCTCTCTCGCTCATACCTTTCTCTCTCTAAACACTCAAACGTCTCCCCCCTTCTCTCTCTCTCTCTCTCTCTCCGTCCGTCTCTCTCTCATACCTTTCTCTCTCTAAATACTAAAACAAACCCCACTCTCCTACTCTCTCTCTTTCTCCCTCCTATCTCTCCTATACAAAGACAACACTACTAGTTCTTCTGCAACCCTTGGAAACACTATAAAAGCAAGCAACCCTCCTCTCTCTCTCTCTCTCTCTCTCTTATAGCTTTCTCTCTCTACTCTACAAAAACAAAGCTGCTAGTTCGTCTACAACGCTTGGGAAAATCACTCTTTCTCTCTCTCTACGAGAAAACACTACTAGTTATTCTGCGAGGCTTGGGAAAACTGATGGAGTACAGAATTGATCAAGGGCTGTCATTTCGTGTGATGGAAATTGATCAACGGCGCCTGTTAAAGGGTACAGCTGCTGGCAGTAGCTTGAACGTCTCGTTATACAAGTCGGGTTTTATATTGAAAGCATTAACGGCAATGCTTATATTCACCGCGTCGCTGCTGCTGTTGCCGTTGGTGCTTCCTCCGCTGCCACCGCCGCCTCTCTTGCTTCTGTTGATACCCGTTTTTATAATGGCAGTACTCATCTTCTTAGCTTTCTCTCCTTCGAAAAACCCAAACGTTGTCGTTCAGATGTAACCCCATGAATATCCTATGAATCGTTACATTCAAATACCATGAACCTGACAAAAGAAACGATGCATCTCTCTCTCTTTCTCTCTCTAGCCAAATGCTAGGTAGTTCATTACGTTTATTTTTTTAGAAAATTACGGCCGTACACTTTGGTTGATTTTTAGTAACTTTAATCTACTGTAGTTTGATGAAGTATTATCAAGCTGCTATAGTCAATTTTGATACATAGCCGCATCAGTTGATATTAGAAGATACACGTTTCGTATGTTATTGCGATGCATTAATTTGGAATCATGATGAATGAATGTGGACTTTAGCGATTTTATAATATTAGTGGATTGATGCGGTTGAAAATTCACCGAAGTGGATAAATATGAATTTTTCCCTATATTTTTTAATGCAACTTTGGATTTAATTTTATATAACATGTATCTAACCACAAAAACAAAACTGACAAAAAAAAATACTAAAAGAAAATGGTGTGGGAAGAGCTTAAAAAGAAAAATAGACGATTATTTTGAAATGATTATCTTGTTCTTCGCATAAATATGTGATTGAAAGTCTCTTGTAAAATTGTCTTCTTGATCTTAATTTGTAAGAAAAAGTTTCAATTTCTTACAATTTAATTCATAAATTCACGATAGGTCGAGATTTATTTTACATAAACTACTTGTAAGATCGTTTTTCTTAAATTTTTACCTAAATCAAAATAAGAGTTGTGCATAGCTTAAATAAGTTATGATAGTAACAATTTTATCACTATAAAAGAAGTTATGATCTTATTTTATGATAAACTCAATGTAAGTAAACTATGAGAAAAATTATTGTTGGTAGGTAAAGAGATATCTATCATGTTTTTGTGATGACAAAAACTTAGGAAATATTATTATTTTACGAAGAATAAAATCTAAAATATAATAGAATTTATATTCATGTATGTGTAATTGACTAAAGTTATCTAAATGTTAAAATTTATGTTTTTATCGAAATCTTACGGTCACGATTAAAACTTACCTTCACATGTACGAAATCAGTTATGTAACAATTTAAAATTTTATACTCCCTCCATTCCTAAATTATCGTCCTCTTTTTCTTTTTTCGTTTTTTCGTCTGTCTCAAAATAATTGTCTAGTTTGAAACTTATCTTTTTAGAATATCACTTTTACCACTTTACCATTTTTTTACCTTATTTTAATTATGAGCTACATATACATAAAATTAAAAAAAAAAACTATATATTAAACCAATATAAATAATTAAATCAATTTTTTTTTCTTAAATTGTATATCAGATCAAATAAGACGATTATTTAGTAACGGAGGGAGCAAGACGAATCACCCTTAGGTGACCCACCTCACGTACGTTGGTTGGTCTACTTCTATTATTTGATATTCCTTTGGTAAGATCTACTTAGTACAAGAGGGTGGGGGGGGCCTTCCAATGCCTTCCAATCTCTGATTTAGGATGACAACGACAAAATTAGGGCATAATCATTTAACCTTTCATGTTTACATCATTTGAAAGAGAGAGGTTCAATGCACCATGCGAAATGGGATTACCACAAATACTAGTATTGTTACAAAAGATGGAAGGATAGTGAATAAATGTATTAAGTGATTTGATGTGGATATCATTGGATAACACGTACTCAATCAAATCTAATTACTCCCTTGGCTCATCTTTTCCTTTTTAGGTGGACTTAGAAATGATCTCTCGTCATTTTTAAATTACATTTGAATTAAGTATGGTGATTGAAATATAATTTTATATTTAATTAAGATAACACTAATTAATAATTAATATAGCTAAATATGCTATATAATTATCGTTTTGATTAATTTAATGTATGATTTTAAAATATATATTTAATCAGATTATTAATATTAATTTAATGTGTAGTTTACTTTAAAACTTGAAATAAGATGAAAAAATAAGAACAAAATGATAAAAATATTATCATTAAAAAAAATTGCAAACAGGATAATTATTTTAGAATGGACGAAAAAAGAAAATATAACAATAATTGGGGACAATGGGAGTACTTTCTAATTTTTACTTTTTTAAAAGTTGTTTTTACTATTTAACGTTAATTTGATTCTCACTTTAATTGATGGTCTCAATCCTATGTGTATCTTAAAAAATAACCACTATTAGAGCATCCACATTGTATAAATCTTCACATACATCTTCTTAGTTATGTCCCACTGCCACCTACACATTTTTATCTTCTTACCCATTTAAAAATATATCTTCTCATTGTATCATCTTCGTACACATCTTCTTATACAAAAAAAATATTAAATTTAACATCATCTCACATAATAAATACAAAGCCCTCCCCTCCACACACACACCACAAAATGGACTGGCAGCCGCCCTCTCTCTCTCTCCTCCCCAAAAGTCTTCTTATTTTGAAAGAAAATTTTTTTCTCTCTCTTAGGTGGTACTTAAGAAGATGCATAATGATAGATAAATTTTATCTTCTTAATTAGAATAATGGTAAAAGGAAACAATGAAAATGCTCTTATATTATTTGTATTAGAGTAATTATCTTTGGTTAATCACTATGTCAAGTCAAAGATGACATTTTTTTGGAACAACTTTTGATGTTGTTGAACAATTATTATGCAAATTCTCTTCATTTCTAATATATATATATATATATATATATATATATATATGTGTGTGTGTGTGTGTGTGTGTGATGTCTTTACATATTATATATATATATATATATATATATATATATATATATGTGTGTGTGTGTGTGTGTTTGTGTGTATCCTCACTTTTTAGGTCACTCATGAAAAATGTCCCCTTTCTAATTTCTATATTTAAGCACGTTACTTTTACCATTTAACCTTTGATATTTTTTTTCTTACTTGATTGGACGAGTCTCGTGCCACACATGATCATTAAGAAAAAATGTACTGCAATATATTCTTCCATTCTAGTTAGGCAAAAAAATTAAATACATTATTTTGAAATATTTCATTTCAATAATTTATTTTTTCAAATTATTTTTATCATATTTATTCAATTTTACCTTCTACATAGTTTTTTTTATTAAACTTTTTATATATTAAATTTTTTGACGAAAAGAATGAGTAATATTTTCTTAAAGTCAAAGTAATAAACTTTTTTCCAATCACTATGGGCTATGTCGAATTATATATAGATATTTTTTTTCTGAAAAAGATGGATGGGACTTGGGAGAATATTTCCTTTTCTTTTTTAAGATGTACACATTCTGATCAAAGAACATTGTAGTCTTTGTAGAAGACATCCGTACGGAGACTTGTCTGAAACCCACAAGTCATGTTCATACTACCAATGCATAAGCAAAACCCCTCTCTCTACTCGTCTAGGTTGACTTTTAAGAAAAATAAAGTTGGCTGAATTATTAATATTAGTTTGATATATAATTTATTTTAAAGTTTACGTGTATATGATTAATAATTAAATTATTATAAAAAAATAAGAATAAAGTGATAAAAATATTGTCATAAAAAATAAAATTTTAAATAAGATAATTATTTTATGACGGACGAAAAAAGAAAATAAAACAATAATTTTGAGATGAAAAAAACAGAAATAATGGGTCCCACCTCTTTCAAGTAAATTGATTTTGAGATAAATTCCTAGACTTTAAGATGGTTTCAGCGCAGCCTCTCTACATGGCTTAATGGCCCATGCTATTGAATCCACGTTGTAAGCTTCAAGCCCAGTTATACACGAGGAGGAGTGTTGAAACATTAAATTCACATCAGGTACAGTAAAACCTAACAAACAATTAATAAATATCCTATGACCACACCCCATCACTATAAAGTAGTGGTGTAATTAGTGGTTCAATTAGATTCGATTTTGACCAAAAATACAAACTGAATCATTCATATCGATTCCAAAATTTCTTAAATCGAATTGAACCTCAGGAAGGTTAGAACCGAACTAAATCGAGCCTCTCGATTTGGTTTGGTATTATATATGGATTTAGATAATAAAAAATTAATTAACATATATAACATAAAAAATAATATAATCACATTTCTAATTAAACACATTCACTTTTTCAACACCAACATACAAATAAACACAAACAATGAAATATTAACTACTTAGAGTTTAACAACAAACACACAAAGAGGGTGTGAGCATAATTAAGAGTGAAGTGTAATGTGTGAATGTGAATTATGATTAAGGTTTTAGTCAACTCACCAACTTTTTATTAATTAATCTAAATAATAAAAATAATCATAAATAACACAAAAAAATGTCACAATTCATTAAAAAATATATATTTTCTACTATTATATTTTTAATAGTGTTTTCTAACAACTTTCTCTAATATTAATAGTATAAAATGAGAAAAAAATAGAAGTAAGAAACTATTTTATCATTACTCTATTTGTATGTTCTTATAATCATCTTTCTATAAATATTGTTGTTAATATACCTTATTCTGATATCTTTAGTTTCTATAAGTGCCACTTTTTGAACGAATTCAAAATCATTTACTAATATGTCATATATAAAAACTAAGTTTACATTTTGAGCAAATATGATTTAAACTAATTATTTCAAACTTATGACTTGGTTATTTGAAATTAGGATATGGCGGGTCAACCCACCCCGCCCCGCCCCAATCCAAGTCAACCCGAACAATTATATTTGAAACGAAAAATTAGGGCAAAAATAAACATAAACAATAGAAGTTTAAAAGAAACAACAAACACACAAGCAGGGTGTGAGCATAACTAAGTGTAAAGTGTAATGTGTGAATGCAAATTAGGATTTGGTTTTGAACCTTTGGTCTTTCTTTAATACTGTTTTGAAAAATATAAAATAATAGATATAATAATTACTAAAGAATCATATATATATATAATAATAGCTCGATTCGATTTCATAGCAAAAACTACAAATCGAACTGATCGATTTATAATTTATAGATGCATTATTGATGAAAGACTGTTATTTGACGTGACGACAATTGATCAACGGCAGTTGAAAGTTCAAAAGACCCATTCATTGTCGTCCTCATGACTTAACCCCATGCAATGGTCCATAGAATAATTAACATTGCAAATTCAATGAACCTCAAAAAAGATGGTGATGAATTGATGATGCATGTTTGAGTCCTCTCTCTCTCTCTCTCTCTCTCTCTCTCTATATATATATATATATATATATATATATATATATATATATCTCCCTCTATCTCCCTCTCTCTCTCTATCTCTCTCTCTATCTCCCTCTCTCTCTATCCCTCTCTCTATCTCTCTCTCTTTCTGTCAGGGTCGGCTCAACCATTATGGAGGCCTAAAGCGAACTATAGAATGAGACATTTTAAAAGTAAATAATAATTTATTATTAAAATTATTATATTTTTATTTAAAGTTTATCTTTCGTGCTTTTTGAGATACAAAATCATTTATTAAATTATTGTAATCGATTTCACTTAACAATTTTTTTTTCAATAGATAATAAAGCTAGTGGAAACTATTGGTGCCTTGGTGGGAGTCTGCTGTCTGCGTTAGTGCCGTAATGGCTATCTCTTGGAGAAGCAAATAATTAAGGAGAAAAATAATAACATATTTTATTTAGTAAATTAAGTTTAATTAGGTAATTTGGAATTTAAAAAGTGGAAACCTAGTACTAATACTAATGGTAAAAAAATATCGAGGCCTCTTATTGGGTGAGGCCTAAAGCCCTAGTTTACTCATCCTCCCCCTTGGACCGCCCTGCTTTCTGCAGTAGTTTTGTTGGCAGTTGTTCGTTATATTTCCTTTTTTCTCTTTTTCTTTTGCATTGCTTACCTTTTTGACGTTTTGTTTTCCCATTGTAATTGTACTTTTGTTAGATGAAGTTAGTTTATTGATGTTTACTTCCCTCATTCTCTACATCCCTTTGTCATCCCTCTTTTCATTGTCAAAGACAACCCCTCCCCCCCAACAACTTTTTTTGGAGGCCTAAAACGAATTTTATAATAAGATTTTTTTAAGCAAATAAAAACTTATTGTAATCCATTATATTTAATAATTATTTTTTAATCGATAATAAATCTAGTCAACTTAATCTTTATGGTGACATTTTTCGATCAAAAACTTTTTTCTATCGAAGCAATAGTTACGGAAATCGTTAACATTGTTATATAAACGATATACGCATTTGAAAAAAATAATAATGTCTTATTATATAATTAAATATGTCAATTGGAATATGTTTTTTTTACAAGTAATTTCTCTTTAAAAAATTTGTTGTATGAATACAACTACTTCATCAGTATCGGAGTTGTCATTATATTTTAATGAATTTTCAAGGTTAAGATATTTTTTTTGTTAAATTTTCATTATCTAATGATCTTAATTAATTTCTTAATGCTAAATAGAAAACAAAAAAAATATTGATACATTTAATATGGTTTAAATTAACTTTGAAATGAAATAATTGTTTTATCTATTATATACAAAAGTAATCAACTTTAAATAATTTTTAGGAGATCTTACAACTTCTTTCATCAAATTGTTGCATTATATGAATAGTACTCAATCTGTTTTCAAGTCATCTTCCTCGTTTCTTTTTTTATCCGTTTTAAAATAATTGTTCTTATTAAAAAATTTATTTTAGAAAATATTGTTACCATTTTACCCTTACTTTTTCTACCTACTTTAATCATGATTATATGCTCAAGGGCATTAAACGAAAACACACATTTCACCAATTTTTATAATAGAGTCAACCATTTTTTTCTTAGACGGTGTGCCGAGTTAAAGAGGACAATAATTTAAAAACGGAAGGAGAGTAATTTTTTACAAAAACTTAAAGTTCCTTAATTTTAAAATATATACTCCCTCCGTCCCTAAATTATCGTCCTCATTTCTTTTTTCGTCCGTCCCAAAATAATTGTTCACTTTAAAATTTACCTTTTTAAAACATCATTTTTACCACTTTATCCTTACTTTTTCACCCTACTTTAATTATGAGTCACATACACATGAACTTTAAAAGAAACTACACATTAAACTAATTTAAATAATCAATTAGTCAATTAATTTTTTCTTAATCCGTGCGCTGGGTCAACTTAGACAATAAATAATTTAGGGACGGATCGAGGGAGTATATACTAGTCGTATTTTTTATAGCAAAAAATTGTGTAAGACGATCTTACAAATATTTTTTGTAAGACAGATCATTTTTACTCGACTCACCGTACATTGATCGATTAAGCTATGAGAAAGTGAAGTTTTATCTTACAAATTATTTGAGACCTAACTTTATAACTTTATTTGAGACCTAAAGCCCTTCATTAGCCACCACCGTGGGCCGGCAATGGAAAGGTTTTCAGTTAATTGTTGGATAGAAAGTCCTCACTCCTGTCTTCTATATTACAATAGAAATGCTAAAATATTATTGGTAAATGATACAGAATAAGATTAATTCTTTTATTGTAATTTTACGCTCTACATTTAATCAAAATTGTAAGCGTGTGAAAGACAGTAATTTCTTCCAATTTTACTGTTTATTTTTCTTCCAAAATGGATAACTATTCTAATAAAGATATATTCTTTTTCGGTTGGATAATATTATAATAATAAGTAAAACCGTAAAATGAACTCAAACTTTCTATTTACGATTTTACATTTACTGTTTTAAGGTTTTATTGTTATTGTTTTATTGACATTTATTGTTTTAACGTGCATAGCTAATTAATTTAATTTTTGTTCGGCCCGTTTTGTTTGTTCGTTAATTTAATTTTTTTCCGGTCTGTAATTTTGTAAGTTTTGTCCGGCCCATTTTTTTGTTCGGCTCGTAGTTTCGTATAAATTATTAATTAATCTATTCGTTCAGGACAAAGAGACCTTTACGGTTTTACAAATATTTAGTTGTAGTTTCTTAATTAATTTTTTTCATTATTCTCGTTTCATACATTGACCACGCTCATACTAGCACCGTACCATCGGCACGGGCACGAGTTTATTTTTATAGAATGTTGCACATCTTCTCATTGCTGTGGTTTCTTTTGTTTGGGCATGTGTATTGGTTTCCATTGATTTAATTGCTATTTTTTTTTAGCTTTTAGGGTTGATTAATTTGGATCAAATGCATCTTCGTTCGCCTGTTAGATTTTGTATAATAATATGTGGGAGGATTCAAGTTTTGTAGATGAAGCAGAAATTTTGGTTAACTGAATATGTTTGAATTTTTTGTCTCATGTGTATGTGAAAATAATGGATAAAGTTATTGCATATCATGTTTACAAAGTTAAGCAAGAACCCCCAGAAAAATAAGACTGAGTTTTTCGTTATTGAGAAAATAATGAAATTTTCTTTTCGTATTTTAACAGTAGTTACAATTAAAATATTTATTTCTTGGTTTTGTCATGAAATTAATATCGAAGTAAAATGTTTTATTTTGTTAGATATTTAGGTTCATTTCCACATTATTTCATTTATTGATAAATTTTCAAACTGGTATCGTGTCATCAATACGAATAAGAGTACTAGTCTACATACATTTTTGGTAGGATTGTTTTCGTCCTTTGACACTAGGTTATAAAATGTATATCCATCTATCATGCATTAAAAAGACATGTTAAACACATAAATTTTAAAAAACATGTCAAATACAAAAATAACCCAACAATAATGCGTGTGGATGACTTATAACGATGTCTCATCCAAAAGTGGAAGCATTATTTTGACTTTCAATTGCAACAAAAATGCAATGTTAGACTCCAATATACTTCAATTAAAATCACAAACCCCATGTACAACAATTAGTTGAGCAAACTACAAGGTTGTGGAAGCCAATTTTAACCCTTATGAAATCTATTCGACTTAATTACAAAATTTATTTACATAAATTTTGAAGTTTTATACTCTTTCCATCCTTAAATTATCGTCTAATTGGACTTGAAACACGATTTAAGAAAACACATTTGACTGGATTATTAATACTCCTTTCGTCCCTAAATTATCGTCCTCCTTTCCTTTTTCGTCCGTCCCAAAATAATTGTCCAGTTTGAAACTTACTTTTTTAAAACATCACTTTTATCACTTTACCCTTACCTTTTCACTTTACTTTAATTATGGGTCACATACACATGAGCTTTAAAGGAAACTACACATTAAACCAATATAAATAATCAAGTCAATTGTTTTTTCTTAAACTGTCCGTCGGGTCAACCAGAACGATTATTAAGGAACGGAGGGAGTATTAGTTTGATGTGTAGTTTATTTTAAAATCCATGTATATGTGGTTTATAATTAAAGTTTGGTGAAAAAATAAAGGTAAATTGGTAAAAAAATTGTTATAAAAATAAATATTTTAAATAAGATAATTATTTTAACACAGACAAAAAAAGAAAATAAGATACTCCCTCCGTCCCTAAATTATCGTCTTCCTTTCCTTTTTCGTCCGTCCCAAAATAATTGTCCAGTTTGAAACTTTTCTTTTTAGAACATCACTTTTACCACTTTACCCTTACTTTTTCACCATACTTTAATTATGAGCCACATACACATGGGCTTAAAAGAAAACTACACATTAAACCAATATAAATAATGAAGTCAATTGTTTTTTCTTAAACTGTGCGCCAAATCAATCAGGACGATTATTTAGGGACGGAGGGAGTAATAATTAGGGAACGAGGGAGTACAATACAAATATAATTATAGATTGAAGTACTATGCAATGTACTTAATAATGTAATGACATCCACCCACATTTTAGCCAATAATTCTGAAGACAATGAAAATGATCGTTCAGAACTGCATGGGTTGATCCTAGAAAAAGTACTTCGGTCTATATTATGCTTTTCAAAAGAAAATTTGAGGTAAATATTAATTTAGGGTTGGTGATTTAGTGTATTGGGTATAGATTGGATCGAAATGGGTAGCGTGTCAAAATGTGCCGTGACCAATTATAATCCAAATATTAAATAGATCCAATCGCGTTGTGTAGAAATATGTAATAGATCAACCTGTTTTGATCCACATTTTCTGCCAAAAAATCATATATTTATTTAGCAAAAACTAACGGGATGAAATAGATAACTGGTCCGATCTAACTCTACCCGCTAATTTTTTGGGCCAAAAAATTTAACGGTTTAGGATGATAGATTAATGGGTTTTGGTTTACAATTGTCAAACCTATATATCATCGATGTTTTTGATAAATTGTCAATTGACTAAAAAGAGTCAAACAAGGGAGTAGTACATAATTCTATTTTTTTAAAATAATAAAACACGTGATTCATAATATATTTATATTATAATATAGTTCATTCTTACACATGTGCAATTGACTAAAACTATTTAGAAGTTGAGATTAAATTATTTAAAAAAAAATTAATGGTTGAGATTCACTCTCACATTCACATGTGTGAAAGTAGTTATCCATTTTTAACTCTATATTTTCTCTTACCCTATTACAAAGTTACCCCTACAATTACTATTATGAGCAGTCACACCCTGAGATTAATCTTCTAAATCATTACTCCTTACAAAACATTAACCTTACATTAATATAATCTCACAATAGAGCTCAACTGTAACATTTTTTAACATTCACATGTGTGAGAGTACTTATTCACTTTTAACTCTCTATTTTCTCTCACTGTTACAAAGTCACCCCTACAATTAATATTATGAGCAGTCACACCTTGAGATTTCTCTTCTAAATCATTACCCCTTACAAAACATCAATCTTACATTAATATAATCTCACAATAAAGCTCAATTGATTGACTGAAGCTATCTGGCTATGGAGGTTGATTCCGCCGCAAAATCAAATGTTCATATGTCAGTTACATATAACTCCTTACAAATAACCCCTTCAACTAAGGGTCGAGTTCGAATAGCGTCCCTCAATTACCACTTGAAGTAATGTACCCTTCAACTATAACATTTTTTAAAATTGCACCTTCTATTTAGACGTTGTCATTTCAATTGACGAAATCAGATATACTGACACCGTGTCATAGGCACGGGCACGAAGATCTAGTTTAAACTATTGCAAATCACTTTATCCGTTTTCAAATTATCGTCATTTTTATACAGTACATCATTTAAAAAATAATAATTGACTGTATTATAAATATTAGTAAAATATGTCGTTTTACTTTAATGTCCTTGAATATGTGGCTATAATTAATGTAGGTGGAAAAAATAAGGGAATTTTTCAAAATATCGCAAACCCAAGTTTTTTTGAAAATTGTTTTTTTCCGAAACTTTGCGTGCTGTTATGACTGGTTTACACTCTGTAAAATTGTAGTTTTATGGTCTGTACTTGTAGTACTCCGTGAGGGCTTTTCAACGACATATTATATGCTTAATTTGGACTTAAAATGAACTTTTTATGGCCACGCGAAGTTGGCTCACGGATCACGTTCGCGAATCGATTTTTAAGGTTAAAAAAATTGACGTCAAAACGACCCCCACTCTCGGCTTCGATGTACGTGCCTTTTGTGGCACTCCTTTCGATGTAAAAATTACATCACTGGAAAGTACTCGATGATCGAATCCAACGCCACCATCCGTGACCTCATCGGAGCAACGGAAGGCGGCACGTGGAGCTCAATCGCCGGCTAGGCGCGTGGAAGACAGCGTGAAGGATGACCAGTCAACACGTTGACTGATGACGTGTCTTCAACGTCACCTGCCACGTCAGCAATAGGACCCAACACGTGACTTCGGTTTTGATGAGCGTCATCGCGTCGACGCTTACCACGTCATCGATGGCGACGGCCTTTGCCATCAATTGCCACATCATCAATGACGCCGGCATGGCGTCGGCCGCCATCCGCCACACATCATCGGTGGCATCGGCCCCTACCGTTGGAACCCCACACGCGCAGGTGGCGCGTGCGGCGTGTGTGGTGCTTCGTTTTGGAAACGGCCGACGAGTCTAGACGTATTTATGCCTTCTGAGTCCAATGGTGGCATCTGTTTTGATCAATTCAGCCTGTAAATATTTGTTTTTGCTTTTTCAGTATATAAAAACATGTTTTCTGATTTTTTTAAAATTCAAAAATAATATCCAAGGGTTGTTTTGTCATTTTGTGACTGTTTAGGGCTATTTGGGACTATTCGAAATTTTTTTAAAATTGTTTGTGAATTTTAAACTATTTTAAAGTCATTTTTAGCATATTTAATTGTCGTTTTGGGCTCTAAAATTGTGATTGGGACTATACGAGACCCAATAATTTTATTTTCAGTAGTGAAAATATTTATGTACATGATATGTGCTTGATGAATTTGTTCTATCTTATTTCTTTTGTTTAAATCATTAATTTATGAATATTTTCACGTTGTGCATACTTTGGTTGTGATTACGAGCCTCGCGGATTTTCCCTTCTTACGTGTATGATGTGATTATATTTAGTAATTGATTTTTTAGAAAAAAAGTGAATCAATATATATATATATATATATATATATATATATATATATATATATATATGTTTATATCTTATTTTTGCAATAAATTGAAGTGAAATGGCTTCTAAGAATGTAATCACTAACCTTAACAAGGGTGAGAAATTGGATGACACAAACTATAGTGTTTGGCAAAGGAAAATCATGTATTTCCTAAATGAGCAAGAGGTTCTTGACAACCTAGATATTGTGATGGTGGAACCAGAGATGGGTAATTTGACCATCACCCAGCATCGCCAGAAAATGCAGGAATTCCTTAAATGGAAAAAGAAAGATCGTTGTGCACACTTTACTATGCTGAGTAACATGCATAATGATCTGATTGGCGAGTTTGAGGATTGCCTGACTACTAAACAATTGTGGGACGACATTATGCGCATTTATGGGAATACTTCTACTACAAAGTTGAGGACTTTGACTTACAAGTTTGAAAGCTATAAGATTGACCAGAAATGTAATATTCTTGAACAACTACGTGAGATGTCCGGAATGATTCGTGATCTTAAAGCTGCTGGTTCTATCTTATCTGATGAACAACAAGTTCAAGCGGTGATTCGTTCACTGCCTGACTCTTAGAGTGGTTTGAGGCGTATCTTGACTCATACAGACTTAATTCAGACTTTTGCAGATGTATCTCGCCATGTTGAGCTTGAGGCTGAGTGTCATGAAGCGAATTGCGCGATAAGTGCTGCGACTTGTGATCTTGCTCTTGTTTCCCTTGAGGGTCCGCGCAAGTCACACGGGCAACGCAAGAAACAAGCTAAAGGCAAGAAGACTCAGAATTTGGGCCCCAAAAGTGACAAGATTACTAAACGCCGAAGAGGCAAAAAGAATATTGCTAAGAAGAAGTGCTACAACTGTGATGCCTTGGGTCATTTTGCTCGGACTTGTCCTGAGCCCAAAAAGGTATCCCTTAATCCTATCTCCATACAAAGTTGTGTTTGCTCTCATGTTTTATTGGCTGACTCTCTCCCTGTGTGGATTGTAGACTCAGGTTCAACCAAACATGTGACGAGGGATCGAGAAGGATTTGTAAATTATCGAAAAGTTCTTGCGGGTACAAGAAGAATTTTCATGAGAAACAGTTCGTCTGTTGAAGTCAAAGGAGTTGGCTTATACCAACCTCAATTGCGAAGTGGACACACATTGACTCTTCATGAAGTTCTTTATGCACCTGGAATTCGACATAATTTATTATCAATAGTACAATTGCTAGGACATAGATATTCTTTTAATTTTACTGATGATCACTTAGATATTTGTTTTGGTGATGAGATTTTGGGACATGGTTCTTTATCAGATAATTTCTTTAAATTAGATTTGTTGGATTCTCATAATTCTTCTGTTAATTCTTCTTCTTGTATGGTTTATGATGATTTTAATTCTAAGTTATGACATGCTAGACTTGGACATATAGGAAAAGATAGGATGACTAGACTGGCTAGATAAGGCCTATTGAGTCTCTCAACAAAGTCAAATTACCCTTATGTGAATCTTATTTGGTAGGAAAAGCTTGCCGAAAGCCTTTTGATAAGGCAAAAAGAGCCACACATCCATTAGAGTTAGTCCATCCAGACATTTGTGGACCAATGAATGTTAAGGCACGTCATGGAGCTTCCTATTTTCTCACTTTTATCGATGACTACACACGATATGGTTATGTTTACCTTATTTCTCATCGTGATGAAACTCTCAAGTGTTTTGAGCGCTTTCTCGCAGAGGTTGAAAATCAAATGGATAAAAGCTTCATAAGATTTTTTTAAGCAAATAAAAACTTATTGTAATCTATTATATTTAATAATTATTTTTTAATCAATAATAAATCTAGTCAACTTAATATTTATGGTGACATTTTTCGATCAAATTTTATTTTCTATCGAAGCAACAATTACGACAATCATTAACATTATTATATAAACGATATAGGCATTTGGAAAAAATAATAATGTCTTATTATATAATTAAATATGTCAATTGGAATATGTTTTTTTATAAGTAATTTCTCTTTAAAAATTTTGTTATATGAATACAACTATTTCATCAGTATCGGAGTTGTCATTATGTTTTAATGAATTTTCAAGGTTAAGACAATTTTTCTGTTAAATTTTCATTATCTAATGATCTTAATTAATTTCTTAATGCTAAATAGAAAACAAAAAAATATTGATACATTTAATATGGTTTAAATTTACTTTGAAATGAGATAATTGTTTTATCTATTATGTACAAAAGTAATCAACTTTAAATAATTTTTAGGAGATCTTACAACTTCTTTCATCAAATTGTTGCATTATATGAATAGTACTCCATTCGTTTTCAAGTTATCTTCCTTGTTTTCTTTTTTATCCGTTCTAAAATAATTGTTTTCATTAAAAAAATTATTTTAGAAAATATTTTTACCACTTTATCCTTACTTTTTATACTTACTTTAATTATGACCACATGCTCAATAGTATTAAACGAAAACAAACATTTCACCAATATTTATAATACAGTCAACTATTTTTTTCTTAGACGGTGTGTTAGGTCAAAAAGAACAATTATTTAAAAACGGAAGGAGGGTAATTTTTTTTATAGAAACTTAAAGTTCCTTAATTTTAAAATATATACTCTCTCCGTCCCTAAATTATCGTCCTTCTTTCATTTTTCGCCCGTCCCAAAATAATTGTCCACTTTGAAACTTACCTTTTTAGAATATCATTTTTACCACTTTACCCGTACTTTTTCACTCTATTTTAATTATGGGTCACATACACATGAGTTTTAAAAGAAACTACACATTAAACCAATTTAAATAATCAAGTCAATTGTTTTTTCTTAATCCATGCGCCGGGTCAATTTGGATGATAATTTAGGGACGGATCGAGGGAGTATATACTAGTCGTATTTTTTATAGCAAAACCTTGTGTAATACGATCTTACAAATATTTTTTGTGAGACGAATCATCTTTAGTTGACCCACCATATATTTATTGGTTGAGCTGTAAGAAAGTTGAGTTTCGTCTTACAAATTAAGATACTAACTTTATTTGAGACCTAAAGCCCTTCATCAGCCACCCCCCGTGGGCCGGAAATGGAAAGGTTTTCAGTTAATTGTTCGATAGAAAGTCGTCACTACTGTCTTCTATATTACAATAGAAATGTTAAAACATGTGTGCAATTGGTAAATGCTATAGACTGAGATTAATTCTTTTACTACAATTCTACGCTCTACATTTAATATAAATTGCAAGTGTGTGTGTGAAAGGCTGTTACTTCTTCCAATTTTACTGCTTCTTTTTCTTCCAAAATGGATAACTGTTCCAATAAAGACATATTCTTTTTAGGTTGGATAATAATAAGTAAAACTGTAAAATGAACTCAAATTTTCTATTTACGGTTTTACAGTTTTACATTTACTGTTTTATTGTTTTATTGTTTTACTGACATTTATTGTTTTAACGTGCATAACTAATCAATTTAATTTTTGTTCGACCCGTTTTTTTTGTTCGACAATTTAATTTTTTTCCCGCTCGCAATTTCGTATACAAATAAATTTTTTTGTAAGTTTTGTCCGGCCCGTTTTTTTTGTTCAGCACACAGTTCCGTTTACAAATGATTAATTAATCCATCCGTTCTGAGCAAAGAGGCTGATCGATGTATTTTATACGTCGATTTTATATGCTTCTATGACTTAAATTATGCTATTTCACGAGGCTTTTGACTACTGATATGTGTTTTCAGTGAGTTTTGTAAATTTCAGGGTTTTTAGTGAAAATATGCAAAACTCCAGGGTTTTATATGCAAATTCCAAGAAGGGCCCAAGATGAAAAATGAAGAAGAAACGAAGGAAGTCCAAGTTGGAGACCTTACGGCCGCAACGTGTTTCAGACCTTGCCCCCGCAAGGTGGACATTAGCAAGAAAATCAAGGGCTGGAAAACTGGAGACCTTGCGGACGCAAGGTACCCCAAACCTTGCGACCGCAAGGTGGTTAGAATGCGAGAAATTCGTATTTTCACAAATGATTCGATTGGATTACAACTCCCGGTTATAAATAGAGATCGGATGCCAAAGCCTAATAGATAGAAAAAACGACTGGAAACACTTTTGTATAGATTTTAGATAGTTTTTAGGTTGTATAACATAGTTAGATTGTGTAATTACAAATATTGAAGATCAAACCATGTTTCCGTTCATCTCCATGTGCTGTTCATTGTCTATGATGAACTAAACCATCCATAATCTAGGAGGTGGGAGGTAAGTTGTATAGAATTTATGTTTTAATTCATTTTTATGTTCATTCAATTCTTGTTGATTGTGGTGATTATCAATCTCACTATTATTTCGATTTGAACAAATGAATGTAATCGCAAATAATAAAGGCCTAGAGGTACGGATAACTGCATGACCAATGTGCATATGTGCATTAATCGGCGCTCACCATCACAATAAATTGGACCTATCGATGCATGAGAGTGATAAGTTAGGACCAAATTCATACATAATCTAGGTGACAGATAGATTATATGTTCTTGTGCTTAGGATATAAAATGAATGAATGTTGCGGGGATGGAGGTTGAATCAATAATTCAATAGACTATATCTATCTTTAGTGAACGAACCCAAGAAATTGAATGATAATTAGTGTGAATTAACCATAAAGGAGATACAAGTGAAACCCGAATCCTAGATTGTCACATACCATAAGATCTTCATAACCTGTAATTATTGCTAATTAGTTAAACACATAAATATCAATAATAGTTTAGAATTAAATAATTATAAAAACCCCTTTAGATTAATAATTTGCTATCAATAAATTGTACTGTTTGTGATCTCTTGTCTCTGTGGGTTCGACCCTTGCTTCCAATACTATATATTCTATAATAGTCTTGTCCACTTGCAAGGAAAAATTTAAAATAAGACATCGATCAGAGGCCTTTACGGTTTTACAAATATTTAGTTATAGTTTCTTAATTAATTTTTTTCATTATTCTCGGTTCATACATTTACCACGCTCATACTGACACCGTGTCATCGGCACTGGCACAAATTTATTTTTATAGAATATTGCACATCATCTCATTGTTGTGGTTTCGTTTGTTGGGGCATGTGTATTGGTTTCCATTGATTTAATTGTCATTTTTTTTAGCTTTTAGGGTTGATTAATTTGGAACAAATGCATCTTCGTTCGTCTGTTAGATTTTGTATAATAATATGTGGGAGGATTCAAGTTTTGTAGAAGAAGCAAAAAATTTGCTTAACTGAATATGTTTGAATTTTCTTTGTCTCATGTGTAGGTGGAAATAATTGACAAAATTATTACATCTCATGTTTACAAAGTTAAGCAAGAACCCCCATAAGAAAAAGACTGAGTTTTTCGTTATTGAGAAAACAATAAAATTTTCTTTTCGTATTTTAACAGTAGTTACAATAAAAATATTTATTTCTTGGTTTTCTAATGAAATTAATATCGAAGTAATTTTTTTTATTTTGTTAGGTATTTAGGTTCATTTCCACATTATTTTATTTATTGATAAATTCTCAAACTGACATCGTGCCATCAGCACAAACAAGAGTACCAGTCTACGTACATTTTTGGTAGGATTGTTTTCGTCCTTTGACACTAGGTTATCAAATGTATATCTATCTATCATGCATTAAAAAGACATGTTAAGCACATAAATTTTTAAAAAACATGTCAAATACAAAAATAACCCAACAATAATGCGTGTGGATGACTTATAACGATGTCTCATCCAAAAGTGGAAGCATTATTTTGACTTTCAATTGCAACAAAAATGCAATGTTAGACTCCAATATACTTCAATTAAAATCACAAACCCCATGTACAACAATTAGTTGAGCAAACTACAAGGTCGTGGAAGCCAATTTTAACCCTTATGAAATCTATTTGATTTAATTACAAAATTTATTTACATAAATTTTGAAGTTTTATACTCTCTCCATCCTTAAATTATCGTCTTATTGGATTTGACATACGGTTTAAGAAAATACATTTGATTGAATTATTAATATTAGTTTAATGTGTAATTTATTTTAAAATTCATGTATATGTGGCTTATAATTAAAGTTTGGTAAAAAAATAAAAATATATTGGTAAAAATATTGTTATAAAAATAAAATTTTAAATAAAATAATTATTTTAAGACAGACAAAAAATAATAATAATTTGAGAACGTGGGAGTACAATACAAATATAATTATAGATTGAAGTACTATGCAATGTACTTAATAATGTAATGACATCCACCCACATTTTAGCCAATAATTCTGAAGACAATGAAAATGATCGTTCAGAACTGCATGGGTTGATCCTAGAAAAAGTACTTCGGTCTATATTATGCTTTTCAAAAGAACATTTGAGGTATATATTAATTTAGGGTTGGTGATTTAGTGTATTGGGTATATAGATTGGATCGAAATGGGTAGCGTGTCAAAATGTGTCGTGACCAATTATAACCCAAATATTAAATTGATCCAATCGGGTTGTGTAGAAATATGTAATGGATCAACCTGTTTTGATCCATATTTTCTGCCAAAAAATCATATATTTATATAGCAAAAAATAACGAGACGAAATAGATAACTAGTCCGATCTAACTCTACCCGCTAATTTTTTGGGCCAAAAAATTTAACGGTTTAGGATGATAGATTAATGGGTTTTGGGTTACAATTGTCAAACCTATATATCATCGATGTTTTTGATAAATTGTCAATTGACTAAAAAGAGTCAAACAAGGGAGTAGTATATAATTCTATTTTTTAAAAATAATAAAACACGTGATTCATATTATATTTATATTATAATATAGATCATTCTTACATATGTACAATTGACTAAAACTATTTAGAAGTTGAGATTAAATTATTTTAAAAAAATTAATGGTTGAGATTCACTCTCATATTCACATGTGTGAGAGTAGTTATCCACTTTTAACTCTATATTTTCTCTTATCCTATTACAAAGTTACCCCTACAATCACTATTATGAGCAGTCACACCCTGATATTAATCTTCTAAATCATTACTCCTTACAAAACATTAACCTTACATTAATATAATCTCACAATAGAGTTCAACTGTAACATTTTTTAACATTCACATGTGTGAGAGTACTTATTCACTTTTAACTCTATATTTTCTCTCACTGTTACAAAGTCACCCCTACAATTAATATTATGAGCAGGCATACCTTGAGATTAATCTTCTAAATCATTACCGCTTACAAAATATCAATCTTACATTAATATAATCTCACAATAAAGCTCAATTAATTGACTGAAGCTATCTGGCCATGGAGGTTGATTCCGCCGCAAAATCAAATGTTCATAGGTCAGTTACATATAACTCCTTACAAATAACCCCCTCAACTATGGGTCAAGTTCGAATAGCGTCCCTCAATTACCACTTGAAGTAATGTACCCTTCAACTATAACATTTTTTAAAATTGCACCTTCTATTTATACGTTGTCGTTTCAATTGACGAAATCAGATATACTGGCAGTCTGGCACCGTGTCATAGGCACGGGCACGAAAATCTAGTTTAAACTATTGCAAATCACTTTATCCGTTTTCAAATTATCGTCATTTATATACAGTACATCATTTAAAAAAAAAATAATTGACTGTATTATAAATATTATTAAAATATGTCGTTTTACTTTAATGTCCTTGAATATGTGGCTATAATTTATGTAGGTGGAAAAAATAAAGGTATTTTTCAAAATATCGCAAACCCAAGTTTTGTTGAAAATTGTTTTTTTCCAAAACTTTGTGTGCTGTTATGACTGGTTTACACTTTGTAAAAATGTGGTTTTATGGTCTGTACTTGTAGTACTCTGTGAGGGCTTTCTAACGACATATTATATGCTTAATTTGGACTTAAAATGAACTTTTTATGGCCTCGCGAAGTTAGCTCGCGGATCACGTTCGCTAATCGATTTTTAAGGTTAAAAAAATTGACGTCAAAACGACCCCCACTCTCGGCCTCGATGTACGTGCCTTTTGTGGCACTCCTTTCGATGTAAAAATTACATCACTGGAAAAGTACTCGATGAACGAATCCAACGCCACCGTCCGTGACCTCATCGGAGCAATAGAAGGCGGCACGTGGAGCTCAATCGCCGGCTAGGCACGTGGAAGACAGGCTGAAGGATGACCAGTCAACCGTTGACTGGTCAATGGTCAACACGTTGACTGATGATGTGTCTTCCACGTCAACTGCCACGTCAACAATGGGACCCAACAAGTGACTCAGTTTTGATGACGTCATCAGTGACGTCAGCCCTTACCATGTCATCAGTGACATCAGCATGACGTCAGCCATGCCCAGTCAGCTGCCACCTCATCGGTGGCGTCAGCCCTACGCACAGTTAGCTTGTCCTTGGAACCCCACACGCGCAGGTGGCACGTGCGGCGTCTGTGGTGCTTCGTTTTGGAAACGAATGACGAGTCTAGACGTATTTATGCCTTCTGAGTCAAATGGTGCCCTCTGTTTTGATCAATTCAGCCTGTAAATATGTGTTTTTGCTTTTTCAGTATATAAAAACATGTTTTCTGATTTTTTTTAAATTCAAAAATAATATCCAAGGGTTGTTTTGTCATTTTGTGACTGTTTAGGAGTCTTTGGGACTATTCGAATTTTTTTTAAAATTCTTTGTGAATTTTAAACTATTTTAAAGTCATTTTTAGCATATTTAATTGTCGTTTAGGGGTCTTTGTGATTGAGACTATACGGGACTCAATAATTTTATTTTCAGTAGTGAAAATATTTATGTACATGATATGTGTTTGATGGATTTGTTCTATCTTATTTCTTTTGTTTAAATCATCAATTTATGAATATTTACACGTTGTGCATACTTTAGTTGAGATTACGAGCCTCGCAGATTTTCCCTCCTTACGTGTATGATGTGATTATATTTAGTAATTGATTTTTTAGAAAAAAAGTGAATCAAAATATATACATGCTTATATCTTATTTTTGCAATAAATTGAAGTGAAATGGCTTCTAAGAATGTAATCGCTAACCTTAACAAGGGTGAGAAATTGGATGACACAAACTATAGTGTTTGGCAAAGGAAAATCACGTATTTGCTAAATGAGCAAGAGGTTCTTGACAACCTAGTTATTGTGATGGTAGAACCAGAGATGGGTAATTTGACCATCACCCAGCATCGCCAGAAAATGCAGGAATTCCTTAAATGGAAAAAGAAAGATCGATGTGCACACTTTACTATGCTGAGTAGCATGCATAATAATCTGATTGGCGAGTTTGAGGATTACCTGACTGCTAAACAAATGTGGGACGTCATTAAGCGCATTTATGGGAATACTTCTGCTACAAAGTTGAGGACTTTGACTTACAAGTTTGAAAGCTATAAGATTGACCAGAAATGTAATATTCTTGAACAACTACGTGAGATGTCCGGAATGATTCGTGATCTTAAAGCTGCTGGTTCTATCTTATCTGATGAACAGCAAGTTCAAGCGGTGATTCGTTCACTGCCTTACTTTTAGAGTGGTTTGAGGCGTATCTTGACTCATATAGACTTCATTCAGACTTTTGCAGATGTTTCTCTCCATGTTGAGCTTGAGGCTGAGTGTCATGAAGCGAATTGCGCGATAAGTGCTGCGACTCGTGATCTTGCTCTTGTTTCCCTTGAGGGTCCGCGCAAGCCACACGGGCAACGCAAGAAACAAGCTAAAGGCAAGAAGACTCAGAATTTGGGCCCCAAAAGTGACAAGATTACTAAACGCCAAAGAGGCAAAAAGAATATTGCTAAGAAGAAGTGCTACAACTGTGGTGCCTTGGGTCATTTTGCTCGGACTTGTCCTGAGCCCAAGAACGTATCCCTTAATCCTATCTCCATGCAAAGTTGTGTTTGCTCTCATGTTTTATTGGCTGACTCTCTCCCTGTGTGGATTATAGACTCAGGTTCAACCAAACATGTGACGAGGGATCGAGAAGGATTTGTAGATTATCAAAAAGTTCTTGCGGGTACAAGAAGAATTTTCATGAGAAACAGTTCGCCTGTTGAAGTCAAAGGAGTTGGCTCATACCAACTTCAATTGCGAAGTGGACGCACATTGACTTTTCATGAAGTTCTTTATGCACCTGGAATTCGACATAATCTATTATCAATAGTACAATTGCTAGGACATTGATATTCTTTTAATTTTACTGATGATCACTTAGATATTTGTTTTGGTGATGAGATTTTGGGACATGGTTCTTTATCAGATAATTTCTTTAAATTAGATTTGTTGGATTCCCACAATTCTTCTATTAATTCTTCTTCTTGTATGGTTTATGATAATTCTAATTCTAAGTTATGACATGCTAGACTTGGACATATAGGAAAAGATAGGATGACTAGACTGGCTAGATAAGGCCTATTGAGTCTCTCAGCAAAGTCAACTTATCCTTGTGTGAATCTTATTTGGCAGGAAAAGCTTGCCGAAAGCCTTTTGGTAAGGCAAAAAGAGTCACACATCCATTAGATTTAGTCCATTCAGACATTTGCGGACCAATTAATGTTAAGACACGTCATGTAGCTTCCTATTTTCTCACTTTTATCGATGACTACACACGCTATGGTTATGTTTACCTTATTTCTCACCGCGATGAAGCTCTCAAGTGTTTTGAGCGCTTTATCGTAGAGGTTGAGAATCAAAAGGATAAAAGCTTCATAAGATTTTTTTTAAGCAAATAAAAACTTATTGTAATCTATTATATTTAATAATTATTTTTTAATCGATAATAAATCTAGTCAACTTAATCTTTATGGTGACATTTTTCGATCAAAATTTTTTTTCTATCGAAGCAACAATTACGACAATCATTAACATTATTATAAAAACGATATAGGCATTTGGAAAAAAAATAATAATGTCTTATTATATAATTAAATATGTCAATTGGAATATGATTTTTATAAGTAATTTCTCTTTAAAATTTTTGTTATATGAATACAATTATTTCATCAGTATCGGAGTTGTCATTATGTTTTAATGAATTTTCAAGGTTAAGACAATTTTTCTATTAAATTTTCATTATCCAATGATCTTAATTAATTTCTTAATGCTAAATAGAAAACAAAAAAATATTGATACATGTAATATGGTTTAAATTTACTTTGAAATGAGATAATTGTTTTATCTATTATGTACAAAAGTAATCAACTTTAAATAATTTTTAGGAGATCTTACAACTTCTTTCATCAAATTGTTGTATTATATGAATAGTACTCCATTCGTTTTCAAGTTATCTTCCTTGTTTCCTTTTTTATCCGTTCTAAAATAATTGTTTTCATTAAAAAAATTATTTTAGAAAATATTTTTACCATTTTATCCTTACTTTTTATAGCTACTTTAATTATGACCACATGCTCAATAGCATGAAACGAAAACACACATTTCACCAATATTTATAATACAGTCAACTATTTTTTTCTTAGACGGTGTGCTGGGTCAAAAAGAACAATAATTTAAAAATGGAAGGAGGGTAATTTTTTATAGAAACTTAAAGTTCTTTAATTTTAAAATATATACTCTCTCCGTCCCTAAATTATCGTCCTCCTTTCATTTTTCGCCCGTCCCAAAATAATTGTCCACTTTGAAACTTACCTTTTTGGAATATCATTTTTACTACTTTACCCTTACTTTTTCACTCTACTTTAATTATTGGTCACATACACATGAGTTTTAAAAGAAACTACACATTAAACCAATTTAAATAATCAAGCCAATTGTTTTCTCTTAATCCATGCATCGGGTCAATTTGGATGATAATTTAGGGACGGATCGAGGGAGTATATACTAGTCGTATTTTTTATATCAAAAACTTGTGTAATACGATCTTACAAATATTTTTTTGTGAGACGAATCATCTTTACTCGACCCACCATATATTTATTGGTTGAGCTGTAAGAAAGTTAAGTTTCGTCTTACAAATTAAGATACTAACTTTATTTGAGACCTAAAGCCCTTCATCAGCCACCCCCGTGGGCCGGCAATGGAAAGGTTTTTAGTTAATCGTTGGATAGAAAGTCGTCACTACTGTCTTCTATATTACAATAGAAATGTTAAAACATGTGTGCAATTGGTAAATGCTATAGACTGAGATTGATTCTTTTACTACAATTCTACGCTCTACATTTAATATAAATTGCAAGCGTGTGAAAGGCAGTTACTTCTTCCAATTTTACTGCTTCTTTTTCTTCAAATTTTCTATTTACGGTTTTACAGTTTTACATTTACTGTTTTATTGTTTTACTGACATTTATTGTTTTAATGTGCATAACTAATCAATTTAATTTTTGTTCGACCCGTTTTTTTTGTTCGGCAATTTAATTTTTTTCCCGCTCGCAATTTCGTATACAAATAATTTTTTTTGTAAGTTTTGTCCGGCCCGTTTTTTTTTTTGTTCAGCCCACAGTTCCGTTTACAAATTATTAATTAATCCCTCCGTTCTGGGCAAAGAGGTTGATCGATGTATTTTATACGTCGATTTTATATGCTTCTATGACTTAAATTATGCTATTTCACAAGGCTTTTGACTACTGATATATGTTTTCAGTGAGTTTTGTAAATTTCAGGGTTTTTAGTGAAAATATGCAAAACTCCAGGGTTTTATATGAAAATTCCAAGAAGGGCCCAAGATGAAAAATGAAGAAGAAACGAAGGAAGTCCAAGCTGGAGACCTTGCGCTCGCAAGGTGTTTCAGACCTTGCCCCCGCAAGGTGGACAGTAGCAAGAAAATCAAGGGTTGGAAAACTGGAGACCTTGCGGACGCAAGGTACCCCAGACCTTGCGACCGCAAGGTGGTCAGAATGCGAGAAATTCGTATTTTCACAAGTGATTCGATTGGATTACAACTCCCGGGTATAAATAGAGATCGGATGCCAAAGCCTAATAGATAGAAAAAATGACTGGAAACAGTTTTGTATAGATTTTAGATAGTTTTTAGATTGTATAACATAGTTAGATTGTGTAATTACAAGTATTGAAGATCAAATCATGTTTCCGTTCATCTCCATGTGCTGTTCATTGTCTATGATGAACTAAACCATCCATAATCTAGGAAGTAGGAGGTAACTTGTATCGAAATTATGTTTTAATTCATCTTTATGTTCATTCAATTCTTGTTGATTGTGGTGATTATCAATCCCTCTATTATTTCGCTTTGAACAAATGAATGTAATCGCAAATAATAAAGGCCTAGAGGTGCGGATAATTGTATGACCAATGTGCATATGTCATACACTGGCTCACCATCACAATAAATTGGACCTATCGATGCACGAGAGTGATAAGTTAGGACCAAGTTCATACATAATCTAGGTGACATATAGATTATATATTCTTGTACTTAGGATATAGAATGGATGAATGTTGCGGGGATGGAGGTTGAACCAATAGTTCAACAGACTATATCTATCTTTAGTGAACGAACCCAAATTTTTTTATGATAATTAGTGTGAATTAAGCATAAAGGAGATACAAGTGAAACCCGAATCCTAGATTGCCACACACCATAAGATTTTCATAACCTGTAATTATTGCTAATTAGTTAAACACCTAAATATCAATAGTAGTTTAGAATTAAATAATTATAAAAACCCCTTTAGATTAATAATTTGCTATCAATAAATTGTACTGTTCGTGATCTCTTATCTTTGTGGGTTCGACCCTTGCTTCCAATACTATTCTATAATAGTCTTGTCCACTTGTAAGGAAAATTTTAAAATAAGACATCGATCAGAGGCTTTTACGGTTTTACAAATATTTAATTATAGTTTCTTAATTAATTTTTTTCATTATTCTCGGTTCATACATTAACCACACTCATACTGACACCGTGCCATCAGCATTGACACGAGTTTATTTTTATAGAATGTTGCACATCATCTCATTGTTGTGGTTTCATTTGTTAGGGCATGTGTATTGGTTTCTATTGATTTAAATGTCATTTTTTTAGCTTTTAAAGTTGATTAATTTGGATCAAATGCATCTTCGTTCGCATGTTTGATTTTGTATGATAATAAGTGGGAGGATTCAAGTTTTGTAGATGAAGTAGAAAATTTGGTTAGCTAAATATGTTTGAATTTTCTTTATCTCATCTGTAGGTGGAAATAATAGACAAAGTTATTACATCTCATATTTACAAAGTTAAGCAAGAACCCCCATAAGAAGAAGACTGAGTTTTTCGTTATTGAGAAAACAATAAAATTTTCTTTTCGTATTTTAACAGAAGTTACAATTAAAATATTTATTTCTTGGTTTTCTTATGAAATAAATATCGAAGTAAAATGATTTATTTTGTTAGGTATTTAAGTTCATTTCCACATTATTTTATTTATTGATAAATTCTCAAATTGATACCGTGTCATCACCACGAACAAAAATACCAATCTACGTACATTTTTGGTAAGATTGTTTTCGTCCTTTGACACTTGGTTATCAAATGTATATCCATCTATCATACATTGAAAAGACATGTTAAGCACATAAATTTTTAAAAACATGTCAAATACAAAAATAACCCAACAATAATGCATGTGGATGATGTCTCATCCAAAAGTGGAAGCATTATTTTGATTAGAGGTGGCAAATGGACGGGCATGGGTGGGCCTAAATGGACGGCGGGTTCAAATGGGCGGGTAAGTAAGTACTCATTTAATAGTATGAGCATATATGGGCGGGCACTAAATGGGCATGAGCGCCCATTTACTCATTAACATGCACTTATCAAATAAATATAAAAATTACAAAAAAAATAAATTTTTTTACAAAAAATTATCAAAAGTTACAACTAACCATATATATATAATTACAACCATAATAATTAGAAAAGGCCGACATATTGCTTGTGCTAAACGTTTTATAATAATAGTAAAATGATCTTTTTTTTATTCTTTTTAAAAGTAGGGATGTAAAAATGAAGCTTAGTAAAAGTACAATGGATTATTTTGTCCATTAACCTAATGAATTAATGGAGTTTACGAGTCCCACAACGAAGAAATTTCCGCCACAGCCCCTCCATCTAGGAAATGCTATTTTGATTTCTATTTTTATCCCTCCTACATAATTATATTTATATGTGTGTGTGTGTGTCTGGTGGGGGGTGGTTGGAAGTGTGGGTGTACAATATAAATATATTAATTATGTTAAATGTTATTATTAATCTTAAGTATTTTATAATTATGTATGTAATTGATAAAACAAAATTAAAAGAGAAAGTGAATGAGTTTTGGTATGGGTGCCAAAGTGGGCGCCCATTTAGCCCATCATAATTAATGTGCCCAAGTGGACATGCCCATTTGTGCCCACTTAAAATTTTGGATGTGCATATACTCATTATTTATTGAGCGGTTTGGACGGACAAATGGGCACGGGAAAAAATTACCACCTCTAATTTTGACTTTCAATTGCAACAAAAATTCAATGTTAGACTCCAATATACTTTAAATTAAAATCACAAACCCCATGTAAAACAATTAGTTGAGCAAACTACAAGGTCGTGGAAGCCAATTTTAAGCCTTATGAAATCTATTCGACTTAATTACAAAAATTATTTACATAAATTTTGAAGTTTTGTACTCTCTCCATCCTTAAATTATCGTCTTATTGGATTTGTCATACGGTTTAAGAAAATACATTTGACTTAATTATTAATATTAGTTTGATGTGTAATTTATTTTAAAATCCATGTATATGTCACTTATAATTGAAGTTAAGTGAAAAAATAAAAATAAATTGGTAAAAATATTGTCATAAAAATAAAATTTTTAAATAAAATAATTATTTTAAGACAAATAAAAAAAGGATTATAATTTGGGAACAAGAGAGTACAATACAAATATAATTATAAATTGAAGTACTATGCAATGTACTTAATAATGTAATGACATCCACCCACATTTTAGCGAATAATTCTGAAGACAATGAAAATGATCGTTCAGAACTGCATGGGTTGATCCTAGAAAAAGTACTTTGGTCTATAGAATGCTTTTCAAAAGAAAATTTGAGGTATATATTAATTTAGGGTCGGTGATTTAGTGTATTGGGTATGAGTTGGATCGAAATGAGCAGTGTGTCAAAATGTGTCATGACCAATTATAATCCAAATATTAAATGGATCCAATCGGGTTGTGTAGAAATATGTAATGGATCAACCTGTTTTGATCCACATTTTCAGCCAAAAAACCATACATTTATATAACAAAAAATAACTGGACGAAATGGATAACTGGTCTGATCTAACTCTACCCATTAATTTTTTGGGCCAAAAAATTTAACGGTCTAAGATGATAGATTAATGAGTTTTGGGTTACAATTGTCAAACATATATATCATCGATGTTTTTGATAAATTGTCAATTGACTAAAAAGAGTCAAACAAGGGAGTAGTATATAATTCTATTTTTTTAAAATAATAAAACACGTTATTCATAATAAATCTATATTATAATAGAGCTCATTTTTACACACATGTAATTGACTAAAACTATTTAGAAGTTGAGATTAAATTATTTTAAAAAATTTAATGGTTAAGATTCACTTTCACCTTCACATGTGTGAGAGTAGTTATCTATTTTTAACTCTATATTTTCTCTTACCCTATTACAAAGTTACCCCTACAATTAATATTATGAGCAGTCACACCCTGAGATTAATCTTCTAAATCATTATCAAACATTAATCTTACATTAATATAATCTCACAATAGAGCTCAATTAACACTTGAAGTAGTGTACTCCTCAACTGTAACATTTTTTAACATTCACATGTGTGAGATTAGTTATCCACTTTTAACTATCTATTTTCTTTCACTGTTACAAAGTCACTCCTACAATTAATATTATGAGCAGTCACACCCTGAGATTAATCTTCTAAACCATTACTCCTTACAAAACATCAATCTTACATTAATATAATCTCACAATAAAGCTCAATTGATTAACTGAAGCTATCTGGCCATGGGGGTTGATTCCGCCGCAAAATCAAATGTTCATAGGTCAGTTACATATAACTCCTTACAAATAACCCTCATTAACTATGGGTCGAGTTCGAATAGCGTCCCTCAATTACCACTTGAAGTTATGTACCCTTCAACTATAATATTTTTAAAAATTGCACCTTCTATTTATACGTTGTCGTTTCAATTGACGAAATCAGATATATTGGCACCGTGTCATAGGCATGGACATGAAAATCTAGTTTAAACTATTGCAAATCACTTTATCCGTTTTCAAATTATCGTCATTTTTATACAGTACATCATTTAAAAAATAATAATTGACTGTATTATAAATATTAGTAAAATATGTCGTTTTACTTTAATGTCCTTGAATACATGGCTATAATTAATGTAGGTGGAAAAAATAAGGATAAAATGGTAAATGTGTTTTCTTAAAAAAATTTAAAAATAAAAATTATTTTAAAACAAACGAAAAATAAAAAGATGACGATATTTGAAAACGAAGGACTACATGTTTTGTGATACTGTCAAAAATATAAAAAAGACGTCTAATTGTATTTATTAAAAAAAACATTGTGTTTTACTTCAAAATAAAAATAGAAAACAATTTTGGAACATGGGATGGGAGTGTAAAGTATTAGGTTCACTCATTAATTTATTATCCATGCTTGCAACAAAAGTAATACTCCATCCTTTCATTATTTGTATGATTTAAAATAATTATTCACTTTTATAACTTTTTTAGGAAAAATATTTTTATCATTTTACTTTTATTTATTTTTACATATTTTAACTATTGTCACGATTTCAAGGTTATTAAAAGAAACCATATATTATACAAATAATTATGTAGTAGTTCTCATGTGATACTGTCTTACCGATCTTAATTCGCATGACAGAGCCTTCAGTCTTTTACAAATCAACTCATCAACACATGATGGATTGGATTAAGAAGATATGTCTTATATAAAATATTTATAATACCGTATTACCTAAATTTTTGTTATATTTATAATATACTCCCTCCGTTTTCAAAATATTGTCTAGATTGACCCAACACACTGTTTAAGAAAAAAAGAATTGATTGAATTATAAATATTTGTGAAATGTGTGGTTTCTTTTAATACCCTTGAGTATGCGGTTATAATTAAAGTATGTAGGAAAAGTAAGGGTAAAGTAGTAAAAATGTTTTTTCTTAAAAAAAGTTTTAAAAAAGGATAATTATTTAAATAAAGATGAAAAATGAAAGATAGATAATAATTTTAAAACGAATGAAGCAGTTAATTAGTCTCTCCGTCCCTAAATTATCGTTTTCGTGGATTTGACACACGATTTAAGAAAATACACATTTGACTGAATTATTAATATTAGTTTGATATGTTGTTTACTTTAAAATCTATGTGTATCTGACTCATAATTAAAGTAGGATAAAAAAGTAAGTATAAAGTAAAATACTGTTCTAAAAAGGAAATTTTCAAACCAGATAGTTATTTTGGGACGGACGAAAAAAGAAAACAAGATAATAATTTGTAGTCGGAGGTTGTACTTTTTTTAAACAATGTTCTTAGTAAAAAAAGAAAAGAAAAAAGACAATAATTTAAAATAAAAGGGAGTAAAAAATAAGAAAATCTGGGTACCATGAATCAAGCCCAAAGTGAGAGGCTACGATATACGTGTCATCAGACGTGTCTAATTGACGCGGACACCCGTCGACATTCGTCAAGCCATAGTCATCTCCGGACAACTACATAAGCAATATTGTATACAGTATACTCTCTCTCTCTCTCTCCTCTCTTTCTCTCTCCTCTCCCTCTCCCTCTCCAGCCAAAAACAACACTACTAATTCATCTGCAACGTAGCCGACGGTAGAAAAAATGAACTACAGCTACAACATTGATCAACGGTTCACATTTGATGAGATGGGAATTGATCAACGACCCGGCCAGTTGAAAGCCACCGTTGGCAGCTGCAGCTCCTCCATACGCTGTTCGGGTTTTAAATTGAAAGCTTTAACGGCAATGTTGATATTCACGGCGTTGCTGCTACTGTTGCCGTTGGTGCTTCCGCCGTTGCCACCGCCGCCCCTCTTGTTTCTGTCAGTACCCGTTTTAATAATGGCAGGGCTGATATTCTTGGCCTTCTCTCCTTCATAAGAGTTAAACGGCGTCGTTTTTTACTTACCCCACCTGTAGCCCAAGAATCATTACGTTGTTAATGCAATGAACCTGACAATTAACATTTATTAGTTCAACAGAAAAGATGTATTTAACTTTCCCTAACTTTTGTTGCATAGTTGTGTTCTATTTGTACACTGTTTTTTTATCAATGTATATATTGGGACCATGCGCATAAATCATTGTACGTTTTAGATTTACGATGGTCGGATCAACCTACATTCAAAGAAAGTAGTCTAAGGTGTACATTGGAAGTCCATTGGAACCGAACTAAATCGAATCAGTTAGTTTGGTTCGGTTTTAATCGAAAATTGTTCGGTTTCAGTTTCAAAAAATAGAAAATCGCTCGGTTCATGGTTTATCGTATCGAACCAAATCAAATCAAATCAAACTATACTATATATTTTTATTAATTTATTATATAATATATATTACATAACATTTGTTAACTATTATAAATATTTGGATCATCTAATATACATAATCTAGGTTTTTGATCAGTGTTTTAAAACTCGCCGCCTAGGCGCTAGGCCCCTCTCTACCGCCGAGACTTTCTTAGTCGCCGCCTAATCGACCAAGTCGGTGCTTACGCAAAACCTGACCGATCTTAATTTATTTTTGTAGCTTTGATTTTGTGGCATGCGGTGACCGGAGAAGGAAAGGGAGACGAACTGGATAAGGAAGTGGGAGTGGTAATGGTGAGGCAGAGATGTAGGTAAAGGGGGGCGAACTAGAGTAATATTTTTTTTGTTTTTAGTTCTAAACTTGGCTGGTTTATTGTTTTGGGATTGTTGAGAGTTGAGATTAATGGTATGTTTGTATATTTTTGTTCATTTTACAAATATAGACAAGTGTTTGAGAAAATGACAAACATAAAAAAAATTAATTTGTAGTCAATGTGCTTGATCTTTGATGTAAATTATCAAAAAAAAAAGATAATTATGTCTTAATTCTAGGCCCCGCCTAAACCCCGATTACGCCCCGTCTAGTCCCCTAGGCTCTAGACGTTAGTGTTTCGCCTAGCAACCGCCTAACGATTTTTAGAACCTTGTTTTTGATAACCAAATTGTGTGGTTCAGTTCGATTTCAAATTTTGTTCAGTTTGATTCAGTTTAAAATTTTTGAAATCAATAAAAGTAGTTCGATTCGTTATTTTAATCCAACCCAACTCACCCGATCTTCGGTCCTAACCATTATCAAAGAAATGACGATAGAATCTTGACTGTTAGGTGGAGTTGATATAACTTCACCATTTCTACTTAAACACTTTTAAGAAACCGTATAGAATATTGAATGTTAGGTAGAGTTAATTTAACTTCACCATTTCTTATACTTAAAAACTTTTTAGAAACAGTCCCTCAATTCAAAAAGTACACATTTCAGTGACAAGTTAGCACACAACATGTCCCTATGTTGGATGATGTTAGAAGACCAGCTCATACTTGCCCACATGCATTGTGTACAAGTTTTTTTCTAGGACAAAAAATTATTTTATACGAAGTTATTTCTTTTCGTCTTCAACCTCAATCACAGTACATCTCCCAATTAGATCCAAATCACCTCCATCATCCCATCCATTCGCTCTAAAACCACTATTTACTCTCGCTTCCTCTCCACTTTCATCCCAACCACTACTTTGGATAATCCCACGACCACCACCATCATCACCACCATTGTCAGCACAAAGAAGAGCTTTACATCTACAATATTTCGAAAACTGGATGCATGGCATCATCGCAAGTGTTGGTTCCGACCTCTTTTCAAACGTCGGCGAATTTGGAAGGAAAGAAGGTTAGGAAGAAGAAAACAAAAGGATGACTAGGTTAAGGCGATGGTGGTGCAATGTTGACCAATTTGACCCTACCATAGTCAAGGGGGGTTATCTGTAATTTACTCTAAGATTCTTATTTGAACAAATTCGGTTACTATACCCAAATTAAAGTCTTAAGTCCAAACTACATAAGCAACCCTGATTTACCAAAATCAAAAGTAAATCATCTCTTCCAACGGTAGATAAAAGAATAATCAAATGGGAAACTAATTTGATTTGGTTTGATTTGTATCAATACAAATCAAACCAAAATCATCCAACAACTTTTTGATATGTTTTCCTTTTCTTTTTTTTTTGGCATTTTAGCCATTCAAAAAATATATTTTTAATTATTATTTTTTTTATAAAAAAACAGTATACATTTTTATTTATAAATAAAGACTTGGTTTGCTTCATTTGGATATCAAACTAATTTTCAAGATAAAGATGGTGGTATATGAAAAAGTGTTAAAGTTTGTGTTAAAAGAATTTTGTTTTTTTTAATCAAATGAGTATCAAATTGATTAATTTATTAATTTTTAATGTGTTATATTTGATTTTATGTATGATTTGGTGGAGTTGTTGTTCCTGCTCTGACAGTCGTACCCCTCACTCCCTCTCTCGTACCAAACCAACATAAGAATATCCTCACTGTGCTCTTTTTTCCAATTCTTAGTCTTATTTTTAATTAAGAATTGCAAAAACAACAATGAGATAGAGATTCTTAGAGGAAAAAGAAATGGAAAAAATTCTTAGCTAAGAATAAAGAAAAAAGAATCTTCTTAACACCACTAGCGGCATGTATGACCGATTTTTAGGGGGGGCGTGGGGCAAATGATTTTTTTTTATTAGGATGTGTTAAATTTTAAAAAAAAATTATGTAAAAAAGATGTATAAGTATATTATAAATAAAAAATATATATTTTTAAGTGGGTAAGAAGAGACAATTATGTAGGTGACAGTAAGACTCATCTAAAAAGATTTATAAGAATAAACAGTAATGTGAATGCAATAAGTTCTTTTGCTATTAAAAGAAAAAAGGAGTACAACTTAAGATCAAGGGTAGTTAGACATGTTGATGTTTGAAGGTGGACCGATCACATCAAAATATAAATAGATAGGTTGAGAGGTTGGTGGTTAATCTTATTTATTACTAACCCCTTCCCAATATAAACAATATTTTAGAGATTTACATAAATATTAAGATGCTGGAGGCATGCAGCGTGGGTTCGATATTTGGTGGAAGCATTTTGCTTTCTTCTGAGGTTGGACCTTGTATGTGTTATCATTGTTCTCAAACCCCAGTATTATTTCTGCAACATCTCGCGATTTTCCTGGTAGTAGCAATGAGGGACCGGAACTACTACCCCAGGATTCAACCTGGTTAAAAAAAATATTTTAGAGATTTACATAAATATTAAGGAAGCTTGGAAAATGACTAATTTACCCTTATTAAATGCAACTATTGTTAAAAATTTGCATGATTCTTTTTCACTTTTCTTTCGACATCTCTCTTCAATCATCATATTTTTTTCATTCTAACACTATATTTAATTTGAGAGTACTTCATTAATAATGACAACTAGTTTTAGACCTGTGCGTTAAACGCACGTACATATATCTCTTTAAATTAAATTATACACAAATAAAATAATAAAGAAAATAAAGAAAAAACATGATAAAAAGAACAAATTATATCGGTATAATTGATATCATTTAATCAAATATTTTATGAATTTTTAAAATCATTTTCTCGTTCATAATTTTATAGAGTTTAATAATTAATATTTTTTGTTATTAAAATTTAGGATCTTAAATAGTATAAATAGTAATTCAGATGTATATTCTTCTCTATATAACATATATATTTATTAAATATTTAAAATTTGTGGTTGATATCTACTACTATAATTTAATCGTATATATTCATATGATTTACCAATAGGTTATAATTAATTGTGGTTACTTGCAAAAATAAATTTTGTTTTGATATTATAATTTCAGATACGATGAAAGAAACACAAAAGTTTCAAATACAGATAAGTCATATATGAAGATTTTCATAGCAGTTTTTTTATAATTAATTATGGTTATATTTTATTTTGTAATCACATGTATTCAATGAATATATTTTTATAGCATATTTTTTTATTCCAGTGTTATTTGCTCATTTTAATTCGTCAGTAAATTAAGTATGCATTAAAAGAGATTTGTATTTACAGATTTTCACATGGGTGGCTACTCATATTAAATACTACTACATAGAAACTTGGTATTTTCTACAACATGTGCATATTTGCACATTTTCATAAATCTTGAGAATTATGTAATCAATTAATCATATTTGTGTTCCCAATGCATGCTAACTACTATATAATAATATTCAAAGATGACTTTCTTTTTTTAGCAAGTGCATTTTGACGAAATTTTACCTCTTTTAGACTACCTAGCTTTTATATATAGAGAGATTTTGGCAAAATAAGTATATATTTCTCTCGAAATCATATAACATCATTTATTTTGAAATATACATTTTTAGGCTAAAATATTGTTTATTTTGGGAACGGATGTAGTATTTAATTGACATTTTATTGTTCCATTCGGGACATCTGATAAAATTGAAGCGATGCAGAGAAGATTTAATTGACAAGATTAAAGGAATAGTCTCTCCATCTCAATTTAAGTGACTATTTTTTATATAATTTTATCAAATTCAACTTTCAAACTATCATGTTTTAGTGTTCACCCGTAAATGTATAAACTTGAACACTAAGGTTATTCATGTATATGTGCTACTATAAATACAAAAATAAATACAAAAATAAATACAAAAATAAAAATAAAAATAAAAAATAAACTATATTTAGGATGTCCCTAGAAAATCAATAAGGACCATCTTTTTAAAATAAGGTACATTTTTTTAATCTTACAATTACAAATATTTTTTTTGATAATTGATAATGAAAAAAAAATGTTTCAAATAGAAAATAGACAATGTTTAGGATGTCCCTAGAAAATGTTACGGAATACTATATATGAATAAATATAAAAAAATATTATAATATTAATGCACATATTGAATATAAAATAGTGTTGAACTTTAAGTAATTTTTCTTTAGTAACACTCAATGTATCATTAGTGGTGTCAAATCAATGTCTATCTTTTTTCAATCTCACAATTACAAATAAAAATTTGATAATTGATATGAAAATAACGTTTTAAAATAAAAAATTGACAATGGTTAGGATGCCCCTAAATAATATAGTTGACACTAATTTTAGAACGTAGTAAGCATTTATTAAAATTATAATTTATAAATAGTGTGCACAAACTTTATTTATATTTCTAAAAATTTTATTTGTTTAGTGAAATATTGTGTGTGTAAGTAAATATGTGCAATTGTGAAAGGGGCCGGAAGGTGCCCGAACATTTGGAAAATGATTTACGGAAAATGAATCCGTAAGTCATTTTTCGGAAAAGAAGCCTTCATTTTCCGTTGACTCGGAAAACCTTTTACGTTGACTGCATTTTCCTAAGGTTACCAAACACTGGAAAATGAGAAAAACGTTTTCCGAAAGTCATTTTCCGTGAAACAAACGGAGCCTTAATTTTTGTAAAAATTAAAAACAGAGACGTTTTTTTAGGACCGATGGAGTTATTTTTTTTTTCATAAAATAAATTATGCAATGGTAATTAAGTGGGGGGACTTTCATTCCCTAATATGGAATGACAAAGACATGATTAGGGTATAATCTTTTTTCCCGTTCTTGTTGGTGTTTATATCGATTGTTTGAGAGAGAGAGATGCATCTTGCAAAATGATGTCACGACAAAAACTAGTATTGTTATAGATAGGGATGTACTGAATACGTAACCGAATTGAACTAAATTAAACCTGGTTTTGATTGAAAATGGTTCAATTTCGATTTTAAAAAATAGAAAATCGTTCAGTTTGTTAACTATTCTAATTTTTGGATTATCTCATATGGATAATCTAGGTAGGTCTTTGATTTAGTCATATTATATATAATCCATCCGTCCCAAAATTATTATCCTACTTTCATTTTTCGTACGTACCAAAAATAATTGTCTTGTTTAAAAATTTTCTTTTTAGGACAATACTTTTACCCCTTTATCCTTATTTTTTCATCCTACTTTAATTATGAGCCACAAACACATGGACTTTCAAATAAACTATGCATAAAACTAATATTAATAATTCAGTCAAATGTGTTTTCTTAAACCGTGCGCTAAGTCAAACCAGACGATAATTTTAAGACTGAGGGAGTATATATATATATATATATATATATATATATATATATATATATATATATATATATATATATATATATACTAGATTTTGTGCTCATGCCTATGGCACTGCGTCAGTATGAGACAATGTCAGTATGAGACGATATCAGTATAAGACGGTGTCAGTATAGGATGGTGTTAGTATTCAAATAAATCAATATAATAAATAATATTTATTGTGTGTGTGTATATATATATATATATAATAGAAAGAAAAATAAAACTAAGCCTAAAAAGGATGAAAGAAAGCCGGTTGAAATAAAAACGTAGGAAGAAAAACGTGAATAGGAAAAAGTTAGATTAGGTTAAGATAAAAACAGTTTGGATGAAATTTAGGAAGAAAAACGTGAATAAGAACGGTTAGATTAGATTAGGTTGAGATAAAAAACAGTTTAGATGAGATTTAATCCCGACCGGTGATTGTTTTTGGTAAAATCAAATCCTAATCGTTAATTTATAGAAATGTCTGTGATTAGCATTTTATTTTTATTTTTTTCCTTCAATCTAATCTAATTATATGGAAATTGTCGGCCATTAACTAAGTTAACAGCCAATGAGGGGAGCGCATAGACCAAGGTGAAGTCACGTGTCACTTGCCCTCGGGATTAAGCCCACGCCAATTACAGTTTACAGACATGAGATAGAAGTATAGGAAGAGAGAACTTTGTCAAAATGTTAAAAATTTAGGTAAAATAGTGTTACAAATATTTTTTTTATAAAATATATATTTCTTACACGTTCCACCAGATATGGGACGATGTCATATATCCGGAGATGGAGTAGGAGTAGGAGAATTACTTGGAATAGGAATAGATGAATAGCAAGAGAGAGAAAACGGTTTTGGGGAAAAAAAAAACGTGAAAAAACGGTTGTAGATGAAATGGAATTCTGGCCGTTGATTGTGTTTCGTAAAAACAAATCCTTGACGGTAAATAGCTTTTGATATGAGTTAATCCTGACCGATAAATAGCTTTATTAAAACTAAATCCTGGTCGATAAATAACTTCTGTAACCGCTCTGATCTGTTTTATATATTATACTAGATTCCGTGTTCGTGCCTATGACACGACGTCAAGAAGGGACGATGTTAGTATTCTTATATATATATATATATATATATATATATATATATATATATATATATATATATATATATATATATATATATATATATATATATATATATATATATATATATATATATATATATATATATATATATATATAAGCTATAATATAGCTATTTCATCAAATAGATTTAATAGCTCATTTTACATGAAGGAAAAAAGATGAAAGAAGGAGAACAAAGTTTAAAAAGAGAAAAAAAAAACTAAGCCTGAAAAGGGTGGAAGAAAGCCGGTTGAAATAAAAACGTAGGAAGAAAAATGTGAATATGAAACAGTTAGATTATGTTAAGATAAAAACAGTTTAGATGAGATTTAGGAAGAAAAACGTGAATAGGAAACGGTTAGATTAGGTTGAGATAAAAACAGTTTAGATGAGATTTATATATATATATATATATATATAAAGATAGAATATAACTATTTCATCAAATAGATTTAATAACTCATTTTACATGAAGGAAAAAAGAAGAAAGGAGTAAAAATTTTAAAAAGAGAACAAAAAAAAAAAAAAAAAAAAACTAAGCCTGAAAAGGATGGAAGAAAGCCGGTTGAAATAAAAACGTAGGAAGAAAAAAGTGAATAGGAAACGGTTAGATTATGTTAAGATAAAAACAGTTTAGATGAGATTTATGAAGAAAAACGTGAATAAGAAACGGTTAGATTAGGTTGAGATAAAAACAGTTTAGATGAGATTTAATCATGGCCGGTGATTGTTTTTAGTAAAATCAAATCCTAGTCAGTAAATAGCTTTTCACAACCACCTGATTTGTTTTATATAATAGATATATGTTTTTTTTAATCTTTTTTTTTTTGGGTTAAAAAGAATGATTTTAGGGCGTGTTTTATATCAGAGAATGTTTAAATACCAAAATTTTAACGATAAAATAAACGAAAAATAATAATCAAAATAATTTTTTTCAAACCTTGCAAACTTAAAAGTAAAACCGAATGAAGACGGATGATTGTGTGGAAAAGAGCGAAGGATAGAGCACAGCTAGCTAACCATCTTTTTAGGATACAAATGCATAGCTTAGTTGTAAGCTTTACAAAAACTATGGGGGGAAATATTTATGTGGCAGGAAAATGTGTTTTTTTACGGTTCAAACAGTGTTTGAACAGTGCTTTGTTACTATTAAACATCAAATCCTGGCCGTTGTTTTAAATAGAGTAGGAATAGGAGAATTAATTGGAATAAGAATATATGAATATGAAGAGATAGAAAACGGTTGTTGGGAAAAAAAACTGTGAAAAAACGGTTGTAGATGAAATGGAATCCTGGCCGTTGATTGTGTTTCGTAAAAACAAATTCTGACCGGTAAATAGCTTTGTTAAAACTAAATTCTGACCGGTAAATAGCTTTTGTAACCGACCTGATCTGTTTTATATCTCAATAATAATATGTTAATACTCCGGTGCAATCTTTACCGGGATTGAAAGGGAATCTGATCATTTCTATTTTCGGAAAGTTTTGTCTAATCAATTGGCTATTGTGCCCTTCGTATGCGTGAAATAGAAGAGTGAGTAAATTGCATTGATTTGACATAATGACACCACCGGAGGTAAATTGAGAGCATAAAATTACATTAAGTCAAGTATTTTTTAAACATATATAAACTCAGTAAATGACAGTTTATTTGAAAACTATTTTTTACCCGTACGTTAAACTGAATATAAATTAAAAACAAAATTAAAAATTATATGTAGATGATTCTCAACTGCTAAAATTAGATAGATTAATTATGATGGAATTCACCATTTCTATTGTATGCATTATCCGTGTTTCCAAATTAAATATTTGGATATTTAATATAACTTGCAATATAAGTGTAGTAAAAAAATAATATGTTTAAGTTCTATATGTTTAAATACATGTGATGTATTGATTACATCTTTTCATATTCTAACTATTTGCACATTGGGGACAACTTTTCATATTAAAAAAATATATATTTTCATGGCAGAGACAACTATTTTTTGTATATAAATTACTTTTCATATTTGGCAAAAGGATTTAGGCAGGAAATTGTTATATTGAGCTGTGTTAAAACCACCTCTTTCATTTATATATATACTAGTACACCTACCCGTATCGATGGCATGGTGTCAGTTTGTTAATTTATCAATAAATGAAGCAGATAATGTGGAAATGAATTAATATTTACTTATAATTTTTCTAAGTTAATTATGATAACAGTTAAAAAGAAAAAAATATTTAAAATTACAAAACTTACGATTTTTTTAAAATTTATTTGTATACGAAATTGTAGGCCGAAAAAAAATTAAATTGATTAAGTTAATTACGATAACAGTTAAAAAGAAAAAATTAAAATAGAAATATTCAAAACTTATGCATAAATTAAATTGAGATTCAGTTTCAAAAAATAAATAGATTAAGTTAATTACGATAACAGTTAAAAAGAAAAAAAACAAATATTTCAAATTACAAAACTTACGATTTTTTTTTGCATAAAATTGATTAATTAATTAAAATATCGAAAAGAAAAGGGACGTGAGTTTGGTGGAGGAAGGATTGGCGGCCACCAACCGTAAATAGTGGGGGGGAGTTGGAGAGAGAGAGGGGGGGAGTAGTTGCTCAACCGCCGTTCACACATATGAAATTGGACAGCGATTATGACCGTAGGATTTCCGTAAATGAATCAAATTTAGCCCCTGAATAACCTTTGTCAATTATGAGTGTGCAATTATAAGCTGTATTGTATTATAGATATGAAGTACAAATTTTGGTGCCGTTGAAGAAATTTTTTATATTATATACATATAAAAAGTCCTTGTAGGGTGTACACAATTCTAACTCAATTCATATAATCTCTTTTTAGAATTTCTCACCAAATTGATTAATGAAAATTGAAAAGCCCAAACAATTAGACTGTGTTTTCTAAGTTTTTGTCAAAAAAAAATTAGTCTCAATCGACATGTCAAAAAATATATGGTTATATCCAAGCCCTCCCAAAATTATTTTCTATTTGACCTGTAATACGGATTAAGAAAAAAAAATTAACAGGATTATTAATATTGATATAATGTATAGTTTTTTGAAAACCCAATTACATGTGACTAATAAATAGAGTAGGACGAAAAAATAAAAGTAAAATTCTAAAAAATGTTATTATAATAAAAAGTTTCAAACAAAATAATTATTTTGAAACAGATAAAAAGGAGAGTAGGACAATAATTTTTAGAGCCAAGGTGGAGTATCTTTCTTTCTTTTTTTAAAAAAAAAAGAAAATGCTCATTATTTCTTTTTGAAACCAACAAAAAGGAAAGTCAAAACAATTTTTATGAGAGGAACTGAGTAATAACTAAGATCTTAAGGGTGTGTTTGGGAATTTCAATTCCAATGTCTTAGAATTGAAATTAGTGCCCCTACCTCTAATGCCTTGTCGTTTGGACACGAGAAAAAGCTTTGGCTTTGTAAGAGCATGAACAATAAGCTCGATTTGGGGAGAACTTAAAAAAGCTCAATTTTTATTTTATTCTGAAAATCCAATTAAGCTCACCGGCTTAAAACAAATAAAAATCTTTCTTTCAATGAATCTTGTGGCTAAATCGATCTTTATATATCTGCATCGTCTTTATATCCGATAATTTAATATTTTATAGAAAAATAGTTAGAAATGTGAAAAATTCATAGAAATTTTTTATGATATCGAAATGAAACAATAAAGTCTGTTGTAGATAAAAATGTTTACTTTAATACAGGGAAAAAAATATTTAAAAAAATATTTTTATGACTGAAAATTGATGAAAAAAGAAAATGGTGGAAAAGTAAATAATAAAGTATATTGAAATGAGGAAGAAGTGGCAGGTGGCATTTTTGGACCAATAATCTGGGAGCTTAAAAGCTCTCACTTTACCTTTTGCTTAACTAAGCTTAGTTAAGCTCCTCCGTTATTTGTAAAAATCTGGGAGGAACCAACTTTAGACCCTCCGTTGTAAGTGGTCTAAGGGTAATCGGGAACCCTAATTCCAAGATTTGGAATTGGAATTCACATCTAGCTCTAAAGCCAATTGTTGTTTTGATGTGAAAAAAAAAAAAAAAAAGATTTTGGAAATGAATTGGAATACTAATGTTTTAACCCCATATATTGATAACCATTCCAAAAGTAAATAACTTAAAAACCGAATATATTATGAGTAATTCTCTAAATAAGGCAATCTTATGGATTTTTATCGTAAGAAGAACTTCATTCTACGAACCTTCATGACACTGAGTCAGGCCAAAAAGAATCTTCTTCTGAAAAATATATATAAGGCAAATCTTCAAATTTTCTGTAGACTATTGTCTTCTAAATTCTAATTGAAAATTTCTTGTTATTATTATTTTTTTATATAGTTTTAGAAGTCTACATAAGAGCTAAACAAAAGATTTTCAATTTTAATATTATGAAATTCTATATATTACTTAAATCTCAAATTGATATATCTAAACGGATCTTAACTCTTAAGCTTAAAATAAAGGGAGAGAAAAGAAATAGGAAATAGAATAAGAAGGGAACCTTCCATGACCTAATTGGGACGACAACGACACAGATTTTCTACGGCATAATCATTTCCTCTTTGCATGTGTGTGTCTATATATATATATAGAGAGAGAGAGAGAGAAAAGGAGGGAGAGAGAGAGATAGAGAGATGTGAAAGAATGATGTTCAATGCGTCTTCTTCTTAGGATCCTAGGATGGACACTACTAATATAACCACTCCTTTTTCATTGTCTTTAATCTTAAGTTATTCTCCAAGATGTTGATGGATGTCCCAACAATTTATCTTCTGTCTAACTTTGGCTCAACCATGCAATGAACCCTTGAAATGCATGAACTTGTACTAGGGGAGGAGCCACCCTTTAGGGTGTGGGAGAATGGGACCCCACTCAACTAAAAAGCAAAATTACCATACAAAATTGATGCCCTCCTTTGGCTATCCGGCTCAAAAATTGTGATTTCTAAACTTTTTATATGATAAAATTGTGATTTATATATAGTTTATGTAATAGTTAGAATTTGTGAACCTGTTGAATATTTTTCTAAAGCTACCACCGGTGTCAGGGCCGGCCTTGGGGGGTGGCGGAAGGGGCTACCGCCATGGGCCCCTAATTTTTTAGGGCCCAAATGTTTGGGTACTACCTTATATTTATTATATATATTAAAGTGTCAAAAAAGTTAACAATTGATTCTCCTAACTAGTTGGTTAAGGTGCTTCTGATTTAAGTTAAAGGTTCTAGGTTCAAATCCTGTGTTGGTACTTGTTTTAATCCATAAATACTTGATCATGGTAGATCTTGGAGGTTCAATTCTTGCTTAAGTTTTTTTTTTTTTTTCCAATACTTTTAAAATTTAAATGATTTCATTTTATAAAGGGCCCCATTTTTTTTGCCTCACGAAACTTCAGGAAACTCCGGCCACGACCGGTGTATACAATATGTTAACATCGTCCATAAACTTCATCCTTCGCATATGTTGATAGAGAGTATATTTATTTAATAACAAAAACCGACCCATCGTGTATTAGGTTAAGTTAAGCTCTGTAGAGAAAGACTCAGTCTTACCTAATCTGTTAAAAATCCGTAAAAAACTGCTTTACAGAGACCTATTCTTATTTAATTTGAACGAAAGATAATATATTCAAATTTTCTGGAAAAGTACGACGTATAGCATATTTATAGTGCCATGTTTAGCACTTACAATCTTTTAAGCTCTAAACTGTTTTTAAAATTGATTCAAATTTATTCCTCCACCATCTTTATCTTCTTTGGACTAATATTCTTAGTGAAACTTCATCATGTGCTTTCGAGACAAATGCATGCAGAAGGATAAAGAGTCCTTTCATTGTTTACGAGGGAAACTATATGTTAAATGTCCTTGTATAAGGTATTTTTACCACAAGCAAATAGATTTGCGGAAAATGAATATGCTCTAACTTAATCATATGGTTTGGATTCAAAATCTTTGGAAATAGAGTTGTGTTAAAAATTTGTTGGAAAAATTTGTACCGTTACTTGTAATTCTACCCGGCTTTTAGACCTGTGTACAAGTTTTGGTAGCATTGTAGAGATCGATGTTAATCTGGCTAACCCTAGCGGTTTCAGATCAACCCTAACCGGCCAATTTAAATGGGTCACACTTTTATTGCGGACCACTATTAGCCCACGACCCAAAAAATAAATAATTATAGGGTGATAATCAGGTCGGTCCCTCTTGATGAAATTATAATTGCATAGGTCTCATATATTTGTTTTAAACCGCTAAAATACACTTTAGATGAAAAATGACAAAAAAACCCTGACTGAAGAAAAAAAGTGCGCCGACAAAGCCCCAGCCCAAATTTGGGCATCGTAGTGCACAATTGAAGTCTGTCCAAATTTGGGACATCGCAATGCAAAAATCTCTGCCCAAATTTGGGCATCATAATGCACAATTGAAGTCTATCCAAATTTAGACATCATAATACCAAAATCCCGACCCAAATTTGGGAATCACAATGCAAAAATTGGTCACCGCAATGCACAATTGAATTATGTCCAAATTTGGGTATCGCAATACAAAAAATCCCAGCCAAATTTGGGTCTCGCAATGTAAAATTTGGTCATCGTAATTCCAAAATATTACATCGTAAATAATGTATAACATAGCGATACAACGGGGTTCAAAAATCGATGCATCGTGGTTTTAAATAGGATGGATTTACATTGTCTTCCATTTCGTGTGTCCGCGTGAGCTCATCTTTTTTCCTTAGGCTAGAAGGTGCTCCTAGAAAGAAAGATGACTTGTTTCTTCCTCGAATATAGTGATGAATGTGTTTTGTACGCATCTGTGACCACTTTTGGGATTAGTCTTGAAATTTTGGACTTGTGTAAACTTTTTTGGGAGGATTGTAGAGATCGATTTTAATCTGGCTGACCTTAGTGGTTTTAGGTCAACCCTAATCGACCAATTTAAATGGGTCAAACTTTTATGGCGGGCCAATATTATCCCACGACCCAAAAAAATAAATAATTATAAAGTGATAATAAGGTCGATCCCTTTTGATTAAATTATAACCGCCTTGGTTTCCTATATTTGTTTTAAACGGCTAAAGTACATTTTTGGGGAAAAATGACGAAGATACCCTTATTCATGAAAAGGAATGCGAATAAAGCCCCTACACAAATTTGGGCCTCGCAATGCACAATTAAAGTATGTACCAATTTGGGATTCGCAATGCAAAAAACCCCACCCAAATTTGGGCATCACAATGCACAATTGAAGTATGCCCAAATTTAGGCATCGCAATGCCAAAATCCCTGCTCAAATTTGAGCATCGCAATGCACAATTGAATTATGTCCATGCATATTTGGGAATCACAATGCAAAATATCCTCGTCAAATTTGGGCATCACCATGCAAAAATTGGGCATCGCAAATCCAAAAAATTACATCGCAAATAATTATATAACATAACAATGCAACAAAGTTCGAAAATCGATGCATCGCGGATCCAAATCGGATGGATTTACAGTGTATTCCATTTCGTGTCTCTACATGAGCTCATTTTTTCTCCTTAGGTTGGAAGCTTGACGAACTCAAATAAATTTGATATTTAATATCGTTTTTGTGACTTAACTTGTTGTAAATATTGCAGTTTTTATGGGTATTTTGTATGTTTAGTAATTATATGTCTATGAGAGATTAATGGTGAAAAAGTAAAAATAATACCAAGTTCAAAGAAGAAATTCAGATATCATGGTACCGAATGGGCATTTGCTATATATCTGAGGCGAGCTGGAGCTGAAGTTGGAAGCAATGTCACGTTTTAAAAGGGAATTTCAGACATTATCCATTTTAGTAATTAGGGAATTATTATTTTTCTCTAAATTATTGTTATTTCTTTTCTTTCTCTTTTGTAATTAATGAAAAGATAGGATAAGAGATAGATTAGATATTGTGGACTTTGTCAACAACTACATAGGAGTGGGCGTTAGGAGTGGAGATCATGGCCTCTATAAAGGAGGAAAGACTTGGAGAGCAAGGAGGGGCTCAGCTATATAAGGAGAGGTCAGTTTTAGAAGTCGGCATGCAATCACAAACAATACGGCTGATACACATAATCATACACACACATATACACTCGAAGATTTTGGTAGCAGCTTGGTCGTTTCTTCCATCACACTGCTGGGTTTATTTTTGTTTTGAATTCATTTTGTAAGTAATCTTTAATTATGTTTAGTGGCTAGCTTTATTTCTTCCAGTTAATGAACAAGTAATTATTTACAAGTTTTTGCTGTGAGATCTAAGTGTTTTAATTCTCAATTGGGTTTAAGTATTTATTCATTCTTTGTTTGTTTGTTGCAAAATGAATTGTAACATAGGATTATTATACTTAGTTAATGTTTGTGGCCAAAATCTTAATTAACATAATAGTTCATTGCTAGTTATAACCATTGATCCGTAATTGTCATTGGGTTCTAACAAAGTAGCAAGTAACACGTCATTTAGGCATCACAAGCATATTCGGTCAGTGTTGCGGGAATGAGTAATCTAAATTAAATGATATTACTTCAATATGCACTGTTTAGAATCGAGGCTCTCTCTCTCTCTCTCTCTCTCTCTCTTAATGCTTTCAAAACATTAAATCCTACGAACGTCTCGGGGGTTGTTTTTTGATTAGTGAAACAGTTAACGAGCTTCTCTTAACTATTGAGACAGTAAGGAGAGATTGGGTGTCTGGCGGTTGTCGACAACTATAACCAGTTTATTTGTAGCCAATTGAGTCATCTTTGCATCTATGATCAGTAGTAAACTTATGGGATTACATTAAGTTTATTGACTGGATTTTTCTCTTATTGAATTCAAACATCGTTTTCTGTTTTGTTTACATTTAGTCATTTAAATTCAGTTTTTAGTTAATTCGTTCGTTAGTAATTAGTTTAGATTAAAAACATCATTCTTTATTTTAATTGCTTTGTTGAAATTCTAAAGAGAAGTATATTCAACGTTCCCTATGGATACGATCCCTACTACCATATACTCGTTATTTGGGAAAATGGGAAATTATTTTTGACGGTTTGACACCCGTCAAATTTTGGCGCCGTTGCCGGGGAACGGTTTTGCTATTTATTTTTTTTTAAGAATTTTATTTTGTTATGGCTTTCTATGCACAACAATTTGGAAGTAGACACGATAAGTTTCCACGACTAGAGAATGAGGTAAATTCTAGTTCTATTGATCAAAGATTGAATGCATTGACTTCTCTGGTGGATAAGTTTCTTGTAAATCAGGTATCAAAGGCTCAAGTTTGTAGAAATTCGTTGGTTGTTAGACAAGTTGCAGATTATTATCCTCTATGGCAAGATAATATGCAACACGTCATGGCAATGGGAGGATTTACGGGACAAACTCACGATGACCATGATCCTTATTCCAATAGCTACAATCCAGGATGGTGGGATCAACCAAATTTCAGTTACGAAAATCAAGAAGTGCAACCGATATTTCTACAACAGAAATATCTGTTCTCACCTCCTCCATCAGTTCAACCCACTACCAGTTCCGGCACATCGTTGGAGAGTTTAATTAAGAGCCTTGCTGAATCAGTACAACAAGATAGACAAGAAACCAAGGCTAGCATTAAATCTCTTGAAAATCAGATTTCTCAGCTAGCCGTGTCTGTGAGCAAGCTGGAAGCGAATCAAGTTGAACAGAAAAAAAGACATGTTGATTGCTGTAAGGAAGAAGTTGTGCAAAATGTGGGGTCGCCAAGTAATGAAGGTGGAGAATTCATTAAACAAAGTGAGAAAATTGTTATTCTCCCACCTTTTCAGGGCAGATTCGCTAAGAAAGAAGAGGATGAGAAGGAAATCTTAGAGACCTTCCGTAAGATTGAGATTAACATTCATGTCATGGATGTCATAAGGGAAGTGCCTCATCATTCTAAGTTTCTTATGGAACTATGTGCAAATAAAATGAAGTTGGAATTAGTGCTTGTAAAAAGTTTGACAGAGAAAGATGTGCATTTCCAAAGCAGTGAGGAGGTGCATGAAAATATTATGGCACTCTATTCCACACCGGAGGTAACACCAAAGTTTGATTTTCCTTTTTTTCCATTACCGATTTCAAGTGAAAGAATTCTTCCTCCATTGCCGGTTATCATGGGTAATAATTTGACCGAGTTGTATGAAGAGTAGGTATTGAGTCTAGCTACAGACGTTAAATAGCGGAGCTAATTGGGAGGCAACCCAACAATTTTAATGCTTTAATTTCCTGTTTTTCTAGGTTAAATTTATTTTCTTGTTATTTTCATTATGTTTTTAGTTTTTTTTTTGTAACAGTAGGTGTGTGATTTAAAAAAGTAAAGAAGAATGAACTGCGGGTAGCAAGACTTGTGAGAGCTTAGCACATGCCCATGTGGTATTTTCTCTCGTCCAGTTTTTTTTTTCCCAAGAGCAACCAAGTGGCAGAACCAAATTATGATTTCCCTTTGCCTATGTTCAGCATGACAGGGAGTAGCTCTTTTCCCTCCACTTTGCTATTTTCTGCATAAAATTATTTTTTTGTTTTGTACACCTTGATTATGTACTACATTGAGGACAATGCATAACATAAGTTTCGACCCCAGCCTCGTTATGTTAAAGCAGCGGTTTCAAATATTTGAGCGTATGGAAAACGCTCGGTCTCGTTGTGGAAACATAGAAAAACAAAAAAAATGCCAAAAATTATGGGTTTTGAGGCTAAGTTACGAGTTGGGAAGGAGTTAGACACCCAACTCACCCTTTCGGTCTCAAAAATAAGGTTTTGTTAAAAATTTTATTTTATATACATATTTAATCTAGAAATACATATTTGTACACACACACACACGCACACACACACACACACACACACACACACACACACACACACACACACATATATATATATATATATAATGGAAAATGAAGAAAGTTTACATTTATTTTTAACTAAACAAAATAAAGCAAAAAGACAACCAAAATAACAAAACTAGGGAATAATGACAACTATTCTATAAGCTATTTTACGAATAAAATACTATACTAACAACACGACTTATATATATGTATGCGTATATATATATATTCAAACCAAAGAAACTAACTAAGTGGGAAGAAATTATAACTATTATATGCTAAAAATATAAACGGAAAGGAAAACAAACTTTAATCAAGCGAGATGGGGGTGTCCTTCCCTTTGACCACGTTAACAATATGGCGATAGTCACCATCTAAAACCTGAAGATGATTTCAATGAGATCCTTGTGGTCGAGGGGTTTACCGAGAGCAGTGAGTTCGTCAAATTTTCCCTTGACAAACTGCATGTAGTCCGAGATCGACTAGGAGCATTTAAAGGCTCTTTTTAGCTGGTCCTTGATTTGCTTGATATGACCACGAGTTGGGAGAGCATAGGTGTGGGCAAGAGTTTGCCATGTATTGCAGATGATGGTGCTTGTTGAATCAAAGGGACCAGAGGAGCTGAAAGGAATCCCATAAGGGTGCCAAACGCAAGTTTGGCTTGTCGGATCCATGGTAGGTATGTTGAATTGGGTTTTTGGACATCCTTCAAGATGATTGTAGGTGGAGGCATGGGTGTTATCCATCTACAAACTTGTAGAGAGATCATATTCTATTAGGGTAGCCTCAAATTGGAGTTTTCGGGCTAGGTAATTGGTAAAGGTAAGTTTGGTGATGTTGTGATGGGATATATTTATGAGTTGGAAAGTTTGTGTTGGGTCATCGGGATTTTGGATGGTGAGGGTTTGGCTGCCGATGGCCATGGGAGGTTGTTGGGGGCGTCAGTGGAGAAGGTTAAGGAGATTTGCTCATATATATATATATATATATATATATATATATATTCAAATTAAGTGCTCTGATGGTCGGACCTACTAGTGTAGGCTGCCTACGTATTCCTTATTAAAGGAAATCAAACCAAACGTAGTTCAGGCCAAAAACCTAAACTACAACCAAATGAGGATGTCATGTTCTTCGGCTCAAAACCCGATCAAGAACACAACAAGAAAAATATTTTTGTGTTTTTCGAAAAGTCGTATCCAAACGACCGCGGACGGTCGTTTAAATACGGTATGAAGATTTGAATATTTTTCGGAAACCATATTTCAACTGGTCAAAACCTGATCATTGAAATACGTTAAGATTCATTTTCAAAAATTTGTGTCTGACTGGTTAATACCTTGTTTCCGAACACAAACGAAAACTTATCAGATTTTCCGAAAACTGCACTTGATCGATACAAAATCCGTCATCGAGCACTACAGAGAAAACATTCTTCAAGTTTTTTCGAAAACTGTGTGAAGGTGGAAAACATTCTTTTTCCTTTCCTTTCCTTTCTTTCTCACTCTCTCTGTTTTTTTATTCCTCTGTTTTTGTTTTTTTTTTTGAAATATTCATATTTTTTTGTGTTTTTGAAATATTCATCTTTTTTTAAAATCAAAAACTCCTTAAAAAAGGGTTTTATTTTATTTGAAAAACAAAACAAATATTTTTTTAAAAAAAACTTTCCTTTTATTAAAAGGAAATTATTTTAAATTCAGGGTAAGAATACTATACCTTTCTAACCTTTTCCGTGCCCGGGCGGCTGCCGCGGATTCGGCTGATTTTGACATTTCTGACACTCTTGCCTTTTCTGGCCAGGGACTATTATATATATATATTTTTTTTTTTTTTTTTTTGCCACTGAAAATATTTTTCTTTGTCCTCTGATGGATGGTCGTCGATTTTTGGTTAACAAAATTAACTTCGTTAACCCTTCGTTATGCTCAGGGACTATTTTAGAAACTTTGGAACTTGAGGACTTAAGTGTCGCAGCTTCAAACTTTGGAGGGGCGAAGAGGAAAAATTCCTTTTTCCTCCCTTATAATGACGGGAGTGAGCTAGGGAGAGAAGCTTACTGCTTCTTCTCTTCTTCTTTCAGCACCATTGTTGTTGCCTTCCGTTTCTTTTCTTATTTTTTCTATTTTCGCTCCTTTTCTCAATTTTCTTTCGCCAATTTCAGTTTTTTGTTTAACAGATGACATCTTCTTCTCGATCCAGGAAGGGGAAGGCTCATATACACCCAGAATCTGACGAGAGGAGGAGAGAATTTCCTCATTTGATCCGGAATAAGCTCAGATATCGGTACTCTACTGACGACTGGGGCAATATCTTGCGAGACAGGATCACTCACGTGTCCAATCTTCCTCCCACCGCTGTAAGTTATTTTCTTTTTCTAGACTTTCCTGGTATACTTCAGATATGCTAAATCTCTGCACTGTTTGGGACTTTTGGAGCACTCCTGACTTTATTAGTAATGCATATGCATGTCCTATTTATGCCTAAATGATGTAATTAAGTGATGATGCATGAAATTTACATGATTTTATTTTTGCGATGCATGATTGAACTAGTGGTCACTATTTGACCATACTATGCATGATTTATATTATAAATGCAAATGAGGCTATATGATGCATGTTTTACACTAAAACATATTTTTGCATACAATAAAATCACGAGACGGACTTTTCGGGATATAAGTTAAATTTTCCGAAACGCATTTTCTGACATATTTTTGGATAAAAATGGGACAAAACAGGTATATTACATGCCCTTAGATTCATTTTTCATGCATGCAATTGCTGCAGGGACATAGTAAATGCCATAAAAATATTTATTTTGATGATTGGTGGCACTTTATCTTCTTTTTAGCCTACCCCTTATGGCAGCTTATTAAACAATGAAATGCACATGATGGATGTATGAACTACTTTATTTGATGCAAATGTAATGCAGAACATGCTCTCCTATGATGCCTAGGATGCAAAAAATAATTATTTAAATGCACAACAAATTACATATAATTTTTTCTTTTTGTTTGTTTTTTATATATACTTTATTTTATATTTTTGAAAGAATGTAAAAGAATTTGGTACGTATGTACAACATATAGACTCTTTTTTTATTTATTTTTCTTTATATTTATTTATCTTTTATATTTCACATAAAAGAATGACATTTGATGAAACTAAATGTTTATTTACATGTGAATTTATGTACATGTATAAAAATGGTATGTGTTTACTTATATTAAAGGAAAAAAAATCTTTATATATATATATATATATATATATATATATATATATATATATATATATATTATATGAACAAAGTGCTTCTTTATTTACTGAAGGAATGTAAAAGAATATGGTATATTTTCAAAAAAAATGAATAAGTATTTTATTTTTCTTTCTTATTATTAAAGAAACTGATTATTCACAAGTATTTACTTTTGATTGTTTTATTTTTTTTGGCATGTTGCAATTTTAAAATTTATGAAGTACAATGCATGCAACATGTTTATTATTTATACATACTTATTTATTAAAAGACTGTACAGAGAAAAAAATAAGGATAGAAGACTTACCTTTTCTCTTCATTTTTTTTTTTGAGATTCCCAGGAAATTCCAGAGGGCGCGGGCATCATGCGCTAATGTCGCTGAGATTTATGACATGTTGCCCGAGGTGGCGCAGCTCTTGGTAGAGGGCTCTAGTTTTAGTGTCTTCATGCATGCTTTTACCCACTTCACCAGCTACTTGCCCATCTTCGATGTGCTCAGGGATTTCTGGTGGGACACCACCCATACCTTCCATTTTAGCTGGGGGGAGGCGACCATGACCCCGTGTGATTTTGCCGCAATCACGGGCATTCCTACCAGCATAGGGAAGACCCTGGCTCCTGATTTCACTCTCCGTCAGCGTAGGGATGAGGTAGTGGACCTCCTGGGTTTTGAGTCGGAATTCAAATCGACGGATGAGATTTTTATCGGCAGCGTACGGAAATGGCTTCTTGACAATGCCGGGCGGGTGCCGGTGAATGATGTAGCTGCCGTGACTCGAGTGGCGAGAGCGTTTCTATTTTTTTTTCTTGGCACATCACTCCTCGCCAACTCCTCTACCACCCTGAGGGTTTCCGTCCTGGCTTGTCTGGCAGATTTTGAGCGGATCCCTTTGTATGATTGGGGACAGGCAGGCTTGGCTGAGTTGTATGCTTATATGGAATAGGGCCAGCCGGAATGACTCGCCAACTCTGAATGGGTTTGCCCTGCCGTGGGAGGTATAGGCCTTTTTCCTTTTTTTTTTTTTTTTTTGTATACTCTCTCTTTTATTTATATATTTTTTCATTTTTTATTTATATATATATATATATATATATATATATATATATATATATATATATATATTATTGATAACACCTTTTTTTCTCTCTTTTTTTTTCCAGGTCTGGGCCTTCTCATTTTTTTCACTTTTCGCCGGGTCCTCTCATTCGACGAGTTCACCAGCCTCCATACTTGTCCCAGTACGTGGATGATAACAGGGTTTATCCGACCAGATCGGTGGTTGCAAGGAATAGGGAAAAAGTCTTTGGAGCGGATTGTTAGCTCGAGTCCCTGCGGTGCACTTCCTTCCTTGGGAGGCGGAGGGGCATTATGCTTGCTTTGGGACTCGGCCGGGATACGATGGTTTCCATTATGGTGGATTCCTTATATATGGGCGAAGCGGGTGAACCGTCGGCATCGATCTATTCTAGTAGCTCGATGGCGCCTCCTCGGCCTCCTTCGGGTGATAGAGCCTCGATCGATCGCCTAACAGTATCGACACTGGGAAATACCTCATGCCGGCGGATTATCCAATGATGGCGTATGAGGATTTCCCCGAGATTAGTGCTTGCATCCCCTTTTCCTGCTCTGCGCGCCGAGGCGGCATTGTTATGCTGCCGGGCGGGGTCATCTACTTTTTCTCTCGGCGAGAACCCGATATTTACGAGCGATGATATCTTCTATAATGCCCAAGATCGGTGGGGAGGTAACACGGTAGAAGAGGTTCTTCCCCGATGTCGAGATCCCCGAGGAGCGTCGGGTCCCTGAGGCTCGCTTCGGTAGACACATTTACCTTTATTGTCTCTCTCTATTTTTTTATTATCATACATATTATATATATATATATATATATATATATATATATATATATATATATATTATATCATATATATATATATATATATATATTATTTTTTTTTTTGGAGACTAACACATTTCTCTTTTTTTTTCTCACTTTTTTACATAGGTGAACGTGTCCACTTATAAGAAGATGATGCGGGGCTTTTTTCAAGATTAGCAAGCTTTATCGAAACTTCGATTAGTTTTCTTGTAGGGGAGGAGCAGCCTGCGGTGGCGAAGCGAGATGATGATGATGATAATAATGATGATGATGATGTCGGGTCGAGCCGCGGTCGAGGATACAGAGCTGGTGGCACAACGGGTCCCTGGGTCATGGGTGGTGGCCTTAACAGGAGTCAGTCGTCCCGAGCACATTAGCTTTTTGATTCTTGCGAATATTAGTATCTTTCTCTTATATATATATATATATATATATATATATATATATATATATATATATATATATTTTTTTTTATTTAAAAGAAACCTGTACAAACATTATTATATAATGCAATATAATGTAAATGATGCAATATATCACACATGCAAAACTAAATTCACACATAAAATAAAGCTATACCAGACATCTAAAAGGTAATGGCACGATGTACTCTAAGAAATGGAGTTTATGAGAATACACCTTTAGATCGGAGCAGGCTTTTCTGGTGATATGGAAATGGAAAAAACGGTCGATTCCCTTATTATTTTGGTGCTTTGTGGCTATTGAGCCCGTGCTCATAGCTATCTTTCATAGGCTTCATTCCTTTCTCGCGATCAGACATAGGAGCGGTGGGCTGTCGGACAATTAAACTAGGATACCATGCAGAAACTTCACAGCACAGTGGAGGCACTTGGCGCGGCCATATGAGGGGTATGGTGCGGCGCCAAGAGGCTCATTTGGTGGCGCCATGGATTCCTCTATGCAGCCACTGTTCATTTACTGTTCACGCACTATGCACTGAACTGTCTGTTTTCTCAATTCTCGGTATAAATTTAGACGGAGATCAGCCTGATTTCTCACTAATTCACTTCATCCCTTTTCTTTAAAATTCACCAGCTCCTTCCTGTTCTGCCGTTGCTCTTTTTAGCCACATAAAATCCCTTGCATCTCTTTTTATAAATGGCCGCATGTATCTCCACGGCTCTGGAAATTGAGATTTACGAGAATGCCACGGATTTTTGGATCCTTTCCTGCGATCGACGAGAGGACTAGGTTTGATCATCTTTTGGGTTCGGTGCCTTCGTCTGGCGGAATGTCATTATAAATTGGGGACATGTTGAGGGGAGCCGCCAGGTTTTGATCTCCTTAGGACAACTTATTTAACTTCGGCATGAATGAAATGTGTCCTACTTTTGAGGAGTTCTGCGCGATGTTGGGGGTGGCACCTTCTCGTCATATTGCAGTGCCTGCCTGTAGAAGGCGTCCATATATGGCCATCCGGGAGCTTTTTAATTCTTCCCGCAGTGCTACTCTAGGTTTGTTCAATGGGGAAACTTTTAATTTAATGGTTCTTCCTGGAGCCTTCACAGAATACAGGGAAGATGATGTGGACTATCTGCGCGTAGGATAGCGGCTCTTTCTCTGTTTGGTAGGGAGATACTTGATAGTAGGTCTACCGGATTTGTCGATCTGTGGGTCGTTGAAGCATTACAGGCTCGAGATCGCCGGTTGAACATTGTCCGGTGATTTTGGCGGAGACTGGAGACCAGCGGGCTTGCTGCGGTGATGCGTGATGAACTATTCCTACCGGTAGGTAGCCCCATTCTGGTTCATATGTGGCTAGAAGAGCATTTTCTTTGGGTTCAGGCTCCCGTGCCACATGGAGCTCCCTATGACCCATCACTTTATGGCATGCACGGGCATTTTCCTCAGATCAATTATTCTGAGATTGATTGGGCTGATCACTTTTATCGCCGGGGCTCGATGGACATAATCTGGGTCATTCGTCATTGGGAGATCAGGCTTTTTCTTCGTCATTCCGATGAGTACAGTCAAGTAGTCATGTTGGGTCTTCATCGGACTTCTTTTTATCAACCGGACCGGATCCTGCGGCAATTCGGGAGAGAGCAGGTGATCCCGGACACCACTCGTCCTATATACATGGGAATGGAGCTTACGGACGAGCGTCTGGGTCCCACTATTCAGGGCATGTGGCTTAGAGATTCTGAGAGGCTGGAGGTAGCATATCCATATTCTGACTATATGCTTCTATCCCTTGGGTATTTGGCATGGATCATGGTAGCTGCTGAGGGGCCGTCTCGCACTATCCGGCGTGGACTGAGACACTTGCTGGGTCGCCATATAACTAACGGAGTGGATGCGCGCTTGATGGAAGTAGGCGAGGACATTGATAGCTCGGGGTTAGTTGTTCCTCAGGCCCTGGAGGCAGAATTCAGACGGGGACATGGCCTTAATACTCGGACGGCCCCTGGACCGGATACTGCGGGTCCCAGCAATACATCCCGCAGATTAAGCAATGTCAGTCGGCAGCATAACCCTTGGGAACAAGAAGTAGCTGCTCCTCCTCCGCCACCTGTATGGGGTACTGGTTTCGGAGATGATGGAGCTGGTCCGAGTAATTCATGCAGGGAGAGCGGGGATGATGGCGATGAAGGAGACACGTCTGGTGGTTCTCATCTTGATGAGTCTAGGGCTTCTGGCGCCTCGCGAGAAAGGAGTATATGGGCTTTGACTTCGGTGGGCGCGTAGACATTGATAGACCGCTCTGGGGCTAAGGCTGCAAGAAAAGGAATTGTTTTTGGGACAACAAAGGGGTACAGACAGTATATATAGATATGTACAATGCAATCAATGTATAATATAGACGTCTTAGTAAATATTCCTTAGTTGCACCTTATGACCTGTAAAATTATATTTTAGTGTTTTAATATGAGCTTCTTGTCGTGGTTTTTCTCTTCTGTCTGTCAAGCCTCTGATATACTGAAGACTGGAGGTGGTATGCTGAGGACTTCAAATAATGTCTTCCCTCTCCTTTTATCTCCTTATTAAATTTTTTTTTGTGCTCTAACTTTTGCCTAGGCTGCCCTTTCGGGTTTTCAACCTAGCGAGCCCTTATTTCTTCTTTTTTTTTTTTATTATATATATATGCCCTAACTTTTGCCTAGGTTGCCCGTTCGGGTTTCGACCTAGCAATTGGAGAGGGAAAGCATTCTTTGGATAGGACAATCCATACAGGTGGGGGAGGAGGAACAGCTATCTCTTTTTCCCATGGATTGTCTTGCCTGCTCGCCATGCTCAGCCGCGGAGGCTCGTGACTGCCAACTCTCAAAGCCGTACCCCAACTAGTCTGGGGAGGAAGAGCATCTACTTCTTGTTCCCAAGGGTTATGCTGCCGACTGACATTGCTTAATTTACGGGATGTATTGCTGGGACTTGCAGTATCCGGTCCAGGGGCCGTCCGAGTATTAAGGCCATGTACTCGTCTGAATTCTGCCTCCAGGGCCTAAGGAACAACTAACCCGAGCTATCAATGTCCTCGCCTACTTCCATCAGGAGAGCATCCACTCCGTTAGTTATATGGCGACCCAGCAAATGTCTCAGTCCACGCTAGATAGTGCGGGACGGCCCCTCTGCAGCTACCATGATCCATGCCAAATACCCAAGGGACAAAATCATATAGTCAGAATATGGATATGCTACCTCAGCCTCTCGGAATCTCACGAGCCACATGCCTGAATAAGCGGGGCCGGATGCTCGTCAAAGCTCCATTCCCATGTATATAAGATGAGTGGTGTCTGGATCACTGCTCTCTCCCGAATGCGGCAAGATCGGTCGGTTGATAAAAAGAAGTCCGATGAAGACCCAACATGACTACTTAGTACTCATCGGAATGACGAAAAAATAGCCGGATCTCCCGATGGCGAATGACCCAGATTATGTCCATCGAGCACCGGTGATAAAAGTGATCAGCCCAATCAATCTCAGAATAATTGGTCTGAGGAAAATGCCCGCGCATGCCATAAAGTGGTGGGTCATAGGGAGCTCCATGTGGCACGGGAGCCTGAACCCAGAGGAAATTCTCTTCTAGCCACATATGAACCAGAATGGGGCTACGATGAGAAGGCAGTTCATCACGATGCCAAAAGCGGTCGGGCAGGTGAAGGTCTCCGCCAAAATCACCGGGACAATGTTCAGCCGAAGATCTCGAGACTGTAATGCCAGGTCAACAACCCGCGCATTGACAAATCCGGGTAGACCTACTATCAAGTATCTCCCTAACAAACACGGAGAAAAGAGCGGTACCATCGGCATGGAATAGTCTACATCGTCTTTCTTGTATTTTGTGAAGGCTCCAGGAAGAACCATTAAATTAAAAGTTTCCCCAATGAAGAAACCTGGAGTAGCACTACGGGTAGAATTAAAAAGCTCCTGGATAGCCATATATGGATGCCTTCTGTAGGCGGGCACTGCGATATGACGAGAAGGTTCCACCCCCTACATCGCGCAGAACTCCTCAAAAGTAGGACACATCTCATTCATGTCGAAGTTAAATAAGTGGTCCTGAAGAGACCAAACACATGCGGTGGCTCCCCCTCAACATGTCCCAATTTATAATGACATTCCGCCAGGACAGAAGGCACCTGAACCCAAAAAGATGATCAAACCAGTCCCTCTCGTCGGATCGCAAGGAAAGGATCCAAAAATCCAGGGCATTCTCATAAGCTTCAATTTCCAGAGCCGTAGGAATACGTGCGACCATTTATAAGAGAGATGCAAGAGATTTTATGTGGCTGAGAAGAGCAACGGCAAGACAGGAAGGAGCTGGTGAATTTTAAAGAAAAGGGACGAAGAGAATTGGTGAAAGATTAGGCTGATTTCTGTCTAAATTTATACCGAGAATTTAGAAAACGGACAGTTCAGTGTACAGTGCGTGAACAGTAAATGAACAGTGGCTGCACAGGAGAATCTATGGCGCCACCAAAGAAACCTCTTGGCGCCGCGCCATACCCCTTATATGGCCGCGCCAAGTGCCTCCACTGTGATGTGAATTTTACTGCACGGTATCTTTGTTTAATTGTCAGACTGACCCACCGCTCCTACGTCGATCGCGAGAATGGAAGAAAGCTATGAAGGTGGCTCACGAACACGGGTTCAATAGCCGGGGCACTTGAAAATAATAAGGGATCACGACCATTTTTACGTTCGATATCACTGACGAAAAGCCCACTCCGATCCAAAGGTGTATTCTCATAAACTCCCTTTCTTAAAAGTGCAGTGCCATTACCTCTTAGATGTACGGTATATCTTTATTTTACGGTGTGAATTTAGTTTTGCATGTGTAATATATTGCATCATATACATTATATTGCATTATACCATAATGTACGTACAAGTTTCTTTTAAAAAATATAAAAAAAAAAAAAGAAAAGATACTAATATTCGCGAGGAATCCAAAGCTAATGTGCTCGGGGGCAATGACTCTGTTAAGGCCACCACCCATGACCCGGGGACCGTTGTGCCACCGATTCTATATCCCCGACCTCGGCCCTGGCCGCGGCTCGACCCGACATCATCATCATCGTCACCGTCATCATCATCATCTCGGCGTCACGGGCCGCCCATGTTGTCTAAAGAGAACTCATAAGTTTCGATAGTGTTCTTGCGTCTTGAAAAAGCCCGGCGGCTTCTTATAAGTGGACACGTTCACCTAAAAAAGGTAAAGAAAGAGAAATGTTAGTCTCAAAATAATAATAATAATAATAATAATAATAATAAGTGTATATATGTAAAAGAAAAGAAACAAGAAAAGAAATATAGATTATAAAAAGAATGAAGAGAACAATAAAGGTAAATGTGTCTACGAGCGAGGCACGCTCTCAGGGACACGGCGCTTCGGGAATCTCGGCGAATCGGGAAGAACACGCTTCTTGTACTACCTCCCAACGATCTTGAAGGTCGAAAAGATATCATCGGGCTCTGTGAACATCGGCTTCGTCAAGAGATGAAATAGATGGCCTGGCACAGCGGGCTGTCGAGAATGCCGCTGGGCGCGGACAGGAGAAGGAAAAGGGGGATGCAACACTAATCTCTGGAAATCCTCGTATGCCATCATTTGGATAATCACATCGGCATGAGGTATTTCCCAGTACTAATACGTTTAGCGATCGTCGGGCTCTATCACCCAAAAAGGAGGCCGAGGAGGTGCCACTGGAACTACTAGAACAAACTGATGCTGACGGTTCACCCGCTCGCCCATATATAAGGAATCCACCATAATGGAAACCATCGATTATCCGGCGGTTGAGTCCCAAAATAACGGCGACATAATGTCCCTCAGGACCCTCCCAAGGAAGGAAGTGCATCGTACCAGGACTCGAGCTAACAACCCGCTCCAGCACTCTTTCCCTATCCTTACAACCACCGTCCTAGGTCGGATAAACCTGTTATCATCCACGTCTTTGGGACAAGTATGGAGGCAGGTGAACTTCGCCGAATGAGAGGACCCGGCGAAAAGTGAAAAAAATGAGAAGGCGGACACAAAAAAAAAAAAAATAAAGAGAAAAAAATGTGTTATCAATAAAAAATATATATGTGTTATCAAAAAAAAGAAAGAAAAAAATATATATATATATATATATATATATATATATATATATAAAAAATATATAAAGAGAAAAAAAAAAAGAGAAACGGGAAAAGGCATGTACCTCCACGCCGGGGCAAACCCATTCGAGTCGGTGAGTTTTTCAGGTGGCCACAATCCATAGAAGCATATAATTCGACCAATCTTGCATGTCCCCAGTCATATAAAGGGATCGATCAAAATTTGCCCGGAAGCAAGCGGGGCGGAAACCCTCGGGGTGGTAGAGGAGTTGGCAAGAGCGTGTGCCAAGAAAGAAAAATAGAAAGCAGCTCTAGCCACTCGAGTCACACAGCGGCTACATCAGGCCGACACCCGCCCGGCTGTTCTTCGAAAGCTTGATTCGACAGCGCGATAAGAATCTCATCCGTCGATTTGAATTCTGGCTGAAAACCCAGGAGGTCCACTATCTCCTCCCTACGCCGACGGAGAGTAAAGTCAGGAGCCAGGGGCTCCCCTATGCTGGTAGGAATGCCCGTGATCGCGACAAAATCACATGGGGTCATGGCTGCCTCCCCCAGCTGAAGTGGAAGGTATGGGTGGTGTCCCACAAGTTCTGAGCACATCGAAGATGGGCAAGTCTTTGGGTGAAGTGGGTAAAAGCATGCAAGAAAACACTAAAACCCGACCCCTCCACCAAGAGCTGTGCCGCCTCGGGCAACATGTCATAAATCTCAGCGACATTAGCACATGATGCCCGCACCCTCTGGAATTTCCTGCGAATCTAAAAAAAAAAAAGAAGGAAGAGAAAAGGTAAGTCTTCTATCCTTATTTTTCTTTTCTCTGTACAGTCTTTTAATAAATAAGTATGAATAGATAATAAACATGTTGCATGCATTGTACTTCATAAATTTTAAAATTGCAGCATGCTAAAAAAAAAAAACAATCAAAGTAAATACTTGTGAATAATCAGTTTCTTTAATAATAAGAGAAAAATAAAACACATATTTATTTTGGAAATATACCATATTCTTTAAATTCTTTTAGAAAATAAAGAACCACTTTGTTCATAAAATATAAAAAATAAATAAATTTTTTTTATGTAAATAAACACATACCATTTTTATACATGTACATAAATTCACATGTAAATAAATATTTAGTTTCGTTAAACGTCATTCTTTTTATGTGAAATGTAAAAAA
>CM028383.1:65532705-65607639 GCA_013146195.2 Codonopsis lanceolata
TTCCTCGCGAGCTATTCGTACTATTCCCAATAATCAAAGTCCTTTAAAACCTCCTTCACCATCACACAAGAACGAACCAAGACTGATGATGAACAAAGATAATCGCCTCTGACTTGATTCACAACCAACTAGGAATCACAATATACAATCACTGACCCCCACATCCTCGCGCGAGCCTCGAGCCCATGATCAAAGCTTCATACTCGGCCCGATTATTAGAGGTCGAAACTTAAAGTTTAATGCTTTTTCAAACTCTACATCCTCGGCTGTGGAACCAACACCAACCCGGCTCCACTTCCAAACCCGGCCGCCGAACCATCTACATGCAACTCCCAACAATACTCGCCGGGCTTGAATTGACATTTACCGACATGAGTTTGATGGAACCTCCTCCTCGCATCTAATCTCAAGTTTTGTCTCAAATACAAAATCTATCAAAGCATGTGCCTTAATCGCCGAGGTCGATAATCAATATCAAACTCACCAACTCGATAGACCAAGAGCGCATCTAACCGAAGAGTCCGGGCTTGTGCAAGATTTTTTCTAAGAGGCATATCGTATGCATAATGATCTCCCGAGCAAAGAACGACAAGTTTATAAGCCAACTTTTTCAAGATTAAAATACCATCCTCTACAAATAGAAGCTGAGGGCTTTAACACATAGTAAACAAAGCCTCGAACATTAAACTCTTCCTTAATTAACACAAGATCTACCGCCTTCATGTGCCGTTAAATACACAAACAATTTTTTCACTTAGGACCTGCTACTCAAAGAAAGGAGGACTTCCTGTGTACTTCACTAATCGCTCAAGGCCTTCTCGACATTCGCTTGTCCACTCAAACCCTTTGTTCTCCGCCAAGAACCTTGAAGAATGATAAGACCTCTCGCCGACTGAAATGAAATCGACCTAAGGGCTATCACCCTACCATTAAGCTTCTTTGAACATCCTTGATGCATCGTGTGAAGCTTCATAGTAACCAATGCCTTTATTTTTTCAGATTAGCCTCAATGCCCCTCTCACCACCATGAACCCCAAGAACTTGCCCGCCTTTCCGCCTTTCCGAACACACACTTGCTCTGCCGAGCTTCATGTTATTTTTTCTCGAGGTTGGCAAAGGTTTCGCCTAAGTCCACCGTATGTTCGTGCCTCTTTGGTCTTTACCACCATGTCATCAATGTAAGCTTCAACATTCCTCCCGACCATGAGCTAAATATCCGATTCACCATTCTCCGAAGAAGTTGGCCTCAGATTTTTCGACCTACGGCATCATCTTATAACAAGATACTGGCCGCTTGAAAGTCGCCGAGCCTTATCCTCGCTTCATTCATCTTGACTTGGTGATACCCAGCAGTAAACATCAATGAAGCCGAGGAGCTCGAATCCCGCTATAACGCCCACCAATTTGTCAATTCGGCGTAAAGGATAAGAATCCTTCTGGCAGCCTTGTTCAAATCGGTGAAATCTATGCACATCCGCCACTTGCCGTTGATTTTTAACCATAACTACATTAGCCAACCAAGTTGATAATGTATCTCCTCACGATGCCCGCCTTGAGTAGCTTCTCAACCTCCTCCTTGATAGCTTGATCTTTTTCAATGTAATAAACCCTAAAGTTGCCGTTGCTGGCCGAAAGGCAGATCCACATTAAGACAATGCAAAGCCACTGCCTCACTCACACCCCGCATATCCTCTCGCCTCCACGCCGAAGACATCCAAGCTATCTTGGAGTCTGTTAATCAAGTTTGCGCCGAAGCCTAATCCACGACAAGGCCTTTCCGATTTTATTTTTCGCTCTGGTAGGCGACTTATAATCACCTCCTCAAGCTCGCCCCGAGTCAGAACTCGCTCATCTCGCATTTGGAGTGTATCACACTCCACATTCTCCTCTTTCTCGCCTTGAACTCAACCGGCCAAGCCGGTCTACATCCATATCCTCAACTTGTTTCTTGACCCCCAACGCCGTTGTCAAGAAAGGACCATCGAGACTCGCACCGACCTTTTCTCGAACCATACTTGCCTCATCATGTTGTTCAACTCCCGCCTCCGACTTCAATGTCGGCAAGGAGCAAATGTCATCACCACCGCTTGACTCACAGCAAGCTTACATCAACCTCGCTCGCCCCGCCTCCCCGACTTCAATGTCTAAAAGAGGTATCATCCATCTCACGCCTTTCATTCACCATGGCTATTATCGATGGGCCCACCACCGAGACGCTTCCTTTGGTGCTAACAGCTATCTTCTCGCCGCCATCTTCCAAGGTCGCCGCTTTCGCTTGAGTGTCGCGCACATATTCGAGCACTGCCCGAGGCTGACTTCTCAATACACCCACTCCATGATCAGTGTAGAACTTAACACGTTGATGTGGAATAGATGCAACCATCTGGAACTTGTTCATGTCATGCACGCCCAAGATAATGTTGTAGGGAGACTTTAAATTGATCACCATGAGTGATCTTCAACTCGTCCGACTCCCCTTCACCAATAAAAACCTCCAGCTCGACCGTGCCCTTTAACTCCACCTTATGATTAGTGAACCCTCCAATGTTCCAAAGATATGGTTGAGTCGATCATCACTCGCCTCCAAGCCTTGAAAACATGAGTAATACAAAGACATCCCTATAAGCACCTAAGATCAACCAAGATCCTGCACAACCCATCCATCCACCAAAGCTGAAACGATCAAGGACTGCTCGCCTGCCACATTACTCGCCAGCTCGCTACGAGTAAATTGTATAGCTTCCTCTCCAGCTAGCAAAGTCGTTGGTCGATCTACAACTTTTGACAAAGAATAAATTTGTTTACAAAGCTGAGTTAGAGTAGGCTCTTCATCCATTATTACATTGATTACCCCTCTGATTGGTGAGGCATCTCTCCGAGGAGCATTTCCTCTGTTTCCTCCATCTCTCTTGAAACGGTCAAGCTGACCTTCATTGATTAATTTCTGAATGGCCTTCTTCAGCGGCCAACATTCTTCTATTGTATGCCCATAATCATCATGATAGGCACATCTCTTTGTCTTATCCCGAGCATCAGCTGTCTCTGGATTCATGCGAGGCGGGCGAGGAAGCTCATCTCGGATCTCGTACATGATATCCTCGAGCAACGTATTGAGCAGAGTAAAATCTACCTCGCAAAGAAATTCTCTTGGTCGATCATATCTCGACTTGCCTTTATTATAGCCTCCGCCCACGGCCTGACCATTCCCCTTGGAATTTCCAGCAGCCTCATTATTCTCTTTCTTCTTTTCCTTCTTTGCCGTCTCCCCGGCACACCACTTCTGTGCCCGCATTAGCATCTCTGCCTGTGTTTTTGGCTCACGCATGCTCAACTCTGATCTCAATCCACCCTCACCTTCGAGCAAGCCTGTTTCAAAACATAAAGTTACCTCCTGCTCGGTCAACCCCGGGACTTGCTCTAGCACCTTGGTGAATCGTTCCAGATAACTAGCCGTTGACTCGTGTGCTCCCTGCTTGACTTTCGACAAATCAGCCCTTGTCTTTTCCAATGTGCTCGCAGTTCCAAAATCTGCCAGAAACTTTGCTCGCAAATCAACCCAATTATTAATTGATCGATGCGGCAAAGCTCCCATCCATGCCAAGGCCTTCCCCAGCAAAGCTCCAACGAAAGCCATAATTTTCAATGCCTCATCCGAAGTCACTAAGCCTATTTGTGACTCGAATGACATCAGCCAGTCTCTTACCTTCGTTTTTCCAGTATACTCCTTAATATTTGGGAAAATGATCCCATGTGCTGGCGGTGCATTCTCAATCCACGGTGCCATCGGGCTAGCTGAAGTGCCTAAGAAGTTTCCATCCAAAGCTTTACCTTGCTCCCACGCCTCCATACGACGTTTCAACTCTTCAAAATCTTGCATATTTATGGTTATAGTCAAACCACCCCCGGGCTGAGGCTGTACCACAGGCATAGGAGGGACCTGTGGAGGACCCATAGCTCCAATGGCTTGAGTTATTCCCACGGTTTGCGCCACCTGTGCCTGAGGCACCCCAGCGAGCTGAGCAACTGATGCAGCTGATTGATGCAAATCCCTCTTTTCTTGAGAATAATGGGATAAATGCCCCTGAGATCTCGTAGGGGATGGAGTTCTATGTCAACGAGCATAAGATCCCCTTGAAGATGGAGAACGACGACTACGAGCACGCGATCGTCGTGGCGAGGGTGATCGAAGCCTACGTGCATGAGACCTCCGCGGGGAAGGTGAACGCCGACGACGACGGGACTGTGCTGAATCATTCCCCACTCGTGGTCCCAGCCGTGAATGAACACTGGGCACAACCCTGTGGCTAGCCCTACTTCCATCTGGCTGATCGCGTACCTTTGACCCATGGACACGCGGCTGAGAAGGAATGATCAATGGGTTTAGTTGATTACCCCCAGTCCTAGATACACCTGCAGCTTGACTTGGAGCTGATAAAGCTGGTAAAGGGTCCACTTCAATGGTAAAGGCGGTTTACTCATGGCAATCAACTGCAAATTGAGTTGATGCATTTGCCCCAAATATATAGCCCTTTGACAAAGAGCTTCCTCCCTAAACTCGTGTGCCAAACCAACAGCTGCCACGGCACTTCTGGCCAAAGAATCCACCCCACGCCTTTGATTTAGTTGATGACGAGCATCATGTGGAGGAGGATTGTTCCCAGCCAACTGATTAAGACTAGGAGTTGCTTGCACCTCTTCCCGATGACTTCCACTAACACCATTAATGTTGTTTTCTGCCATTATCAAAGCTTGCTAAAAATAAATCAAGTCACAAAAAACTACTACCGTAAAACTGCTTTCGTTTCCCGGCAATGGAACCAACTGATACGTCCAAAATCTTCTGGATACACTAGATCTGTCCAACTGGATACCTGGCTTTCAACGTATCCAGTAATCTCTGAAAGCCAAACTCTGCAATTTAACCAAAAAACTGTAAACTAGGCAGGGGCACTCCCTGCAAAAGCCCTCCGGCGTGTGAATTAGCACAAGAAAGCAGGAGAGTATAAAATTCAACAGAGTTTAGGCTAGCAATATCAAATCAAATACATTCCCTCTTCATTTTGAGGGGCTTTTATAGTTGCCGAAGGGTATAACCGTTCATAACTGCCCACTAATAATCATGGCGTTAATGACGGGCATATTAACTGCCCCATTAATTGTCCCATTAACCACAACGGTCAAATAGAGAAGTTTCCGGACATAACCGTCCTCAACTGACAACAATTCTTAAATCCACGAGCATGATACCGCATGCTCGCTATATGCTCCTGCTCGCTGATTAAGCACCCAGCTCGCTGACATCATTCATTCGCTAAAGACTGTGACCATGCTCGCAACGCGCAAGAACCATTCAATCTTCTCCTCGTAGCCATAACTGTAGGATGGTCGCCTAATTGAATCGTAACCATGTACCAAGCACGTGACCTATGGCTTGGGCCTGTTGGGTCGGGCAGCTCAATTCTAAATATTAATTTTGAATTGATCAACTGATTATCAATTTAATAACTATCATATTATTACTATTGAATTTATTTTTATAAAAAATAGTGTTTAAATTAGATTAATCTTTTATTACACTAGTAATGAAATGTCACATACTAAATAAGATTTTGGTAGATAAATACTTTAATAAATTAATTATTTTATAATGAAGCATGAATCGATGCATAAGCATGATCGACAAAATTTATCTATTAAACATAGATAAAAAGCTATCATATTCAATGATATGTTAAGAATTAAAAAATAATATGAAAATACGAAATATATGGCTCAACTTCAAATGACAAGTAATTAAGTAAGGATTAGATTTGTCTAAACATACATACGTTTAAATAATAATTAATAATTTAGTGGATAACTAAATATGTAGTGAAAATAGTCTCTCTCTATTTTTTATTTGAAAAAAGAAAAAAAAATTTAATATACTTGTATAAAAAGTAAAATTAAACTATTCCTTTTTTATGTAATTTAAAACTAAAAACTTCCTTTTTAAGGGTGCTACAATATTTTTTCCTTTTTCTTTTCTTTTACTAAAAAATTACTAAAAATAAAATTGTATTGACTTTTAGTTTACTTCATAGAAAAAAAAGGAATACTTTAATTTTACTTTTATATATAAATTTGTATTTCTTTTTTTTTTTTCGTCAAATAAACAAAAAATATTTGTTGAATGACTACACGTGCGAGTCTTGTACATATTTAGAGAAGACACCAAAGTTCCACATTGACTTGCATATGAATTTTTTTTATCCGTAAACTAACAAAAAATCTCTTATGACCGTAGCAACGTTAGATCCTAATGTGCAAAATTTAGATTCACAAACCCTCATGTGCGATAGTGAGAAAACTATAGGGGAGTAGAGTGCAATTAACCAAATATTTAGAGAGTTACTAAATCAAAGTATATATTATAGCTTTGAAATAAGGCAAATGATATTACGAGCTAGAGCTTGTAAGATTATTAAAAGCTTTAGCGTTAGAGTCGTTAGATGATTAAGTTGGTGATGATTTGGAAAGTCCGTGTCATTACTTAAAAAAGTATATTTGATCTAACAGTATAGAGATCTAAATAGATTTGATCAAACGATACTAACACTAAAGCTTGTAATAATATCACTAGCACTAGCTTGTAATATCATACCTCTTGAAATAAAGATTTTAATTTCTGTAATTGTGAATTAGTCAATGGAGACTTTATGGTTGAAATTCCCACATTGACATATTTGATTTTCCTTTTGTCTCAAAATAAATATTTTCATTTGACAAATCAATCTTTTTAAAATCCAAGTTATATATACTTATACCATAAAAACACTATAATTTTATCCATAAACACTAAAAATGAAAGAAATAACTCTTTTTTTTTTACCGATGGAGTAATTGGTTAAAATAGTATCATAAGATTATGGCAATTGCAATAATCCATTTGATCAAGATAGAGCCCCACTCTTTCATAGCTTAACTCACCAATATACGATAAGTCAGGTAAAGAGGATCAGTCTTATAAAAAATATTCGTAAAACGGTCTTACCTAAGTTTTTGCCTTCTTGAATTGGTCAAGTAGCAACAAGAGATTATAGAAATTGTAATACTCCATTTGATCAAAGGAAATTTATTTTAAAAAGGAAAATGCTAGGTACTTGTCACACCACTTTTAATCAAGCAACTAGACTTGACAATTATAATTCAGAACCCGCTACCTCACCCGATCCGATCTGAATATTACCCGATCCAACCCAATATGTTAAAAATTTAGGATCAAAATGAGTAACTCGTTTCAACCAAAAACATATTAATGAGTTGGGTCGGTTGGGTTAAAGCAGGTCCAATAAGTTGTTACCTATTTTGACCCGATAGTTTTTACTTTTTAAATGTATGGTTTTTTGGAAAATCCGAGTTAAGACGGATCGACCCTTTTAACTCGCTTACCATTATAGCCCGACCCAATTCAAGCCATCTAATATTTGAATTTCAATGAACTTAAACTTGTTTCAATTCATTACACATCTCAAACCAACTCACTCAATTGTCAAGCCTACTAGCAATCACCGGTTGCAAATTTTGACTGAAGCAAAAAACGGGCATATATAGATATGCCCTCTCCAACATTACCTCTTTTGTAACGGTAACCACTATTTTTCAATTAATCTTGACCAAGTATCTTTCATTTGCGGACTATAGTAGAGAAAAGGAGTACAATTTGCCAACAATCAACTCTCAAAACCCCTGAGGCTTGTTGAAGTATGTTTGATTTTTGGCAAGCTTGCTGCATCAAGGATTTTTCAATTCAATTAGTGCTAACTACCAACCCATCCGTGGATGGTAAGTTGAATGGTTACCCTCTTTTCCTTTTCATAAGACTCCAACAAATTATTTTCTTGGCTTTTCTCCAAACAATTAATGACAGCCAATTAGTGGATGGTTGGTTTATTATTTTTATAGAAAAAGGGACCATGTTTTATAATATACACTTAATGTTGGTCCCAAAATAAGCTCAATCTAGGCTAGAAGGGGGGGGGGTTTGAATAGCCTAGTTATGTTTTTAGTAAAACTTTTCGTAAACACTTCTTAATGAATTCTTGAGAGATTTAATTAGAAGTGTTAAGGCAGCGGAAACAAAGTAGATTCTGAACTAACAAGAGTTCTGTTTAGATAGTGCAGAATCTGAAACAATTAAGCACAAGCAGCTAATAAGAGTAATAAGAACAGTTCGAACAGCACACAGGAATTTGAAGTGGTTCGTACATTGAATAGTACTACATCCACTACCAAAGTGGTTAGCTTTGGATTTTAAAAGTGCACTTGTTTATCCACTAGGTTTATGATTTAGATCTCTAATGGATCGTGTACAAAATGAGTTTTTAACCAAGTGTATAAAGGTGAGAGAAACAATCAATGATTAATTGTTCTCTTCACGTGCAGAATTAAAGAACAGTTTAAAGACAAACTAAATGAAGCTGAAAACGAATTTAAGATGGCAGATCTGCAGCTTCAAAAAGTTTGGTGAAGTGTTAGTCCTTGTCATTTGATCTCTTGAATGCTTGAGTGTTGAAAATGAAGTTTGAGAATTTTAATGCGCAAGAGTGTTTTTGTTCAGATCTTCAAGACTTGAATAAATACCAGGAAGAGATCTTTGGACCGTTGGACTGAGACAGGGTGAACTGTGTCCAACGTTTTTTTGCATTGAATGCAATTCGGCGCTTTAGGAGAAGTAACAGCCACAGTCATCAGAGATGCAGTGTGCAGAGAGGACATTCCCAATTTGAGTAAGGTTTCAGATTGCAAGCTCTGCAGCTTGGAAAGTCTTCTTAGTCAAAAGAGATAATGTCTTCAGTCTTCAGATTTCAGGAGACAGTCTGGACAGTTGTCATCATGCAGAGTTGACTTTTTGAAAAAGAAATTTAATGAAGACATAAAGATTAGATATTTTCGAAAATATCAAATAGGTGCACACGTGTCATATTTTTGTGATTTGGCCAATTTTGATTTTCCGGTCTCTGAGCAGACTTCAAAGTCTGCTGGTCCTTCAAGGCTGCTGTAGAAGCTTTGCAAAACCGCGCCTAGAAGTAACACTTAAACAGTTCTAAACAAATTGATTCTAAGACAGTTGCCACACTAATCGGTACGCAGACCTTTTAGTCACTGTACACTAGAATCAGAGGATGACTCAACCAAATCTAGAATTAGGAATCAACACTTAATTTGGAACGGGAGGCACTAGGTTTCTTTTTTCCATTAATAGAAGAAGTAAAGACTTGAGGAACTCAGAAACAAAAACAAAAAAAATTAAGAAGTACAATATATGCTATGAAATGTTGAAAATTTAAAATTACGAAAAATCTCAAATTAAGAGGTTCTTATTTCTTGTTCTTTCTTGTAAAAATGTGATCAAACATCCAAAAGTCGTTTGTTCATCAAGTTTGGAGAATTAATATTATATCTGAAGCAACATGAGTGAAATCATGCAAATAATTATTTATATCGGTCAACGGTGACTTGTGATTCGGTAATTCGCTAAATGAATCCTCGCAAATCGTGACACAGAAATAAGCATCCGAAACCGCTGTCGCCGACTCCTCAATATTGCCTAAGTCCAATTGTTTTACTGATTGTGGAATACATGAATCCATTGATTGAGTATATACATCAGAACAAATGCTAAGACAACTCTTGGTGAATGGATCAGTGGCCTTGTCAAACAATTTCTTGACTTGCACACGTTTCTCATTAAATTTGGCAACTGTTATATTGAGAAAGATATGAGCAAGCCCTTTTACATCTGCATTTGAACTACGAAGATCTGAATTGAGAGATGAGATGCATAACGTGTAATTTGATGTCTTCTTGCAAACATTTTCTATCAAAGCTTTGTTTTTCACACTAGTCCTTGCAAAAGTAGATTGGGCTACAAAAAAGATGATTAGAATATATGTAATGATCTTTGGAAGGCAAACTGGAGGGAATATGATCAAATTCTCCATTTTTATGGTGTTTATCATGGATGGGAGTTGATTTATATCACACGTGAGGTTGTATAAAAGAGTAAATGGCCTATTTATGTATTGTTCAAAGGACATTTATTATGAAAATCTAGAATGTTCAATTGTGAGATCTTCTCCATGGGATTCTCAAAATCTTTAGGATCAATTGTACTTTACCACCCTATAGTTTCCTCACTACTACACTTGGTGGACTTGTGGTTTAATTTTTGTATATTGGTGTTGAATGTTGCATATTCATTGCAATTAAGAATCAAGATAGGATTCCATTAACTTTTGGATGGAAAAAGTTTTGCGTAGTCAATATGCAACTACCCAAGGTTTTTTATTCTTTTTAATATGATCATGACTCGCACATGCAGTTATTCAAAAATTATTTTTATATTTTTTAGTTAGGGGCTATTTCCATTATAATTTACAATTAGATTTATTTAAATTTATAATTGGAAAAAATAATCCAATAGTAAAATTATATTTTGATATCATATCGTAAAGTTTTATATATTGTGCCTACCATTACAATTGATTCTAAATATTAATTATGAATTGATCAACTGATTATCAATTTAATAACTACCATATTATTACTATTGAATTTATTTTTATAAAAAATAGTGTTTATATTAGATTAATCTTTTATTACACTAGTAATGAAATGTCACATACTATATAAGATTTTGGTAGATAAATACTTTAATAAATTAATTATTTTATAATGAAGCATGAATCGATGCATAAGCATGATCGACAAAATTTATCTATTAAACATAGATAAAAAGCTATCATATTCAATGATATGTTAAGAATTAAAAAATAATATGAAAATACGAAATATATGGCTCAACTTCAAATGACAAGTAATTAAGTAAGGATTAGATTTGTCTAAATATACATACGTTTAAAGTAATAATTAATAATTTAGTGGATAACTAAATATGTAGTAAAAATAGTCTCTCCCTATTTTTTATTTGAAAAAAGAAAAAAAATTTAATACACTTGTATAAAAAGTAAAATTAAACTATTCATTTTTTATATAATTTAAAAGTAAAAACTTCCTTTTTAAGGGTTCTAAAATATTTTTTCCCGTTCCAATCGTTGTTCTCACATATGGCATCGTCTCCAACGGATTAAACCTTTGGCCGATCCTTGCATTGGTTGGATTGTGGGTAACGGTTTAATTTCTATTTGGCAAGATCATTGGCTTCCTGATCTGAATCTCTCCAAACCCCCAGATTGTTCTATTGAGTTAGTTAAGGATCTTTTTGATTCTGGAGGCAATTTACTTCCACTAGCCCGTTCAATCCTTCCTTATTCTGCTCTTCAGATTATTACCAATCAGTCTATTACTACTTCGAATCAGCCTGATCTTCCCTTCTGGAGTTGTACTTCCTCGGGCAAGTTTTCTCTCAGTTCGGCGAAGGACCTTATCTCTCCTTCTAGTGCCTCTCTTTTGACTTCCAAATTTGTTTGGCACAAATTTCTCCCAGCTCGAATAAGTTTATTCTTATGGCGTTTATTCATGGGTCGGTTGCCTATTGATGAAGGCCTTCTCAAAAAAGGTTTTCACTTAGCCTCGCGATGTGTTTGCTGTGTTCATAGTTGTGTTGAGACATTCCAGCATCTTTTTCTTCACAGTGATGTTGCTAGCTACGTTTGGTAAGCATTTATTCTGCATGGTATCTCCATTGGTGGTAATTCAGTCCAACAAAGATGCATGATTAATTGGTGTAAGGCTAAGTCTGCAGTCCTTATTCTTCTTCCATCCATTATCTTATAGAATCTCTGGAAGTTCCGTAATGGTGTGATTTTTGATGGGTCTCACAAACATTATGATGCGGTTGTTCAAACAGTAAATTCAGATCTTCATCTCATTCTATCTGCTTGGAATTTTTTCGGTTTCGGCAAAGTCAAGGTCTTACTTATTCTTTTGCTTCTCGGAAAAAAGTGACAATTCGTGCTGTTTCCTGGTCTAAACCCCCGCCAGGTGTTCTCAAACTTAATTCCGATGGAGCTTGTCGTGGCAACCCGGGCCTAAGTGGAGATGGGGGTGTTATTAAAGATTCAGAGGGTGCTGTTGTTCATGCCTATTCTTCTTTTTATGGGGAGTCCACTAATATTGTGGCTGAAATGAAAGCTCTTTTCCAAGGCCTTCGATGGCTTCATAGTAATGGTCATCGTGATGCTATTGTTGAGATTGATTCCATGATTATCTGTGACTTGCTAAATAAAGATTATAACATCCCGTGGAATTTGGCCTACTTCGTTCGTGCAATTGGATTGCTAAGGAATGAATTTTCTTTCTCTGTTCGTCATTGTTTTAGGGAGGCTAATTTTGTGGCTGATGGATTGGCCAATCTGGCTGTGGACCTGGGTTGTGATCATTGTTTTTCCTCGGTTTCTTCTTTACCCCGTTGTATTAGAAGTAACGTTATTCTTGATGTCCGTGGCACAGCTAGAATTTGTATGTCTTAGTTTTTCGTTTTTGTGCCCTTTTTGGTTTTTATTTTTTGAGGTAAGGCTCCTTTGTACCCCCGTTCAAAGGGTAAGGCTGGTTGTCCCCCTTAAGTTTGTATTTTCTTTCTTTATTTAATAAAATCTCGCAGGTGCCGCTCTGCTTCCTCAAAAAAAAAACTAAAAAATTACTAAAAATAAAATTGTATTGACTTTTAGTTTACTTCATAGAAAAAAAAATAATACTTTAATTTTACTTATATATATAAATTTGTATTTCTTTTTTTTTCCACAAATAAACAAAAAAGATTTCTTGAATGACTACACGTGCGAGTCTAGTACATATTTAGAGAAGACACCAAAGTTCCACATTGACTTGCATATGGATTTTTTTTATCCGTAAACTAACAAAAAATCTCTTTTGATTGTAGCAACGTTAGATCCTAATGTGCAAAATTTAGAATCACAAACCCTCATGTGCAATAGTGAGAAAACTATAGGGGAGTAGAGTGCAATTAACCAAATATTTAGAGAGTTACTAAATCAAAGTATATATTATACCTTTGAAATAAAGATTTTAATTTGCATAATTGTGAATTAGTCAATGGAGACTTTATGGTTGAAATTCCCGCATTGACATATTTGATTTTCCTTTTGTCTCAAAATAAATATTTTCATTTGACAAATCAATCTTTTTAAAATCCAAGTTATATATACTTATACCTTAAAAAACACTATAATTTTATCCATAAACACTAAAAATGAAAAAAATAACTCTATTTTTTTTTTACAGATGGAGTAATTGGTTAAAATAGTATCATAAGATTATGGCAATTGCAATAATCCATTTGATCAAGATAGAGCTTCACTCTTTCATAGTTTAACTCACCAATACACGGTGGATCGAGTAAAGAGGATCAGTCTTACAAAAAATATTCGTAAAACCATATTACCCAAGTTTTAGCCTTGAATTGGTTCAAGTAGCAACAAGAGATTATAGAAATTGTGACACTCCATTTGAACAAAGGAAATTTATTTTAAAAAGGAAAATGTTAGGTACTTGTCACACCACTTTTAATCAAGCAACTAGACTTGACAATTACAATTCAGAACCCACTACCTCACCCAATCCGATCTGAATATTATCCGATTCAACCCAATATGTTAAAAAATTTGGATCAAAATGAGTAACCCGTTTCAACCAAAAAATATTAACGAGTTGGGGCAGTTGGGTTAAAGCAGGTCGAATAAGTTGTTACCTATTTTGACCCGATAGTTTTTACTCTTTAAATGTATGGTTTTTTGGAAAATCCGAGTTAAGACGGATCGACCCATTTAACTCACTAACTATTATAGCCCGACCCAATTCAAGCCATCTAATATTTGAATTTCAATGAACTTAAACTCGTTTCAACTCAAACCAACCCACTCAATTGTCAAGCCTACTAGCAATTAGGGGTGTAAGTGGTTCGATTTGGTTTGGTTTATGCCAAAACCACAAACCGAACCGAACCGAGCAAGACTTGGAACCGAACCAAACCGAACCACTCGATTTGGTTCGGTTTTGTGGTTTAAATAAATTATTTTTAATGAAATTAACCAACATTAAAAATAACAATAAAAACAAGATTTTATTTTGGAATTAACATCACAATTAGGAAATAACCTACTAACAATAAATTATCATAAATAAAAAAATACAAATTCTAAAATAAACACAAACAATAGAAGAAATAATAGTTCTCCAACAATCAAAATTTTGTTTGGTTTAGTATCCGTTTATATATATATATATATATATATATATATATATATATAAAAGAAATAAATCAAAGGTTCAAAATAGTTAATAAATGTAATATAATATATATTATATAATATAATATAATAAATAAATTAAAATATATAAGGTGGTGTGGTTCGGTTCGGTTTGGTTCGACACTAAAAATCGTGAACCAAACCGAACCACGTGGTTTTCCAATTTTTGAAACCGAAACCGAACCGTCTTCAACAAAAACCAAACCAAACCGACTGGTTTGGTTTGGTTCGGTTCGGTTCCGTGATTCGGTGGTTCCGATTTACACCTCTACTAGCAATCACCGGTTGCAAATTTTGACTCAAGCAAAAAACGGGCCTATATAGATATGCCCTCTCCAACATTACCTCTTTTGTAAATGGTAACCACTATTTTTCAATTAATCTTGACCAAGTATCTTTCATTTGCTGACTATAGTAGAGAAAAGGAGTACAATTTGTCAACAATCAACTCTCGAAACCCCTGAGGCTTGTTTAAGTATGTTTGATTTTTTTGGCAAGCTTGCTGCATCAAGGATTTTTCAATTCAATTAGTGCTAACTAACTACCAACCCATCCGTGGATGGTAAGTTGACCGGTTACCCTCTTTTCCTTTTCATAAGACTCCAACAAATTATTTTCTTGGCTTTTCTCCAAACAATTAATGATAGCCAATTAGTGGATGGTTGGTTTATTATTTTTATAGAAAAAGGGACCGTCTTTTTGTAATATATATACACTTAATTTGGAACGGGAGGCACTAGGTTTCTTTTTTCCATTAATAGAAGAAATAAAGACTAGAGGAACTCAGAAACAAATAAAAAAAAAAGTACAATATATGCTATGAAATGTAGAAAATTTAAAATTACGAAAAATCTCAAATTAAGAGGTTCTTATTTCTTGTTCTTTCTTGTAAAAATGTGATCAAACATCCAAAAGTCGTTTGTTCATCAAGTTTGGAGAATTAATATTATATCTGAAGCAACATGAGTGAAATCATGCAAATAATTATTTATATCGGTCAACGGTGACTTGTGATTCGGATCTTCGCTAAATGAATCCTCGCAAATCGTGACATAGAAATAAGCATCCGAAACCGCTGTCGCCGACGCCCCAATATTGCCTAAGTCCAATTGTTTTACTGATTCTGGAATACATGAATCCATTGATCGAGTATATACATCAGAACAAACACTAAGATGGTTCTTGGTTTGAGGATCAGTGGCCTTGTCGAACAATTTCTTGACTTGCATAAGTTTCTCATTAAATTTGGCAAGTGTTATATCGAGAAAGATATGAGCAAGCCCTTTTACATCTGCATTTGAACTATGGCGATCTGATTTGAGAGATGATATGCATAACGTGTAATTTGATGTCTTCTTGCACACATTCTCTATCAAAGCTTCATCTTTCACATTAGTCTTTGCAAAAGTAGATTGGGTTACAAAGAAGATGATTAGAATAGGTGTGATGATCTTTGGAAAGCTAAATGAAGGCAATATGATCAAATTATTCATTTTCTTTTGATTTTTTCGTAGATGAGATTTTATTTATATCCCACAAGAGGCACATGCCCCTATCTATATAACGTTTAGGAAATCCACACACATTTATTAAGAAAATCAAAATTATTCTATTGTGAGATCTTCTAGGGATTTCCAAAATATGTAGGATTATTAGTACTCTATAAACCCATAGTTTTCCCACCGCTGCATTTTGTTGTTTTCATGGTTTCAATTTTTGCATATAAGGGTCCAAGACTTCATTTTTGTTTCATTTAAGGGTTAAAAAGAGATTTACATTATTTTCAGGCTGAAAAAGTTCTATGTCATGAGCTGAGCATAAAGGTATTCATGTTTTTTGTCTTTTTAATGAGTGGCGCTATCCTCACCCCCTATTTCTAAATACACTTTTTTTATACAAAAACATCATCAAATAAAAAGTTTTTCTTGCCCTTCTTTATTTTCTTTCTTCCTCCATGGCTCCATCTCTCTCTCTCTCTCTCTCTCTCTCTCTCTCTCTCTCTCTCTCATGTTTTCCTTTGTTGCTGATGAAGCAATTGTTGTTGGTATTGCTCTGCCAACACCTTCTCATCTTCCATTTCCCCTCCTCCTCCATCTCCCTCTCCCTCTACCTCCACCATTGTTGCTATTAAAGCAATTTATACTGATGTTGTTGTTGAAGCAATTGCTGCTTGTAGATACCCCAATTTCGTACCACCGTTTATGACATGCCATAAAAATATCAAGACCTGCTAAAAGGACTAACGGATGTCAAGTTACAGAATTAAAAGTGCAAAAAGACAGAAGAATTAACAAACAGTGAATTACATGGGGCGAAAGTGTCAAAAGAAAGAGAAGAAAACAAAGTGGGAGCGACCTATGGCCATTATGGGCGCTACACCCATAATGCCTATAGGCGGCGCCCAAAACCCTATAGGTAGTGCCCATGCTCCTCTTGTTCACTTGCTTTGCAATTTTCTTTTGGTACAATTCCATCGGCACATGGTATAAGCATTTAAAGCATGGAAGATAATATCCAATGATCCTTCGCTAATAAGGAAAGCTAGCTCTCAGCCTATAAATACAGGGGTCAGCCAGTGTCCAAACAACGAAGAAATTTACGGAGGAAAAGCGATCAGTCTGTTATGCTGTAGTTTTCATATCCAACCTCAAAGCTCTGTTAGGCTGCCGAAATCACCTCTAAACACATAAACTTTCCGACCAAAGTGAAACCCTAGTTACCCTGTTAGGTTTTACGCCATTTTCATCGGTTCCAAAATCCCAAAAGAGCGTTACTCTACCGAATCCGGACATTAAATCCAAAGAAAAGCAAGCGGTTGCTCTGCCAATTTCGGACTCGACAACAACGATAAACAAGCAAAAGCAAGCAGTTGAGCCGCTCGGATCCCAAGGGGAAAAGCAACCAAAAGGCGCAGTCATGCTGCCCGAAATCCAGCAACAACAATAACAACAATAAAAAAAAGAGACTCCCTCTCCTTGATGGACAGAACGAGCACATCCTAAAAACCTATCAGAAAAGAAGTTGGCCCGGGATAAAGACCACACGCTTCAAAGGAAGGTATCCTAAAGTATTTATTATTTTTTTCTTTTTAATAAGTGCTATTTAAATAGTAAAAATACCACAAAAATAAGTCGTTATAATGCTAAAATTTCGGGTTTAAGTAACACTAAAATAAGTCGTTATTATAGCCTATTTTTTATAAAGTTTATCAGCAACTCTAAAATGAAGCTGATGTGATTTTCTTTATTTCTTTTGTCATATATACATTTATATATTTAAATGTTTTATTTAAATTTTTAAATTTATAAAGAGCATATTTAGCAAAAAAAAATTTTGAGTCCGAAAGGGCGAGTTGGGTGCCTAACCCCTTCCCAACACGTAACTTAGCCTCCGAACCCTTTATAAATCTGATATATTTGATTTTTCTTTGTTTATCTTTAAAATAAAGATGACGACTATGTTATTTATATTTTGAGTCCACAATTGAGGTCGAGTGTATTTCACGCACTTTTAAAAGTTTCAAAACCACCCCGCATTTCAGTGGCGCGGATCCGGTAAAAAACGGGACACTCACAGTGACGACACTGCTGGGGACGTTGTTTTTATTTTAATAATAAAATAAAATAGAGGGCTAGACTCAGTTTACGTTATATATATATATATATATATATATATATATATATATATATATATATATATATATATATAATTTTATTTTTTTGATTTTTTGGCTAAATATGTTCATTATATTTATTTAACAATTTAAATATTACATTTTTATATATCTGTGTATATATGTGCGTATAACCTTGAAATCTTGCAGCAACTTCATTTTCGGTGCCAGTGCAACCCAAAAAAAAAAAAAGCGGGAGCATTTTTGCTTTATTTTGTTTTATTCTGTTATTACATTATTCCTGATGGACATGTAAATATTTTTTTATTCTGTCATTTTTATTTTGGGGATTAGGACCACATGTAATTAATAGGAACATATAGTTTCCCCATTTTTCTTTCTATTTATTGATCTGAATGGCCGTCACGATCGCTCGCGCCAACATTTCGGAGATTCAAACTAATGAGCCGAGAAAATCAACAAGTGAACAAAAAGACGGGCCAATTTTTTTTGCTTTATTACTGCTTTATACATGCAAAAAGAAAAAAACTTTACTACTTTTTAGATAACTCATACACATTCACTCATGTAGAGATATTCCGACTATTGCCTTTCAACCCGATAAACATGCCCGGGTATCCATGATCTCGAAAGAGAGGCTACGGAGAACTTATGCGAGAACCCAAACCACACTTGTTTAACATGCTCTCGTTGTTTAATTAACATGTCTAATATGTTCACCATTCATGCTAGTAAAATATCTTTCATGACTACCTTGGTTGTGTGACTTTTGTTAAGTTATAAACTTCTATGGTTTGCACATGCTTGTCTCAGGATCCTTGTATTCATGCCTTGATATTTTGAGTTCCTTTCTAAGTCATTGAGAGTCTTAACATCTTGGCTATAAGTTTCTTGGTATGAACTTAGTCTTTATCATGCTTAGATTGAATTTCATGCTTAGTTTGTTTAGCATTCATGATCGTTAGTTGTTTAAATCGTTCCCGTCATTTGTTTTCCTTTATTCCGACTTGTTTCGAGAGAGTTTTTATTGTGTTTTGAGTGTTGGTTTATCCCCCTTGAATTGCTTGGGTTGTTTGGGGGTCATTCTAGGCCAAATTTGAGGGCTTTTCAATATGGAAACCTTGCGGACGCAAGGTAGTTTGGGCTTTCCCTCGCATGGAGGGCAGTAGCTTGGGATGAGTGTTCTGGAGACCTTGCGGAGGAAAGGTGGAGGGGCCTTGCAGCCGCAAGCCACCCCCCCCCCTGTTCCAACATTACGGGATTTAATTGAGTCCTTGCATGAATTGTAGTCCTATTTGGACGACTTGACTCGCGATTCCTCCTCGGGCTCCGGGTCGGGTCATCACACGAACCACACGATCTAGTCTCGATCTATCGATCAGTTGCGCACTACTACAGTCACGATCTACTCGGCCTCAACGCGGCTACCAATTACTACAAGTGGAAAACAAAGTACGGGATAAGTCATAATGACCCAGTACGCTACTACAAAAGATATGTAACATATAATTATGTAACATCAAAGAAATCATGGTGTCATTTTACAAATGACAGAAAAACCCGTGAAGGGGCGTCGTATCGTTTCGATACTCCACAAGATAACCATTTCTTCTTACTTACTAATCCGTCCAAATGAACCAGGGTGTAATTCCTTGTTCAAACACAAATTAAATGAATTAGAAGGTAGTCCCCATAAAACATCATATGCAAGTACATATATCAGTATATATATTAATCAAGCTATATTCGTAGAATCATCATGTGTAAGGGTGCATATTTATATATGTACACCTATATAACTATGTATATCTATATATATACATATCAAATCTCTCATATATTCATCATGTATAAGTGTGCATATTTATATATATATACACATCAAGTCTTTCATATATATCTCATATATAAGTATGTATATCTCTATATATACATATCAAATCTCTCATATAATCATCATGTACAAGTGTGTATATATATACACACACATCAAGTCTTTCATATAACATCAGCCAATACAAACATGGTCAATAAGATCTCATGTTCAACTAACACTTTGTTATCACATAAGTGCCCATAGTAAGCAGGCCCGGCCCTGAGCAGGTGCAATATGAGCCTTCGCACATGGCCCAAAATTTTAGAGGGCCTAATTTTAAAGAAGTGTAGATCAAGTTTTAAAAATATATTATATACCACGTAACTTAAATCAATGTACCGAATCAATGTCATTGTGTTGTTGTTATTTGACACATTTTATTGCTTATGTTTCTTTAGTTCTTAACTTTATTAGTGATTGTGTCAATCATAAAGAAAATTCTATCTAGAAGACAAAAAAGAAAAGGATTAATCATATAAATTGTTTAAATCGATGCAAAATAGTAGTTTTCAATAAAATTTTAATGCTTATTTTTCTTATATATTTAAAGGTGATACAAAAAATTATTCCATGATCGGGTATCAAAGTACCGAGCTCTCTTCTCGGGTCCGAGCTCAATACTCGGGAAAATAGCACTAGCCAATGCGCTCTTTTGGTTACGACAAAGGGGACTACTTCCCCACTGTAACTAGCAATGGAAGGGTGTGTGAACCGAATCCGATACGGCGATACATTGCAACCACGAATCCCATAATTCATGAAGACAATGCATCGTCCCACCATCAACGTAAAAACTCAAGTAATGCCAACTCAACTTATATGCAATGCACAAGTAGATGTTTACTTGCAAATTCTCAAGTAGATATACAGATCTACTAAACTTATACGATTATGCACATTGTTACAATAATCACAAAACCACAATAGGGGCTCATTTGAGTCTCTAAATCATTAGTGTCATGTTGTCCACTATTAATTTCAAGTCTCAAAAGCTAGTAATTTAGCCAAATGGAATCTAATTATCATAGGATCTCACCACGATCCTCGTAAAGTTCAATTGTTCCTTAACTTGACTTCGTTGAGTCCTTGCTACAGTTTATCCCAATTAGGTTATAAATGTTATTTGCATTTCTAAACCTTTTCTAAGTTCTCGGTTCAATCATAGTTAGGTTCTTGTCTCATTAAGAAATCCTAGATCAACAGTTCACAATTTCACCTATTAGTGAAATATAAATTCAACACAAGTTGGTGAATCAATTATCAATGAAACCACAGAGTAATCTTTTTTTTTTTTTTTTTGTAAGGAAACAGGGACGGCACCCTGCAAATTTTATTAATTGAAAAGGAAAATACAAAATTGAGGGGAACAACCAACCTTGCCCTTATAAATGGGAGGGCAAAGGAGCCGAACCTCGGAAAAGAAATTACAAAATAAACTAATTGGTGCACACATAAGGGGTTCCAATCTTATCTAAAGCAATGAGACCACGAATAGAAGCCGGAAGAGAATTAACCGACATGAATTGAACATTATCGCCTTGATCACACCCATAGTTTGCTAGAGCGTCGGCCACCGAATTGGCCTCCCTATAACAATGTTGAATGGAGACGCCGAAGTCTTGAACCAAAGCTTGAATGGAAAGAAACAAATACGAACAGGACCAAGGACATCGGCTCCCACCTTGAATACAGTCTATAATACTTTTAGAATCAATCTCCACTATAACCCAAGACCAACCTTTAACTTTTAGCCACTTTAAACCTTGTAATAAGGCCTTGCATTCTGCCTGAAAACTGTTGCAATGCCCATAATAATCAGCAAAAACGAAGAGCAGATTGCCCAAGTGATCGCGGATAATACCTCCCCCCGAGTTAGGCCCGGATTTCCTCGACTAACCCCATCACAATTAAGTTTAACGATACCCAGATCAAGAACAACAAATTATTTTGGTGTTTTGTCGGGAATACTCTTGTGATGGTCATTTTAGTAGTAGTAAAACTGCTAGGAAAATTTTACAATATGGTTTATACTGACTGGCCTACCATTTTTAGAAATTCTGAAATATTTAGTAAAACATGCGATAAATGTCAAAGGACTGGCAGAATTAGTAAAAGGAATGAGATGCCCTTGCATGACAATTTAGTTGTTGAAATCTTTGATGTATGGGGTATTGACTTTATGGGTCCTTTCGCAGTCTCGAATGGTTGCGAATATATTCTAGTAGTTGTGGACTACGTGTCGAAATGGATAGAAGCCATTGCTACCCGAAACAATGATGGCCAAACTGTTGTCAAGTTTTTGGATGATTATATATTTACTCGGTATGGAGTACCGAAAGCAATAATCAGTGATCAAGGAACACACTTCACCAATCATTTGATGAACATATGCCTTAGGAAACATGGTGTGACTCACAAGTTGGCTACACCATATCATCCTCAGACTTCTAGCCAAGTAGAGGTTAGTAACAGGCAGATAAAGGCAGTCCTTGAAAAGACTGTTAGACCAAACCGAAAGGATTGGGAACCAAAACTTAAAGATGCTCTTTGGGCCTATCGAACTACTTATAAGACCCCAATAGGTATGAGTCCTTATAGAATGGTGTATGGCAAAGCATGTCATCTTCCAGTAGAAATTGAACACAAGGCGTATTGGGTCATTAAAACTCTTAATTTTGACCTAGTTTTGGCCGATGAAGAACGGATTTACCAGCTAAATGACTTAGAAGAGCATAGGCTAAATTCTTATGAGAATGCGAAAATTTATAAAGAAAAGACCAAAAGATGCCATGATATGGGAATCTCTAAAAAAGTGTTACGTCCAGGATTAAAAGTACTTCTTTTTAATTTTAGACTCAGATTATTCCCAGGAAAGTTAAAATCAAAATGGTATGGTCCTTTCATTATAGTACGAATTTATCCGCATGGAGCAGTTGATATTAAAAATTCAAAAACTAATGAGATTTTTAAAGTAAATGGTCACCGACTCAAACCTTATTTTGAACTCATGTCAGTAGAGAGAACAATTGAACTTATTCGTCGTCTGACACCGAGCCCCCAAAAGATTATGTTTGTAGTTAGGTCGAGCCAAAGACGTTAAACAAGTGCACTAGGTGGGAGACAACCCACTTTGATGAAATTTTATTTGCTTTCGTAGTGTAATTTAAATGTGTTTTTTTCTCCTTCTTATTTGATTATGAGCATTTAAATTAAATGTTCTCCAGTAATGGCATAATTCAAGTTTGGGGGAGAAAAGCATCATATTGTTGTATTTATATTTTTTCTAATATTTTAGTGTAGTAGTTTTGTAGAATTTTCAGAGTGCAGGAAAGAAACGACCTTAATGGAACGTAACGGAAGGACTAAAACGAAGACTGCTCAAAAACAGTGAAACAGCTCCCCAAGGCGAATTTTCTGTGACCCTTACGGACGCAAGGTCTTCACACCTTGCGGGTCTTAACACCTTGCGGCCGCAAGGCCTCATTAATAACAGAATACATGTGACCCTTGCGGACGCAAGCCCTCTAGGCCATGCCCTCGCAAGCCCTACCTCAACATTAGTGTCCTTTGACTGTAACCCTTGCGGATGCAAGGTATCCACACCTTGCGGCCGCAAAGCCTTCTTTATAAGCCGAATCGAGGCAGCCGCCAGCAGTCACATAAATTCAGCCTTCAAACTTCTCACAAAATTCTGACGATCCCTCTCTCTTTCTCTTAAATTCCGGCGAAGCTCTCTCATTCCGGCCAAGTCTCAAGTGATAGTTGTTCTTCTTCTAGCCTCCATCCTCATCTCCACCCTCATCTCACTCCATTAAAGCTGAAGAATTGTTGCAGCCACCATTGTTGAAGCTTCAAAATTACCGGCAACCCTCCATTGCAGTCGAAGTATAAGCACAATCCAAGTATTTTCTATCCCTTTTCTTTTTAAATTTTGATCCGTCAAATTTTTACATGCTAGGGTGATAGGAATATTTTAATTGTTTACGTTCATGCTTTAATTGTTTTAGTTGGGTTATTTGAATTTTAATTTTTAGAGAGTAGATAATAAACTTTTAGTGTCCCTAAAATGGCCCCTAAACGTAGAAACCTCGGACCTTCTTCGTCCCGCCCCCAAGAGGAAGAGCAAGAATATGACCCATTTCGGTTCATATCTTTTGAGACCTTGGAGAGCTACACTAGGAAGCTCTCTAAGAGCATAATCCCTGGAAGGGGATTAAAGGTTAAAAACTTTGCTCTCCATGCCCACTTCGCCCAGCGAAGATGGGCATCTCTTTGTATGACTCCGGGCGTGGCCATCTTAGCCATTGTCCGTGAATTCTACACCAACTGGCGTATCTCCATTTCTGGTGAGGTGCATGACACCAGTTCTATTAGGGGTAAGGATGTCGACTTTTCACCCTATAGTATTAACCGTTATTTCGTCACACCTAATTTCTTGAGGGATACTGACCAATACAATATCCATCTCATTAATGTTGTTCCTCTCGAGGAGATTAATGCGACTAACGTAACTCCTGACACGGTTTGGACCTTTCATCAAGGTCCGCCGTTCGGCCCCTCACCATGGACGAGTCCCATTTAACGAACACGGCCAAGATCGTGTTCAAATTTATCCATGCATGTCTTATGTCATCTAGCCACCAGCACACGGTGTCTTGGCATAAGGTCGTTTTGATCTACACCCTCCTGACCGATGGGTCTGTTGACGTTGGGCGCTTGATCAACGCCCATATTCAGACCCTTATTAGAGGTAGGACACACTCGGGATTCGTTTTCCCAAGTTTGATTACAGGATTGTGTTGTGGGGATGGAGTCGTTTGGACTACCAGATTCGAAGAGAGTTTGGGCAGTACTCGACATTACTATGACGCTTCTTTTTTATCACCTGTGCCAGCCACGTGAGAGGGGACCACGTGAGGAGCCTCAAAGACAGGCTCATATTAAGGAGGAGGTGGATCCTTTGGAGGCTATCTCCAATAGGCAGAAGGAGATCTCGTTAGAAAAGCCAGCAGTTGGCGCAAATGCACGCCGACCAAAATAATTTTTATGGTTGGATTAACCAAGTGGGGAATAATGTGTCCACATATTTTGGAATGTCACCTGGTATGATTCCCGAGTTTCGTTCTCCTTCGTTATTCCCTCCCGACTCACCATAAGTCGAAGCCCAAGTTTCTTCCTCTTCGTCGTTAGAGGGATAATCCTCAATTTTGAGGACCCCTATCGTCTCTATCTCTCTTCTCCTCACTCTATTTTCTTGCTTTTTATATTTTCTTATTTTAGGATATATTGACTTGACCAGAATACACTAATATTTGGTTCTTTCGAGTACCCATTATGTGAACCCATCATCAATTAGGTCATCAACTAATCTCCAATTTTATTTAAAAAGATAAAATTTAAAAAAATATTTTAATTCAAAATTTCCATTCTCGAGTTCTGGAGTGGTCACTTCAGACGATGATGATTTAGTGCAATGAACCACATAACTTTTCCATAAATCATTCTGGAATTTACTTGATTCTGCAAAATTCTTGATTTTCTCCAAATCTCTGTACACTTTTACCAATCATGATTAATGATTAATATGAATATTTTTACTAAGTTTATAGCACACATTTTATTTTAGCAACAACTCAAGATATGCACAAGAATATAATGAATAATCATCCTGACATGATTATTGCATTGAATTGTAACTTATGGTTAATTGCATGATAGTTAGATCTCTTGAATTTTTCTTGTTAATATATCTCAAGCACATTTTTGAACCGTGTCTGCATGTTAGTCTTGATTGCCCCTACCGCTTTTCTAGCGAATGCTTATGTAAAATTCAGTGATGCTAAATCTTCAATTCCACAACATTCATGATATATATGATATTTTATGTGTTTGACTTTCTTAAAAACTGGCATGAGTATTTTGGCATTAAGATATGATAGGGACCATCTTTGGATCGTTTGAGCCTAATATTTCCCGACCTTACTAAAAATATCCCTAGTGTCCCCTTTGAGCTTTATTAAAAAGAATGGAGTGTGCTAAGCACACATTGAACCCACATTCGACTTTGTTTCTTTAACTCACATTAACTTAACCCCTAAAGCTTATACATTTTAGCCTACCCTTTGAGAGAGTAAGATGTGGGTGGGAAATTGATTTTTAAGGCACCATTATCAGTTAGAAAAGTTTTCTGAAGACTTCTTCTTCCCCGTCGCAATCGGAAAAGAAAAAGTGATGGAAAAGGAAAAATAAAAAATAAAAATAAAATAAAATAAAATATTGCTTTGACGAAAAATAAATAGGAAGAAGAATGCAAGAAGACTCAAATAAAAGCATAGCTTTCAATAGAAAGATATGATAGAAAAGTTCTTCTGAAAATGGAACATTAGCTATTTTAGTTTGATATATTGTACAAAACAAGTTTGGGGGAAAAGTCCCCACTTGTGGTCTTTGCAGTCCTAGCCTAATTGGGAAAGACTTTTTTTGTTTAAAAGTAATTGGGGAAAAGGGTAGTCTTGCTCTCTCACTTTATATTCTATTCTTTTTCCATCATATCCCCCAACACCAAAGCCTTACATTACAAGCTTAATAAAGTCTTATTGGTCTTCTTGTCAATGCTTGTGTTGGTTGATTTGATTGTAATACATGTAAATTGATCATCACTTTATATATTCATATTATTCGCAAGCTCACTGTGTTAGCATAATCTTAGCTATTGCAAGTAATTAGGGTATGAAAGCATTGTAGGTCATCCATAGGAAGTGCATGGGATAGATGTATAAGCATTTGAAATCCATGGTGTTCTCCTTTCTGTGATAGACCGGGTTCGGATGGTAGATTACAAACTCTGTATTGCATTTGTTTTTATTAAAAATCATAATTTTTAGAATGAATGTTGTGCTTAGCTAAATAAAACTATTTAAGTTAAGAAATTTTATATGACTGGTTAGCACACACACTCGGAGAAGTTAAGACCGGTTGCAGTTTGAGTATAAGTCAGTTTGTTCTGTGAATAAGTTTGCACATATGTGGTGAGCACTTTTCTGAAACGAATATGATATGGCATGCCTTTGTAACTTGAGAATGAAACCAAAAAGATTTTTGTTATTTATTTTCTATTTATTGTATTTAGTGTAGGTTTACCTATTTTTGTATTTATTATTTTTTGTATTTATCTACATAGTTGAGTCGCTCGTAAGAGTCTCCTTGAGTTTGTGGGTTTCTAGAGGAGTGTAAATAGTGTCACCCTGCAAAAAGATTTTTTTTTAATTTTTGTATCTTTAATTGCATTTGTATTTATTAACATTGTTTACTCATAAACGAACAAAATCTAAGTTTAAGGGTATTTGATAGATGTGTTTTATACGTATCTATTTAGTATTTTTATAGCTTAGAAATAACAATTTCACAAGGCTTTTGGTTACTAATATGTGTTTTTAAACTATATTGTGAGTTTCAGTATTTTAAGTGAAATTATGGGATTTACAAGGCTTTTATTGAAGATTTAAAGGAAAGGTACAAAGTGAAAATATTGAAAAGAAGGTTGAATAGGATTCTGAAACCCCTTGCAGACACAAGGGTACCCGCAAGTTCTCCAGCGTGTCTGCCCAGCCGGATCAAGGGCCTTGCAGTCGCATTCCAGCAACACCTTGCCCCCACAAGGTGTCCAGTAACCGCCTTACGAGAGTTTCACCCTGACTGAATTTCCTTCCTTCCCTCAAACACCCTGGTATAAATAGAAGTCATGTAGCCTAAAGCCAATGACAGTTTTTAACACTGATTTTAGTGTGTAATACATAGGATTAGTATTTGTAATTATAGTTTGAAAATCGATTCATGTATTCTTTCATTCGCTGATTTGTTCATCTTCAAGGATGAACTAACCGTTTATTAATCTAAGAATTGGGAAGTAATTTGTATCGAATCTATTACTCAACATATTTTTATTCAATTAATTCTTGTTGATCATAATGTTTATGAATCTCTTTATTTTCTAGCTTTGACCAAATGAATAGAATAGCAAGTAGTAAAGACCTAAAGGTGTGGATAGCTACACGGCCAAATGCATATGTCGTACACTGACTCACCATTGTGATAAATTGACTTTATCGATGCTCAAGAGTGATAAATTAGGGTCAGGTTCATATATATGATCCTAACTGACAGATAGGAATTTCATATGTTCTTGTTCTTAGGATATAGATTTGATGAATTATTTAGGATAAAGACTGAATTATAATTTGACAATCTATATCAATCTTTTGTGAACAAACCCAAGATATTGATTGATACTTTAATTTAAAAGAGCAATAGATTAGATGCGAGCGAATCCACATTCCTAGATTTCCCTCCTCCATACGATCTTCATATCTGTGATTGCTGCTTAGATTATTAATTAAATTTCCTGTTTTAGTATAATAATTTAGATTAAATAAATTAAACCCCGAAAGGACAGCGCGAGCGAGCGTGACGATCATTCAGATCATTAAATAAAAAGAAAAATTGGGAAATTATCTGCTCCTATTAATTACATTTGGTCCTAATCCTCAAATAAAAATAACAGAATAAAAGAATATTTACATATCCACCAGGAATAATTTAATAACAGAATAAAACAAAAATTGCTCTCGCTTTGTTTTTTTAAAATCTTTTCAGGCTGCACTGGTACCAAAATGAAGCTGCTGCAATATTTCAAGGTTATACGCACATATATACACAAATATATATAAATGCAATATTTAAACTGTTAAATAAATATAACGAACATATTTAGCCAAAAAAATCCAAAAATAAACTTTTTATATATACATATTAAAAAAAAACGAGTCTAGCTCTTCATTTTTATTTGATAAATAAATTAAAAACAACGTCCCCATCGTAGTCCCCGCCACCGTACCCTTACCTCGTTTAACCCTTTCTCGCTAAAGGCGGTGATTTCAAAATTACGAACTGAGAAGGGGTTAGGCTAAATTACTATTACTATTACTATTACTATTATTATTATTATTACTATTATTATTATTATTATTATTATTATTATCAAATTAACCACGTAACTCCTTTGGGCTAGAGGGTGGTCCAACAGTAGTCAAAGCAATTCTTCTGTAAGATATGCGAATATTTGGCCTATAACAGAACTTTTACCCCCAAGACAATCCTCACACACACAAACACATATACACACACACACGTGTGTGTGTACATATATAAATAGAGATGACATTGATGGAAAACAAGCTATGACGATACAGAGCAATTCATGTGCTTGCTTCTGTAAGACTTGTGAATATTGGGCTATAACAGAATGTGATAAAAATTATAATGACTATTCTACCCTGCATAAAATTATAGCAATAATTTCATCTCCCCACCAGCTCCTACACTTTCAAAGGCATAATGACTATTCTACCCTGAAAAAAATGCACATGAGACGCTATGTGTATTTATTTTTACGGACAAAAATAACATAATTAAACAAAACAGCCTTGTTCAAGAAAAAAAAACATTAATTACATGTCACCAATTGTAAGGCTAGCAATGTTACAAAATATTGAATGATAGGGCAAGTTTCCAACTCAAAGTCCAGGTTCAACCCTTTTGGTAAACTACAAAACCATGGGAGTTGCATTTACAGTAGAGGTGGCAAATGGGCGGGTATGGGCGGGCGTGGGCGGGCCTAAATGAGCAACGGGCTCAAATGGGCGGGCAAATAAGTGCCCATTTAATAACATGGGCATATATGGGCGGGCACTAAATGGGCATGGGCGCCCATGGACGCCCATTTACTAATTAACATGCAATTATCAAATAACTATAAAAATTACAAAAAAATCATTTTCTTCTACAAAAATCACTACATTCCTCAAAAAAATCACTTGGTAGTCCCAGGTGCTTCATGACAAGATTTTTTCAAACAGTAGCTCATTGAGAGTATAAATTAAAAGTATTCCTATATGAAGTAAACAAATGCCCGCATGTACTGAAAGTAACTATGTTCAAAACACAGCACAAGACTCAAAAGACATGAAAATAAACTAGTCTCAAGCCGTCACTCATCAGCAGATGCGGATGTATGAGGAGGGTATACATTCAAAACATCTGCCCATGTGCTCCGCCCCTCAGCTACCTCCTTCACAACTGATGCAACCTCCTCCACACCAACACGAATTTGGTCCTTGCTATCCCTCTCACGAATTGTCACTGATGACGTTGAATCAACAGTAATGGTGAATGGTACACCAAGTTCATCTGTTCTCGCATACCGTTTCCCTATTGAAGTACCTGTAAATCATATGTTTGCACTGTGAGTATACACAAGCCAGCACAATGGTCCACCTTTACAATAAAATAAATGGAAAAAAATACCAAGTTTACAACTGAACATTACTGAAAAAAATACACACAAATTTCAGCTGGTAAGAAACATCAATTCAACAGGAAACATATAACATAGGCATATAAGAATTTGAGTATCTGCATTCACTTAATACAACTGTTATGTCAGTGATGCTCCTTTTTTCACACAACACCAGTCGTCAATTCTGAGCATCAGGGAGAAATCGCAATTGTCGAGATTTTGTAATGGGAAAAAAATCAAAAGAAATTGACTCCATCGGCGGCAATTATAATGCATAACACTTGGGTTCTCTCATCAAAATGAGTTAGTAACACAAATTTGACTTCCAAAACTTCAGTCATTCAGAAAATCAAGAGAGACTTCAGCATATAACAGGTAGGCTAAAATAATTGCAAGGAAAAAGAAAGTGGTTAATAGTACCCCATACAATCCACTGAATTACTCTAGTTCACCTGATAGAAATTCGATACTATTTTAAAAACAGAATTCGTAAACCAGAATGTGATTCCAACTTAAAAATCCAAGAAAAATGACAACATTGGCGGCAGTTTCTAACATCAAACTCAGTTAGCAACACAGTAGACTTCCCAGAATTTCAGTCATTCAAAAAACCATGACCGAATTAAGAATATAACAGCAAGGATTGAGAGAAATTCAAAGGCAAAAGAAAGCAGACAGACCAGAAGCGGGGAGGTGATACGCTTTTCAACAGCAAGCACAACCCCTTCCTTAGTCTTCAAGCCAATTGCGGTCGAACCCAACTGTAATAGTAATCAAAAGCGACATTAGAAACCAATCGACTCTATTTATAAAACAAATACACCTCCGAAAGGCACATCAGTCATAAGCCTCTTAATCACAGCCTGCATCCAACTTTAATTAACAGATAAGAGACTTTAAAAAAGTCAGCCAACGACATTCCAAATCACAAACGAATTGGAAACAGAAAGTCAAAATTGCTTAATGAACTTTTGATGTACTTTTGGAAGTTAAATTTACTTCCAGGGGCTAAATGAACCTATAGAAACAGGACAGTAATGATTAACAGTAGGAAAAGAGAGAAAATAGCTTATAAAACTAGGTGAGCAGAAAACTCACATTTATGAATCCATTTCTCAAGGTCATGTAGTCAGACTTACTAACAGACCTGAAGAATTGCCGAAAGAAGCATCCCTACAAGAAACAATATTCCAACAAGTTTAATGATCACAGGGTGATATATAACTGAAGATATTCCAATTCCAATTTCAAACAATTAAAAGACTTTGGCAGAGGGAATATTAACAATTCAATAATTAATTTATCCTAAATATCTAATGTTATGAGATATTAAGCGAGTATATCTTACAAAATAAAAGAAGAACGGAATCCTAGTCCAGAAGCTAGTGTGCGCTCTCACAAAAGATGTCTCATGGGTCAGCCTGAACCTTGAAGGATCTGCAATTTGCATTATGGGCAAGAAAACATGATTGAATGGGAGTCCCACAGATGCTAGTTACTATAAACAGAACACATTTAAGCTAAAACGATTAGTTCATTCTTTCCTAGTTAGCAGATATATATACCGTTGGAAAACTCGTAGTCGTGGGTTAATGTTTCTTGCTCCCACTGCTTCCAGCCACGAATCTGCAAAAAAATAACGATCAATTACAAATTCATTCAGCGTAGAGTCCATCAACGATTGAAAAGAAGGAAATAACATTACTTAATTTTCTATTATGCTCGTTAAATTTATACCTAACGGTTAAATAAATGATTAAATAAGTTATAGTTTTTAAAAATTGATCAGTGATACTGAAAAGTCGAGAAATCAAAATTGTTCCTAATCCCTAATATGCAATCCAATGATACTGAAAAGTGAAGGAAAGGAAGAACTGTGAGATAGCAATATCAGTTCAGAGCAATCAGTGTAAGACATCAGCAATGTCTTAATTTCCAGTCTGCCATTTCAGCAAAAATCTTCTTCCATTGTCCAGCAATCATGCTGTGAGCCTGTGACCTCATCTTCACCAAATATCTCGAAAAAGAATCCATGACAGATGAAATGCAAGTACATCTAGTTATGAGATCCTGTTTTATAAATTTCAACAACTCAAGTACATCTAGTTCCTTAGACAAACAACCAATCTAATTGAAATCACATGTTTAAAAATACTTCAGCACAGTCAAGATGCATGTAAAAAAGTAATATTGAAAAGTAGAAGAAATTGTAGGCTTAAGTCCAAGCTTAATTAGAAAAGATACAGTTTCAAACAGGACACTATTTTAGTTTAATTGAATCTAAGCTTAATAAAATTAAATGTTATGGGCTATCTTTCTGAAATTTAAGTCAATATATTTTTTAAAAAATGTTTTTTACTTGGATTTAGGCTACAAACAACTGGACTGTACTATGTTGTGTGAAAACGAAATTAAAAGTATTTCATATCATTCTATTTGCACCATATCTTTAGTTTTTACCTGCATGGAAACTGGAAAGCCATCATATGAACAGAATACAAGAAAAGATGATGTATCGATGACATAGTCCAACTGGTTACTCTTGAGTCTTGATTAAAAAATATGATAGTCTAGAATTGGTTGTGAAAAGTTTCTAACAGGTTGACATAATTAGGTTCAAGTTTTCAATCATTAAAGTTGTTTCTAATTTAAAAACATTGCAGGGCAAAAGTTGCAGATTATTGGCAGAAGTTGGGATTGATATGGGTCATGGGTCATCACTCATCAGGGTTTTGAAAAGGCAAGATTTCCGCAATAATTAGGTTAGGGAACACAAGGTTGAATCATGCATAATTCAAAAACAACTATTTGAAATCACAAAGATTACCTCCGTGTGAAACAACAGGAAGAAGTCGCAATGGTTGCCGGGATGAGAAGATTTCTCTGATTTCTGCAATAGCCGGGACGTGGGCTAGGTTCACTAAATGATTTCTGCAATAGCCGGAACAATACCGCTGGTCGCCCCAATAGAGAGTGTCAGAGGAGACGTTTTCAATTTCAAGCTCTAGGTCTCAAAATTTGCAGAAATTGAGAGATGACAGGTGGAGACGAGGTTGCTTGGCGATAGGGAAGGAGCGCCGACTGAGTTTGCTTGGAGATGGAGACAATCGGAGATGGAGACGATGACAGATTTGGAGAGAGAGATGCCGATGACAGTGAGCGTGAGAGATGCCGATGACAGTGAGCGTGAGAATCTGAATCAGCGAGTTGAAAATCTGGGCGCCCATCCATGCCCATATTGCGCCCATACAATTTGATGGTCTAAGTGGGCATGCCCATTTGAGCCCATATTAAAATTTAAGTGTGCCCATACCCATATTTTTGTGGGCGGTCTGGGCGGACATATGGGCATGGGCATATTTTGCCACCACTAATTTACAGTACTTTTTCTCCTTCACCACCTTCTATAATCTCTTTAATGATACAACCTTCCTGCCCTTGTAAAAGACCATTTACAGATTGTGCCAAAATAAGTCCTTTTCCAAATTCCTCTTTAAAACCATCCATTGTTGCAGGATGAACTCCTTTGTCAAGCCCATCGTTCCAGCTTGCAACAACCCTTTATACTTAAAAGAGTAAGTCACATGTACAACCATCTTACGATTGAACCCCTCTCTCTCATAACTCAACCTATTAACACACAGTGGATCGGATCAAGGGGATCCCGTCTTACATTAAATACCCTTTCCTAAGTTTTTGCTTACTTAAAAAGACAAAATTTGAAAATGAAAAAAGCCAGAGAATATGGAAGACTATATCGTCCGGTCAAAGCTCATTATAAAAAATTACCAAGCCATGTATTCTGGCTTGAAGTGACGATCACCACTGGTGGCTCTACCGTGACCAGAATGGATTCTGTCTCATTTGATGCTTATCACACATACCTTGAAAACTATGTTGCACGGACACGGCTGGGAGGAGGCGAATTCCGTGTCAGACTCGGCTGGGACACGAACACGGCGGATACGGCCCAAAATGCGTATTGGGGCCGAATTTGAATTTCCGAAACTTTTGGACACGGACACTGGTACGGGTAAGACAGTCGGAGATACGTACCTTTAAGACCACGCCGGTTGGGGTATATATTGCCCTGTTACTAGTAATCGTTAGTCGGAGTACCTCAATCCCCTCAATAGGCAATAGACTCAAAAGCGAGCCCTAGCCCTAGCCCCGTCGTAGCCGACCAACCACCTCTACCGGCCTGCCCCTTGCCCGCCTGCTCCTTCGACCTTCTCTCCGGGTTGCGCGCCGAGTGCGCCTCTCTCCCTTGATTCGATTCCAACTTCAAAGCTCGACCTCGAACAGATTCTGAATCCCACGTATTCTTCGAGTGTTCCTTCGATATCTGTTGATATGTTCTCTCGTCTCAGTCTTCTCTCTCTTCGATTTCAATCCGTCTCTTCTCTCCTCTTCTCCCTCTTCGTCTGACTTGTTGAGTTGAGTAGTTGTGACTGTTCTGGTCCTTGGGAAGATGGAAAGGGTTTATAGTAATAATTAATAAGAAACTTTCTTATTAAGTTTCTTATTAATTATTATTAAACAATTTGTACTATGTTCTGAATTTTATAAAAATTACATATTAAAATTTTGGTATGTTGGAAATGTTTATTTTGTAGTTATAGTTTTAAATATTTATAATTTGTCATTATATTTTGAATATTTACATATTACCCCCACACACCCGTGTCTTATATTTTTTGAAAATTGCGTATCCCCGTGTCCTGTGTCCGCGTATTCGTGTCCACGTATCCGTGTGCGTGCAACATAGCTAGGCCAGCAATGCTTCCACATTATCAAAAAATTTGTTGTTTCTCTCCTTCCAAATTATCCACCCCCCCCCCCCCGGAACAATGTCCCAAAACACGGTACGCCTCCTACGATTGTGACTCCACCAACTCAGAAGCAGCTCCCAACTACATTAGGCATCACCCACGACATTTTGAACAGTCCCCAAAAGATGGTTTATACTTGAAGTTACATTTCAATAAATTTACAAATAACAAGTGTAGCCTAGTGGTAGCTAGAGTTAGCCAAATCTATTTGGATCAAGTTCAAAACTTCATAGCAACAAACTTACCCACTAATTTATATTTTTTTAAATATATAGCATGTGGTGGAGGTGGCCACCGGCCATGGTGGTAGCAATAATGGTGGTCAGCAGCGATGATCAGATGAGTGGCCGAACGTGACGCCGGAAATGATGACCGGAGGTGGTGATTGACTGGAGGAAGGCTGAAGGCGGCATCGACAGTGGAGGTGAAGTAGCAGTTGTCAAGCGACTGAGTGGTGGTGGTAGTGGTGGCGGAGGGGGTGGTCGTTGATTTATCGGTGTTTGGCAGGTTAAAGCAAGTTGGCGGGTTAACCCATCTTAACCCGCATTTAACTAGGTTTGTTATTGGGTTGTATTGGGTAATTAGCGAGTAAGGTTGGGTGGATTCGCAGGTAACGGGCCTAAACAGCACCCAAAAGGAGGCAAGCTGAAGATTGCATTCTGGTTATCATGCTCTAAACCAGTATGGAGGCATGTTGATAATTACCTCGGGTCATCACCACTTTGGTGGGAAAAGGGCAAGGGTTACACACTTCAATCATTTCGTTTTTGGAGAGGACCTATATAGATAAGCCCTCTTCAACTTTACCCCTTTGTAATTGTATCTACTAGTTTTCAAATAATCTGACCAAGAGGTATGGCACCAAGTATCCTTCATTTGCGGACTATGGTAGAGAAAAGGAGTTCAAAATTCCACACTACTAACACCTCTATATATGAAAATTATAGCTGCCAGGAACTTCCAAAAGTATATCAAATAGGTAATATATGTTTCTCTTATTCCTCCAAAATTCCACTGTTTAAAAAGGCTGAATTATCCAATCAGAAGCAAGAATAAAGACCACATCTACAAAGCATGAAAGTCCCTACTTTGACACATGCCTAAAATCCGAAAAGAAAAGACTAAAAATCCAAATTTGGAAAGGAGAAATATCATTTCCCACCCCATTGCTCAAATATCAAGGAAACCCCTGAGGTTTGTTCAAATGTCAGAGAAATTCCTCCAACCCTTCTGCTACGGGATTATGTATTTACGTGTCATATTCCCCCTTCAGCAGACAACCCAATATGACAAAAGTTACTGATGTCTGCGAAAAATTATCCATGATGCCACCAGTGTCCTCGAGTCAGCCAGTTATTTGACCCAATCACCTCATTGGTCATCTCTATCCAAATCAGCTCAGCCATCAAGTTGATTGGCCTTCCCCCCCCCCCCCCCCCCCTTCTCCCTCCATAACACAGAGAGATCTGAGCTGGGTTACTCCAGAAAAGAAGACGACGATGATCCATACATAAACACATCCACCCACACAAAAGATCGTCTCTCTCCATCCAAAAACCTCAATCAACAAGAACAATCCTGAATCCACAATCAGCTCTCAACCCATTGGATCCGAGCTCTACTTCCTCAGGTTCATTTTATTGTTTTTGATGCGTAATTATTCGTTTTAAAGTGAGTTATGTGGATCTGTAGTGTTTAATTTCAAACCCAGTTCTTTAATTTGTTTCTATACTTTTTTTCAATGTTTTTTTCGGGATTTGAGCTTCAGCAACAGAACCATTTGGTATAGTTTATCCCAATTTAGGTATGAAAAAAGTGGGTTATGTTGGAAATGCTGACTAAAGTTTCTGTTAGTAGTTGTAAATTGATAAGCTGACTGATGCGGTAGAAACCTAAAGACCCAATGATTTTCCTGATTTTTCTTGATTGTGGAACCCTAGTATTTGGGTCAAGAGGATAGTAGAAGTCGAGTTTGAGTCTATTCGCCCGCTGTATGAATTTTAAGCACTACACTTAAATTCAACATCTCATCATTTCAAGTGGAAGGGATATTAGTCCTAAAGCTTATGCTCTTAAGTTTGACTCCTTCCCTCATCTGTCATTCCATGGCCATAACGATTAGGTGGAGAACCTTTTCTTAGTATATTTACTCACCAAAAGAGCCCTGACCCAAGTGCTTCTTCCTCATCACAGCAGCAATGCAATGAAAAATGTCAAATTGCACTCCTCCACTGCATATAACGGGAAATTTGTTGGGTTCTCTATTTGGGGTACTTGTATGACAGATGTTCCTACTGAAAGAATCAAAGCATGAATATAATGGATAAATATTTTTTTAATATATTTTATTTTAATATCTTGTTGGTACCACAGACAAATGCAACTGCAACTGACCTCCACCTATATTGCCAAAATCTTGCGAAGATTGAAAGATTCTAAAATTTGCATGGAATTTGAAGTGTTGTGCCTCCCTCAATATATATATATATATATATATATATATATATATATATATATAGGGGAGTTTTTAATGATTACTTTCTCACACTAACCATTGATGGTTAGTTGGTTACTATCAATATTATCCATTGAATCAAAAATAAAAGGTTAAGATTGATTAATGCAATTAATAGTTTGTATTCTTTTTAGATGAATTAATTACATAATCTAACTACCCAATGAATCTCAACCCTTGATTTTTGATCTATAATAGTAATCATCATTGGTTAGTAAAAGCAAGTAACCATTAAAACTATACCCACACACACATATATATATTAATAATTAAATGTTTATCAGTGATTGATACATACATTATTCCACTTAAATCCACAAAATTCCTGGAGGTAGGATTGGCCTTTGTACTTATGAGTCAGTTTGCAGTAGTCAAAAATGTATATGAATTCAAATCAAAATGTATAAATTCAAATCAAAATTATATATTAATTCAAATCAAACACGGGGTTTGAAGGGGGTTCTAAAGGTTGAAGATGACCTTACTTTTGAATTCGCAGATTGAGCCCCTGTATTTTGGATTTTCTGAAAAGTTAGCCCATAAAGCCATATGAAACTTCATATTAAGGGTATTTTCTATGTATTATAAAACATTAGACGGAAACTGTAATGGTAACGGCTGGAGAGGGGGGAGGGACACAAGTTATAGGACCAAACAAATCGGAAAAAGAAAAAAAAAGTAGGACAACACTAAGTCAAGTCTAAGTTGAGGGACCAAGTTATATATTATATATTGACTACAAACATACACAATGTCTATTAGAAAAACACAGATACTTCTCACAAAAACCGTAACAGATCAAGGACCGATTTAGAGCTGCCAGATTTTTGTTGTTGGTTGGCTGAATATAGAGAGAGATTATAACACTCATAGGAATTGAAACAAGTGAAAGGGAGAATTGGGTAGTTCTGATCTCTATTTGCTCAAAGGTGATTGTCAATTGACAGTTCTTGATTAAAACTACTCTAAGTGGAAGAGAAAAAAGAGAAGAATGCAGAAATCTAGAACAAGACTTGAGTCTGAGTAGTGATTAACAAAGAAGACAACTGATTTTCAGAGCTTTCACTTAAATTCAGTTTGACCCCTATGTTTTTTAGAAATTTGAGACACGACAATTGTCTTCTTCATATCAAAATCTGACGTATGATTTCTGTTCAATTAGAGAATAAGGCCCATTTTACATAATTCGGAAGTTTGAAATACTATTATATAAGGTAAACGGTAAAATAGGGAATTACACTCTATAAAAGAATATTAGTAAGTTTCTGCAGCTCTGCAAAGTATGAGTGCTGACAAAGCCCTGGGCCGAGATGGATTCTCTAAGGATTTTTTTCAATACTGCTGGGAGGTGATAAAGAGTGATGTGATGAAAGTATTCCAGTTCTTTCATAATAATATGAGTTTTGAGAAGAGTACGGGCCGGGAAAATCGGGACTTTTGCCAGCCCTAGTCATAGGCCTTTTCAATGTCAAGTTTACAAAGTAGTCCTGGTTTCCCGCTGCTTAATCTTGCATCTAAAACCTCAATTGCAATCAACGCAGCTTCAGTGATCTGACGCCCTCCCACGAATGAACGCATGCTGATTTTCAGAAATGATCTTCCCCAGGACTAATTTCAACCGAACTGATAACACCTTTGCAATAATTTTGTACACTCCTCCAACCAAGCTGATTGGCCTAAAATCTTTGATATTTCCTGCCACACCTTTTGGAATCAGCGTTATAAATGTGGCATTCAGACTTTTCTCAAATCTCCTTTGGGCATGAAAGAAGTGGAGAACAGCCATTATATCATCTTTTATGTCTCCCAACAGCACTGAAAAAATATACTTGGAAACCCATCCGGACCCGGAGCTTTATCCCCTTTTAATCCTAGGACTGCTGCACTAACCTCTTCTTCTGAAAAAGGAGCTTCCAGGATATCCTTATCTTCTGCATTGATCGACTTGAAAGGGATCATTTCCAGCTTTAAATCGTTGTTGCTGTTTTCTGTGTATAAGTCTCCGTAAAAGCCTACTATACTGTTTCTAATCATAACATTATCCTCGAGCACCTCCTCATTAATGATAACCTTCCTGATCTGATTGAAGTTCTTATGCGCTTCCGCCATCCGATGAAAAAACTTGGTGTTAGTATCCCCCTCCCTCAACCATTGTATCCTTGATTTTTGACACCAACTAATTTCCTCACTACGCATCAACCTCTGGATTTCTATTTTCAGATTTACCCTTCGAGAAAAAATCTGCCGCATTAAGACCATCCACTCCTTTCTCATCCAACTCTCTAACCTCTTCTAATGACTTATTCAAATTCGACTTCAGGTTGCCAAACATTACTTTGTTCCATTCCTTAAGATCTGCTTTGAGAAGCTTCAACTTCCTAGCCATGATGAAGCAGGGATCCCCAACTACCACATAGGATTGTCATTTCTCTTTGAACCACTCCATGAAACCCGGGAATTCCAGCCACATAGCCTCAAAGCGAAACGGGGACTTCCCCTTAAGCAGCCCCCCACATTCCAAACGAACTGGAACATGATCAGATACAATTCTAGGCAATCAAGACTACGCCATCCCTTCGAACTGCTCTGACCAGCTTGGAGACACCAGGAATCTATCAATCCGCGAACAAGACTTCCATTCACTATTTCTAGACCAAGTGAAATTACCTCCTTCTAGAGAAGATCCACTAACTCCATGGTATTGATAAAATCATTGAATTCTACCATAGCCTATGAAAGAGTCCTGCCCCCTTGTACGTTCATGAGGAAATCTAACCGCATTGAAATCACCCCCTATACACCACAGCAGATTCCAAACCTGATAAACAGCACTAAGTTCATCCCACAACCCACTTCGCTCCATATCCTCGCAAGGTCCATAAACCCCCGAGAAAATCCATTTCAAACCGTTATCAGCTCCTTCAATGGACTCCAATTGAACTCGCCAACTTGGTAAAGATTCTGCTATCCCACATTACTAGAATTCATCCAGCTGTCCCCACTGCCCCTAGATGTTCCCATTTAGTCCATCTACCACCTCCTACCTCCAAAACTACCCTGTGATCAATTCTCTCCAATTTCGTTTCCTGCAAACAAATCAGATGCGGTTGCCACCTTTTGAGAGCTGCGTTAACCACTAATCTCTTCGATACTTCATTAATTCCCCTCACGTTCCAAGAAATAATCCGAGTATGCATAATAAATTTTGTAAATTATTGTTCTTTCTCTATTCTCCCCTCCTGTTCAAATTGGTCCGCATTTAAGCTGCACCTCAAAAATTTTAATTCCCTGTTGCAGCTTATGCGAGCTTTTGACTTGCTAGGAGTGGTGTTCTTTGCTACTGATTTACGTCCCCGTTCAATGTCAAGCACTAGCTCCAAGATTTTGTTTTCATATTCTAGACACCCTAAGTAATCTCCCAAGATCTTTCAACCTTCTTCTTGCCCAAAGGAATAAATCCTTGTTCTCTTCGTCACACAACAACTTTCCTTCATCAGGGAGAGATTCGGGTCTGACCACAAAGATAGGTTCCTCCTGTCCTTCGTCAAGCATCCCCTTCCAAAGTCGTAATTTCCTTTGAAAAATTCAAGTTTGCCGAAAGACCCATCCGAGAAACTAACCTGACTGGACATTCTTCAGCGCCTCTTGAATCCGAAGGATCTCTCTCCATCTCAACCAAGATAGCCGTAGCCTGTCCTTCGCCCCTTTTGACCTCGCACCCAACCTCGCTACATCCTCCACTAACATCCGAAGTTGGAACACAGAGGGGGCTCAGGGGGCTCCTTCCCTGACCAGCCTCTTCCACGATTGTCGTCGACAAAACGACATCTCGATGTTTCGACATATCTGGATTACTCCTATCCACTGTTCCAAAAAGATTGAGTCCCGTTTCTTTAAGAATTGTTGACCGAAACGGCCCACTCACCGTACCCACTCCATGTTCATTAAGCGTACACTGCTCCACCCAGGATCTCTTGCTACAACTTGGGCCAACTTCTGTGGGCTCCTCACAGACATTCAAAGCAAGCCTACTTTCCTTCGCTCTTCCCCACTTTCAAAAACGATTTCATTTTCATTTTCCTTTTCCTTCAATTTGAATTCCGGAAACTTAGGCACCCACGTGCCCTTGTCAGACCTCCTGCACTCCTTTTCCTTAGTACGCATATAACCGAAACCTTATCTTCTCACTTTCTTTGTAGACGCGTGATATACAACTGTTCCTTCTTCCCCAAAATCCCTATCACCAGAGCCACAGCGACGATCACTGTTACCCCCTAAATTCCTCCACGCTTGGCAGAAAGCCATCGTCTCCACCCATATCGGAACTTCAAAAATTTTGCCATTGACCCTGATTCTGACCAAACCCAGAATTTCTTTGTAAAAACGAACCACAATTCTGGCCCACCGCAAATTCAAGCGCTGTTCCGTTTCTTCATCAACTCGCACAAACCCTCCACAGGAATTCCCAATGGCTCGAAAAACTTGTTTTCCCCATAGATGCAGAGGTAGACCGACCGCCCTAACCCAGAATTCTTTAGGTCTCCTACCTTTCTGATTGCAGTCCATTTCTGGATTCCAGCGCTCCAGAAATAAATCATACTGATTAATCCTCCAGCTCTTCTCCTTTAAAAGGCGACCGGCTTCCTTTTTAGACGTAAAGATGAGAAAGAAAGGCTTCCTGCCCTTCTCCACCACCCAAACTCCCCCTACTATCCTCCATTTACGATCCACCCAGTTTTGAATTTCCAACCTATCCAGACTAGGACTATTCTTCCAATCGACTCTCCCCAATGTCTACATTTATTTGAAGTAAGACAACAAAAACTGGAATGAAACAAGTTTTACAACTAATATTTAAAGATGTCATAGAACTTGAAAGAAAAGCACACCTATTACCCACGAGTTCCAAAAAGAAAATAATAATAATAATACACAACCAAAATGTCAATAGTAAAGGACAATAAGTACATATTCGAGTATAAGGGGCATTTTAACATATGTAATTACTACATAAGTAAGAGTTATTGTTGGTGAGGATCACATTATGGAAGAAAACGATATGAAAAAGGCATTATTAGTTACTCCCTCCGTTACGGACAAAGAGTCCCCGTTTAAAAGTCAAAACTTTTTAAAAAACTGACACTTTTAATAGTCTATTACTAATAAAATGACAGTTTTATGCATTAATTTTTTGAAGTGGACTCTTAAGTGAAACATCTCAAAATGAAATAGTAGACTCTTTGCTCAGAACGGAGGGAGTATATGAGAACATACAAAAAGTATAATAATCAGTTTTGAGAGCAGAGGGGAGGAGAGGGGGTGTTGGAAAGACGCAAGGTGAGAATTTTTGGTGCCACATGACCTGACAACTAACAACACACTTGTACTTTGCCATGCTTGGTGTCACATCTAATTTTAATTTAGTTTCAAGATAATCATTAAACCAAAAGAAATCTTATTATAGTGGGGAATGTAAGGGAATTTTTTATTTTATTTTGGTAAGTAATAAATATATTGATCGGGCGTCAAAACAGGTAACGTGAAAACTCAAGGCATGGTGGGTTCTTTACCAGTGTTTGCACAATTCACAACAGAATAGCATGGTGGAAAACACAATATTTAGAAAGAAAACGAAAAACTGAAAAAATTCTTCTACATTCAGACAAGTCCCAAAATTAGAACTTAACAACCAGTCCAACTCTTTATCGGGTCCTTGACACAATTAAGAAACACTCCCATAAATTCACGCAAAGAGCCCTAATTTTCATTTGAGTAGGTCTCATGTTGACCGTTTTACGGATCTTAATTCGTAAAACAGAGCCCTCACTCTCTTACAACTCAACCCACCGATACATGGTGGGTCGGTTAAGACCGTCTTACGGGACCCGTGTTACAAAAAATATCCGTAAGACCATTTTACACAAGTTTTTGCCTTCATTTTGGGATATTCCTTTCAGAGACTTGTATATAAAAGGTTCTTTATGTTCCCAAATTTCTCCTTACATCATTAAATAAAAATTAAAAATCATTTAACCATTATTCTATATTTGTTTTTGTTTATGATAAACAATAGAAATATTATAACACAGCGTCAAAACAGGTGACCCATCCTTGTACACAGGAAGTATACAAGACAAAAGAATTAATCATCAGAAAAATTGTCCACTATTTCTACAAAAAAATCCCCTAAACTCGAATCCATCTCTGTACGCACAAAGCGAAGAGTCTCATAAACATCCTTCTTGATCCAAGCAATGTCTGACTCCACATTTTCGACAATCCTGTGATCCCCCTCCTTCAACATTCATACAAAGACCACCCACGGAGTAACTCTATAACAAACCTAGGCATGACCAGCGAGATACCAACAAGGAGAAATAAAGAGCTGCATACCTCCCTCGCCATGGAGCAGTGCAAAAGTAAATGGTTGACAGTGTCCAACTCTTTTGCACATGAAACACCAATTGACATAAATCCTCCTTCGAGCTCTCAAATTATGACATGTCAAGATAGCCTCTCGGGAAGCCTCCCATGCAAAAAAAGCCACTCTGCTACAAGTCTTTATTTTCCAGATTTCTCCAAGGAAAGGAGTTTCTATCAATACCAATTAAGAACGAAATAAAATGATTTACCGAGAATCTCCTATTCTTTATCAGATGTCAAGATAGTTCTAATTGTTGAATCTTGCCTATCTAACCTAACTATGTGATGCACAACAAACTTTGAGATCTGACCCCAACCGTTATTTTTCAAGGTGTTGAGATCCACACTCAATTGGGAAGCGATCCACCTGCAACCAAAGGCGAGATGAACAAGAAGGAGAGGGGCTCGCAAGGTTCAAATGAGATGACTACAACCTGAAGATTGATTGCTGCAGTCAATCCATCTCGGGATGTATTGATGAAATCGACAGCGAGGGTGTGAGTGCCAATGGGCAGCGATGAAGATGGATGAGTTGGACACAAAGCCTCTATGTAGAGGCCCCTTCTCCTCCCTTTGTTGTTTCTATTCTTCTTTTTTTTTTTTTTGAGAAATGGAAGACTATTTTGTTTACAATGAATATATAAACAAACGAACTAGACACAATCGAAAGAAAGACAGATTGGAATCAAGCTTTTGATCCGATACCACTCACTTGATGGGACAACTTATGAAATCCACATTCAAGGGTTATTCGGCAAGGTATTAATATCCACACTCAATAGGGAAGTGATTCACACGCAAGTAATCGAATCGCTAGAAAACCAAAACCTAATTTGCATACTACAATAGAGAGCCTTTACATAGGCAAAGTACTACTTGGTACCCAAGCCAAAGCCTCCTAAACTACCCAAAATACCCTAAATGAGAATAAACTAACAATAAAGCCCAAAACTAACTAATTATAAAAATAATCTAAAAGCTATTTCTATGTTACTAGTTACTACTGCGCCACCTTGTCTCCACAAATACTCCTTTGCTAAAGTAGCATTCCAAATATTTCATTCTACTCCTTAAATATTCTTAATTATTGTTAAGAGTATATAACAAACATTATTTTAATTCTTACAAATGCTTGACTTTCAAACCTGGACTCTATTAGAGGGACGGAGTATGCTCATTGGACTCATTAACCTTTGGGGGTGGTTTGGATACCTCTAAAACCATTTTTAATTGATATATTTGTGGCCCTATCAACTTTGAACATAGTTTGGTAATGACATTATTCTTGCAAAAGAGGCACAAAGCGGGCCTATTTTTCAAATAAAATTGATTCCCTTGTATTTACAGCCCATGGCTGGAATTCAACAAACTAGATAACATATAAAAAGCATCAAAAAAAATAAATATATATATATATATATATATGTGTGTGTGTGTGTGCGTGTGTGTGTCATTCTACTCCACTCCATGCTTGTTCAGCCACCTGGATCTCCACTTGTCTCGTACAGTAGAATTGTTCCCAACTTTTTATTTAAAGCACTTCAGACAAAAAAAAAATTGTATGTTGATTATTATTTTTGTCAAATGATTTTTTAAATGGAGATTGCCACGAATGTATTCTTTCTTATAAAATATAATTTATACTTCTCTGGTTTATATGCTGACAACTAGCATACTTTAATTGTTTTATTAACCAAATGTTAAAAAAAATTGACTAGTGTTAACTAAATTTTAATTAATATATATAGTATTAAATTTCAGAATGTTATTTTGTTTTGACATAATAGAATCAAAATCAACACACAAAATGAGCAAATAACTATATCTAGTTTACCTTGAATTGTTATTTTCTGTATTTTCTGAATATAAACTTTCAAACTCGATTAATATGGGGTATATATGGAGATAAATCAATAAACTGTTTCCAATTTAAAACTAGTTTCATTTAAACCTTGAGTTATATTGAGCTGATCAGCATTGAGTAGATGTGAACTGAACTCGTTCAATTTCTTTCCCAAGCAGGCCCTTGAGCTGAAAAACTTCCCTCATATTAAAATAAAAATAACAAGTTTATCCTGGATAAGAAAAGTATACTCTTTTTTTCATAGGAAAACAGAAGTATTATAAAAAGCCCAACATTAAAAAGGACAAGAAATACAACTTAAGTGCAAACAAATACAACGCCCATAACTTGAACAAAAAAAGAACTACACCAACACAGACTCCCAATCCCTAGAAAGCACACATAGAGCCACACGGCCCACACTCTGAAAATCCCAATAAATAACAAATTATAAATTATATTAATGTTATTTTTTAATGTTTATGCTTTAAAAACCTTATATTTTAATGTTTGATATTAATTAGCAATTAAACATCTCATTTTCTTCAGTTTTAAAATTATTTTTAATGTTGAATTTATTAATACTGCAAGTATTTATTTATAGCATAACAATGATTAATCTGATTATTAAAAAATTATTTGAACCGTCAAACCGAACCAAACCAAACCGACCGGTACGCTTCAGTTCGGTTCCGAGCCCTATATAGCTCGACTCGGTTTGAAGAAAATGGAAAAGATAGGATGCACTTCGGTTCGCAATCGCAGTTAGGGCCAACACTAAAACTTTTACACCCATAGTGCCATGCATAAATTCAGGGTTCAGATCTTTTAGAGTTTAATCTTTGGCTTGCGCTAGGGACAGTGTGGACGGGGGCAAAAGAAACTTTATCTTAGGCTCCATCTCCATTTCAGGACAAACTTGTGACCCTACTTGTAATTTCTTTAGTATACTAGTTACTACTTTGATAATAACGTTCATTTTAGGCAAAACCCTCGATCTTTGTTCTTAATACTTCAAAAGGCGGACTCCTTGGAGATATAAGCATATTTCTTATATTTTTTGGATTTAGGAAACACAAAATCAAGGCAGTTTTTGCATATTTTCGTGATATTTATCCAAGAGGCGGATCTATTACTATCTAGGTCCCACAAAAAGAGTCATATTTTGACTTTTCGACAACAACATAAGTCATAACCAATTATTTAAATTGATACTTGTCATAAATTTACCTAGTTTGAGAGAATAAGTTCATAAGCACTACAAACTCTACTAAACACAAATTTCATAGAATCAAAACACTGAATAAATATATTGCATTCAATTTTCAAGAAATGGTCCGTTGACTTAAAACGTTCAAGTAAGACAATGGAGTATTAATAAGATAAAATTTCAAGTGCTTGTACAAATTAACCAACAACCACCATAATCAATCATAAGCTACGTAATCCTACAATTGTTCAAACCAAATAACTTTGAAGGTCAAGCAAAACAATACATTAAATTTCTATCATTTTCATCATTTTATTTTCAGATTTCATCATTTTGGTGATAAGTAAAAATTAGGACAATAAATAAGTCAAGCAGGGTTTGGCCTTCTCTAGCAAATAATTGGCCATCTTCAAAACAATCTTGAGATCAAAATGTAAATTCGTCTTATATACTACCCAAGCCGGTCCAAGGGAATCTTTAATCAATCAATTCTGGAATCAAGCTCAGGTAGTTTGGTTTCTTATCACAACAGTATAGGATTCCCATTGGCTAGCTGTGTTTTTTTTGTGCAGGACCATTTTCTTTCTTGTGTAACCGTTTGCCCCCTTGGCAAAACACGCAATAAACATATTTACTTATCACCAAAAACAAAAAATGCAGCTCAACATGTAAAGCTGGTCTAGGTCTAGCTTGAATCAGTACAATATAAGCAGAACGAAAACAATGATATCATTTTGAGAAAAAAACAATGAAGTATGATCAGAAATACAAACAATAAAAGTAATTGGATAGAGATAGTCTACAACTTAGCCACTTAGGCCCATCATACATGTAAAATTCAAAAAATTGAATCTTTAACTCTAACCAGTGCTACAGACAACGATTTATATAAATATACGAATTGTGTATAACAATAAAAAGGGTTCATCAGATTGAGACAGCAATAGATAAAACAACAAAAACGAAAAAAAGAAATTACCCGAAAATGGAACGAAAACTGGAAGAATTCACATGCGGGATGATAATTGAGATAATTTAGATAATTCTGTAAATGGGTCGATGGATTGAAGGAGCTCAAGTCACTCAAATGGAAGCGAATTAGGTGTGGGATGTTTGGATAGACGCCGAAACGAGTAACCGGAGAGGGAAAGATTGCTTGTAATTTGTGCATTTTGACCTATTTTGTCAATTTCAACTGGAATTCTGACGGGTTCGTTTTTGTTTGGACTTTGGAGGGAATATTTTTGTGATGCACCCCTGACTACGAGAAATTACAGTGGCCTCCCTTGTTAGTTGTAACTCCCTCCATTTCACCCAAAGAATCCATGTTTGAAAAGTCATTATGAAGAGAAACTACATAACTAATATTAAAGTTGGTAATTATTACAAAAATGTTTGAGCATAACCAATATGTCCATTTTAAATGTGGAGGATAAAATTGAAATGTTATTTGATGATAAATATATTTTTTTGAAAGCGGACTTTTAAAGTTAAATATCTCAAAATAGTATGGTGAATGAGTCATAAATAGTGAAAGACGGACAACGAACACCATTGATGGTTGAGGGTCTCCGGGTTTTGGCGGTGGTAGACAAAATAGTGTGTTACTTTTTTGGGGTGTGAAAGGTGTGGTACTCCGTGAAATAGTGACAATCCTTTTAATCATTTCTTAGGTAGGGTGCAATATTATGTAATTTATCATTGTTTATAGTAAAGTGGTTGTTTCCTTTGAAGTATATTAAACCACGTAAAATTTGTGTTTCTTTATGCCTTATTTTGTTATTATTTTCTATTTTCTTTTCATTATTGACATAGATAATTAGTCTAAATCCAATTAGATTATGTTTTTCTTAGGGCTTATATAAAGAGGTGTTGAGGCATCTATTAGAGAAAACCCGAGAAAGTGAGACACAAATAGTGAGAGACAGATTACGAACACAATTTGTGGTCGAGGGTCTTGGGATCTTTGTAATGTTACACAAAACAGTGTGTGGATCATTTGGGTTGTGTGAGTTGTACGTGGTACTATGTAGAATAATATCAATAATTGTAAATCTTTTCCTAGACATGGTGAGTACATTGAATACTTTTTTATTGTATGATATGTCCAACCCAAACTCGGTCATCAGCAAAGCACGAGCGATCATCACATGCCAGTCACGAGCTCAATTATTGTGGGATCTATCGACCTAGCGGGCAGAGCTAGTGAGGTGCCGAGCATCATGCCACCGCTAGCAATTTTTTCCGGTGGTTGCTAGCGGTGGCGTGATTTCTCAACAATTTTTTTCGGTTGTTTTCCGATAAGTAGTACCATTGCAATGGCTGGCAAATGCAGCAAGCATCACGCCAGCAGGGAGTGCAAAATAAGGAACTAGAAGATGACTGTTTGTCATGCATCTCACGGCGAGGATGTCCCGTATGTTGAGGAGCAACTGTCCCAACACGCCAGCCAAAACCAATCGAGCCAGCAAGATGCTCGTCAAGTTATCGAGCGAGAAAATGGTTAGGGCGGCCAAGTGAGCTTACCCGGGCAGACCCCTGACCAACAGTCTGTTGCCCTGCAAGTCCAGGTGGATTATTATAATAAGATGTACACGCTTAATCAGCAACTGCTCACCTTGGGCCATGCCCCAGTCCCAGTTGCAAATTTAGCAATGCACGCTCTCAGTCATCCAACACTTGATGGTGGTGTCCAGGCCTCCCAACAATTGCCCGCTCTAAGCAGATGAATTCCCTCCGCCATTCACGTACCCTCAGAACGTGTGAATGAAGAGTAGAGGCCGGACGATCAGGCAGAAAGCATGAATAGCCACTAGAATCCATCCCATCGACATCATCGCTGACAGGAGCATCATGCCCAGGGTGAAGGGTACAGTTGCCGCAGAGCCCGTGAATACGCGGAGGCAAAGGGGCAACGACCAAGGCACATGTCTTAAGTCGAGCAGGAAGCTGAAGCTTTTTACGATCCGACATATTACTCACCTACTGCCGAGTATTCAAGGAGAGCTCGTAGTCAGCAGTCAAAAGTATACCAGCTCGAAAGGCTCGTCCCGTACTTCCAAGCTCACTGTGGACGCAGAAAAGCATCTGGTCAAGCAGATGGAGGCCATGAAGAAAGACATGGCCAAACAAATGGCCAATCTAGCCGTGACCAAGCTTGGTTATGGAGCTATAAAGCCGTTGGAGGGCAGCCTGTTCACTCCAGAGATTGAAAATGTGCCACCCGCATAAAGAGTTACCTTCCCGCAATTTGAGATATACTTCGGGAAGACGCAGGCAGACGACTGGCTCAGGTCATTCGAGGAGCAAATTCGGATAGTCACGGACATTGAAGCTCTGAAAATGCGAGCTTTCGAGGGCACCCTCTAGGGCAAAGCGCAGTCATGGTTGGGGAGAGTTCCCTAGGGATCTATTGGTAGCTGGGAAGTACTCCGAGAGAAATTCTTGGAAGAATTCGGCATGGTGGGCCCAATGCCCAAGAACAAATTTGATCTCGGCAAGATCAAGCAAGGCAACCACGAGTCCTATAGCAGCTACCTTAAAAGATTCGAGGAGATGCTCGACCAAGTGACGGCCACCAGTGATCCAGAGATCACGTTTTGCTATCTCAACAACATGAGGGCAGGCCCTCTGAAAACTATTCTGACCATGAACCCAAGTACGTCAAAGGTAGAATTGTTAGCCAATTCACATCTGTTCTGCTCGACGAAGAATACTAAGGGTGACAAGCCCAAGGGAAAGGACAAGACTCAGGACAGCTCGGCTACGCCAACTGACAAGAGCCAGGAGGGCAACAATCGCCCACGTAGAGATAGAAGGCGTACTTCTACTCCCAGCCAGAGATTTATGGAGTCACAGTTCACCCCCTCAACACTACCCGAGAGGAAATCATGTTTCTGGTCAGAGATGCTTTGCCAGTGCCCTACCCGCTAGACCCTGAGGTCACTCACACCAGGGACAACACCAAGTATTGTGACTATCATCACGACAACGGTCACACTATAGAGGAGTACAACGTGTTGAAACGGGAAATTCAAAAACTGATCAACGCGGGCAAGCTAGACCGCTTCAAAAGGAATCAGGGCGTGGGCAATAATGTCGGTAATGATCGGCAGGGAATACCCCCAAGAGGAAGAGGCGACAAAGCCCCTCAGATTCAGGGGGGTTGTGAACGTGATTCAAGAAGAGCTCTGATGAATGTGTTTTATACACATTTATTGGGTATTATTGTGGCTTAAATAATGTTATTTCTTAGGGTTTTTGTTGTCTAATATGTGTTTTAATGTTGTTTTATAGTTTTTGTTTTATGCTGAATTGAAGACTTCAAGGACCAAAGTGCAATTTATGGAAACATGAAGGTTGAAAAGCTGAAAATCAGCTTTTCCCTAACAAAATCAGTCGCCCCTTTATGAATTTTGGTTGCCTCGGGAAAAGTGCAAGCCCTATTTGGACTCGTTCTGGAGTTTTAATTGTTTTGTATCTCTTTTTTTCTACTTGTTGTATAATTATTATGTATAAATAGATCCATTTAGGTTAGGAAAAGGGGAGAGAAACTATGTATTATTTTTCTTTATCTATGAAGAAAGATTTTTCAAGAATGGTTCAAGATTTTATACTTTCAATTATGGGGAACTCATTCCATAATCTAGGAATTGGAGGAAACTTGTATCAAATTTTTTGTTCTACATTAATTTATTATTCAATCAAGTCTTATTCAATCAAGTCTTGTTAGACAACAATAGACGGTCAGCATCACTTTTTTGGCGATAAACATATTTCAGATGAAACAAAACAGACAGTACACTGTACACTGAGAATTTGAGAAAGTTGGCTTACTACCTTTTGCAAATCACACAGATACAGATAGAGGAGGGACACAAATGGATTGTGGTCCTAGACAATGATGATATTACAGACACATCAGTGAACTCGCAACTAGAAATGAGTTTACTGATACATATATACAAAGAAGTCGGAATGTGTCCGTCCTTTTAAAGAAAAAACTGAGAACTGTTCTATAATAAATGGGGAGGTCATGGAGCCGCTCCCCACCTTAGGGAGTCGCACCCTCCTTTCTTTCCTTAAGGAGCCACACTCTTCCTCCAGGAGCTGCACCCTTTGACGTTTTGGTCCAGCTCAGCTTTTCAGCTATTTTACCCTACAGTTTGACCAAACCATAACCTATCCATAGGCTACGCTTGTAGCTCACTTATTTGAACATGTCGATAAGCCTCTCACCGGCTAAAATAACTCCCATGTCCCATCCACTCAATAGCCAAAGCAACCGCTCACGAGCCTCTGCTTCCCCAAAATACAATGTGCATAACAAATAAAAAAAACATTTTTTTCTAAATAAAGCAAATTATGTCTTTTAACATATACTTGTGTATAAATTGTTTGGTCCAGCGTTGGTCAAATTTATTGCATATACATCATTTGGTGTCTTCCCCAAATAGCTATACACCGCTGATAGTTAAATTATTTTGACAAGATTTCTTGCAAACATTTAATTCTTTGAGTTAAATTATGCATCTCTTCTGACACGATTTCTTGCAGGCGTTTAATTCTTTTGAATTAAATCATCTCCGATAGTTAAATTATTTTGACATGATTTCCTGGAGACATTTAACTCTTTTGAGTTAAATTATGCATCTCTGATAGTTAAATTCTTTTGGCATAATCTTTTGCAAACATTTAATTCTTTTGAGTTAAATTATGCATATTTGATAGGCAAATGATATTACGAGCTAGAGCTTGTAATATTACTACAAACTTTAGCGTAAGAGTCGTTAGATGATTAAGTTGGTGATGATTTGGAAAGTCCCTGTCATTACTTAAAAAAATTATATTTGATCTAACAGTGTAGAAATATAAATAGATTTGATCAAATGGTACTAACACTAAAGCTTGTAATATCATACCTCTATTTGATATTTGTTTGCTCTGAACATGATCTTTTACAAACATTTAATTCTTTTGAGTTAAATTATGCATCTCTGATTTTGTTTCCCATAACATGATTTGTACAAACATTTAATTCTTTTGAGTTAAATTATGCATCGTTGAGATTTTAATCCTTTTAACATGATTTATACATTTGCAATATTTAATTCTTTTGAGTTAAATTGCACATCTCTGATATTTATATCTGATAACATGATTTATGCAACATTTAATTCTTTTAAGTTGAATAATGTATCTTTCATTTTTATTTCTTTTAACATGATCATGCAATATCGCTAACGTTTGATTCTTTTGAATTAGTTATGTGTCGCTAACATTCTAATCCTTTTGAATTGATTATGCATCGCTCACACATTTTGATTCTTTTGAATTAATCATGCATCGCTAATGTTTAGATTAATTCAAATTAATTGCGTATCACAAAACATTTAGCCCTTTCAAAATAATAGTGCATTGCATATAATTGTGCATCGCTAAAACATTTTAAATTACACATACATATAATGACTTAATATAATTTACTACATAAATTACATCAGTGTGCGCGTGCCGACATGCTCCTCTGCACTACCGCAGCTCGCGGACCAGGATTGTTGGTCCCAACGCTCATAACCCGAGGGCCTTTCCGACCCGGATTACTAGTTGGATCAATATCGTTCCTGCGATGTACATTGCCCTCTGCATCATTGCCCCGACACGAAAGTGTCGCTTTTGCTTTGCGGTACCATCGAGACACGTTAAATAAACTCTTCAATAACTGAAGATATGACTGCGCGTTCACCTGAAACCGCACGAAACAAATACATTTCAGATACACAACAAATACAATGATGAATACAAGATAAAAACATAGTTTATACTAAGCGCACACCCTCTGGGAGACGGTATGGAGTAGGAATCTCTTTATCTGACAGAGCTTCCTCGGCAGGCTGTCCGCCACGGACATGAATCATGCTCGCCGGAATGGTACGCGGAGTATAGAAATCCAGCGGGTGTTTGTGGCTGTAGAATACGAAGGTCCGGCTGCATCGGAAGCCCGTCTAGAGGGCACATGATGCAATATCCTCCTAACAAAGTCATCATATGACATGGAGGGATAAGCATTGATAGGAACAATATACCACGCCATGTACTCATACTGATGAGGCATACTCTCCGGGGTAAGCATCCCTGGTGGATGAGGTGGAGGTGCCACAGGAGGTGATCGGAGAAACGAATGTTGTCTATGCTCTCGATCCCCTAAATACATGGAATCACACAACATATATCGTATTAAGATGCGGCAGCGGTTAGCTTCAACGGCAGCCTGATACACACCGGTGAGCCTGTTCCAAGGATAAAAATTCACTAAATCCATGCGGACTTGATCCAAGAAAGTCTGAAGGACACCCACATCAAAAAGGATTTCCCGCTGAAGAGGAATCCTATTTGGGTCATTATACCCTAGCAAATAAGGAGGAGCCCGAGGTAGCACTTCACACCGAAAAGGCATCCGTCCGAATACATAATAAAACCATACCTGCCAACAAAATCTCCCTTAGCAAAATGCTTGAAATATATACATACAAATACATATACACAGATAACAAAATACAGTAAAGGTATTTACCTCCCAAGCAATAGCAAAACCAGTCAGGCTAGTCATCTCGTTATGACAAGCCTGATCCATACAACTCGGCCAGGCCAGCCTGTCCCCAATCATACTTCGAGACCTAATACAAGTCACGAAGACAACTTGGCAAAGATATGCGCAAAGCATAAAACACATTGCAAATAGAGTAGAGCCCAAAAAGAAGAGCAGAAATTTTCAGGCGACTCGCTCCATAGCCACATCATCGACATCATTAACATAATGGGCATTCACCTGGAGCCAATCCTTTACGCTAGGAATATGTATCACATCACTACTCTTGTACACGGGCTCAAAGCCCAACAAATCATGAACCTCATCGCTACGAAGCCTGAGCTCCAAATCAGGCGCCAGACATATGCCTTGCCCAATAAGAACACTAGTGATAGAAGCAAAATCAACTGGTGTCATGGTCGCCTCTCCCCAAGCGAAATGAAAAATATGGGTGGTGTCCCACCAATACTCTCGCAACACTTCATGGATACTTAAGAAGCTAGGGAATTTTCCTAATGCTTCCAAGAACGGAGCAAATCCTGTCTGGTCCGCTAAATACCTTGCCCGAGGAAGAGACTTATAAATCTCCTCCATAAACTACGCGGTATAACATAAACGCATCAAATCTCTTCTAACCTGAGAATAAATAAAATAACACAGATTTATATCTCAAAAGCATTTGCTACATAAACACATACAACATTTCTTTTGTCTTATGACGACTAACACGTTTTTTTTTAATTAAGCATTTTTACAAACACACCTTTTCTTTTATTTTCTGTCTACAAAATAAAATCTCATGATTTAATATATATACATATATACACACACACACACTATCTTTCTTTTAAAATTAAATATATGTACATACATAAATAATAATACAAATAACACATAAATAAACAATAAAATATTTTCAAAATACATTTTTTTGGGGCATCGAAAACCCAACTCTTACCATTTGACAAATAAACACGTAACAAAAGCAACTTTTTTTAATACACATATTTATTTTCAGTCATTTGACCATTGGGTCAAGCATGACATACACTGTGTCTAACTTTAGACATTAAAACTGAACACATCCCAGGTCATCCCGAAAGTTTTTAAATCAAAAGGTCTTATACCTTTACACATCCTTTTGCACAATCATATTACCCCATTGGGTAAATTAACATTTTTTCCAATAAATACACAGTCAGATTTAACATCTAACGCAACCACAATGTGCAACACTAACATATTTTCTATACATAAAATACACATTTCTCATACCAATACATCCTGCTATTACATAATAGCAGGATACCCAACAAGATACAAACAATACATTTGAATTTCAAAATTCAAAATTTAAAAAATACAAAAATCAAAGTATTTGATTTCCAACAAAATCAAAGAAAATGCTTACCGAATGAGTCAAATTTGACACATGAGAGCATGGATCTCTATGAATATCCTCCCAATCATCGGTAGAAAAATGATATCGGACTTTGTTCCATTTTATTGACTTCTCATCTCGGGCATTTTTGTCCAATTCAGAAGGTTCACGACCTTTTCCCTTGCCTGATCTTGAGGAAGATGTCATTATACAAACAAATACAGATAATTTGGGCAAGAAATAAACCCAAATGGAAGAAATTGGAGTGAGAAGTGAAGGAAAGTAGAAGCAGCAACAATGGCCGAAGCCTGCTGCTATGCGTATTAAGGGAGAAGGAATTTTCCTTCTCCCCCTCAAGATTTGCAACTTTTTTCACATAAACCCCCTGGATGCCCCTTTCACAAATTGGCCCTTCTAGATAAACTCGAACTTAACAGAAGTTGATAACCGTCAACAAAGTTAACTACGGGTGACCCTCGCCCCACAATACAACATCCTGCCCTGTGCAGACATCAAACAATAACAATAACAGATTACCTGCATGGCATTTGCATGCATTTCTCGCACATAATTTTCACACACCACATCATAATATACATCCATATTTTTGTCATACATAATACTTTAATATACACATGCATACATACTCTTCATACACATATATGCTTTCATACACACATACTTTCCATATGCAAATACATGCTCCCATATTTACATGATTCCTATGCACATGCTTCTCCATGCATGTTTTGCCATACATGTTTCTCCACACATGTTTCTCCACGCATGTTTTGCCATACATCTATATTATAATAGAGCTTGGGAAACACGCTCACAATTGATTTGGGATAAAAAGCGGCTGAGATCGATTCATTTACGAAGATCTTACGGTCATAATCACTGTGAACAGCGGTTGAAAAACCACCCCCACTCTCTCTCTCAAACTCCCCCCACTATTCAGTATTCATGGTTGAAAAACTACCCATCTCTCCCTCTCCCTTTTCTTTTGAAATTTACTAAGAATTATAGCAAGAATATTCATCATACTGAAGCAAATAATTCCAAATTGCAGCAATTAATCAAACCCGCTTCTGGGATGGAGATTACAGATTCGAAGCCGGCCGTGATGTTTGAATAAAAAATTATTTTGCCACCAATTTCCAAATAATGTCTCTCAATTTTTTTTAAAGAATTCTCATTGTAGTTTTTAAAAATTATTAAACGTGATAGAGAGACATTTTTTATATTTCATATATCTCAATATTACATTGAAATGAATGCTCGCACATAATTTTTCGTTTAAAAATTTGAATGTCAAATTTTTAAACGAAAAATTATGTGCGAGCATTCATTTCAATGTAATATTGATATATATGAAATATAAAGAATGTCTCTCTGTCACGTTTAATCTCACAATCTCAACCGTTTTTATCACGTTTTTTTTCATCCCTATTTTATTACTGCAAAAATTATTAAGATATTACGGTTTACAGTTATTATTTTAAATTTAATATTTTACAATTAATATTTTACGGTTTTACAGTTATTTGCGAAAATTAGTTACTCTTTTACTGAGATATTACGATTTTACAGTTTTATGGTTGCGAAAATTTGTATTTGTATTTTTTTTTCTTTTTAATTGTTATCGTAATTAACTTAATCAATTTAATTTTTTTCCGACCCGTAATTTCGTATACAAATTTTAAAAAAAACGTAAGTTTTGTAATTTGAAACATTTATTTTTTTTCTTTTTAACTGTTATCGTAATTAACTTAAGCAATTTAATCCATCCGTTACGGGCAAATAGGCCCCGTTTGAAAGTCAATTTTTTTTAAGAAAATAATATTTTTAGTTCATTTCTATAATATCTACTTCATTTATTGATAAATTTTCAAACTGGCGCCGTGTCATCGACACGGGCAAGAGTACTAGTGCTTTTATATACATGCTTTTTTATACATGTTTTTCCATACACATGTTTCTCCATGCATGTTTTGCCATACATGCTTTTATATACATTCCTTTCCACACATGTTTTTCCTTACACATGTTTCTACATGCATGCTTTGCCATACATGCTTTTCGTACATGTTTTGCCATATATGCTTATCATCATACACATGCTTGTCTTTTCAATTTCCATATTTTAAATTTATGTCGATGATATCTTTTCCATATTTTAATTTTTTGTCGATAATGTCTTTTCCATACTTTAAATTCCTATCGATAATGTCTTTTCCAAACTTTAAATTTCTGTCGATGATGTTTTTTCCATATTTTAAATTTCTGTCGATGGTGTATTTTCCATATTTTAAATTTCTGTCGATGGTGTATTTTCCATATTTTAAATTTCTGTCGATGATGTCTTTTCCATACTTTAAATTTCTGTCGATGATGTCTTTTCCATATTTTAAATTTATGTCAATGATGTCTTTTCCATATTTTAAATTTATGTCGATGATGTCTTTTCCATATTTTAAATTTCTGTCGATAATGTCTTTTCCATACTTTAAATTCCTGTAGATGATGTCTTTAAATTCATGTCGACGATGTCTTTAATTTCCATACTTTAAATTTCTGTCGATGATGTCTTTAATTTCCATTTTTAAATTTCTTGTCGATAATGTCTTTATTTTTCATATTTAATTTTCAGTTGATAATGCCTTTCAATTCATTAAAAAAACAAAAAAACAAAAAAAGGAAGGAGGAGATGAGGAGAAATTCTACCACGCCCCGATTTGCATTGCACATGTTTTAAAACTCATTTCAGATATAAAAACAATATCTTTCTTGTGATGCATGTTTCAAAATCGGGAGTCTATATCTTGTCAACGACGTTCGTCTGCATGTGAATTTGCGTTCACTTGCAAACTCCGTCATTGAGGGGCTCTGTAGACACCCCAATTTCGTACCCCTGCAATATAATGTCCTATAATGATGATATCATATATTTTATAAATTTATTGGACAAACAAATGTTGTTTTCCGTTAGTGTTTCAGTTAACTGGACTTAATGGGAGTTAAATGATACATATGAAACATATCAGGGGCCTTAATGAAATAACCCATTTGCCCATAAAAAGATTGATGGCGCCGCTCCCAGCCCCTGGGAGTCGCACCTCTTATAAGAGAGCTGCTCCATGCTCCCCTCTCTTTTAGGCATGCTGAAACGATGATGTTTCCTCAGCCGCCTCGTGCTTTCATGTGCTGTTTTGATCCCAGGCTTCCACTTGGCACGCCATGCAATGTTTATGAGTATACGTCGTCGTTTAATCGACCGTTTACTCCTATAAATAGAGGCTTCGGGCTCTCACTCTCAAGACACATCATTCACACACAACATTCGCGCACAATACAATCAATACCCACATTTAATCCCATATTGCCTTCTCGAAGCATCCTCTACCGAAGAAGCCGAAGAAGAAGAAGAAAGCCTCCTCGCTTTGCACCCCACAGTGAGCCATCTGAAGATCCAGTTTTTGCCCCCCGGCAAGTTGATCACATTCTCATACCCATACCCATACGTATACTCATACTCAAACTCATTAAAAAGAATCCCTCTCTTGGAAAGACATAGGAAGCACACTTAAAATCTTCGAGCGCCTAGTGGGCTAAAGTCTAGGCGTATATACCGGGTTAGACATTCACGCTATAAGAGGCAAGTACCAATTTACCGTCTTTCCCGTTAATATTATAATATGCATGTTATGTAAATAATAACAATATTAATATATATATATATATATATATATATATATATATATATATATATATATATATATAATTTAGGGATAAGAATACCATTAGTCCCTGAACTTTGGCCGAGCACATCATCAGTCCCCCAACTTCAAAAAGTTTCACCATTGACCAAAGTAGGTCTTTTTTTCTCATCGGAGGTCCCTTGCCCTAATGCCGTTTGTGTTTTTCCGTTAAGTGAGCATGTGCCACTCACATGCACAAAATAAGGGGGCCGTGTATAAAATCATCAAAATAAGTGGGTAATGTGAAAATTTTAAATCCAAAAGAAATTTTTAAAAATAAAACCCAATCTCTTATAAATTACTGTATTTCTGTCTAATCTACATTTTATAGATTAGGAATATACAAAAATTGCTTCGGTCTACAACGACTTTTGCATCCCATGAACACTAGCAAAGAATCCCACCAGGTCTCGCCTATATGGTAGATAAGATTTTCTCCTACCTTCTTCCCTTTCTGCTCTATTCCGTATGTAAAACACCTCGTGTGGTGATGATCGTGACGGCGAAGGCGATGCTCCACCAACGGCCTTCACTTTTCTAACATCGCCATCGGAATTATTTATTCGCTTGCTCGAACATCGGTTTTATCTTCTCTGTGCTTTGGAGTAAAAAACACAAACGGTCCTTTTCCGTCGCTATTACTTCGTTTGAGAAAATCACGAAGCGTCCACCGTTTCGATCCTGATCTAGATCCAGATCCAGTGGAAGGACTCTTCTTCCATCTTTCCGGCGATGATTCAACTAAATTTGGCCTCCAAACACAGTAAGTTCCCTCCGATATCGGTTCCATTTCGTCGGCTTCCGATGATGAAGTCGACGAACGCTCTTCACGATCGTCGATAAACAACTTCTTTAAGGGATTTCTAATACTCGAAACGTCCTCATCTTTCCTAATTTCACCACCTTTATCATCATTTTTAGAAAGATGGCGATTAAAAACAGGAAAAATGGGACCGTCGAAAACAAATTCATCGTAGCAGCCTCATCACCACGTGATACCGAGAACTCAAAATCATCATCCTCTTCAAGGCTTCCCAAGTAGTAGCATTCCTCGGCGTCAAATTCATCGCGACTCTGGCGGTCGGTCCGCTATTTCATTAGCAGTAGTCTGTTAAAGCTGGGACAAACAATTACGTCATCATGTTTTCCTTGTTGCATCTCAATACCGAAACTGGCGAAACTCTTTCTGTTATTTTTCTTTTTAGTTATGAAGTTATTGCGAAAGAGAGAGATGAAGGTTGAACTTGAAATAAATTCCTTCACCTGAATTAGAGAACAAGAGTATCAAAATTAGAGATGAGCTGTTTCCACCCAAATTCCTTTCACTTTCTTCCATCCTCCCTCTTTCTTCCTCACTAAATCCACCACTAATTAACCCACCACCCAGTTCTCCACTGCCGCTTCCGTCGCCACCACTCTCGCGAGCTTGATGAGCTGCAGCGGCACCATCGCCAGAATTGTCCAGTAGGCCAGGAAAAAGAGATAACATATAACAGATTAGGGGAAAAAATTAGAAATGAAAAAAGAAATTTTTTTAATGATGTTATACTTTGCCCCATATTTTGATGATGTTACACATAATTCCCGTATTTTGTGCATGTGAGTGGCACATATTCACTTAACGGAAATAAACAAACGGCGTTAAGGCTAGGGACCTCCGATGAGCGAAAAGGCCTACTTAGGTCAGTGGTGAAACTTTTGAAAGTTTGGGGACTAATGATATGCTTGGCCAAAGTTCAGGGACTAATGGTACACTTATCCTTATAATTTATATGTGTATGTAAATTAGTAATATATATATATATGTGTGTGTGTGTGTGTGTGTGTGTGTGTGTGTGTTGTTAATATTTAGGCATAAACACACATACATAGTCGTTACTATGCCCAAATAACATTAAACAAAGTAATATTATTTTCAACATATATACATATGATAAATACTATTTTGGAATAAATACTTTTAAAAACATGTTAATTTATTTGAAGCCCTAAAATGAGACCGAAAAGGCAAGTTGGGTTCCTAACCCCTTCCCAACTCGTAACCTAGCCTCCGAATCTACATATTTTCTAGAATAACTGGTTTTTTTTCTGTTTAACCTTAAAATAGAGGTGATGACTCCGTATACACATATTTAAAGTCCACAACGAGACCAGACGCATTCCACGCGCTCTGATGTTTCAAAGTAACTCACTTCTCATGAGAGGGGTCGCGGAAAAGGGTTCTTCCGCGAACTTAGACAAATGATGGAAGAACTTCGGTTAGGGCTACAAGCGAGGCCAATAGCGTTGGGGGTTCAGGATGTCAAAGACGAGGAGGTAGATGGTGCACGAGTTAGACCATTAAGAAACAAGGACGATGATGATCGGGGTTTGAAACTAGATATCCCTGAATTTGAAGGTTCCATGGATGCAGAGAAATACCTTGATTGGATTCAAAGAACGGAGCAAATCTTCGAGTATAAGGAATTCAACGATCGTAAGAAATTGAAGGTAGCTATTCTAAAACTCACGAAGTATGCTTCTGTTTGGTTTGAGAATCTTAAAACTCAAAGAAGGCATAAGGGTAAAGAGAAGATTGAGTCATGGGACAAGCTTAAGAAATACTTGGATCGTAGGTTCCTACCCATTATCTATCTTCAAGATAACTTCACTATTCTTCATCAACTCAAGCAAGGAGAATTAATTGTGAGTGAATACATTGAGGAATTCGAACGGATCTCAATTGTGTGTGATGTTTAAGAAAGGGTTGAACCAAAAATTGCTAGGTTCATGACGGGGTTGGATTCAAAAGTATCTAACATGGTGGAATTATAGTCGTGTTTTACTTTTGAGGATCTTTGCAAGTTGGCAACCAAGTGTGATTGTGAAAGGCAAATCAAAAAGAAGAAAAGGGTAAAGGGTTCGGCCTCAATAGGGACAATCGGGTTCAAGGGTTCTCCAAGTACGGTAAGCACCAAGGTGGATGAATCATCGGTCAAAGATGATGGTTTAGAGAAGGCCGAATGTAAGAGCCCGCGAGAAGCAAGGATTCGATTAAGTGCTTCAAGTGTCAAGGCTACGGGCATTACCAATCCGAGTGTTCTACCAAGAGAGTCCTGACGATGCAAGAAATTCAGGCTATAAAAGAAAAGCTCGTTTCAAAGCAAGAGGAGGCTGAGAAGGAAGAGGCTGAAAACATATTGGACTGTGCAGAGGTACGTGGAAACACATTGGTTCTTAGCAGGTCTTTATATACGGAACCCGTAACAAAAGAAGAAGGAGCAAGGGAGTAAATTTTCCACGCTAATTGTCTTGTCCAAAGTAAAGTGTGTGAATTAGTGGTGGATGGGAGAAGCTGTACCAATACAGTAGCAACCTTACTCATCGAGAAGTTAAGGGTGCCTACAGTGGTTCATCCACGTCCCTACAAACTTCATTGGCTTAACAACAGTTCAAGTCAAGGTGGATCGACAAGCCTTGATAACTTTTGTTATGGGTGGGTACGAAGATGAGCTGCTATGCGACATAGTTCCTATGGATGTGTGCCATGTTCTTTTAGGCTGACCATGTCAATATGATTGACATGTGATGCATGACAGGAGAGAGAACACATATACTATAACTAAAGATGGAAAGAAGTATAGGATCAAGCCGTTAACCACTTCGTCGGGTATGCAACCTATTAGCCTATCGACTAAAAGAAGTTTGTTCGCCATGAATGAGGTAAGGGATGGTTACGGTTTGGAGGTAGAAATTGAAGTAGGCAGCAAAGACATTCAAACTGAAAAGGGTACGAGCATCCAAAATTTTGTCTAAGAAAAGTATGGAGTGGAATTTGATCGAACATTGAAGATTAGAGAACAAGAGGCTACATACTGGACGGAGTTCCTTGATGCTTTTGTGAAGTTAGTAACACTTAAGGAGCATAAGAATCGGGTAAGGGAGTGGCTAGAGGTGGCACGGGCTAAGGTGAAGACAATACGGTGCGAGCTAGTGATGGAAAGCGGGGTCGAGGAAGATCAAGGGAATACAATTCAACGAAAAAGGTTCACCGAGGAAAAGGGACAAGGATTGAGGGTAATCCTTTTCAAAAAAGGGATGTTTGATGCGGGTGGAGCAGCCAGGTCGGGCAGTGTAAAGGGAATGGGCTTGGTAAGGGAGGTTCACACATGGAAGGGTCCATCTAGACAAGAGGAAGCCAGCACGGGTTGGGATGGTCCGACCAAGAAGGATCTACTCGGGCTTGGGTTGCGTGAAGATGAACTAAAGGGTGGATCATGGATTGTGGAAAAGAGTGAGAGTAGTGGGCTTAACACCGTAACGCCGAGGGTGACCAATTTCATAGCGTGGAGTGATTGCTTGGGAGACAAGGGGAACGAGGGGGCATGACTAATAGGGGTTTAGGGCTGGATCGAGTTAGCTGGAAGAAGGTTACAGTTGGGTTGAACCTTGCATGGCGTGGCATGTAAGGTGGTGGCCACGTTGGAGCATGGAAAGGAGGCCGTCCTCCGTGAGTTCTAGTCAAGAATTAGATTAGGGTTTTTAATAAATCTGCTATTAGTTAATTGTTATTTTATTTCCTTAAAAAGTTAGTTTCTTTTATTATTCTAGTTGGTTAGGAAGTCTTTACTTTTGGTAACTAGTTTTAGGGTTATTTTGTAGCCTTTAAAAGGCATTCTCTTCTATTCAATAAAGCAGATTTCAATTGTGTGAGAAATCCCCTTGAAGAACAAGTTGTGTTCTTTACTTAAAACTGATTCAATTTATTTAAGGTGAGTGAAGCCTATGTAAATTGTATCGTCAGATTTCTTTGCGTTGAGCGAGTGAAACTCAACTGGTGAGTTCGTCTATCTTCCCCGTGATTTCCTTGGCATTGCCGTGAGTAGTGTAGGGCTTTTGTGGGCTATTTGGTTTGGTTAGTGTTCTTCGGCCAAGTCAAGGAGTTTTGGGCAGTTTGGTGGTGTTTTGAACAATCTGGTGAACGTGTTAAGACTGCTTTGAACCCTTCGATTTGGCTCCTGGGTTAGTTAGGGTTTCGATGTTGGGACACAGTATCTCGTACTGAGTCATTATGACTCACTATGTACTTTTGTTTCTTAGTGTGCACTTGCTCGTTAGCCACGTATAGGCTGAGTAGATCATGACTATAGCAGTGTGCAGCTGGTGGATAGATCGAGATGAGTTCGTGTGGTTCGTGCTAGTAGCAGCCGACTCTTCCGAGTTGTATCTCGCGAAGTCCCATCTTTTTATAGCTTCGTTATTCATACTATGTATGTTGTTATTCTTGTGAGGACGACATTATGTAAAGTTATATAGACTTTACGGTCGAGTAAAATACTTAGGTATTTATATTGGTTGTACTTCTTTTAGGGTCGACGTGTTGTGTCGAGCCAGTGTATGATGTTATAGTTTTTATTAAGTTGTCTCTCGGGCAAGCAGTTGCTTCGGGGGATTCAGTATTTCAGTTGTTGTTGTTGTTGTCCCCAATATGTTTTAGGAGTGGGAAATTGTTGTTATATTAGGTTGAATTTTGTAAAACGCCGATCGGGGGGTTGCCGATTGCTTGTTGCCCGTGCGCAGTGTTGCGTCACGTGGTTCGAATTTTTGGGCCGAGAGATTTACCATCTCTTGGTTGTGTTTAGCTTAGAGATGGATAGCTCGGGCACTCTTCTATTATTGCTTCCACAATTTTTAAATCTATTTCCCTATAACGCCGTTACGGCTTTACTTCTTTATTGGAGCTTGTGTAGCTCGACTGTTTGACTTGTACCTTCATGCTTAACAGGTACTTGTCGGTTGTTGAGCTTCTTTTGGAGGCACGACCTTGAGATTCCATGTTGGGGTTCGGGTCGGGTCGTGACAATTATTATTGTCTTATAAATATTATTAATGGTTTGTTTTCATGTATATCTATATTTTGGTGTAAATAAGTTTTTTTCATGTTTAGTTAGTTTTTTTAATAATAATGTAAATAGTTGTTATTATCTTTTTCCTTAAATATATTATTTTTGTTTTTTTAAGTAGCATATAATAGTGTAAATAAATAGTCCATTTTATTATTGTTGTTGTATTGTTGGATAAATAGAAATCTTCTTTTATTTTACCTTATATAGATACGTACAAATATTTTTTAGACTAAATATATAAAAATAAATGAGCATATTGACAAACCTATTTTTAGACCGAAAGAGCGAGTTGAGTGTCTAACCCCTTCCTAACTCCTAACTTAGCCCCCTGAACTCGTAGTTTTTTTTTTTTTTTTTTTGTATTTTTGGTTTTCTTTGTTTAACCTTAAAATAGAGGTGACGATTTTGTGCAATACATTTTTAGAGTTCATAACGAGGCTGAACGTATTCCACGCGCTTGAGTTTTAAAGCCACTCGCCTTTCACGCGGGAGGGGTTTTGAAACGGGGTTTTCACAGAAGTACAGGAGGTGGAACATGGGCGGCTTCATACCGTACAAAGTGAGATAAGAGAAGTATCATTTGAGTCCGAAGAGGACGGGTCATCATATGACAGAGGATAGAATGATTGTGATTAAAAAAATGTGACATCAAGAGAAACGAGATAGCGATTCAATTCGGGAGAAAAACAACGATGCCCTTTTTGAGATCGAGAATAGCCAAGGAAGATACATTTTAGGGACTTGGGATCTAACTTGGTTATATGTGGACGATGATCCCGAACAAAACAGACACAACCAAAGGTCTTCGGTGACATAGAAAACAATGACGAGAAGGATATAAGACACGATACGGAATATCCCCCCCCAAGAACAGAGGAGGGCATCCTATAATAAGATAACATGCAGTCAAAACTGCATCAGCCCAAAATGGCTTGGGCATGTGCATTTGAAAGCTAAGAGCCCTATCACTCTCCATTAAATGACGATTCTTTCTCTTCGCCACCCCATTTGTTTGAGGTGTATCAGTGTAAGAGGATTCATGGGTCATGTCATGATCATGCATAAAAGTTGAGTAAGGGGTGGAGAAATATTCCTTTGCATTGTCACCACGAAGAATTTTAATAGACACACCAAACTGGGTATTCATTTCAACACAAAAACCACAAAAAAATAGAGAATAACTCAGAACGATTTCTCATTAAATAAATTCAAGTTACACGTGAAAAATCATCCACAAATGTAACAAAGTAGCAATAACCAAGTTTCGACACTACTGGAGACAGACCCCAAACATCAGAATGAACTAACTCAAACGGGATACGTGCCCTTTTATTGACTTTAGGAATGTATGAAGCAAGATGGTGTTTAGCCTACAGACATGCTTCACAATTTAAAGCAGACAAAGACTCTAGACTAGGACATACTTTATTCAAATTCGAGAGACAGGGATGACCTAAACGTCAATGTAGCTCTTGCGGAGTAAGGGAAATAACACTGGAACACGCTAACGGGCGAGAGAACATCATCGAGCAAGTAAAGCCTTCCTGATTCGTAACCTCTACCAATAATCCTATTTGTTGTAAGATCCTAAAAGACGCAAGAATCAGAAAAGAATGAGACACTACAATTGTAATAACGAGTTAATTTAGTGATGGATAATATATTGAATGGAAAACCAGGAAGGTAAAGGACATAAGACAAAGATAGAGATGGAATGATACTAGCGATTCGACTCCCCTTAACACATGCAACAGACCATTAGCTAAAGTGACACTAGGAAATATACAAGCGGTAAAGGAAGATAAAATACTTGTATCACCGGTCATATGATTGGTAGCACCAGAATCAATGACCCATTTGCAACTCGATGAGGAAAGACATGTAATGGGTTTACCTGACTGAATAAGGGTAGCTGTAGAAGAGGAAGAGGAAGACGGTTGAAAGACCTAAAACTAAGTATGCCTAGCATACTCTTCATCTGACATCATAACCATCTTCCGTTCAGCCAGAAGAGATGACTGACTAACATGGTCGGGATGAGTAGCGATATTAGCAAATCGGTTACCAGTGTTGCAGATGCCCCGTGTCCCCACAATGGTAACATACTTTGACATCATGATTCCCTCCACGTCCATGTGCATCATCACCACCACTACCTCCTTTACCACCTCTGCATCCGCCACCACCATGACCACCATGATCATAACCTCTATGCCCATGAAATACTTGTGTGACAAGAGCAGAAGATGATAAGCTTGGAATTTTCTTATTATTTTAATTATTTTATGGGATTTTATTGATTATTTTGAGCTTTGGTTAATGATTAATTGTATTTGAGAACCTATTTTTATGTATTTTGTGCTTCATGTACATATCTCAAAAATATTTGATGTTTCAAGGCTCAATATATGAAAATCAAGGGAAAAATCGGAAAAAGAATTGAAGTTATTAAAGTTTGGGCTGACTTAGGACGAAATTGCAAAGTCTGGGAGCATAGGGTCTTTAGTTGCATAATTTTGAAAGCAAGGAGTTCCGGAGCTCAATCAAAAAGATAAGGGGTACCGTTGCAATTACCTGAAGTCTTCATTATGCGTTGTCGCCTTTTCCGTCCGCCACGTCGCCCTGCAGCTCATCTAAGCATGAAGCAGCCCGCTACTTGCATTCATTCTTTTCATTTGTGAACTCAAACTTTCATTCATTTTTAACACTTTCCACCCCTCCTGTTTGACCAATACCCTGGCACTTTGGAGGAAAATAATTATCACTTTTTGGGGAGGAGAACACGGGCAGCAACAACACAACAGCCGCCCACCCCATTTCCATTTGATCTCTCGCTCCATTTACTCCCCATTCTTGTCCAAGTAAAAGCTAGGAATTCAATCACTTCCTCGATTGAAAAATATTGCACACTTTACTTTCTACTTTTATTTAATAATAATATTTTTTAATTAAATTTTTGATTTATTTTTTTAGCATTATGAGCTAATTTATTTACATAGGGTTTTGATATGATTGTGACTTGGATGTTATGGTTTTAATTTGAGTATTGTTATTAATTGTTATTCACTAATTTTTGGATATTATGTTGTTCTCTTAATGCTTGTAATAATTTGATCACCTATTACATGATTTTAAAAATTGTTTAGTGTATAAAAGTGACTTGGTAATTTTGGAAAATATAACATAGTTGTCTTTTGGTTGAGTTAGTCAATGTTATTAATCCTCTTTAAGCTAGTCAATCGAGGTTTTGTGTTTGGAAGCGATTAATAGGATAAATTCATACGTAACGAAAGCCCGTGATTTTATACTTTTAATTAGCATCGTTATACGAAGCGAAAGCGTTTAACGGTGATTTTTGAATCCCCGACTTCCAAAAAATAGAATAGTTTTATTAACAATCCATAATTAAATCACAATGGAAGAACCAATTGAAGTCAAAATCCTAGATCACTTCTCATCGATATCAACCTATTTTAATATTTATTCATTTATTTTCTTGGTTTAACTTAATTAATTAGTTAAATCGCTCAAAATTGATCGTCTAAATATAGTCAAAATTGCAACGTGCTTGGCATTCATTAAAAACAATCAAATTGCTTCCTCGTGGGTTCGACACTCTACTTTATCACTTTATTACTTGTTTGATCGGGTAATCTTGCTCGTGTGTGTTTTTTTTCACCAACAGAAATGTAAGTCCAGATGGCAACAGTTAAGGCTAGGGGGGGGGTGAATAGCCTTTAAAAACTTTGAGGGTTGATTTGTGAAACTTAAAAATTGGCAGCGGAAAACTTAAATTTGTCAGTCAACTGAAGAATTGGTCAGCTGGCTGACACTTCGAAAATCCTTAAGCTGATGAAAGTTGGTCAGCTGACTGACACAACTGTTTTCAAAAGAAGTTTGTTTTTAATGTTTGATCACTGTATATAGAGAAGAAATTGAAATACAAACTAACTGAACAATTAAGTAAGAATTGTTGTTAATCGATCGACACTTAATCGCTTGAAAAACTTCTTAAGTGTAGAGTCGGTAAGAATATAGGAGACTACCGACAAATCGCTTGAAGTGGTTCACGAGATAAACCGCTACGTCCACTACCAAGTTGGTCGACTTGATTTTTGAAGTGCACTAATTTTATTAAAAATCTGTTTGATCTCTAATGAATCAGTGTACAACAAAAGACCGGTGTTTGGGGAGAATGATTGAGAAACAATCAACCTCGTGAGACAAACTGACTGAGTTCTAAATACTTTGAGATGAAACACTCAGTGTTTGCCTAAACAATAACTAGAGGGAAATATTCAATGAGATATATCTAGCTAAAGTTTTATTTTGAGGACAACGTCAGAGAAATTGAAAGTATATGGATTTTTGACTTGTGTAAAAATTGTTGTCTTCAATAATGCTTCCAGTGGGTATTTATAGATAGACTTCAAAAGCAACTTAGGAACACATTTGAATTTGAAAAATGTGTTATATGCAGGCAGATCTAAAAAGATCCCGGGAAATATATTCTAGCAAAGATATCTACCAAAAACACAAAATAAGAAAGTGTCAAGCACAAGTGTATGATCTATCAAATAAAGAAAGGTAAACTGACACTAGACATATTAAGGTCAGCTAGAATGAGTGGCTGACAAAAATAATTTCGGCTGACCACGGATAGCTTAGATTTCTTGGCTGACAAACAAGTGGAATGATTTTAAGCAAATCTAATTTTGCAAGATTCAACAAGCTCCTCCTATTTGCTTAAAAGCATTCACTTGAAAGCAGAAAGCCAAAAAAAATTTAAAGTTCCTGCAAAATTTATGTTAGTACCACAAGAAAATAATATACTGAGAAGTAGCTGACAACTTAAGAACAATGCCCAAAGTAAGGTACAAGTAAAACGAGAGTTTAAAAGTTTGATCAGAGTTTAGAGAGATGAGATGTTCATTTGGCTGATGTGATCCTTTAGTTGTTCTCGATCGGCTTCAACCGATTGACCAACTTCGCCTTCATTCTCGTTGCTTCAGCCTTCCCCACTTGTTCCTTTTCTCGCTGGGTTCCTTCTACGCCTACCGGTCTCGGGGCTTCTTCTCGCCTCGTGCTTGTCCTTCGTTCTCGTGCTGTGGCTTCGCAATGTCGCCTTCAGTGTCACCGGGCCGGGTCGCATCACCTGCCGCCTAAGTATCATGTTCTCGCCATGTAAGCCCGCCCTTGCTTTCACGCTTTCTCCTCCCGAATGGTTTGAAGCAGTCGCGTCAAGATTGAAGGCACGATTGGACCACTCTTGCCGGTAAAGTAATATGGTCCTCCAATCCATATTAGCTTCACGGGCACCAAATGGCGCACTGCCTGTGATGATCCGCGAGGTTTGGAAGAGAGAAGTAACTTGTCGTGAAGTGTAGCAAGCCGATTTGTCCGTGTTTAAAGGCGATTTCATGTAAATGATGGGTATATAAGGTCTAGCTTTCATCGATGCAGGGAACCCGTGTGGCGTAATCTCTGAGCCAGTGGTCGAGAGGGTTCAAAGCTCATTTGAGAATAGCCGATGGGTGTGAATATCAAGATCCTCGTGGTCGAGGGAAGAATACATCCATGGATAGGCTGGAACTTGGGCTTCGGCTCAAAGTGATAGTGGTAGGCATGTCTTCAGAAAGACAATTTTGGTCCCAAAGAGGGATGAAGCTAAAGCCTCGAGACAATTTTTCTTTGAATTCCGGCTTTGGCTAATGCCAATCGGAGAGGGTCGAGGAGAGACTCATCCTCCGAGGTGGACCGAGAGGAATCATATGAAGAGAGGATTAATCCACGTGATTTTTCTAAGCTTCTTCGATGGAAAATTCAGTTGGGTAGGCTTCAGGTGACAAGGGACCGATCGAAAGAAGAGGGATGTGCTAAGGGAGAGATCGCATAATAAAATGTAGGGAGGCTTGGTTTGGGTGAGAAGGCAAGTCAACCGTGGAAGAAGAGAAGCACCGCAGTTGTCACCGAAGAGATAAGAATGCCAACCGGCACACGCCTGGGCAGGAGGCGATCGACGATACGTCGACAAGTAGAATGATACTCACAAGGAGGAATGGGAAGAGATAGAGGACCGACACAAGTGGACCGGTAGAGGAATGACCGATATTTTGGAGCGTAAGAGGGAGTGGTTGACACTGTGTGGAAATGTGTCAGCAAGACCGACATACAGCAGAGTGGGAGCGGCGATCGACACAAGTGTGATGGAAGGCGTAGTGACTAACATAGTTAGAACCGTGGAAGAGTAATCAAAGAGGGATTGAAGGTTGAGGAACCGTACCGAAGTAGGTAGAGGGGAGAGCAATAGTTGAAGGAGGAATGGAAGAAGAAACATCTAGTGGTCGGAGAGGAAGGATGGAAGAGAGATAGGTTGCAAAGTTGAAGTGGAGATGGTTGCGGTGCAAACGAGGTAAAGATCGAATGGTTGTGGGCCGACACAACAAATGGAACAGAGAATGAGTGATATGAGGAACAAGGGTATGGATTCAGAATCGTAGGGGTCCGGGTTGATTTTCTAAGGCATCCGAAAGCAAGGCTCATGGAAGCCTCCCCGGCATGGAGGCCATCCGTCTGCGGAGTTCAATGCAGGCTTGATTTGCAGATTCAGCATCGCATCCTCGACATATTTATTGTCGCCTCCTGGATCCTAACTAATTTGTCTCGTTCAACGGAGGTTGTTCCTACCCCCGGTTAATTTCATCATCTTCAGCAGCTGCAGTCCGCCAACTAGGAAAGGATCATCGGGGGAAGAGAATGGTAGATTATGGACTTTACTATAAATGGTCCAGTGAGATAGACAAGCTCATCTTGAACAAATCTATCAAGCTTTGAGAGATAGAATTGCCCAGAGCAAAGGAAGAGGATCAAAGTATTTGCCATAGTTGGCTACCAAATCTCTTGACTCGAGGTAAGTGAGTGACATGGTATAAGACATGGTCCCTTGAGGTTATGGTCAATGTATTTGAATGGTTGATGGGGCTTGTCGGGCTTTTCTTCTCCTCATGAAAAAGAGAGGAGAAACCGAACGAAATAGGGCAAATGGTCTATAGGGAAGACCTTAGAATTGGCACGGGATTAGCTTGGTAATGTGGAATGCCTAGGATGGAAGGTAGGATTCTAATTGGAGGGAAAAACTTAATAGAGCAAAGAGTTAGGTGACCTAGGATCGAAGGGGGAGAGAGTCGAGGTGGATCGCTGCAAGTAGTGGGGGAGAAAGGGACAAAGGTACCGGATTAAGCTCGTGATTCCTTCTTCGCTCAGCCAGCAGACGCCGCCGTTGTCGGCCTCTTCTCCTTGGTTGCCTCTCTCTCGTGACTTCGCCTCTTTGTACGTCACCGGCCGACCAGCTGCTTGCCGACTGCCACTGGCCGACCTCCGTTGATCGAGTCGCGGATCGACCTCCGGAAGGCCAATTTTGTTGGTCGAACACTTGGCCGAAAGCAATCTCGCCTGTCGACCATCATCACCGGCCGACTTAATGACACAGCCCAGAAGAGCTGAGTCCTAGTCCGTCTTGGTCTTCGCTTGACTGAACCGGAGGTGCTTCTCGACCCAACGCTTTGAGATACTAGCTCTCCGATGTCGCAAAGAATACTTCTTGGATCTTGACAGTTCAAGGTCACCAACATTGATGAGTAGATGCTTTACATGCATGAATGGAACCAAGGAACCGATTTATGATCGATGATGAGTGAGCCTAGATTTCAAGCTGCCATGTTCTCCTTGTACTTGGCAATGTTGACTTTAATATTCCACCAAAACAGCCTCCCCGCTCATCTCACGCTCTCCACAATTCCTTCCATTAGAAACATCTCGAGCCTCAGCGATCTTGTCATGACCTCCTGATTGATTATTAGGCACTTGTCTATCACCGTGGGTAGAGCATAATGAAGTGGAGCGAATCGATGCTTGTACTGCCGAAGGCAAGCTCAACTCGAACTTCACCCTCATGGTAATCCACCCACTGCTGGGTGTCGCCAGAATGGTGTAGTTGTAAAACCGTCATCATAGAGATTGGGAAAAGCAAGAGTGATGGTTTCCGAGTCAAAAAACTATGGGGACTCCTCCGATATTACCCATAAGAGAAAATGGGTCCCGGGTTTTCCTCCATACCCATGAAAAATTCTTCGCTAACTGCAACCAAGGTTCAGATTGAAAGAGAAGCAGGCATTAATCCATTTGCAGTAGAGATGAATCGCTCAAGCCCTAGTGGTTCTTCATTCGAGAAACAACGCCGAGAAGGCATCCAACGTCAGGTTCAAAGCCATTTCCCGAAATAGTCAACAGATATGTTAACTCCTAAAACAAGATAAAGAAAGAAAGAAGAAGGAATGGAGAAAATTTAAGAATCTAGGGTTAGGTTTGAGAGAAGAAAGAATTTTGAAGAAGACGGTTGGTAGAGAGAAGGATTTTAGAGAAAGGTAAAAGTGAGAAGTGAGAAGTGAGTGTTTTTAAAGAGAGATCGATAGGCACGACGCTTAAGTGGTTTTAAAAGTGAAGATATGGAGTGTAGTGATAAAGTACAATAAAATTTTGGTTTTTGTGATAAAAATAGCAATTTATGACGATAGTTATTATCACAATGATGAGCCTTGTGAAAACACGCCATTTCAACCGCCGAGTGGTGGATAGTGAAAGGTCATTGGCTTTCAAGAAAGCTTCATGAGTTCCAAGGAAATATAAATGGCGGAAATAAATGAGGTATTTTAAATAAATTATAGATTAAGTCTTAGTGAGATACGCCTTTGACTTAAGGCTAGAGACTACCCGGATAGGATCGCAATCACGTGTTATCACCGAGAGATATAGATATGTCGCCTAAACAATTGTCATAATGTGTACCGTTAATGCGTGTCGGCCATCGGGCCGACATTTATTTCATAGAATAATTCAATAAAGAATGAAGAGAAGTTTTGTCAAAGGTTGTCACCGAGAAGCTTTGTTGCTAAGAGCTCATGTGTCACTACCGGCCGACAAATATTTTGTTGTCCTACCTACCGACCATATACTTACTGGCCGATATGATTGTCACTGATACTTAAAGTCAAGTTTATCCCCGCATGTGTTAGACAAGCAAAATACATCTTTCTATGACATAATAAGCATTCCTAATTCTCCTCTTAAGAATTCAAATCAAGCCACCTTTCAAGGCTTTAGTAAAGATGTCGCCTAATTGAAATTCAAGAGAACATATTCTAACCGAACATTGCTTTTTCAACATGATCTTTCAAAAAATGATATCTCGATGTCTATGTGTTTGGTTTTAGAATGCATGACAGATTTTTGGAAACCGATATAGCAGTAGGTATTATCACAATAAATGTAGGACAAAGTTCCCATAGGCATTTCATAATCCAATA
>CM028383.1:65607739-65766981 GCA_013146195.2 Codonopsis lanceolata
AAAGGATGCTCTTATTGGCATGGATTAGGAGTCTTAATCTCAAATAAATTCGATTTTTCTTATGGCCTATATAAAGAGGTGTTGAGATTTCTATTATCGAGAAACCGAGAGAATGAGTCACAAAGAGTGAAAGACGGACGACGAACACAATTGATGGTCAAAGGTCTCGGGGTCGAAAATAGTGTGTGTGTGTGTGTGTGTGTGTGCGCCGCGAATGTGTGTTTCCTTTTGACCCTTTTGTAGGTAGGGTGAGTACCATGAAACCTCTATATTGTAATTCATCATCATTTATAAGAAAATTGTTGTTTGTTTTGAAGTAGATTAAACCATGTAAAACTTGTGTATCTTTTTGCCTTATTTTGTTATTATTTTCTATTTTCTTGTCATTATTGACATGGATAATGAGTCTGAATCCAATTAGATTATGTTTTTCTTAGGGTTTATATAAAGAGGTGTTGAGACATCTATTAGAGCAAAACTGAGAGAGTGAGACACAAATAGTGAGAGACAGATTACGAACACGATTTATGGTCGAGGGTCTTGGGGTCTTTGCAATGTTACACAAAATAGTGTGTGTGACTATTTTGGGTTGTATGAGTTGTACGTGGTACTATGTAGAATAATATCAATCATTGTAACTATTTTCCTAAATATGGTGAGTACATTGAATACTCTTTATTGTAATTCATCATTGTTTATAGTGAAGTTGTTGTTTGTTTTGGAATGGATTAAACCATGTTTTTTTTTTCCTAAGGGGGGCATGGGAAGGGATCGAACCTGAGACCTCACACTTTGTGAAGCCCCCTGTCTACCACTGGACCACCCCCTTAGGGGGATTAAACCACGTAAATCATGCATTCCCTTTTGTCTTATTTAGTTATTATTTTATATTTTCTTGCTATTATTAATTTAAATATTTTGTACTATTATTCTCGACCAATTCGTTTCAGCATTGAAAATAGAAACTTGAAATTTTTAATATAAGAATATACTCGTTTTTATAACAGATACGAACTAAAAAAATTGTTTACACTACTCATTTCAATCTAGTTGTTAATCATATGATGAGTTGAAAAGCGGCATTACATCTTGATATCTAACCACTTAATTGCAAGTTTGTCACCTTAATTGGAATATATAATTTGGAGAAAATATTTGGGTTCTTATCAATAATCGTCCGGCTTAAATACGTTTTACTCCCTCTATCTTAAATAAGTAATTATATTTTCCTTTTTAGTTTATCCCAAAACAAAAATATATCATTTCTACTAGGAAAAATTACTAGATCTACATCAAAATATTTATATTAAGGTGTATAGAATTTGACTTGATGAATTTCAGATTGTTTGTAGATATTAATTCAAGATGATATTGTTGTAGAGCATACCTTAGCCCATCGGATAAATTGAATTAGAGTTCAATGAAACATTTTATTTCATAGTCTAGGTATGTTTAGGAACCCCAATTCTATGGTCTGAAATCAAAATTTGGGTCTCCAATACCAATTATATTACTCCCTTCGTCCTTAAATTATCGTCCTCCTTTCCTTTTTCGTCCGTCCCAAAATAATTGTCCACTTTGAAACTTACCTTTTTAGAACATCACTTTTACTACTTTACTCTTACTTTTTAACTCTACTTTAATTATGGGCCACATACACATGGACATTAAAGGAAACTACACATTAAACCAATATAAATAATCAAGTCAATTGTTTTTTCTTAAACTGTGCGTCGGGTCAACTAAAACGATTATTTAGAGACGGAGGGAGTATTTGCATTAAAAGAGATAGTTTTGAATTAAATTTGCTCAATTCAACATTATGAATCTCATACTTGGGGTAGAGAATTTAAATTATCTCATAACGCATCCTAAATTTTTTGTCAGACTTGTACTATACCGCTCACATACGAACACATTAGTGTCTATTTTTATTCAACAAATATTTGTGTAACACCATCTTACGGATCCCAACCTGTAAGATGGAGCCCCAAATAAAAAAGAAAATAGAGTTGGATTTGGTTTAGACATAAGCAACCCATTTGCAGAAGTCGCGGGTTACCCATCAAAAAAATATGTCAAAATGAGAGAGAAAAATGGTCTGAATATGTGGGATTTGCTCCAGATTAAAAGACCCAACCCGAATCCATTAAAAGCCGTGGTGAATTAATAAATATTTTCATGATTTGCTCTGGTGTCCTCCTTCTTTCAAAGTGTTACTCTGATGCCCCTAATGTTTCAAGAAGATGAGACAAAACCAATTAGTGTCCAGACTTTGCAATTTAGTCCTAAATTAATTTAAAGCTTTGATCAATTTTATTTTTAATTCAAAGTGACACTTTTAATACAAAAAATGACACATATAAATTCAAAAGTTACAAATTCAAGGCCAAAAAGTAACATATTTTCATTCATGGTGACTCTTATACATGCAAAAGTTATGCATTTAAAGACACAAGTGACACAATTTCATACATAATGACTTATACATTGAAAGACTAAAAGCTACACATTTGAAAGCAAAAATGACACATTTAAAGGCAAAGGTGACATAATTGATAATTTCATACATAATGACTTACACATTGAGGGACCAAAAGTTACACATACAAAGGCAAAAGTGACACACTTTCATATATAATGACCTACACGCTGAGGGACTAAAAGTGACATATATGAAAGTAAAAGTGACACATTTAAAAGTAAAAGGGACATATTTAAAGGTAAAAATAACACATTCAAGACTAAAATGTTGGTCTTTTTCATTTATAAAATTTGAGGGTGACGCTATAATTTTCATAAGTTGAGTGGTGGTGCTGTAATTTTTGAATCTTTGAACCATTTAACATAGATAGTTTCGTCTTATAGATTAAAATCAATTTTTATTTTAAAAGGAAAATGCTAGGCGCACTTGTATGAAATTCAATGTCAGAAAGGTTTTGCATCGTTAACCAATAGAACTACATTGGGGGATGCTCTAAATTATATTGATGATAATTTTTTTATGCAAAATATTTGTATTCTTTTAGGGGCGGCCCAACATTTATGGAGACCAAAAACAAACTCTAAAATGACACATTTAAAGGAAAATGTGACACAATGACACATTTAAAGGTAAAAATGACATATTTAAAGGTAAAAATGACACATTCAAGACTAAAAAACACATTTATTATTTTCTATTTTATTGTCATTATTGACATGGACTAGAAGTCTTAATCCAATTAGATTACATTTTTATAGGGCTTATATAAAGAGGTGTTGAGACTTCAATTAGAAAAAAACCGAGAGAGTGAGACACAAATAGTAAGAGACAAATTACGAACACAATTGGTGGCCAAGGGTCTCGGGTCTTTGCAATGTTACACAAAATAGTGTGTGACTATTTTGGATTGTGTAAGTTGTACTATGTAGAATAATATCGATCCTTGTAACCCTTTTTCTAGGTAGGGCGAGTACATTGAATATTATTTATTGTAATTAATCATCGTTTATAGTAAAGTTGTTGTTTTTCTTGAAGTAGATTAAACCACCTAAATCATGTATTCCCTTTTGTCTTATTTAGTTATTATTTTATATTTTCTTGTCATTATTAATCCAAATATTTGGTACTATTATTCTCGACTGATTTATTTCCGCATTGAAAATAGAAACTTGAAATTTTTAATCCAAAAATATACTCATTTTTATAACAAATATGAACTCAAAAAAATTGTTTACACTTCTCATTTCAATCTAGATGTTAATCATATGATGGGTTAAAAAGTGTCATTACATCTTGATATGTAACCAATTAATTGCAAGTTTGTCACCTAAATTGGAATATAAAATTTGGACAAAATATTTGGGTTATTATCACTAATCATTTGGCTTATATACGTGTTACTCCCTTTGTCTTAAACAATTAATTATATTTTCCTCTTTAATTTATCCCAAAACAAAAAAAAAATCATTTCTAGCTACCTGGAAAAAAAAATACTAGATCTACATCAAAATATTTACATTAAGGTGTATAGAACTTGGCGAATTTCAGATTGTATTGTTTGTTGATTTTAATTACATATGATGTTGTCGTAGAGCTTACCTTAGCTCATCGGGTAAATTGAATTAGAATTTAACAAAACATTTCATTACATTAGTATAGGTATATTTAGGAACCCTAATTCTATGGTCTGAAATTAAAATTGGGATCTCTAATACCAATTAGATTATTTGCATTAAAAGAGATAGTTTTGAATTTAAATTTGCTCAATCCAATATGAATCCCATACTTGGGGTAGAGAATTTCAATTATCTCATAACTTATCTCAAATTGTGTGTCAGACTTCTATTATACTGCTCACACACGAACACATTAGTTCCTATTTTTGTTCAACAAATATTTGAGTAACACCGTCTTACAAATCCAATGTAAGACGGAGCCCCAAATAGGAAAGAAAATAGATTGATAAAATTACGAGCAGGTCCACTTTTTAAAGTTTATAACTGCTCTAGTCCAAAATTTTTTTTCACCCGAAAAATGACATTTTTGAGGGTGAAATGATTGTGATACACTTAATGAGCCTGAGGCGCGCTACGTTTTTGTATCGCGGTTCAAGAATATCAGGTTAAATTTATGAATTGTGGTACAATTAGATTATGAAATTAAACTATTAAATCGCGGTACAAAAATTAATACAATGAAATTTATAAACTGCGATTCAAAAATATACTAGGAAATTAAACTTTGAACCGCAGTGCAAAAATTGATGCAATGAAATTTATGAACCACGATAAAAAATAGACTAGAAAATTAAACTTTGAATCGCGGTGCAAAAATTAATGTAATGAAATTTATGAATCGCGATTCAAAAATAGACTAGGAAATTAAACTTTGAATCACTGTTCAAAAATTAACACAACAAAATTTATGAACCGTGATTCAAAAATAGACTGGGAAATTAAACTTTGAACCGCGGTGCAAAAATATTATCTAATTCGTTTTTGCACCGCGATACAAAAGCATAAAGCAGTAATAAAGAAATAAATTTTGGTCCATCTTTTTGTTCATTTGTTGATTTTCTCGGCTCATTAGTTTGAATCCCCGAAAGGACGGCGCGAGCGAGCGTAACGGTCATTCAGATCAATAAATAAAAAGAAAATTTGGGAAACTATCTGTTCCTATTAATTACATTTTGTTCTAATCCCAAAAATAAAAATAACAGAATAAAAGAATATTTACATATCCACCAGGAATAATATAATAACAGAATAAAACAAAATAAAGCAAAAATTGCTATCGCTTTCTTTCCTTTTTTTATAATCTTTTCGGGCTACACTGGTACCAAAATGAAGTTGCTGCAATATTTCAAGGTTATACGCACATATATACACAAATATAAATAAATGCAATATTTAAAACTGTTAAATAAATATAACAAACATATTTAGCCAAAAATCCAAAAATAAACTTTTTATATATACATATGAAAAAACAAACTAAGTCTAGCCCTTCATTTTTATTTTATAAATAAATTAAAAACAACGTCCCCAGCAGAGTCGCCACTGTGAGTGCCCCGTTTTTCGACCCTTTCCTCCGACTACTGAAAGACGGGTGGTTTCGAAACTTTAAAGCGCATGGAATACGCTCGGCCTCAATTGTGGACTCAAAATATGAATAACATAGTCGTCTTCTTTATTTTAATGATAAACAAAGAAAAACCAAATATACCAGATTTTAAAAAGGTTCGAAGGCTAAATTACGAGTTGAGAAGGAGTTAGACACCCAACTTACCCTTTCGGTCTCAAAATAGATTTTTGTCTAAATATACTCTTTTTTATAAATATAACAACTTAAACAAAGCATATATATATATATATATATATATATATATATATATATATATATATATATATATGACAATAGAAATAAATAAAATTATAGCAACCTCATTTTAGAGTTGCAGATAATGCTTTATAAAAATTAGGTCACAATAACGACTTATTATAGTGTTATTTATACCAGAAATTTTAGCATTATAACCACTTATTTCGTGATATATTATTATTTAAATAGCAATATTTTATAGACAAAATAATAAATAACTTTAGGGTACCTACCTCTTGAAGCGTGTGGGTTTTATCTCGAACCAACTTCTCTTCTGGTAGGCTTTTAGGTGCGCTCGCTTTGTCACTCAGGGAGAGAGAGTATTTTTCTTTGTTGTTGTCGTTGTTTTGGCTGCTCTTTTTGGGATTTTGGAACAGGTGAAATAGGGCGAAAACCTAGTCGGGTAATTAAGGTTTACTTTGGCCGGAGAGTTTAAGTGTTTAGGGAAGGTTCCGGCAGCCTAACGGAACTTCGGGGTTGATATGGAAATTAACAGCGTAACTACTCTTCGCCTTTTCTTCCGCAAAATTTCTCTCTTTGGGCAGTGCACTGGCCTCTGTATTCATAGGCTGAGATTGGGATTCCTTAACATCGAAGGAAAAGCCTGATATTTATCTATGTGCATCAATATGTTGTACCTTGCACTGAAGGAGTTGTACCTAAAACAAACTGCAGCAGTGAATTAACAAAAGCGAGAGCCGCCTTTTACACTCTTCGGCGCGGCGCCCAAAAGTGTATGGGGCTGCTCCCCTTTTGTTTTCTTCTTTCATTTTTGGCACTTTGACCCATGCAATTCACTATATTGTTAATTCTTTTGTCCTTTTGCACTTTAAACCCTATAACTTAACATTTGTTAGTCATTTTTTACAGGTCTTGATATTTTATGGAATGTTATAAACAGATATATGAAATTGGGGTGTCTACGGGAGGCGGGTTTCCTGACATTAACTCCCCACATTCAAGACGGCTGTTACCAGAAGGGGATAAACGCGTTGGCTTAGACCTTCTCTGCCTGCTTGCTATACACTTGGCCCCATACTTCACACAGGAAGCTACCTGCTCGTTATGTCTGGGCAACCAGAGCTCCTTCCCTGCTCATTTCTGGGTTGAGCTCGGGCTATGGTGAATACACGTGATTCGCTCGTGACCATGGATACGGTGTGCTGGACACATGACCAATGCTTGGGCCTTCTGGGCCAAGCAATTCAGTGACTTTTTAAAAAGGTTTTGGTTGTTAATTATTTGTGTAATTATTTTTAGTTTTAGGGGTTTTTTGGTTAATTATTTGGTTAAATATTTGCATAAATTTTTATTTTTATTTTGTTGTGTGTGTGTGAATGGAGAGATGGTTAAATATAAATATGAGAGAAAGACTAATTGAAACTCAGTTAACCAATTGCAATTGCAGACTTGCCGCATCGTATATACATATGAGAGAGACTAATTAAAAACTTAGTTAACCTCTACCGATAATGTGCCAGAGGCATGGATACAAAAATCTAGTGTGAAAGAATTTAAATCACATAGTCTCGACTCTTGAGTGCGATATTGAGCAAACCACGAGAGAGTAGAGTTCAATTAACCCAAATGCTTAAAAGAGTTTAGCAACAAAATTAAGTTATATTATCCATCACAATATTATATCAATAAAATAAAGATTTTGTTTTGCAAAATTGTGATTTAGTCTATTAGACTTTGTTGTCAAATTTCCAACACTAACATATTTGATAATCCCTTCCTCCCAAAAAAAAAAAAACTCATTTGACAAGTCAAACTTTTTATATATATATTGTAACATTAGTTAGTTTTTGTTGGCAATGCATGTATTTGACCTTAATTTTTTGAGAAAAATACCAAAAAATCTCACTAAAAAAATTCTCATACCCAAAAAGACTCAAGAATATTTATCTATCTAAAAATTTCAAAGTTAAACTCTTAATACAAAAAAATCCAAAACATAACATTTCTACGAACATCGTTAAGAGAATAAGGTTTTATTTGAAATGAAACTTATTTTTAACTTCAATGATTTTAATGATTCAATATTTTGGACAAAATAATAATACTCCTTTCGTTTTTAAATAATTGTCCTTTTTGACCCAACACATTATTTAAGAAAAAGTAAATGATTATACTATAGATATTGATGTAATGTGTTGTTTCCTTTAATGCCCTTAAACATGTGGTTATAATTAAAATACATAGAAAAATGAAAAGTAAAGAGGTAAAAGTGTTTTCCTAAAAAGGAAAGTGTTAAAAGATAACAATTATTTTGAAACGGACAAAAAGGAAAGAATGATCATTATTTAAAGACGGGGGAGTAATAATAATAATAATAATAATAATAATAAATAATAGTAATAATAAAAATAATAAAAAATAGTATTATTATAATTATAATAATTATGATAATAATAATTATTAATTATGATTATGATAATAATAATTATTAATTATAATTATGAAAATATTAATTATTATTATTATTATTATTGTTGTTGTTATTATTAAAATACTCTTTTCAAAAATCAATCTAATCTTTTCGATAACAAGATTGGATGTCCGCTAACGAATTTGGACGAGGACTTAACGAAATCTAAGACATTTTGTCCAAATTATTTGTACAATGTTAACATTTTACCCCCAACATTAATACATTGGCAATATTTAAAATATTGAAAGTACGAGGTTAAATTAGTTTCCTCCAAATTATACATTGCATAAAAAAAATAGTTTTCCCTTTAGTATTAAAACAATTTAATAACGTTGTATTAACTACTCAAATTAATATCATTTTAGTATTTTAATAATTTGAAATTAAATCATTTCTAATTTTTTTAAAAACCTTGAAGTATTGAATACATATTTTAATAGTTTAATATTGTTTTAAATAATCTTTAACAAATAAAAATTATAGCAATAATTTCATCTCCCCACCAGCTCCTACACTTTCAAAGGCATAATGGCTATTCTACCCTGAATAAAATGCACATGAGACGCTATGTGTATTTATGTTTACGGACAAAAATAACATAATTAAACAAAACGGCCTTGTTCAAGAAAAAAAAACATTAATTACATGTCACCAATTGTAAGGCTAGCAATGTTACAAAATATTGAATGATAGGGCAAGTTTCCAACTCAAAGACTCAAAGTCCAGGTTCAACCCTTTTGGTAAACTACAAAACCATGGGACTTGCATTTACAGTACTTTTTCTCCTTCACCACCTTCTATAATCTCTTTAATGATACAACCTTCCTGCCCTTGTAAAAGACCATTTATAAAAACAGTGCCAACAAATCCTTTTCTCAATTCTACTTTAAAACCATCCATTGCTGCAGGACGAACTCCTTTGTCAAGCCCATCGTTCCAGCTTGCAATAACCCTTTATACTCAAAAAGATAAAATTTGAAAATGAAAAAAGGCAGAAAATGCTCGTGCAGTGGAAGACAATATTTTTCAATCAAAGCTCATAATAAAAATTACCAGCCATGTATTCTTGCTTCAAGTGACAATCACTACCCGTGGCTCCACGGTGACCAGAATGGATTCAATGTCTCTTTTAATACTTATCACATCTACCTTGAAAAACAACAGTGGATGACTTGTCAGATTCTATCAAATATAACCTAGCAGGAACTTGTGTTTGCCGCAGTAGCTTGACATGAACAGTGCTGCATCACAATCACCCTTTCAAACAGTAGACCAAAAGAAGAGTCCATCTCTGAACACCAATTCAACAAAGTGCAAAGCAAGCAGTTCCTAAGCTGGGCCAGCAATGCTTCCACATTATCAAAAAATCTGTTGTTTCTCTCCTTCCAAATTATCCACCACCCCGGAACAATGTCCCAAAACACATTACGCCTCCTATGATTGTGTCTCCACCAACTCGGAAGCAGCTCCCAAACTGAATTAGGCATCACCCACGACATTTTGAACAGCCCCAAAAGATGGTTTATACTTGAAGTTACATTTCAATAAATTTACAAATAACAAGTGTAGCCTAGTGGTAGCTAGTGTTAGACAAATCTATTTGGATCAAGTTCAAAACATCATAGCAACAAAGTTACCCACTAATTTATATTTTTTTTAATATATAGCATGTGGTGGTGGTGGCCACCGGCCATGGTGGTAGCAATAATGGTGGTCAGCAGCAATGATCAGATGAGTGGCCGAAGGTGACGCCGGAAATGATGACCGGAGGTGGTGATTGACTGGAGGAAGGCTGAAGGCGGCATCGGCAGTGGCGGTGAAGTAGCAGTTGTCAAGCGACTGAGTGGTGGTGGTAGCGGTGGCGGAGCGGGTGGTCGTTGATTTATCGGTGTTTGGCAGGTTAAAGCAAGTTGGCGGGTTAACCCATCTTAACCCGCATTTAACTAGGTTTGTTATTGGGTTGAATTGGGTAATTAGCGAGTAAGGTTGGGTGGATTTGCAGAACGGGCCTAAACAGCACCCAAAAGGAGGCAAGCTGAAGATTGCATTCTGGTTATCATGCTCTAAACCAGTCTGGGGGCATGTTGGTAATTACCTCGGGTCATCACCACTTTGGTGGGAAAAGGGCAAGGGTTACACACTTCAATCATTTCGTCTTTGGAGAGGACCTATATAGATAAGCCCTCTTCAACTTTACCCCTTTGTATCCACTAGTTTTCAAATAATCTGACCAAGAGGTATGGCACCAAGTATCCTTCATTTGTGGACTATGGTAGAGAAAAGGAGTACAAAATTCCACACTACTAACACAAACCTCTATATATGAAAATTATAGCTGCCAGGAACTTCCAAAAGTATATCAAATAGGTAATATATGTTTCTCTTATTCCTCCAAAATTCCACTGTTTAAAAAGGCTGAATTATCCAATCAGAAGCAAGAATAAAGACCACATCTACAAAGCATGAAAGTCCTTACTTTGACACATGCCTAAAATCCGAAAAGAAAAACTAAAAATCCAAATATGGAAAGGAGAAATATCATTTCCCACCCCATTGCTCAAATATCAAGGAAACCCCTGAGGTTTGTTCAAATGTCAGAGAAATTCCTCCAACCCTTCTGCTACGGGATTATGTATTTACGTGTCATATTCCCCTTCAGCAGACAACCCAATATGACAAAAGTTTCTGATGTCTGCGAAAAATTATCCATGATGCCACCAGTGTCCTCGAGTCAGCCAGTTATTTGACCCAATCACCTCATTGGTCATCTCTATCCAAATCAGCTCAGCCATCAAGTTGATTGGCCTTCCCCCCCCCCCTTCTCCCTCCATAACAGAGACAGAGATCTGAGCTGGGTTACTCCAGAAAAGAAGACGATGATGATCCATACATAAACACATCCACCCACACAAAAGATCGTCTCTCTCCATCCAAAAACCTCAATCAACAAGAACAATCCTGAATCCACAATCAGCTCTCAACCCATTGGATCCGAGCTCTACTTCCTCAGGTTCATTTTGTTGTTTTTGATGCGTAATTATTCGTTTTAAAGTGAGTTATGTGGATCTGTAGTGTTTAATTTCAAACCCAGTTCTTTAATTTGTTTCTATACTTTTTTTCAATGTTTTTTTCGGGATTTGAGCTGCAGCAGCAGAACCATTTGGTATAGTTTATCCCAATTTAGGCATGAAAAAAGTGGGTTATGTTGGAAATGCTGATTAAAGTTTCTGTTAGTAGTTGTAAATTGATAAGCTGACTGGTGTGGTAGAAAGCTAAAGACCCAATGATTTTCTTGATTTTTCTTGATTGTGGAACCCTAGTATTTGGGTCAAGGGGATAGTAGAAGTCGAGTTTGGGTCTATTCGCCCACTGTATGAATTTTAAGCACTACACTTAAATTCAACATCTCATCATTTCAAGTGGAAGGGATATTAGTCCTAAAGCTTATGCTCTTAAGTTTGACTCCTTCCCTCATCTGTCATTCCATGGCCATAACTATTAGGTGGAGAGGCTATTCCAGCCATCAAAACTACCTTTTCTTAGTATATTTACTCAACCAAAAGAGCCCCGACCCAAGTGCTTCTTCCTCATCGCAGCAGCAATGCAATGAAAAATGTCAAATCGCACCCCTCCACTGCATATAACGGGAAATTTATTGGGTTCTCTATTTGGGGTACTTGTATGACAGATGTTCCTACTGAAAGAATCAAAGCATGAATATAATGGATAAATATTTTTTAATATATTTTATTTTAATATCTTGTTGGTACCACAGACAAATGCAACTGACCTCCACCTATATTGCCAAAATCTTGCGAAGATTGAAAGATTCTAAAATTTGCAATGAATTTAAAGTGTTGTGCCTCCCTCAATATATATACATATATATATAGGGGAGTTTTTAATGATTACGTTCTCTCACTAATCATTGATGGTTAGTTGGTTACTATCAATATTATCCATTGAATCAAAAATAAAAGGTTAAGATTGATTAATGCAATTAATAGTTTGTATTCTTTTTAGATGAATTAATTACATTATCTAACTACCCAATGAATCTCAACCCTTGATTTTTGATCTATAATAGTAATCATCATTGGTTAGTGAAAGCAAGTAACCATTAAAACTATCCCCACACACATATATATATTAATAATTAACTGTTTATCAGTGATTGATACATACATTATTCCACTTAAATCTACAAAATTCCTGGAGGTAGGATTGGCCTTTGTACATTTATGAGTTAGTTTGCAGTAGTCAAAAATGTATATTAATTCAAATCAAACACAGGGTTTAAAGGTGGGTTCTAAAGGTTGAAGATGACCTTACTTTTGAATTTGCAGATTGAGCCCCTGTATTTTGGATTTTCTGAAAAGTTAGCCCATAAAGCCATATGAAACTTCATATTAAGGGTATTTTCGATGTATTATAAAACATTAGACGGAAACTGTAATGGTAACGGCTGGAGAGGGGGGAGGGACACAAGTTATAGGACCAAACAAATCGGAAAAAGAAAAAAAAAAAGGACAACACTTTAAGTCAAGTCTAAGTTGAGGGACCAAATTATATATTATATATTGACTACAATCCTACACCATGTATAACTTATAAACATACACAATGTCTACTAGAAAAACACAGATACTTCTCACAAAAACCGTAACAGATCAAGGACCGATTTAGAGCTGCCAGCTTTTTGTTGTTGGTTGGCTGAATATAGAGAGAAATTATAACACTCATAGGAATTGAAACAAGTGAAAGGGAGAATTGGGTAGTTCTGATCTCTATTTGCTCAAAGGTGATTGTCAATTGCCAGTTCTTGATTAAAACTACTCTAAGTGGAAGAGAAAAAAGAGAAGAATGCAGAAATCTAGAACAAGACTTGAGTCTGAGTAGTGATTAACAAAGAAGACAACTGATTTTCAGAGCTTTCACTTAAATTCAGTTTGACCCCTATGTTTTTTAGAAATTTGAGACACGACTTCTTCATATCAAAATCTGACGTATGATTTCTGTTCAATTAGAGAGTAAGGCCCATTTTACAAAATTCGGAAGTTTGAAATACTATTATATAAGGTAAACGGTAAAATAGGGAATTACACTCTATAAAAGAATATCAGTAAGTTTCTGCAGCGCTGCAAAGTATGAGTGGTGACAAAGCCCCGGGCCGAGATGGATTCTCTAAGGATTTTTTTCAATACTGCTGGGAGGTGATAAAGAGTGATGTGATGAAAGTCTTCCAGTTCTTTCATAATAATATGAGTTTTGAGAAGAGTTTTAATGTCACCTTCATAGCTTTAATTCCGAAGAAGAAAGGCGCATGTGATTTGAGAGAGTACAGACCTATAAGTTTGGTTGGAGGTATTTACAAGCTTATATCAAAAGTGCAATCCAGAAGGCTCAAAAACGGGTGATTGGTCCGGTTGTCTCGGATTCTCAACATGCTATCGTGGGTGATAGGCAGATTATTGATGCGTCTCTTATAGCAAATGAAGCTGTGGACTGCAGATTAAGGAGTGGGATTCCAGGTTTGTTATGTAAGCTGGATATTGAAAAGGCGTACGACCATGTCAACTGGGAGTTCTTGATTTATTTGTTGGACAGATTGGGATTTGGGCTAAAATGGAGAAAATGGATTCTTTTGTGCATATCTACAGTCCGTTTCATTATTGTCATGGAGATCCCCTTTCCCTTTTCCCCTTTCCCTTTTCCCCTTTCCTGTTCATTATTGTCATGGAGACTCTCAGTGGATTCTTGGATAAGTCTATGGCGGGAGGTTTTATTCGTGGTTTTAATGTAAACCGGCATAGAGATTTTGAGGTTTCTGTGTCTCATCTTCTCAACTAGGTTACCTACGCCTAGTTCTGTTGTGCTTTCAGATGGTCTCGGGTCTTCGGATCAATATTGCAAAAAGCGAGATTCTGCCATTAGGAGGGGTTGATGATGTTAAGGATATGACGCAGTTCTTCGGGTGTAAGGTAGGCAAGTTTCCTTCCTCTTATCTTGGGTAACCCATTGGAGCTCAGTTTAAAAACAAGGCGATGTGGAATCCCATCATAGAGATTCGAACGTAGATTGGCCGGGTGGAAAAAACAACTCCTGCCAAAAGGGGGGCGTCTCACTCTTGTTAAGAGCACTTTATCTAGTTTGCCCACCTACTTATGTCCTTATTTGTGCTCCCTCAATCTATCCGCAATATTTTGAAGAGATTGGAAAGAGATTTCCTTTGGGAAGGCAATAGTGAGAGCCATAAATATCATTCGGTGAAATGGAAGGTCTCGTATAGTTTGAGGCCTAGGTGTTAAAAACTTGAACGCTTTTAATAAGGTGCTGTTGGGAAAATGGCTTTGGAGATTTTTTGTGGATAGAGATGGTTTGTGGAGGAAGGTGATGGTGAGTAAATATGGGGAAGGGGTTGGGCAGTGGTCCCCAAATTAGGTTTCTCTTTCTTACGGAGTTGGTGTTTTGAAAGGGATTAGGAGAGGTTGGGACTCTTTCAAGCGATTTCTTCGTTTTGAGATTGGTGATGGCTCGTCGGTGAAATTTTGGAAAGACAAATGGTGCGGTGAGATAGAGTTGTGAAGATTATTTCCAGATTTGTTTAGCATAGCGCTTTGTTAATACATTGCTTCATCTAGAGGATAACAAGGTGGTTTGGAGTCCTTCATTTTGTAGGAATTTCCATCACTGAGAGATGGAATCATGTGTGTTTTTTTTCGATTTTATCTATTCCCCGACTCTTGGCAGGCAATTGGAGGATAAGGTGTGGTGGCAGGGCCCTAAAGACAAGATTTTTTGTCAAATCTTATTTTGAGTCTTTGTCACCCAAAGATGGTTCTTTATTTCCTTGGACATCTCAAAATCTAGAGCTACGCCGGGTAGCGGTTTTTGCTTGGGAGGCTTGCTATGAAGCCATTCTTATCGGTGATAATTTGAGAAGAAGGCATAATAGCTATATGTGCAAGGGCGATGAGGAAAATGTTAACCATTTGCTCATCCATTGTTCTGTAGCTAAGGATCTTTAGAACCTTATCCTCGGGATCTTCAATATTTTGTGGGTTATGCCTAGATCAACGAAGGAGCTGGGCTTTTTACAAACGGAGGAGACGGAATTTATCTTGGCAAACCTCTTTTGTGTGTGTGCTAGACCATTTGGCTTGAAAGGAATAGAAGGGTGTTTGATAACAAGGAAAGCCCTAGTCGCAGTTGAAGGACACAGTGTTGCCAACCCTCCAGTCTTGGTGTTCAGTTGATGCTAATACTTCCATTTCTCACCCTTATTCCTTTGTAGATTTTGTTAATAGTCTCTCCTTAGTTTAGTTTCCTGTGTATACTCCTAGTGTACAAGGACGCGTCACCTTTTTTGACGCTTCTAATATATAATACTCTTGCTTATCAAAAAAAATAAAAGTAAGGCATCCACTAGGCTATTTCCAGCTCAGAGAAAGAGAGGAAGGGTGGGAGGGAACGTCCGGGTACTTGGCTTTCGTGAGTGGTGGTTGAGCTTATGTTACAATTATAGTTCGAGTGGGTCATGCACAGTTCAAATGAAGCGAAAGGAAACCAAATTGTGAAATTTGTACGTGGATTTGAGTCAAATGACCTTCCCATCCTCAATGATTTGTTTTTAATTGGAATTAATTCATTTACCTCCCACCACCTTTTCCCAACTGAAATCACCAAAACTAGGATTTTGTTTTCAGTTTTTGATAAATGAAAAACTAATAGAAAGCCAAAAGAGTAGCGGAAAGAAGAACATGAAAAGCCACTTACTCAATAGAGAAGGCTGTGAATGTACACCAGTGATCTGCCTGCCTGTAACAATAGAAAGATTAGCCACGTATGCCCTTGAAATAAACTCTTTCACAAAATCTACAATTGAGGCTGTAAAGAGAATCGGTGAAACAAAGCTCAAAAAAGCATAAATAAAATTCAGCCACAAACTTCTGCTCCCACTTCTAAATTTTTCCCCACAAACAAAAGCTTATTGTCCTATGTCCATTTGACATATATGATTCTACATCGTTTCATTGCTCCATAAATAAACACAACCAAGATCACCACAATTTCACCCATGGTCACCACCAGGTTTGAAATCGGTTCTTAAAGCAACAAACAAGCTATATATCTTCAATTCAAATATGGATCTCAGGAAGATTACATAATTAGTTGTTCAACTTCAAAGAAGTAAACAACAAAGATCTTAAGATGATTACAACGTGTTATATATATATATATATATATACACACACACGCATACATGCATATACATATTCATTTCAACTCAACTCTAAGAGAGCCACTCCCAGTCCCAGTTCAAAGAAATGAATGCATATGTGAGGATTTAAGGTTTGCGGATAAAACTAATTGACAGTTAACTCTAAGGGGGCCGATCCCGGTTTTCAAATATAGAGGAAAGATAAAAGTAATTCAATAAAATGAGTTCACTATATGAGAAGTAACCTGTAAAAGTTTGTGTATGAAAAAAATTGATATAGGTAAACCTGCACATATGAGAACAAAGAAAACTCATTCCCAACAAAGATTCTATTGTAACACAAATAAACATGCATATAATCGAAATAGTTACTAAAAGTATTCACCCATTCTTGATGAGTGATCCTTAACAAATTTCATGATGAAATAGACATATAACGAAGTAAAAAAAAAAACCATGCCGGAATTTTAAGTAAAAAAATGATAACTCCCCAATATGATGCCCTCGCAATCCATGTTTCTTTCTTAACCTAGCAGTCCCAGAGACCATAGGGTGGATTACATCTATCTTCTTTCTTGACCTAGTACTTCCAATTACACTGACTGTAAAATGTAAAACAAATTCATGCATCTCCATGCCCTTCGGATTCTAGGGCAAAAAGAATCCCATTTATATAATTTTTGGAATGTGGCTGATATGGAATACACACTGAGATGACAGGCTTAAATACTACTCCCTCCGTTCAGGGCAAACCGTCCTAGTTTGAAATTCAAACTTTTAAAGAAAATGATACTTTTCTTAGTTCATTAATACTAAAATGACACTATTATGTCTAGGGGTGGCAATTCGTGTTATCGTGTCGTGTTCGTGCCTCATTATCGTGTTTTAATATTATCTATCTTATTTGATCATAAATACAACAATAAATATTAATTTGAATATATTAACAATTTCGTAAAGGTGTTTCGTGTTGGGGGGCTTATCGTGTCATTTGTCTCTGTAATCGTGTTTTATAATCGTGCCTTATTGGTTCGTGCTAACGTGCCGTGCCAGGCATTGCCACCCCTAATTATGTCTTTATTTTATTTTGATAAGTAAAGAAAGTAATATTATACAGTCAACTACTAATTGAGTTTTTATGCCTTAATTTTTGAAAGTTGACTCTTTAAGTGAAACAAACTCTTTGCCCAAAACGGAGGGAGTAGAAAATAATTCCAGATGTTGCAACAAAACACCAACATCAAATAGGAAACTTCTAGTGATGCACGGGGTCAAATCTATTTTCTTAGCATCATCCTCTTTTAGGGGGATACTTTAATCTATGCTTAGCCACACATTCCTGATGTCTTTGTGTCTTAAAGACAGTACCTAATTGTTCTTCACTTATATGCTCATACTAAGTGGATTTACTGACTAGACTCCCAGCTCCAAGTATTTAACAAAGAACTGCACAAAACTGACAAAACCACTTGATGCCTCAGACTTACATAGACATAGACTGATTGGTAGAAATGTCATTTCTTTTTTCCAAATTGACCTCTTATAACCTTAATTTCATCATTCATGTTGAACATTAAAGTTGTGACGATTAATGCTACAGGTACTCCCAATAGGATCATGTACTTGGAAATGAAAAAAACATTGAATCTCACCATCCTTTTAGCTCTACTTTGGAGTATACAAGCGAAATCCCCTCCCTATGACGTTGTAGTTGCTCAAGATGGAAGCGGAAATTTCACGAGAATCGCCGGTGCAATTTCTGCAGCTCCAAACAACAGCAAAGTGAGCTACTATATCCACATCAAGGCAGGTATATATGCAGAATACATTGTTATCGAACAATGGAAGACAAATTTGGTACTAATTGGTGAAGGAACCAAGCGGACAGTGATAACCGGCAATAGGAGCAAAGGTGAAGGAATCGACACTTATTTCACAGCGACAGTTGGTAAGCTTCTTAAACTCCCACTATTCACATAAACAAGCATACAATAAACATGCTTTGAGTATATGTTGTATGTTTCACATTAGCAGTCAATTCCTTACAACCCATTCATGTTAATGTTGATTGTTACTGCAATATGTAACAAGAATAAATAGTCCAAGACATAATGTACATTTGCACACTTAATAAATAAATCACGCTTTTAACTTTTACATATTTTTTTGAAGAAATAAATGGCGATAACTGCATGGCTGAAGGCATAACATTTGAGAATACCGCCGGACCAAAGATGAAACAAGCAGTGGCATTAAGAAGCGGGGCTAAAAACCTAGGATTCTTCAAATGCCGGTTCGTAGGGTATCAAGACACTTTATACACCATACACGGGACTCAGTTTTTCAGAGACTGTGAGATCCTAGGAACTGTAGACTTCATTTTCGGGGATGCGGCAGTAGTCTTCCAAAACTGCCTAGTAATGGCACGCACACCACTTCCAGGCCAATCGAATGTGATCACTGCTCAAGGAAGAGAAAACGTTACTTGGGAAACGGGAATAGTCTTTCAAAACTGCACAATATTAGGCACACGAGAGCCCAACACAAAAACTTACTTAGGTAGGCCTTGGAAAATCTTCTCGAGGACAGTGATTATGCAAAGCTTCATTGATGGCCTGATTGACCCCAAAGGATGGCTAGAGTGGGATGGACCAAAAAATGCGTACTATGCAGAATACCAGAACCGTGGGCCAGGCGCAAACACTAGTAGCAGGGTAAAATGGGCAAGGGTACTCAATGACCCTAAAAGTGCAGCAAACTTCACTGTCCGAAAATTCATACATGGAGAAAGCTGGATTCCATCGAGAATTCCATATTTTCTTGATTTACTGTAGGTATACAAACATGTAATAATGGATTCTACATATGTAAATTATTTTAATAGATAAGTTTGGCCCCTTGGTATGGCGATTGTAAATATAAATGCAATGCAGATATTCTCATGTTTCTACTGTGCTCAGCACTGCTATGGCTGCCAAGTGCCCCATCTAGAATTCCTTGTTTACTTGATTTACTATATTTCTAATAAGATTGGTTCCCTTGTATTACAGCCCATGGCTGGAATTCAACAAACTATTTAACATATAAAAAGCATAAAAAAACAGTCATTCTACTCCACTCCATGCTTGTTCAACCACCTGGTTCTCCACTTGTCTCATACAGTAGGATTGTTCACGCCACGAATTTATTCTTTCTTAAAAGTATATGATTTATACTTCTCTGAGTTTATTTGCTTACAGCTAGTATACTTTTATTACTCAATTTTAATTAATATATAGAATTAAATTTTAGAATGTTATTTTGTTTTGACATAATAGAATCAAAATCAACAGACTAAATGTGCAAATAACATATATCTAGTTTACCATGAATTGTTATTTTCTGTACTTTCTGAATATAAACTTTCAAACTCGATTAGTATGGGTATACATGGAGATAATAAATATTATTTGATTACCATACATAACTGGGTTACTCCAGAAAAGAAGACGATGATGATTCATACATAAACACATCCACCCACACAAAAGATCGTCTCTCTCCATCCAAAAACCTCAATCAACAAGAACAATCCTGAATCCACAATCAGTTCTCAACCCATTGGATCCGAGCTCTACTTCCTCAGGTTCATTTTATTGTTTTTGATGCGTAATTTTTCGTTTTAAAGTGAGTTATGTGGATATGTAGCGTTTAATTTTAAACACAGTTCTTTAATTTGTTTCTATACTTTTTTCCAATGTTTTTTTCCGGATTTGAGCTGTAGCTGCAGAAGAATTTGGTAGAGTTTATCCCAATTTAGGCTTGAAAAAAGTGGGTTATCTTGGAAATGCTGATTAAAGTTTTTGTTAGTAGTTGTAAATTGATAAGCTGACTGTTGACTGGTGTGGTAGAAAGCTAAAGACCCAATGATTTCTCAAGCCTTTTCACCACCGACACAGGAATCACAAATAGCGAAAGCATATAAGTGGGCAAATTGGACATAACGCTCTTAATATTGTCTTTTCCAGCCTGCTAGTCTCCTCTCAAATCTTTCGATAACCGAATTCCACACTTCCACATTTTTTGTAGGGAGCCCCTAGGGGAGGACCCAGATATTTCGTAGGAAGACTCCCTGCCTTACACCCAAAGAAATCTGTCAAGTTACTTAAGTTCCCAACTGGAATAATTTTGCTCTTTTCTATATTAATCTTCAGCCCCGATGCAGCTTGAAATAGAAGGAGAACAATCCTGAGATAACCCAACTGAGATTTACTTGGCCCGCAAAAAACCAAGGAATCATATGTGAATAAAAGGTGACTAACTGAAACCTCAGACTCTCCCTGAAAGGAATAAAACTTGGTTCAGAGGGAACTTCAACAAAATTGAATGATAAGTAAATATGTATTAAAAGAGAAACAAGCGGGCACATCCCTTGTACACTGGTGTCTATAGAAGGACCAAAGTTCCAAAAAACAATTATCATCCCCATATACTGGAAGCTCCACAAAAAACATACAACAAGCCCCCCAAAACAAATCTTAAACGAGGTACAAAACTATCCGGACTCTGGAACAAGGATAGTTGATCCAAAGGTGGAGTAGCCTCTGCATCAAATCCTTCACCTTCTATACTGGCATCTCGACTCCATCAAAACTCATCATTCCAAATACTCCAGAGGAGACAAAGAGGAATAGCTCGCCATCTCCACTTGTTTGGCTTATGTATTCATGCCCCTGAATAAGCTTAGAGAAGAGCTTCGACACTCTTGGGCATAAGCCAAGTCACTCTCAACAGGGCAAATTACAGACCCAACAACTCCAGGATAAGAAACTCTGATTCTATGTCTAGAATGGATAGATTGCCTATTTTCGGAGGATGCTTTTCTAAGAATATCTCCACTGTACTAGCAAACGCCAACATCCATTTGTATTCGACCAATTGGATTGGTTAGTGAATGGAATCTGACGAGAAGATTAAAAGCAGGCAGCTTAAGGATGCAGATTTTGGATCATGTCATGGTTTGGTGGCAAAGCTATACCATCATAGGCTTGAGAGGTTATGGTTTCGCAAAAGGATTAAGAGTTCTGAAAAAGGACTAAAGATAAAGGAGCCATACTTACTAAAACCGTCCTGAATGTTGATTTGACATATTGAACCTTGAGCATAGCCTAATTCGGGACATCTTGTATGTTGAATCATTTATTTGAAGGGACCCTGAGGTTTTATCAATCTACCAGCTTTGAGAAATGAATTGATCCCAGCTGGTTTCAAGAGAGTTGGATGGTTCTTTTACTTCAAAAAGTTTGAAGCTCGTATCAAACAACTGCATACGTGGGTAGCAAGCATGTAGTTAGTGAGGAACTCCTAATGTCGACAAACTTAATGAGGTGCTATGAATTTCCTGTCATTTTTTTTTGATAAAGTAAAATTTTGTATAAATATGCGCCAAAAGAAGGTGCAGCCTATGTATACAGGAAAAATACAAAGAGAGATATTCTCCGCAAAATCTACAAAGGGATTGCTCCCTTCCGCAACTAGCTCATGACAACAAAAGAACATAAGTCTTCAGACTCAGCTTCTTAATTTCTTCCATTGTCCTCTCTTCATTTTCGAAACATCTTCCATTTCTTTCCTTCCATAAGGTCCAGCACACTACCAAAGGGACCACACTCCAAAAAGAGTTTATCTTTTTCCTCTTATACAAAGACCAGCTTTCCATCAAATGCTTCATTGATCTTGGCATAACCCAAGAGACCTTGAACACATTAAACACATAATCCCAGAGCTTCCTAGCATCCTAGCTACATAACAGTGCTGCAGGAGATCCACATCCTCCTTACACATAAAGCATCTATTCACAAAAAAATTATTTCTCTTTCACTAGTTGTCACCGGTAAGGAAGGCTTCATTAACAGCTTCTCACATAAAAAAATCTCACTCTGCTGGCGCCTTGGTTTTTCATACATTCCTCCACGGAAAAGAGCCAACTTTATACATCATCTTCTCATAAAAGTATCTGACCATAAAAGTCTTGTTCTTCTCCCCCTCCCACACTGCTTTATCCTCCCCTCTTCCGCTGATCTTCTGACTGTACAGGAACTCAAAGAACTGCACTAAGGAGTACATCTCCCAGTCTTGAGGATTCCTTCTAAAAGAAGGATTCCAAGTGATACCATTGCCTTCCACCTTCATAACCTCTTTGACAAAAACATTTTCATTTCCTGAAATGTTGAAGAACAATGGAAAGGCTTTACACAATTCCATATCACCGCACCACCTGTCCTTCCAAAATCGAATCGACTCACCATCACCAATTTCAAAAGAAATCCACCGCTTCAACATTTCCCATCTTTTTCTAATTCCTTTCCACACATTTACCCCGTAAGTCACGTGCACCATTCGGATTCCACTTATTTACACCTTGCCCATATTTACCTACTATCACCTTATTCCATAAAGCATTATCCTCAATAACATATTTCCACAACCATTTCCCCATAAGAGCATTATTGAAACTCTTTAGATTTTTTATTCCTAAACCACCCACTGTCATGCTGGAGGATACCGTCTCCCATTTAACCAGATGGTATTTCTTTTCCGCTGCATTTCCTTCCCAAAGAAAATCTCTCTCCAATTTCTCCGATCGTGCCAGCATTCCAAAGATTGTCATATAATACGTGGGCAGGTTAGATAGAGTACTCTTGATGAGAGTCAATCTTCCACCTTTCGACAAGTATTGCTTTTTCCATCCTGCCATCCTACGCTCAAATCTTTCAATAATCGGAATCTAGATGTTCTTGCTCTTTGAACTAGCCCCAAGAGGGAGACCTAAATAAGCTGTCGAAAACTTACCCACTCTGCATCCAAAAAAACCTGCCAGATATTCTAGATTAGTTACTTCCCCGACCAAAAACACCTCGCTCTTATGGATATTGATCTTTAGCCCTGAAGCCACCTTGAAAAAAAGTAACATTAGGCGAAGGTATCCCAACTGGGAGTGGTCAGCCTCGCAGAACACAAGAGTATCATCAGCAAATAACAAGTGTGAGGTCTGTAGCTCCTGATCACTTCCTATACCCACATCGAATCCCCGGATCAGATTTTTGGCTACCGAAATATCCATCGTCTTACTCAGGGCCTCCATGACTATGATAAAGAGGAAAGAAGATAATGGATCTCCTTGTCGTAGCCCTCTCGAACTCAACAGCAGGTCCTCCATTAACTAGAAACGGGAATTTAGCCGAAGATACGCAGAAGAAAATCCACTCTCTCCATCGACTTCCGAAGCCCATCCTAGTCAGCAAGTAATTCAGGAATGCCCGATTAACGTGGTCATAGGTAGGGGTATAATCGGGACAGGACTCATCCCGATTAGCCTTATCTCGATCCCGTCCCGATAGAATTTGGGATTTCAATTTCCTTCCCGATTCCGTTCCCAATAAGTGTTGGGACCCAACGTGTTGGGATCCCGACAGTTCGGGAGATAAAAATCTCGTAATCCCGACTATAATATTTATTAACAATATCTCTGATACTAAAATATTTTTAAAATGTCACTATAATGAATAAGATTTCAGACCGTATATTTATAAGTATACTTGAATATTTACTTAAGGGTGGGTATTCATGAATCTGTAGAGAGAAACAGTAAAGCCTTCAACAATGTTGAACAGACGTTGGATCAACTAATGGATCAGCTGCTGCATACTTTGAATCGTTGGTGGAATCTGGGGTTAGAGGCACAAAATATGCATCAGTCCCTTGGGGGGATTTAGTGAATAGTTTTAGTATGTTGCAGTTTATGTTGTATACAACTAGAGTACATGGTTGCGCCTCCGTTTTGGCGCTTTGATTTTTATATATTTACTACTTATAAAAAAAAATTCATGAATCTGTCGTTATGAACAAAATGCACCCCACTCGCAGAGTGAGAAGAGTTGCACTAAGTACAGAAACTTGATAGACAAAAAAAAACCACAACATTGTGAAAATAAATTTAACAAATATCATTAAATAATTTAGCAAACATAAAATAGACATTGTTTGAAAGATAGTCTCTTGGATTGGCAACAGTACACACTCAAAATATTTATAAAAAAATTTAAAAAAAAAATTAGTCGTGACGGGTCGGGAATCCCGACGGGATTGATATATTTCTCGAATCCCGTCCCGAAATAAGTCGGGACGGGAAAAATCGCGACAAATTCGGGATCGGAATTATATCAGGTCGGTATGGGCCCGGGAAAATCGGGACTTTTGCCAGCCCTAGTCATAGGCCTTTTCGATGTCAAGTTTACAAAGTAGTCCTGGTCTCCCGCTTCTTAATCTTGCATCTAAAACCTCATTTGCAATCAACGCAGCTTCAGTGATCTGACGCCCTCCCACGAACGAACGCATGCTGATTTTCAGAAATGATCTTCCCCAGGACTAATTTCAACCGAACTGATAATACCTTTGCAATAATTTTGTACACTCCCTTCAAACCAAGCTGATTGGCCTAAAAGCTTTGATATTTTCTGCCCCACATTTTGGAATCAGCGTTATAAATGTGGCATTCAGACTTTTCTCAAATCTCCTTTGGGCATGAAAGAAGTGGAGAACAGCCATTATATCATCTTTTATGTCTCCCAACAGCACTGAAAAAATATGCTTGGAAACCCATCCGGACCCGGAGCTTTATCCCCTTTTAATCCTAGGACTGCTGCACTAACCTCTTCTTCTGAAAAAGGAGCTTCCACGATATCCTTATCTCCTGCATTGATCGACTTGAAAGGGATCCTTTCCAGCTTTAAATCGTTGTTGCTGTTTTCTGTGTACGAGTCTCGGTAAAAGCCTACTATGCTGTTTCTAATCATAACATTATCCTCGAGCACCTCCTCATTAATGATAACCTTCCTGATCTGATTGAAGTTCTTATGCGCTTTCGCCATCTGATGAAAAAACTTGGTGTCAGTATCCCCCTCCCTCAACCATTGTATCCTTGATTTTTGACACCAACTAATTTCCTCAATACGTATCAACCTCTGGATTTCTATTTTCAGATTTACCCTTCGAGAAAAATCTGCCGCATTAAGACCATCCACTCCTTTCTCATCCAACTCTCTAACCTCTTCTAACGACTTATTCAAATTCGACTTCAGGTTACCAAACATTACTTTGTTCCATTCCTTAAGATCTGCTTTGAGAAGCTTCAACTTCCTAGCCATGCTGAAGTAGGGATCCCCAACTACCACATAGGATTGTCATTTCTCTTTGATCCACTCCATGAAACCCGGGAATTCCAGCCACATAGCCTCGAAGCGAAACGGGGACTTCCCCTTAAGCAGCCCCCCACATTCCAAACAAACCGGAACATGATCAGATACAATTCTAGGCAATCAAGACTACGCCATCCCTTCGAACTGCTGTGACCAGCTTGGAGACACCAGGAATCTATCAATCCGCAAACAAGACTTCCATTCACTATTTCTAGACCAAGTGAAATTACCTCCTTCTAGAGAAGATCCACTAACTCCATGTTATTGATAAAATCATTGAACTCTACACCACCTGTGAAAGAGTCCTGCCCCCTGTACATTCATGAGGAAATCTAACCGCATTGAAATCACCCCCTATACACCACGGCAGATTCCAAACCTGATAAACAGCACTAAGTTCATCCCACAACCCTCTTCGCTCCATATCCTCGCAAGGTCCATAAACCCCCGAGAAAATCCATTTCAAACCGTTATCGGCTCCTTCAAAGACCAGCGAGTTAGAATGGACTCCAATTGAACTCGCCAACTTGGTAAAGATTCTGCAATCCCACATTACTAGAATTCATCCAGCTGTCCCCACTGCCCCTAGATGTTCCCATTTAGTCCATCTACCACCCCCTACCTCCGAAACTACCCTGTGATCAATTCTCTCCATTTTCGTTTCCTGCAAACAAATCAGATGCGGTTGCCACCTTTTGAGAGCTGTGTTAACCACTAATCTCTTCGATACTTCATTAATTCCCCTCATGTTCCAAGAAATAATCCGAGTATGCATAATAAATTTTGTAAATTATTGTTCTTTCTCTATTCTCCCCTCCTGTTCAAATTGGTCCGCATTTAAGCTGCACCTCAAATTTTTTAATTTCCTGTTGCAGCTTATGCGAGTTTTTGACTTGCTAGGAGTGGTGTTCTTTGCTGCTGATTTACATCCCCTTTCAACGCCAAGCAGTAGCTCCAAGATTTTGTTAACATATTCTAGAAGTAATCTCCCAAGATCTTTCAACCTTCTTCTTGCCCAAAGGGATAAATCCTTGTTCTCTTCCTCACACAACAACTTACCTTCATCAGGGAGAGATTCGGACCTGACCACAAAGATAGGTTCCTCCTGTCCTTCGTCTAGCATCCCTTCCAAAGTCGTAATTTCCTTTGAAAAATTCAAGTTTGCTGAAAGACCCATCCGAGAAACTAACCTGACTGGACATTCTTCAGCGCCTCTTGAATCCGAAGGATCTCTCTCCATCTCAACCAAGATACCCGTAGCCTGTCCTTCGCCCCTTTTGACCTCGCTACATCCTCCACTAACATCCGAAGTTGGAACACAGAGGGGGCTCCTTCCCTGACCAGCCTCTTCCACGATTGTCATCGACAAAACTTCGTCTACGACATCTCGATGTTTCGACGTATCTGGATTACTCCTATCCACTGTTCCAAAAAGATTGAGTCCCGTTTGTTTAAGAATTGTTGACCGAAACGGCCCACTCACCGTACCCACTCCATGTTCATTAAGCGAACACTGCTCCGCCCAGGATCTCTTCCTACAACTTGGGCCAACTTCTGTGGGCTCCTCACAGACATTCAAAGCAAGCCTACTTTCCTTCTCTCTTCCCCACTTTCTAAAACGATTTCGTTTTCCTTTTCCTTCAATTTGAATTCCAGAAACTTAGGCACCCACGTGCCCTTATCAGACCTCCTGCACTCCTTTTCCTTAGTACGCATATAACCGAAACCTTCTCTTCTCACTATCTTTGTAGACGCGTGATATACACCTGCTCCTTCTTCCCCAAAATCCCTATCACCAGAGCCACCGCGGCGATCACTGTTACCCCCTAAATTCCTCCACGCTTTGCAGAAAGCTATCGTCTCCACCCATATCGGAACTTCAAAAATTTTGCCGTTGACCCTGATTCTGACCAAACCCGGAATTTCTTTGTAAAAATGAACCACAATTCTAGCCCACCGCAAATTCAAGCGTTGTTCAGTTTCTTCATCAACTTGCACAAACCCTCCACAGGAATTCCCAATGGCTCGAAAAACTTGTTTTCCCCATAGATGCAGAGGTAGACCGACCACCCTAACCCAGACTTCTTTAGGTCTCCTAATCATACTAATTAATCCTCCAGCTCTTCTCCTTTAAAATGCGACCGGCTTCCTTTTTAGACGGAAAGATGAGAAAGAAAGACTTCCCGCCCTTCTCCACCACCCGAACTCCCCCTACTATCTTCCATTTACGATCCACCCAGTTTTGAATTTCCAACCTATCCAGACTAGGACTATTCTTCCAATCGACTCTCCCCAATGTCTACATTTATTTGAAGTAAGACAACAAAAACTGGAATGAAACAAGTTTTACAACTAATATTTAAAGATGTCATAGAACTTGAAAGAAAAGCACACCTATTACCCACGAGTTCCAAAAAGAAAATAATAATAATAATACACAACCAAAATGTCAATAGTAAAGGACAATAAGTACATATTTGAGTATAAGGGGCATTTTAACAATATGTAATTACTACATAGGTAAGAGTTATTGTTGGTGAGGATCACATTATGTAAGAAAATGATATGAAAAGGGCATTATTAGTTACTCCCTCTGTTACGGGCAAAGAGTCCCCGTTTAAAAGTCAAAACTTTATAAAAAATTGACACTTTTAATAGTCTATTACTAATAAAATGACAGTTTTATGCATTAATTTTTTTAAGTGGACTCTTAAGTGAAACATCCCAAAATAAAATAGTAAACTCTTTGCTCGGAACGGAGGGAGTATATGAGAACATACAAAAAGTATAATAATCAGTTTTGAGAGCAGAGGGGAGGAGAGGGAATGTTGGAAAGATGCAAGGTGAGAATTTTTGGTGCCACATGACCTGACAACTAACAACACACTTGTACTTTGCCATGCTTGGTGTCACATCTAATTTTAATTTAGTTTCAAGATAATCATTAAACCAAAAGAAATCTTATTATAGTGGGGAATGTAAGGGAATTTTTTATTTTATTTTGGTAAGCAATAAATATATTGATCGGGCGTCAAAACAGGTGACGTGAAAACTCAAGGCGTGGTGGATTCTTTACCAATGTTTGCACAATTCACATCAGAATAGCATGGTGGAAAACACAATATTTAGAAAGAAAACGAAAAACCGAAAAAAAAAAATTCTACATTCAGACAAGTCCCAAAATTAGAACTTAACAACCAGTCCAACTCTTTGTCGGGTCCTTGACACGATTAAGAAACACTCCCATAATTTCACTCAAAGAGCCCTAATTTTCATTTGAGGTCTCCTGTTGACCGTCTTACGGATCTTAATTCGTAAGACAAAGCCCTCACTCTATAGAAATATAATAACACAGCGTCAAAACATTAATCATCAGAAAAACTGTTCACTATTTCTACAAAAAAATCCCCTAAACTCGAATCCATCTCTGCGCACAAAGCGAAGAGTCTCGTAGACATCCTTCTTGATCCAAGCAATGTCTGACTCCACATATTTGACAATCCTGCGATCCCCCTCCTTCTTCAACATTCATACAAAGACCACCCACGGAGTAACTCTATAACAAACCTAGGCATGACCAGTGAGATACCAACAAGGAGAAATAAAGAGCTCCATAACTCCCTCGCCATGGAGCGGTGCAAAAGTAAATGGTAGGCAGTGTCCAACTCTTTTGCACATGAAACACCAATTGACATAAATCCTCCTTCGAGCTCTCAAATTATGACATGTCAAGATAGCCTCTCGGGAAGCCTCCCATGCAAAAAAAGCCACTCTGCTACAAGTCTTTATTTTCCAGATTTCTCCAAGGAAAGGAGTTTCTATCAATACAAATTAAAATCGAATAAAATGATTTACCGAGAATCTCCTATTCTTTAAGATGTCAAGATAGTTCTAATTGTTGTATCTTGCCTATCTAACCTAACTATGTGATGCACAACAAACTTTGAGATCCAACCCCAACCGTTATTTTTCAAGGTGTTGAGATCCACATTCAATAGGGAAGCGATCCACCTGCAACCAAAGGCGAGATGAACAAGAAGGAGAGGGGCTCGCAAGGTTCAAATGAGATGACTACAACCTGAAGATTGATTGCTGCAGTCAATCCATCTCGGGATGTATTGATGAAATCGACAGCGAGAGGTGTGAGTGCCAATGGGCAGTGATGAAGATGGACGAGTTGGACACAAAGCCTCTATGTAGAGGCCCCTCCTCCCTTTGTTGTTTCTATTCTTCTTCTTTTTTTTTTTTTTTTTTTTTTTGAGAAATGGAAGACCATTTTGTTTACAATGAATATATAAACAAACGAACTAGACGCAATCGAAAGAAAGACAGATTGGAATCAAGCTTTTGATCTGATACCACTCACTTGATGGGACAACTTATGAAATCCACATTCGAGGGTTATTCGGCAAGGTATTAATATCCACACTCAATAGGGAAGTGATTCACACGCAAGTAATCGAATCGCTAGAAAACCAAAACCTAATTTGAATACTACAATAGAGCGCCTTTACATAGGCAAAGTACTACTTGGTACCCAAGCCAAAGCCTCCTAAACTACCCAAAATACCCTAAATGAGAATAAACTAACAATAAAGCCCAAAACTAACTAATTATAAAAATAATCTAAAAGCTATTTCTATGTTACTAGTTACTACTGCGCCACCTTGTCTCCACAAATACTCCTTTGCTAAAGTAGCATTCCAAATATTTCATTCTACTCCTTAAATATTCTTAATTATTGTTAAGAGTATATAACAAACATTATTTCAATTCTTACAAATGCTTGACTTTATGGACTCTATTAGAGAGGACGGAGTATGCTCATTGGACTCATTAACCTTTGGGGGTGGTTTGGATACCTCTAAAACCAATTTTAATTGATATATTTGTGGCCCTATCAACTTTGAACATAGTTTGGTAATGACATTATTCTTGCAAAAGAGGCACAAAGCGGGCCTATTTTTCAAATAAAATCGATTCCCTTGTTTTACAGCCCATGGCTGGAATTCAACAAACTAGATAACATATAAAAAGCATCAAATATATATATATATATATATATGTCATTCTACTCCACTCCATGCTTGTTCAGCGACCTGGTTCTCCACTTGTCTCATACAGTAGGATTGTTCCCAACTTTTTATTTAAAGCACTTCAGACAAAAAAAAAACTTGAATGTTGATTATTATTTTTGTCAAATAATTTTTAAATGGAGATTGTCACGAATGTATTCTTTCTTATAATATATAATTTATACTTCTCTAATTTATATGCTGACAACTAGTATACTTTCATAGTTTTATTAACTAAATGTTAAAAAAAAAAAAATTTGCCAAGTGTTAACTAAATTTTAAATAATATATATAGTATTAAATTTCAAAATTTTATTTTGTTTTGACATAATAGAATAAAAATCAACACACAAAATGAGCAAATAACTATAAATTATAAATTATATTAATGTAATTTTTTAATGTTTATGCTTTAAAACCTTATATTTTAATGTTTGATATTAATTAGCAATTAAACATCTCATTTTCTTCAGTTTTAAAATTATTTTTAATGTTGAATTTATTAATACTGCAAGTATTTATTTATAGCATAACAATGATTAATCTGATTATTAAAAAAATTATTTGAACCGTAAAACCGAACCAAACCAAACCAACCGGTACGCTTCAGTTCGGTTCCGAGCCCTATACAGCTCGGCTCGGTTTGAAGAAAATGGAAAAGATAGGATGCAATTCAGTTCGCAATCGCAGTTAGGGCCAACACTAAAACTTTTACACCCATAGTGCCATGCATAAATTCAGGGTTCAGATCTTTTAGAGTTTAATCTTTGGCTTGCGCTAGGGACAGTGTGGACGGGGGCAAAAGAAACTTTATCTTAGGCTCCATCTCCATTTCAGGACAAACTTGTGACCCTACTTGTAATTTCTTTAGTATACTAGTTACTACTTTGATAATATTGTTCATTTTAGGCAAAACCCTCGATCTTTGTTCTTAATACTTCAAAAAGCGGACTCCTTGGAGATATAAGCATATTTCTTATATTTTTTGGATTTAGGAAACACAAAATCAAGGCAGTTTTTGCATATTTTCGTGATATTTATCCAAGAGGCGGATCTATTACTATCTAGGTCCCACAAAAAGAGTCATATTTTGACTTTTCGACAACAACATAAGTCATAACCAATATCTTAATTGATACTTTTCATACATTTACTTAGTTTGAGAGAATAAGTTCATAAGCACTACAAACTCTACTAAACACAAATTTCATAGAATCAAAACACTGAATAAATATATTGCATTCAATTTTCAAGAAATGGTCCGTTGACTTATAACGTTCAAGTAAGACAATGGAGTATTAATAAGATAAAATTTCAAGTGCTTGTACAAATTAACCAACAACCACCATAATCAATCATAAGCTACGTAATCCTACAATTGTTCAAACCAAATAACTTTGAAGGTCAAGTAAAACAATACATTAAATTTCTATCCTTTTCATCATTTTATTTTCAGATTTCATCATTTTGGTGATAAGTAAAAATTAGGACAATAAATCAGTCAAGCAGGGTTGGCCTTCTCTAGCAAATAATTGGCCATCTTAAACAATCTTGAGATCAAAATGTAAATTTGTCTTATATACTAGCCAAGCCGGTCCAAGGGAATCTCTAATCAATCAATTCTGGAATCAAGCTCAGGTAGTTTGGTTTCTTATCACAACAGTATAGGATTCCCATTAGCTAAGCTGTGTTTTTTGTGCAAGGACCATTTTCTTTCTTCTGTACCTGTTTGCCCCCTTGGCAAAATTCGAAATAAACATATTTACTTATCACCAAAAACAAAAAATGCAGCTCAATGAAAATGCGTCAAACCAAAAACTAGGCTCAAGATTAGCTCGTTTAGCTTACAAATTAAAAGTCAAGCTCTAACCAAGCCGGTTTAGGTCTAGCTTGAATAAGTACAATATAAGCAGAAGGAAAACAATGATATCATTTTGAGAACAAGAACAATGAAGTATGATCAGCAATACAAACAATAAAAGTAATTGGATAGAGATAGTCTACAACTTAGCCACTTAGGCCCATCATACATGTAAAATTCAAAAAATTGAATCTTTAACCTAACCAGTGCTACAGACAACGATTTATATAAATATACGAATTGTGTATAACAATAAAAAGGGTTCATCAGATTGAGACAGCAACAGATAAAACAACAAAAACGAGAAAAAGAAATTACCCGAAAATGGAACGAAAACTGGAAGAATTCACATTGCGGGATGAAAATTAAGATAATTCTGTAAATGGGTCGATGGATTGAACGAGCTCAAGTCACTCAAATGGAAGCGAATTAGGTGTGGGTTGTTTGGATAGACGCTGAAACGAGTAACCGGAGAGGGAAAGATTGCTTGTAATTTGTGCATTTTGACCTATTTTGTCAATTTCAACTGCAATTCTGACGGGTTCGTTTTTGTTTGGACTTTAGACGGAATATTTTTGTGATGTCCCCCTGACTACGAGAAATTACAGTGGCCTCCCTTGTTAGTTGTAACTTCCTTCATTTCACCCAAAAATTCATGTTTCAAAAGTCTAATTATTAAGAGATATTTATATAACTAACACTAAAGTTGGTAATAATTACAAAAATATTTGAGCATAACCAATATGTTAATATCAAATAATGTTATTTGATGATAAATATATTTTTTTTGAAAATGAACTCTTAAAGTGAAATATCTCAAAATAGTATGGTGGACTCTTTATCCGAAACGGATGGAGTAGTACTTATGAGAGTTTAGAGCCTATAATTCCAACCTTCATATGGGTCGTTTGTTAGTCAAACTGACGGAATGTGTTTTAGGTCAACTTATGAATAAATTTTCTTTTGAGTAATGATTGGGATCCAAATATTTTATTCAAAAAAATTCATCCAAAAGTTTTCATTGTATTTCGTACCAAGCGAAAAAAAAAAAAAAAAAAAACCTCATTTTCTACTTAAAAATGCACAAAATCAGCAACATTGCTTTCTAACATCTCTTGATTTGTGGTTTTTGCTAAGTTGGTGATTCAAATGTTGTGATATCTATATCTATATATATATATAAAGCCTAGGTAGTCTAAAAATAGTAATTTTCCGCCAAAAATTGCATCCCTAAAATAGTAACTATTTATAACTCATTTGAATGAATCAAATTAAATAATGCAAATTTAAATACATAACTGAAACTAGAGTTAGAACTAGGGAAAACATTTTATTTAATAAATAAACAAAAATACAAAAAATATCACTAATTAAATCATTAAATGTTTGTCACCTACATTTTTAAAAAATATATATTAGAAAATTTGGATCACTTCCATTTTTTTTAGAAATGTAACAAACTATTATTAGTGTTAATCAAAGTCTCTGATTTTCGTTATGATTTGTCATTTTTTAAACGATTGAATTAAAATGAGTCTCAAATCCAAAGAGGAATTGTAGAAGGTCAAACAAGTTTGATCCTAATTGTCAAAGGATGCTCTTATTGGCATGGATTAGGAGTCTTAATCTCAAATAAAGTCATTTTTTCTTAAGGCCTATATAAAGACGTGTTGACACTTCAATTATCGAGAAACCGAGAGAATGAGTCACAAATAGTGAAAGACGGATGACGAACACAATTGATGGTCGAGGGTCTAGGGGTCGAAAATAGTGTGTTGTTTTTTTGGTGTATGAGAGGTGTGATACTCCGTGAAATAATGTTAATCTTTTGACCCTTTCTTAGGTAGGATGAGTACCATGAAACCTCTATATTGTAATTCATCATCGTTTATGAGAAAGTTGTTGTTTGTTTTGAAGTAGATTAAACCATGTAAAACTTGTGTTTCTTTTTGCCTTAGTTTGTTATTATTTTCTATTTTCTTGTCATTATTGACATGGATAATGAGTCTTAATCCAATTAGATTATGTTTTTCTTAGAGTTTATATAAAGAGATGTTGAGACATCTATTAGAGAAAAACTAAGAGAGTGAGACACAAATAGTAAGAGACAGATTACGAACACGATTTATGGTCGAGGGTCTTGGGTCTTGGGTCTTGGGTCTTGGGTCTTGGGGTCTTTGGCTCTTTGCAATGTTATACAAAATAGTGTGTGGCTATTTTGGGTTGTATGAGTTGTACGTGGTACTATGTAGAATAATATCAACCATTGTAACTCTTTTCCTAGATATGGTGAGTACATTGAATATTCTTTATTGTAATTCATCATTGTTTATAGTGAAGTTGTTGTTTGTCTTGGAATTGATTAAATCACGTAAATCATGCATTCCCTTTTGTCTTATTTAGTTATTATTTTATATTTTCTTGCTATTATTAATCTAAATATTTGGTATTATTATTCTCGACCGATTCGTTTCCGTATTGAAGATAGAAACTTGAAATTTTTAATCTAAGAATATACTCGTTTTTATAACAGATATGAACTAAAAAAAATTGTTTACACTTCTCATTTCAATCTAGTTATTAATCATATGATGGGTTGAAAAGCGACATTACATTTTGATATCTAACCAATTAATTTCAAGTTTGTCACCTTAATTGGAATATATAATTTGGACAAAATATTTGGGTTCTTATCAATAATCGTCCGGCTTATATACGCTTTTACTCCCTCTATCTTAAATAAGTAATTATATTTTCCTTTTTAGTTTATCCCAAAACAAAAATATATCATTTCTACTAGGAAAAAAAATACTAGATCTACATCAAAATATTTATGTTAAGGTGTATAGAATTTGACTTGATGAATTTCAAATTGTTTGTAGATATTAATTAGAGACTAGTGTTTGGACCCGTGCGTAAAACGCATGACATATATGTTTTTCAACTAAATTATACATACAAAATTAAAAGAATAAATTATGGGACACTGCTTAACTAAAAATATATAACAATAAGATTAGTCATTATAGAATTTGAAAATTGATCATTTTCTACAGCATAATTTTATATATGATTATTCAATTGAAAAAAAGCAAACACCAAAATGATCATTTAGTCACACTATGATTTTGGCATGGATCAAATAATTCAAACTTTAACATTACTACATCCGTCCCAAAAGAAAGGATGACGATAATTTAAAAACGTATGAAGATTTCATTTCAATAATTTTTGGATGGACACAAAGGAACGCTGAACAATAATTTTGGGTCGAAAGAAGTATATATTTGCTAATTAAATATCATCTAATAGAAAAAGACAATAATATGTACAGTTGGCCCAAAAAAAGTAATTAAATATCATGTTAATTACGTGCTCCCTCCATTTCGAGTAAAACGTCTTTATTTGAAAGTCATACTTTTGAAAAAAATGATACTTTTAGTAGTCAATTAGTAATAAAATGAATAATTGCGGGCCGGTTCTTTATTTAAAAATTATAACCTCTCTGATGCACTATTTTTTATCCAACCGCATAAGTTTTTTTTTCTTCCTAAATTACCCCTCCTTCTTCTATTGATGGATGTCAATCACCTAAGTTGACATGAATTCAAAGAAAATAGATCTAAAAATATAGGATTTAACATTTTAATTAATTTCGTTTCAATTTTTTTTATAGATCTAGATAATTTGAGCTTGTCAATTTTAGAGTTGAAATTTTCCTAAATTATATATTGAAAAATTATTTCAATTTTGTTAATTTATTTTTACATCCTCTAATTTTCAGACCCGCTTACTTAAAGCACAAATGTAGATCCGAAATTTTTAGATGTGTAATTTATGAGAAGTACATAACTTTATTTTTAAGAAAATAAAATTATAAATATAGATCCTAACTTTCTAAATCAATTTAATTTATTTTTTAAAAGATCTAGGTAAACACCAAGTCAAGGTATTTTAATAGAGAAGGAATAATTTTTTTGAAGTAAAATGCAAAAACTAAACCATATATATTGGGAAAATGAATACAATATATATTTCTCATGTACAATAGGACATTTGAAATTTGAATGATGCTCACAAGCATGATTGACACAAGCATCAAGGAATGTAAAAGGTCATTTTATATGGATTAGTATGAAGTATAATTAAACATTTAATTTTTTTCAGATAGTATGCAAAGTTGTACCTATATTAATAAATGGAGAACATTCTATTTTTGGAAAGAAAGTTTTGGCTGAATATTTCATTTTATAGATGTATTCGTCTTTATATATAGATAGATGATATTGTTGTAGAGCATACCTTAGCCCATCGGATAAATTGAATTAGAGTTCAATGAAACTTTTTATTTCATGGTCTAGGTATGTTTAGGAACCTCAATTCTATAGTTTGAAATCAAAATTTGGGTCTCCACTACCAATTATATTATTTGCATTAAAAGAGATAGTTTTGAATTAAATTTGCTCAATTCAACATTATGAATCTCATACTTGGGGTAGAGAATTTAAATTATCTCGTAACGCATCCCAAATTTTTTGTCAGATTTCTACTATACCGCTCACATACGAACACATTAGTGTCTATTTTTGTTCAACAAATATTTGTGTAACACCGTCTTACGGATCCCAGCCTGTAAGACGAAGCCCCAAATAGAAAAGAAAATAGAGTTGGGTTTGGTTTGGACATAAGCAACCCATTTGCATAAGTCGCGGGTTACCCATCGAAAAAATATATCAAAATGAGAGAGAAAAATGGTCTGAATATGTGGGATTTGCTCCAGATTAAAAGACCCAACCCGAATCCATTAAAAGACGTGGTGAATTAATAAATATTTTCATGATTTGCTCTAGTGTCCTCCTTCTTTCAAAGTGTTACTCTGATGCCCCTAATGTTTCAAGAAGATGAGACGAAACCAATTAGTGTCCAGACTTTGCAATTTAGTCCTAAATTAATTTAAAGCTTTGATCAATTTTATTTTTAATTCAAAGTGACACTTTTAATACAAAAATGACACATATAAATTCAAAAGTTACAAATTCAAGGCCAAAAAGTAACACATTTTCATTCATGGTGACTCTTATACATGCAAAAGTTATGCATTTAAAGACACAAGTGACACACTTTCATACATAATGACTTACACATTGAAAGACTAAAAGCTACACATTTGAAGGCAAAAGTGACACATTTAAAGGCAAAAATGATATTAATTTCATACATTGAGGGACCAAAAGTTACACATACAAAGGCAAAAGTGACACACTTTCATACATAATGACTTACACGCTGAGGGACTAAAAGTGGCACATATGAAAGCAAAAGTGACACATTTAAAGGCAAAAGAGACATATTTAAAGGCAAAAATAACACATTCAAGGCTAAAATGTTTGTGTTTTTCATTTATAAAATTTGAGGGTGACGTTGTAATTTTCATAAGTTGAGGGGTAGTGCTGTAATTTTTGAATATTTGAACCATTTAACATAGATAGTTTCGTCTTAAGGATTAAAATGAATTTTTATTTTAAAAGGAAAATGCTACGCACACTTGTATGAAATTCAATGTCATAAAAGTTTTGCATCGTTAACCAATAGAACTACATTGGGGGATGCTCAATATTATATTGATGATAATTTTTTATGCAAAATATTTGTATTCTTCTAGGGGCGGCCCAACATTTACGGAGGCCAAAAACAAACTCTAAAATGACACATTTAAATGAAAAGGTGACACAATGACACAATTAAAGGCAAAAATGACATATTTAATAGTAAAAATGACACATTCAAGACTAAAAAGACACATTTATTATTTTCTCTTTTCTTGTCATTATTGACATGGACTAGGAGTCTTAATCCAATTAGATTACATTTTTATAGGGCTTATATAAAGAGGTGTTGAGACTACAATTAGAAAAAAACCGAGAGAGTGAGACACAAATAGCAAGAGACAAATTACGAACACAATTGGTGGTTGAGGGTCTCGGGGTCTTTGAAATGTTACACAAAATAGTGTGTGACTATTTTGGATTGCGTGAGTTGTACTATGTAGAATAATATCGATCCTTGTAACCCTTTTTTTCTAGGTAGGGCGAGTATATTGAATATTATTTATTGTAATTAATCATCGTTTATAGTGAAGTTGTTGTTTTTCTTGAAGTAGATTAAACCACGTAAATCATGTATTCCCTTTTGTCTTATTTAGTTATTATTTTATATTTTCTTGTCATTATTAATCCAAATATTTGGTACTATTATTCTCGATTGATTCATTTCCGCATTGAAAATAGAAACTTGAAATTTTTAATCCAAAAATATACTCGTTTTTATAACAGATATGAACTCAAAAAAATTGTTTACACTTCTCATTTCAATCTATATGTTAATCATATGATGGGTTAAAAAGTGACATTACATCTTGATATGTAACCAATTAATTGCAAGTTTGTCACCTAAATTGGAAAATAAATTTGGACAAAATATTTGGGTCATTATCACTAATCGTATGGCTTATATACATGCAGGGCCGCCCTGGGGGGTGGCAAGAGGAGCTACCGCCATGGGCCCCTAATTTTTAGGGTCCCAAATGTTTGGGTACTACCTTATATTTAGTATATATATTATAGTGTCAAAATGTTTAACATTGAATTGGTTTCACTTGGTGGTTAAGATACATATGATTTAAGGTAAATAAATGTCATAGGTTCAAATCCTTGGTTGTTATTTATTTTAGTTTGTTACTTTTTTAGTCTGTGAACTGTATATAAGTTATAACGTGTTGATTAATTTAGTGTAGAATAGTTGATCCAATGGTTAACATACTTGGTAGATTTTGGGTTCAATTCTTGCTATATAATTTTAATTTTTCTTTTTCCCAATACTTTAAATTATTTTATTTTTATAAAGACCCCCCCCCTTTTTTTTTTGCCATGGGCCTCTCAAAACTCAGGGCCGGCCCTATATACGTGTTACTCCCTCTGTCTTAAACAATTAATTATATTTTCCTTTTTAGTTTTCCCAAAACAAAAAAAAATCATTTCTAGCTACCTGGAAAAAAATACTAGATCTACATCAAAATATTTACATTAAGGTATATAGAATTTGACTTGGCGAATTTCAGATTGTATTGTTTGTTGATTTTAATTACAGATGATGTTGTCGTAGAGCTTACCTTAGCCCATTGGGTAAATTGAATTAGGATTTAACAAAACATTTGATTACATTAGTCTAGGTATGTTTAGGAACCCCAATTCTATGGTCTGAAATTAAAATTGGGATCTCTAATACCAATTAAATTATTTGCATTAAAAGAGATAGTTTTGAATTTAAATTTGCTCAATCCAATATGAATCCCATACTTGGGGTAGAGAATTTCAATTATCCCATAACTTATCCCAAATTGTGTGTCAGACTTCTACTATACTGCTCACACACGAACACATTAGTTCCTATTTTTGTTCAACAAATATTTGAGTAACACCGTCTTATGGATCCAATGTAAGACGGAGCCCCAAATAGGAAAGAAAATAGATAGATAAAATTGCGGACGGTCCACTTTTTAAAGTTTATAACCGCTCTAGTCTAATGTTTTTTTTTCAACCGAAAAATGACAATTTTGAGGGTGAAATGACTGTGATACCCTTAATGAGCCCAAGGCGCGCTACGTTTTTGTATCGCGGTTCAAGAATATCAGGTTAAATTTATGAACTGTGGTACAATTAGATTATGAAATTAAACTATTGAATCGCGGTACAAAAATTAATACAATGAAATTTATGAACTATGAATAAAAAATAGACTAGGAAATTAAACTTTGAACCACAGTGCAAAAATTAATGCAATGAAATTTATGAACCATGACAAAAAAAAATAGACTAGAAAATTAAACTTTGAACCGCGGTGCAAAAATTAATGTAATAAAATTTATGAACCGTGATTCAAAAATAGACTAGGAAATTAAACTTTGAATCGCGGTGCAAAAATTAATGCAATAAAATTTATGAACCGTGATTCAAAAATAGACTAGGAAATTAAACTTTGAACCGTGGTGCAAAAATATTATCTAATTCATTTTTGCACTACGATATAAAATCATAAAACAGTAATAAAGCAATAAATTTTGTCCCGTCTTTTTGTTTATTTGTTGATTTTCTCGCTCATTAGTTTGAATCCCCGAAAAGACAGCGCGAGCGAGCGTGACGGTCATTCAGATCAATAAATAAAAAGAAAAATTAGGAAACTATCTACTCATATTAATTACATTTGATCCTAATCCCGAAAATAAAAATAACAGAATAAAAAATATTTACATATCCACCATGAATAATATAATAACAGAATAAAACAAAATAAAGCAAAAATTGCTCCTACTTTCTTTCTTTTTAAAAAAAATCTTTTCGGGATGCACTGGTACCAAAATGAAGCTGATGCTACAATATTTCAAGGTTATACACACATATATACACAAATATATATAAATGTAATATTTAAACTGTTAAATAAATATAACGAACATATTTAGCCAAAAATCCAAAAATAAACTTTGTGTGTGTGTGTATGTGTGTATATATATACATATAAAAAAAACAAACTAAGTCTAGCCCTTTATTTTTATTTTATAAATAAATTAAAAACAACGTCCCCAGCATAGTCGCCACTGTGAGTGCCCGTTTTTTGACCCTTTCCTCCCACTACTGAAAGGCGGGTGGTTTCGAAACTTTAAAGTGCGTGGAATACGTTCGGCCTCAATTGTGGACTCAAAATATGAATAACATAGTCGCCCTCTTTATTTTAAGGATAAACAAAGAAAAACCAAATATACCAGATTTTAAAAAGGGTTCGGAGGCAAAATTACGAGCTGGCAAGGGGTTAGGCACTCAACTCGCCATTTCGGTCTCAAAATAGATTTTTGTCTGAATATACTCTTTTTTTATAAATTTAACAACTTAAACAAAGCATTTAATATATATATATATATATATATATATATATATATATATATATATATATATATATATGTGTGTGTGTGTGTGTGTGTGTGTGTGTGTGTGCGTGTGTGTGTGTGTGGCAATAGAAATAAATAAAATTACAGCAGCCTCATTTTAGAGTTGCAGATAATGCTTTATAAAAATTAGGTCATAATAATGACTTATTATAGTGTTATTTATACCAGAAATTTAATCATTATAACGACTTATTACATTATATATTATTATTTAAGAATCCTAAGACCAATGAGATATTTAAAGTTAATGGTCACCGACTCAAACCGTAGCTTGAACCCATGTCAGTTGAGAGAATAATAGAACTCATTCGTCTCTCTGACACTGAACCCCCAAGAGAATATGTTTGTAGTTGAGTCGAGCCAAAGACGTTAAACAAGCGTGCTAGGTGAGAGGCAACCCACTTTGATGAAATTTTATTTACTTTTGAAGTGTAATTAAAATATGTTGTTCTCCGTCTTAATTAATCATGGACATTTAATTTAAATGTTTTCCATTATTGGCATAATTCAAGTTTAGGGGAGAAAAGCATCATAGTGTTGTATTTATATGTTTCTAATATTTTAGTTTAGAAGTTTGTGTAGAATTTTCAGAGTGCAGGAAAGAAACGAACTTAACGGAACGTAACGGAAGGACTAAAACGAAAACTGACAAAATCTGTAAAGCAACTCCCAAGGTTGAAGATTATGTGGACCTTGCGGACGCAAGGCCTAAAACACCTTGCGGCCTTAAGGCCTTAATAACGACAAAACGCGTGAAGCATGCGGCTGCAAGCCCAAAACACCCTTGCCCCCGCAAGCCTACCTCAACATCAGTGCCCCTTTGACTGGGTACCTTGCGGCCGCAAGGTCCTCTTTATAAGACGGATGCGGGCAGTCACAGCAGCTCATAGAAATTCAGCCTTCTCCTTCAAATTCTGGCAATCTCGCTCTCTCTCTCTCTCTCTTACAGATCTCCGGCGAAGCTCCCTAATTCCGGCCAAGCTCAACTCAAGGCTTCCCCCTTCAAGCTCTCTCATCTCCATCCTCCATCTCACCCCATTCAAGCATTGAAGAAGGAAGCCACCATTTTTTCCGGTGAGAAAGCTTCGGAACTCAGGCCAACCCATCATCTCAGCCAAAAGCATTGCACAATCCATGTAACTTCTATCCCTTCTTCGTTAAACTTTTGATTTGTCAAATTTTTTGCATGTTAGGGTGTTAGATTTATTTTTATCTACGTGCATGCTTTAGTTGTTTTTGTTAGGTTGGTAAATTTTAATTTTTAAAAAAAGAGTAGATTTTATTTTTGTGCTTATATAGAATGGCCCCTAAGCGTAGAAACATCGGCCCATCCTCGTCCCGCTCCGAAGAGGAGGAGCAACACTATGACCCCACTAGGTTCATATCATTCGAGGCATCGGAGAGCTACACTAGGAAGCTCTCCAAGAGCATAATCCCTAAGAGGGGATTTAAGGCTACGAATTTTGCTCTCCCTGCCCACTTCGCCCGACGAAGGTGGGGCAATCTTTGTGCATCTCCGGGCGTGGCCATCGTGGCCTTAGTCAGTGAATTCTACGCCAACTGGCATATTTTTATTTCTAGCGAGGTGCTAGACCATACAGTTTTTAGGGGTAGGAATGTCGATTTTTCGCCCCAAAGCATTAACCATTATTTTGGCACTCCCAACTTTGCGAGTGGTACTGACCAGTACAGTATCCACATCGCCGACCATGTCCCTCTCCATGTGTTAAATGCGGAAATCGCAACACCTGACGCGGTTTGGACCTTCCATCAAGGTCTACCGTTTGGCCCCCGCACCATGGACGAGACCCATCTAACGAACACGGCCAAAGCCGTGTTCAAATTTATCTATGCATGTCTTATGCCTTCGAGCCACCAGCAGCACAGTGTCTTGGCATAATGTCGTCTTAATCTACACCATCTTGATGGTGGGTCTATTGATGTTGAGCGTCTGATCAACGTCCAAATTCAGACCCTTATTAGAGGTAAGACAAACGCGGGATTCGCGTTCCCGAGTTTGATTACCGGACTTTGTAGTGGGGCTGGAGTCGTTTGGACTCCAGATTCGGAGAATGTCGGGCAGTCCCCGACATCACTAGGGCGCTTCTGTTTGAGCACCCTCGCCAGCCACGAAAGAGAGGCCCACGTGAGGAGCCTCAAGAGGAGGAGGATCCTTTGGAGGAGATCTCCAATAGGCAGGAGGAGCTCATGTTGCAAGAATGAGATGATGAGTCAGCAGTTGGCGCAAATGAGCGCCGACCAAACTCATTTCTTTAGTTGGGTCAACTTGGTGGGACATAATGTCTCCACATATTATGGGATGCCACCTGGCACGATCCACGAGTTTCGTCCTCCTTTGTTATTTCATCCCGACTCACCATGAGTCGAAAGCCAAGTTTCTTCCTCTTTCGTTAGGCGGGCCAACTATTTCCTTTTGATATTTCTCCTCCATCTACCCCCTCATAGGGCATTCCTCAATTTTGATGACAAAATAAAGTCTAAGTTTGGTGGGGGGGGGGGGGGAGGAATTTTAAGCCCAGAGCCTTTGCAGGTTCCAGTCTAAGGAAGAGTGGAGTTGAGCTACGTTTTGTAAGGTAAGGGAAAACTTATGTCCCTCTATCGTGTCTCCTCCTCACCCTATTTTCCTTTTTTTTATACTTTCTAATTTTCGGAGATGTTGCCTTGACCAGAATACACTACTATTTGGTTCCTTTGGGGACCCATCAAAAGAGTCATCGTCATCGACCATCTCCATTTTCTTTTTATAAAAATTTTCAAAAATGAAAAAAATAAAAAATATTTTAATTCAAAATTTTCATTCTCAAATCTTAGTGTGGTCATTTCGGTTGATGACGAGTTAATGTAATGAACCACATAACTTTTCCATAGATCATTTTGGAATTTACTTAATTCTGCAAAATTCTTGATTTTCATCAAATCTCTATGCACTTATACCAGTCATAGTTATGAATTGATTTGAACATTTTTATAAAGTTTATAGCACACATTCCATTCTAGCAACAAGATATGCACAAAAATATGATGAATAGCCGTCCTAACATGATTGTTGCATTAAATTGTAACTTAGGGTCAATTGCATGATAAGTTAGATCCCTTGGATTTTTCTTGCTAATATATCTCAAGCACACTTTCAAACCGTGTCTGCATGTTAGTCTTGATTGCCCTTACCATTTGTTTTAGCGAATGCTTATGTGAAATTCAGTGATGTTAAATCTTCAATTCCACAACTTTCATTATGAATATGATATTTTATGTGTTTTACTTTCTTAAAAACAATATGAATATTTGACATTAATATATGATATAGGTCATCTTTGGATCGTTTGAGCCTAAATATTTCCCGACCTTACTAAAAAAAAAATTCCCTAGTGTGTCCCCTTTGAGCTTTATTAAAAAAATGGAGTATGCTAAGCACACATTGAACCCCCATTCGACTTCGTTTCTTTAACCCACACTTAACCCTAAAGCCTATACTCTTTAGCCTACCCTTTGAGAGAGTAGGATGTGGGTGAGAAATTAATTTTATGGGACCACTTTTTAGTTAGAAAAATTTTCCGAAGACTTCTTCTTCCCCGTCGAATTTAAAAAAAAAAGAGAAAAAGGAAAAAAAGAAATAAGTCGACGAAAAATGAAACGAAAGAAAAAGAGTGCAAGAAGATTCAAATGAAAGCATCAGAAAAATATGATAGAAAAGTTCTTCTGAAAAATAGAACACTAGATATTTTTAGCTTGATATATTGTACAAAACAAGTTTGGGGGAAAAGTTCCCACTTGTGGTCTTTGCAGGTCCTAGCCTAATTGAGAAAAACTTCCTTTTGCTTGGAAGTGTTAGGGATAAAGGGTAGTCTTGCTCTCTCACTTTGTATTATATTCCATTTCCATCATATCCCTAACACATTGGCCTTACATGACAAGCTTATTAAAGACCTATTGATCTTCTTGCCAATACTTGTGTTTGTTGATTTGATGGTAATTCATGTAAATTGATCCCCACTTCATATATTCATATTATTCACGAGCTCACTGTGTTAGCATAATCTTAGCTATTGCAAGTAATTGGGACAGGAAAGCATTGTATGTCATACATAGGAAGTGCATGGGATGGATGTATAAATATTTGAAACCCTAAGTGATCTCTTTTTTTTAATAGACCAGGGTTTGGGTGGTAGATCTCATAATCTGTGTTGCATTGGTTTTATTGAAAATTCCGATTTTTTTAGAATGAATGTTGTGCTTATCTTAATAAAATTGTTTAAGTTAAGATATTCTCTATGACTGGTTATCACACACACATGAAAAAATTGAGATCGGTAGCAGTTTGAGTATACGTCAGTTCGTTTTGTGGATTAGTCTGCATATATGTGGTGAGCATCTTACTGAGACAACTATGTTATGTCAAGCTCTTATGACTTAAGATTGAAACAAAAAGATTTTCGTTTTATTTTGTATTTACTGTTTTAAGAGTAATTTTTACTTGCTTTTGTATTTATTAGTTTTTGTATATATTTATCTGCATAGTCGAGTCGATCGTTAGAGTCTCCTTGAGTTTGTGGGTTTCTAGAGGAGTGTAAATAGTTTCACCCTCCAAAAAGATTTTCTTAATTTTTGTATTTATTTAATCGATTTTGTATTTATAAGTATTGTTTACTCATGGACGGTAGCATTAGTCAAATATAGTCATTTGACCCGGTTGATGAACATATATGGCCTTTGACCATAAACCACCTGGTCGACCTTATAAACCAATTGTCGACCAAGTGATTTACACTGGTTTATTGATAAACCATGTGGCGATCCAACCCGGATCCCAAGACGAGACCTCGAGGTCGTGCCACCAAAAACACATAACAACAAATAATGGGCAAGGCTATAACAGCGATACGCCAACAACTTTAACACATGCGGAAGGAAACATAAATACAGTGGCGCCCGAGCTAACAAGCTCAAACTAAACACAACCAAAGAGATAATAAATCTCTCGGTCCAAAAATTAAAATCATGTGACGCAACATTGGGCACGTAGAAGAAAACCACCTGTCATGCAATATCAATATATAGCAATTTATATACCAAGTCATCGGCGACGTTACAGCCGGAACCCAACATTAAACTAAGTCTACAACTCTAGTCTAACATACTCAACGGCTAAAAGCATGTCGGAGAACAAACACAATAAACCAACCATTACATGGTTAACATAACTGAAACATAATTATCATGAATACACAAGGCACGACTAGCACAAGTCGACTCCCAAAAGATGAAGTACTAGTTAACAAGTACAAATATCAAACACATAATAAGTCTTGCTACCCCTCATAAATTTTACATAACTTTATGTTTCCCATCGTCCTTGCCAAAAGAAAAGATACTAAACTATAAGGTAGCAACATTGCCAAAAGCTTCACCAACGCAACTCGACAATCACTTTTGTAAGGGTAAAATAGGCATGACCTATTTTGGTTTTGTTTCACCTTTCTTGGTCATAAAGTTTTGGTGGATATTTGGTAACAAAATCTTTAGTTGCATTTTTGGAAACAAAATATTCCTAAAGATTTGTTGATTTCTTGGACCTAAATCTTAGTGTTGTTTTTGGAAACAAAATCTTGGTGAAATTCCTTCATGAATCTGTACATTAGAATCCTAGTTCATATGGTAATAAAATATAGGATTTAAGGTAAGTATATTTACTTCCTAACTCTAATCCTTTTCCTTGTTGGAGTTTGCTTCCTTTTTTGTAAGACTTCTTCACATATAAATTAAGGACTTGGGGCAGAGGCTATACACGCATTCAGGGAGAAAATTCAGAAAGTTGAGAGCAGAAAAATCAGATCCTGAAGTTGTTCCAGTTCCAGATTCAGTTTTTGAATGTGACTCCGGATGTTATAACATTGGGCGATATTGAACTGTTTTTTGACTTCCTAGCTGATTTTAGAAAGCTATTTGTTTCTTCCCACGTTTTCTATACATGTTTTTATGTGGGTGTTTTGCTCTCCAAGACTTGTTGTCTTGTGAGAGTGTTTTGTTTGGTGATTTCACATTCTTTTTGTAAAACAATTCATCTTTTTAAGTGAAATCTTTTTGGCCATGTGGCTAGATCTACAAGCATAGGCTTGTAGATTGTTTGGTAAACCTTTGTGCTTAAATTCATGCTTTATTTTAAAGTCTTCTGTTGTTTTAGTTTTGCTGGCCATTGTGACTTCCATTGTAGCTACATCGACAGCTACATTGGAAGATGCATTGGCTGCAGTTTTTGGAGAATCCTAGCTACTTGTGTTCTTTCAACTTTGATCCGCTAGCACGGCTTGGATCTAGGGAAAAACAATCAAACAAATAGGAGTAAGTCATAAAGACTTAGTAAGTTACTAAACATAACTTCATGTCATGTCATCATGCTTAACAATAATGAATCATGCTATCATCATAGTATAACATTTCATTAAATCATCTCAACCATTATATCATATCATATTCACGTAGCACGTTATTCACATATAAGCACTCGTGAGTCAATTCATATAAAAGGGATATGATACCGTTACCATTTTTCTGTCGTGTCGCTCCTGCAAAAACACGTGTAATTCATATGTGTCCTCGATACCCAAATCGTGGTATCGACGTCCCCGAGACATTCCCCGCTCGAGTTCCATATTTATCAAAGTCATGTTTTCGTACTACAACTAAGATCAACTACTTCCCACCGTGGCCATCGATGGAGGGGTGTGTGCAACCCGACGCGATGATCCATCGAAATCACGAATCCCACAATTCGTGAAGACGATACATCGTCCCGCCAACGACTCAACAAACCGACTCCAGCTAGACTCAAACTCAAGCACAAGTAATACATACTTATATGCTCAATCAAGTAGTCATTTACTCTACAATCATCTAGTCATGCATTTAAATCATAACTAGCATATAAACAAATTAGAGATAATATTAAGACTCTAATCATCAAGTGTTCTTCATACACCTCTAAATGCTTGGAGGCTTAACCTCCATCAATACTACCTCTAATTCCGTAGGACTTAGGCATATAGTTCCTTAAAGTCATTCTAACCCAATGGTCGACTTCGTTGAAGTCATTTTCAAACTTTCAAAAATTAGGGCATAGAAGCCATTGGCCACAATACCCTCCTATGTCCATACTAACATCAATGTCTATGTTCTTAAGGTCATCAAACCCATAAAACCCCAATAAAACATTTAATTGGGCAATATAGAACAAAAGTCACATTTTAGGCATGTACACATTTTAGCCATTTCAACAAATATGCTTCCAATACTTGAACATGCAAGATAGGATAGATTAACATTTATCTCTACATATGAATAACATCATAATTATGGTCTTTAACAAGTTCATCCAACCAAATTCATCATTTAGGCATATAGCAAAATATGGCATCTCTAAAAAGCCCTAAGTGCACACATTGACATCAAATAGCACAAAATTGTTTTCCCTAGGGTCAATGAGGCAAAAACAAAGAGAAAGAGATGTAGTAACTTACCTACAATCAGCACTTCAAGCAACAAAAACGAACATGCAAATGGTGGGAAGTGTTCTCCTCAACCTCCTCTTCACTTCTATGGCTTGGATTTGGAAATGGAGCTCTCAAGCTTTGGAATCCATGGATGAACTCTCAAGAACCCTTAGGAAACTCTCTCAAACTCCCAAGAAGTGTTCAGCCCGTTTTTTGAAAAGAATGGCAGGAGAATGGAGGCTTATTGGTGTATTTGGGTTCCCAAAGGCTGAAAAGGTGAGTGGGAAGTGTGACCAATGCATGTTGAGGTCTTCCCAAGATAAAATGTCAACCAACCCACTTAAAATTCAAATGGATGGTTAGGATATAGTGGATGATAGTTAGGATGATTTATGAATGGTTTAGGATGGGTTTGGGTAGGGTTAGGATAGACAAAATTCGTCACAAAGCAAAACTGCCCGTAACAGGAATCCAGCACCATGCGGCCGCATGGTCTAGATAGCATGCGAGCGCATGCTAGGCAAATGACACAACCCCAAATTTCTGTTTACCTTGCGGGGGCAAGGTCAAACCCCTTGCGGCCGCAAGCCCTCCAGTGCACAAAAGGTCTAGAATTCAACCTAAATTGACCCCAAACTCAAGACCAAAGTCCCCAAGGCTCAAACCTCACTCAAATATGGTTTAGAACTCAAAAGAACACTCCCGAGCAACACTCAAACAGGACAAACGAAGAAGAACAACAACTAGAAGTAACCAACGCTCTAATCAACGATGCAACAAGCATTCAATCAACCTCTAAATCATGTTAAGAATGTTATGAATGACATCTAACACTTATACACATGCTTTCAACATATATACGCAATCAAAGTCCCAACACATATCATGACGAAAAGGATGCATACGAGCATAGAAATCAATGTCAACGAACAAGCTTATTGAATTCAAACATACGAATGAGCTAAGTAAACATACTTATGATGAATATGAATGTATGAACTCAAGCATAAGACAAACATGCAATAATCTAGGGTATTACAAACCAGCTGTCGACCAAGTGGTTTACACTGATTTATCAATAAACTAGTGTAAACCACTTGGTCGACAACTGGTTTATCTGTCGACGAGTTGATTAACCAGAAATTTTGGATGTTGAGGGGTGCATTTTTTCTGGTTTACCGATAAACCAGTCATGGTTTATCAGTGGTTTATCAATAAACTAGGCCATAAAAGATGATTTTTTAAGTGAGATTACAAATGACCAAGTCATCTTTGACTTGACCATTTTTTTAAATCCCCCCTCGTGGATGAGCAAAGTCTAAGTTTGGGGGTATTTGATAGACGTATTTTATGTGTCTTTATCGGGTACTTTTATGACTTAGAAATAGCAATTCCACGAGGCTTTTGGCTACTAATATGTGTTTTTGAGCTATATTGTGAGTTTCAGGGTTTTAGGTGAACTTATGAGATTTATAGAGCTTTTATTGAAGAATTCAAGGAAGGGTGCAAAGTGCAACATTAGAAAAGAGGCAAAAGGAGCAATCTGGTCACATTGCGGCCGCAAGCCTAAAAGGCCTTGCCCTCGCAAGGTAGGCAGAAAGAAGATCAGCCCTTGCGGACGCAATGTGTAATCCCAATGCGGCCGCAAGGTCCCCAGAAACCGACTTACAGGGTCTTTCACCTGGATTGAATCTTCTATTCCCTCAAACACCCTAGTATAAATAGAAGACGGTAGCCAAAGCCATAGGACGTCCAGAAATTGTTAGGAAACAGTTCTAGCATAGAATTTAGTTTGTATTACGTAGTTTAGTCATTGTAATTACAATTTTTGAAGATCGATTCATGTATTCCTTCATCTCATTGTTTGGTTCATCTTCAAGGATGAACTAACCGTCAAATTAATCTAGGAATTATGAGGTAACTTGTATCGAATATATTGCTTAATATATTTTTATTCATTCAATTCTTGTTGATCATGATGTTTATCAACCCCTTTATTGTCTAGCTTTGACCAAATGAATGGAATCGCAAGTAATAAATGCCTATAGGTGGATCGCTGCGCGACCAAATGCATATGTCGTACACTGGCTCACCATCATGATAAATTGAATCTATCGATGCACGAGAGTGATAAGTTAGGGTCAGGTTCATATATATGACCTAAGTGACAGATAAGATCCATATGTTCTTGTTCTTAGGATATAGAATGGATGAATTATTTGGGATGGAGACTAAACTATAAATTGACAGTCTATATCTATCTTTCGTGAACGAACCCAAGTTATTGAATGATACCTTATTTAAAAAGCTATAGAGTAGATGTAAGTGAAACCCCAATCCTAGATTTCCCTCCTCCATACAGATCTTCACAATTGTAATTGTTGTTAGTTAATTTAATTTCCTGTTTTAGTAGAATAAATTAGTTTAAATAAAACAAATAAAAACCCCTTTAGTTTAAATTGCTACCGATATTCTTGCCATCAGTATTCTTCTTGTCTCTGTGGTTCGACCCTTGCTTCCCAAGCTATTCTACAATAGTCATGTGCACTTGCAAGGAAATAATTAAAATAAGACATGTTCAAGTATCCTTGAGACCGTTGGGGAAGACGAAGTGAGAAACAACTCTATTAGGTTAATTGCATTAAATGCCTGGAGCTGCTTTGTTGACTTCATCTACAACTGGGACTAATCAAGGTATAAAGAGAAACAGGTGCAGCAACTAGCAGGTGGGCGACAAACAAAGTTTACAGACCTGTAGTAGTTGGTACAGTCTGTTTGTGTCAGATTGTACACCTGCTCTGCCATGTTCAGGAGGCGAAAGTCTTCATTCTTCGGAAAAACTGGAAAGGCGTGTCTTGGAAATCAGGAGCTGATTGAAGATGGATTAATTCAAATTCAAACCAAGGATAACTGAATTAAATAATCCACTTGAGCTTGATATCTGGATGAGCTGGACACATCATGTTGTCCGAGTGCAGACAAGGTATGCTGGTGAAGGCTGCTGGTGAAGTCTGCCGGTGAAGCCTTCAGCTGAAGTCTTTTGCTAAAACCTGTGAAGTCTAAAACTATTTCTAAAGGCAAAGTTCTATACACAGTTGTCACGCTAACTGGTACGTAACCCATTTAGCCACTAAGATATAAAACCTAATGTAATGAATGAACAAATGCAAATTAAGATACATTGAGAAACAACAAAACCCTAACCCCTCAGGTATAAATAAACCCTACTAGCTCACAGTACAGGCTCTCTCTCTCTCTCTCTCTCTCTCTCTCTTCTACAATTTTCACTCCACACACGGGGGCTACGTGCCCTCTTGTTTTATACATTGGACTGATTATCACACCGGATGGTTTTGGGGGACATCCACACCCACTCACAATGCTTATTTTGCAGGAGACACGCATATAGCCAGATATCCGACTCAGACGACGATTTCATCATCAATTCGGTCAACGAACAATTCACATATCTCGATGACTTTCGACACCCCCGGTAAACTAATATTTTTGCCACATCAATTTGGTTCCGTTGTCGAGAATTGACTCTAATGACGAACTCCCCCGCTATGGTGGAGATACATTTGATAGGTGTTGAAACGAGTAATATAATCACTTTGAAAACAACAAATCACGCCAATTTTTCAATTCGGATTGGATAGAGATAACTAGCCCCAAACTGAAAACAAATGACATCAGTTGATTCGCCTCGACATGTCGAGTCGAACTCCACAAGAAACTCCCCCATCCGAGCTGCCACGCTCTCCCACACGCCACCAAAACCGTCTGGATACCCATCATTTTGTCAATGCACCGGCACTTGGATCTGAAGCTTCCCTCTGCGCTACAGAGCTATAAACAAAAAACGAAGACAACCAGAAGTTATGTCTCGAGAAGACGAGCTAAACGCCGTAAAAAACAACTCCAACGGACATCGGACATGCCCTTACGCGTTGGTAGAAACAGTCGGCTGGAAACTTGGATCTATGGCGCTCAAACTTGTCTGCACTATAACAGAGGTCTGACGTCATTCGTGACATCACCTCTTAGTTGTCTTCACTCATAGACCTGCAGCTTTCCACACTTGGCTCCTCGCTAATTCCTTCAGCTGCCATTTAACTCCGCCGCTTAACTCCGCCGATGTCGTTATCTCCCCGTAAAAAAGTTAATTAGCACGTTGGAATGTGCCTCGGTTGCCTTGATGGATTTTGTATCATGGGAACTAAGGGTTTCCTCATGGTCCATTTGAACAGATATGGGAATGCGCCCGCCCCCACTTATGGATTTATTAAAATAGTCTTATGGCCCAATCGATCGCTAAGCTATGGGTTTCGCAAGTTATCCTTGTTTAGGGGATACGAATACATCCTGCTCACCTCCGTATTTACCGGTTCATACACTATTTAAATTGGTTCCTTATTATTTCAGGTGCACTCTTTCCATTTTTACCCTCCATGATTGCAGAATTTGCCCATATGACATCTATTTGTTATTATTAGCAAATAATTAGTTAACGGAGCATGAATTAAAATTTATAAATGATGCGCATGATTAATCTATTGCTCCAAATTAACATGAGGCACTATAACTTACATGAATATGCATGTAATTAATTTCTTTTAAAATTATTAATTACAATAATTAATAAATGACAATTATAACTCGGCGCTACGCAAGATAGCTATAATATCAAATAAATTACCATGATATGAATACATATGATATGACGACTTGTTATGTTAACTGTAGTAACCAATTAAAATTAAAATTTGGTGATTAATGCATGACATTTAATTGTGACAATTGTTATACGACATAAACCGGAGTAATTGTGATGAATTTATGCTCGTAACTATGTCATGTTTACATCAAATTGTCCACCATGATGATGCATGTCACGTTATATTACAACGATGCATGTAATTAAATATATTTCGCACATGCGACCATATGTATGTCACTGCCTTTACGCGCCTTATGATTTTACTAATCCATGGTCGCGCATGAAAAAAGAAAGTGCATACTCACTCACTTATCAATTTTGACATATCAATGGAGTTTATTGTACTATATATTTTATTATTTATTTTCCCAAGCATGAAAAATGATAATAAACTGCTTTATTCACCGCTACCCCTAAATTTGCGCGTGAACTCTCTATACAAATCATGTTTTGATCACATATGAAAAATAATATCAATATTGATGTTATTTTCCCCAATCATGCTAATAACGATATTTATTTATTATCATTTGCATAAATCGCTAGCATGTACACCATTTTATTATAATAAGATTAAATGCATAATACATACCCCAATTTTATTTAAGAGGGGACTATGTTTGCTTCGCAAATGATGCACTAAACTTTCATGTACTCAAACCAAGTCAACTAAGCCATGGTAACTGCGAGAACCATGACACTCTCCTCATTAGAGTTGATTCCGCTCGCACTGGGTGCCTTAGGCACATTCTTGATGCCAACTCAGACTTCCTCCGAAGGAAAACTACAGCAACCATAATTACTTTCGACCTTAAGGTAAACACTTACAGTCGGAAAATAGGGGGCCTGCTCGCAAACAGAAAAGCCCAGATATCTTTACAACCATTCGGACGGCCTAATGCACAAGCATGTAAGGCCCTCAGCCCTGTTGGGGCCACTATCATTTTATCAACAAAAAGCAAGTTCTTTCATTAAATTATTAATATGTTTATTTATCATATACAAATTGCTTTCAAATTGCTTGGCAAGATCTGCTCGCAAGCCGAGCAGGTAGGGCCATGCCCGGTCAACCTTCCACTATACCCAAGTATTAGTGAACATATATTATCCTCTCGGTGAGCAAGATAGGGCCTTGCTCGATTCACGTACTCGGAAGCCTGCAAGTCGGTAGGGGCCATGCCCACAAGGTAGCGGCTAACTACCTCGGATTCCTATAGTGAACGGGCAACACTGTTAGTCGTATATCTTTATACCCAGTTGATATATTAGCAACAACTTCGACGTACAAACGTCGAACATGGCCAAACCCGGTTAGCTGGTCGCCGCACAGAGTTAGGACATCCCGCTAGGCAGTACTCAGGATGCTCGCCCTAGGGCGATAGGGGCCATGCCCGCTCAAAGCCTTGGCCAGAACCAAGCGCTTAGCCCAAATTGTGCCCAGGCACACTATGTTCGCGCCAAAGTCCGAGCCTCATGTTATTATTCTCGTGCAGGCACGTTACGCTCGCGCCACAGCCCGAGCCTCATGTTATTATTCTCATGCTCAGGCACGCTATGCTCGTGTCATAGCTCGAGCCTCATGCTATTATTCTCGTGCTCAAGCACGCTACACTTGCGCCACAGTCCGAGCTTCATATTGTTACCCCGTGCCTGTGCACGCCACACTTGCGCCATAGCCTGAGCCTTATGTTATTATTCTCGTGCCCAGGCACGCTACGCTCGCTCCACAGCCCGAGTTCCATGTTATTCTCGTGCACGCCATGCTCGCGCCACAACCCGGGGCCTCATGTTATTATTCTCGTGCCCAGGCACGCTACGCTCGTGCCATAGCCCAAGCTTCATTTTGTTACCCCGTGCCCGTGCAAGCCACGCTCACGCCACATCATGAGCTTTATGTTATTATTCTGTGCCAGCGCCCGCTATGCTCGTACCACAGCTCGAGCTTCATATTACACTCGTGCTAAGGGCCGAGCTTCATATTATCAGTTTGTACCCGTGCACGCTTTGCTCGTGCCGCAGCCCGAGTCTCGTTATTGCACCGTGCCTGTGTACGTCTCATTATAGATTTCATAAGATGGTCTTACAAGAGACCTACTATACTACTTATATATCTCTTAATTATTAAACTTTTCAAACGCTCACTATTTGAGTGGAACATGATATTTTGGTAAGTTGACCAAAGTGTATAAGCAATATAATAAGCCCATTAATATGCCCGTGTGGCATCGCTCGTTTAGAATACATAAACTTTGTTTTTCCCCGATGGATTATGAATACAAATAGGCTCTCATTTTAGAACATGTAGCTTTATTTTTTTGTAGATGGATTGGTTAATTGTGTGTTGACGGCTCCTTAGAAATATCAAAATAAAAAAAAAGATGGTTCGATTAGGGAGAATCATTGGACATTATCAGTGGAACCGAGAAGCATTGGCTCGTTACTTCATTTTTCCTTACCGATGATGGATCATAAAATAGAAAGGCAAATGATATTACGAATTAGAGCTTGTGATATTATTACGAGCGTTAGTGTTAGAGTTGTTAGATTATTAAGTTAGTGATGATTTGGAATGTCCATCATTACTTAAAAAAAATAGCATATTTGATCTAACGATAGAGATCTAAATAGATTTGATCTAATGACACAAACACTAAAGCTTGTAATATAATACATATTATACTTCAAATAGAAATAGTCTCTCATTTAACTCTATTTTTTTTTCATAGATGGCTTGATTAAATGTATGTTCTCTCTCCACACACACACACACACACAATCGAATCATAAGTTTTTGAAAAACGATTTTTCCTTGCCGATGATGGATCATAAATAGAAATTGACTCGCATTTATCTCTATTTTTTATTATCATCTTTATACATTAGCGCTGACTCATTGATGGTGAAACTTTTCATTTATCGACTTACTACATTCTTTCCAAAATAAATAATGTTTTAGCAATTTGCATACGTATTAAAAAGATTATGAATGACTTATCTACCCTTATTTAAGATCATTTATTGTATTTAAGTTGCACTGCTTAGTATTTTTCTCTTTCCACTCAACAACCCTCTTTTAACGACATTTAATTTAAGCATAGTAAATAAGGGTAGTTTTGATAAAATATAGATAAATGTTTCTTGAAATCCTAAAATATAATTTTATTTTTTGACAAAAAAAACTTTGCTATAACATCGTTTATTTTGGCACAAATGTAGTATAGCTATCAATATCATATAATCATTTTAGCTATTTAATGAACTAGCATGTACATTTAAATAAAGTAACATAAAAATCTATTCATGGTATTGTAATTAAAAGAAATATCTTTATAATTGCATAATCAAGTCAAACTACAACTCTTCATTTTCAAAAAATAGTTATAATATATATATATATATATATATATATATATATATATATATATATATATATATATATATATACACAATCAAATTAATATCATTTGTCAAATTAATATCCATTAATATTAAAGAATGTACATAGACATTCTCATTGTAAATACATTCAATAATTTCAGTTCATGGAAGTCCTTTCATATTAACGGGGCTCTTTTTACATCATTTTCATAGTTAGTGCTATTTCAATCATTTTCATATCACAAATTCACAATCAGAATAAGAGAGAGAGGGAGAGAGGAAGACATACCTAGAACTATAGAAGAAAGACGGAGTCACTGAGCAATTCGCATGATCGCGTCGGCGAACTAGGTGATCGACGAAGGCAAACTGGTCTGGGTATCATGAGTAGGCGATGGTTGTCGCGTGTCGGAGAGCTGGAATTGGTGGTTCGGTGTGAGTGATTGAGAGATTATTGATTAGTAATTAAAAAACAATATTATTTTTTTTAAAAAAAAACTCGAGTGGGGTCATGACCATGTGAGAGTCGTGAGATATTAGAGATTGGTAATTTAATTTTTAAAATGTCAAGTGGAGTCACATGACCCCACAAAGGAGTATCGGAAGAAAAGAAAATCCCTTGGTCAGGAGCATGTTTGAGATGTCGAAGAACACGAACAACATCATCAAAGTGAGTTCGTTGCAGCTTGTGCATGAACTGAATAAACTCAAAACATGAATGGTGTGACCGATGTCGGAATGTGTGATAGTTACATATAATAGTCAACCTACAAGCCGTGGATATACCCTGGGATCATCACAAAGTTGACTAGAATCGAGATCAAGTTTGAGATTTTGATCCATAGGTGAAAGAGTTGGTTTGCAACCACTAAGACCATACTTAGTCAATATATCCAATAAATATTTTCTTTGACCGAACAAAATTCCTATAGATGAAGGTGCAACATCCAAACCCATAAAATATTTGAGTTGTCTACGATATTTATTATTAAACTTAGCATCCAAGTAAGTTTTAAGCCAAAAAATCTTGGACTCATCGTTACCGATAATAACCAAATCATCAACATAAATCAAAATTGCTATAAAGCAAACCTAGATTGGTTGGAATGTGTAAATAATAAATGATCAATTTGAATCTCACGAAAACCAACGGTAAATAGATATTGTTGTAAGACATAAAGAGACTTTTTGAGATGACACATACGTTGATCCCCCTATTTCACAAAACCATGCACTATTGTCATGCGTGCTTCTTCTTTAAGATCACCATGTAGAAATACATTATAACATCTAAATGATGGAGACCCCATTTGCGAACTAAGGCAACATTAAGTAAACATCAACTTGTGACTAATTTTGCAACCGGAGTAAATGTCTCGTGGAAATTAATCCCCTTTAAATTTAATGTAATGTTCTTCATACATACTCCACTTTTTTTTTTTACTATTTAACTTTTTAAAGTTAAAAAAAAGGTCAAGTGGGATATGAATGAAAACAAAATAATCACTACAAGACGAAAATAAAATTATATTGGGTTAATGACTCTTTAATACCTTGTGGTTTGACCAAAATTGCACTTAGGAGCCAAATGTCTCGATTTTTGCAACAAGGGGTCTAAAGTTCCAATTTCAGTGACATTGATTGCCAAACGAGAATTTTCTCTCAAAAATGTATGGGTAGCCATATGCCAGTGTGCACTTTTTAATGGTTGTTTTAGTCTTTTTTATAAGGGTGTGTTTCCTTTAATCATCCCTTAACCACACCATGTGCCATGTTCCTTTGCAAAATGAACAAAAAATCATTAAAAAGTGCATGCTGACGACTTGTAGCTTCTTTCCATCCATTTACAAAAAGTCTATAGACTATAGTACTATTTTAAGATGTTTTACTTTCAAAAATCAAGCTTACAAATTATATCTTTACTATTTGTGCTCAAGTATTTTTGTAAGAGGTACGATATTACGAGTTGGAGTTTGTGATATTACTATAAGATTAAGTGTTAGTGTTATTAGATCAAATCTACTAAGATCTTTACACTGTTAGATAAAATATGGTATTTTCTAAATAATGATGTAGACATTTCAAAACACCACCAACTTAATCATTCAACGGCTCTAACACTAAAACTCGTATTAATATCACAAGTTCTAACTTGTAATATCATTTTCCTTTTTATAATTATGATTAACTTCAATGACACTGATATATCTCTTAATAACTTTGCAAATGGGAACTCTTTGAGTGGAAGATGATGAAGTATTAACTTACCAATCTCGGGAATGGACTGAAAAGAAAATAAAAAAATTATAGTGGGCTGGAAATGGAAAATGCAATGGCATCCCATTGTCATCGCTAGGATTGATCTGCAGTAAATTTAGTCATTTAGATTGCTACAGCCCCTCAATTAGGGTTTTAGAGTTCAGAGTTTCAAAACCCTTGGAAAAACGTCCAACCGTATTATTTTTTGCTTCCAAAATGGCCACCGCGGCTGCCAGATCCATTTTCCGGTCATCCGCCGTGCGTAATGCGGCGTCGAAGATTGCCTCCGAAGCCAAAGCTGCTCGCTCTCCTTTCCGATGCGCCACCAAAAAGCCCCTTTCTCATCGCATCTTCAGGTAACTAAATACAAAACGCAAACGTATGTATATATCTATGTATGTATGTATATGTGAGAAACGGTAATTGAGGTGTTTTGTGTGTGCGTGTGTGTGTTTGGGAAGCTGTCCAGCTGAGATGAGTGCTTGTTTGGAATCGATGCAACCGTTTCACACCGCGACTGCATCTGCGTTGATGACTTCTATGCTTACTCTCTCTCGCCGTGGTTACGGTTGGCTTCCCGAGGGTAATTTTCCATTCCCTGCCGCACATTTTGTTTTTCTGTTATTTGTTTCGGCGTTAATGGTGATTTTGTGAAACTCGTTCCTAATGATTATTTGCTCATAATTAGTTGCTGCTTTGATGAACGTGTTAGGATTCTTGTTTGTATGAGCGAATATGATTTATGATTTTGAATCGAAATTGAATTTTGATTAATTTTTGTTTTGAATATTGTTTCTGGAAGTCCATGTGATATTCAGGGATGTGCTATCATAGAGTTTATAGATGTAGAATTGTGTGTCTCAAGTGGCAGAGAAACACATAGATTAATTGAAATTACTTGGGAGAGGAATGGCAAGGTGGGCACACAACCATCAATTCACCATCTGGTATGTAAAGTATGAAACTATGGTGGAATGGTCATCACAGTATACTGCCATTGCCCATTGTATTCCCCCCCCCCCCCCCCGCCCTCCCTTGCCCAATACAACTGTGTATCTCTATGGACTGGACAGCACAGCTTCTGTGGAAGAGGTATAATCTGTTGGGGTAAAATATTGTGCTTATGCTCAGAATACAAATAAATGTCTCAATTGTGACTCCAAATTAATGTGCCAACCCTGTGATGGATCAGTGATCAACCACTTGTAGACTAACCAAACACATGTTGACTCATACTCCGTGAGTTCCAACCTCTCTAGGAAGACAATGATTTATTTAGCTTGATTATACTGATGTTGGATCGCTCTTCCGGTCACCTTTTGGACTTTGATTTGGATATCATAATGAACGTGGATAATCGGTGATTCCTTTTTGAGCAGTACCTAATAGTGTCAATGCCCTGCAAGTTTCCCTTAGTTTATGCATATTTACACTTCCATTCTCAATATTGATTAACCCTTTTTCTACTGGTTAGATATTTCTCGTGTTTCAAATTTGGTGAACCTGGAATCAGTTGGAGATTGTTTTCTTACTCAATTTTTTTTTTTGTTTTCTTATTTAAGGAATGTCTCGTAGTGTTTTTAGGATATTTCTTCTCTCTTTTTTTTTCTTTTAAAACCTTGATAGTTACTGAGGGTAATGCTTAGGGTTGACATATTGCCTCATGTTATTGCTTCTTGCAATTGCCCTTCTTCGTAAAAATCCTGTTTATAACTGCTTTTACCATTTATTCTTTGAGAACCTGGATCAAAATTTGTTACCTTTAGCTTGATTATGCTGAGATGTTGGATCGCTCTTCTGTTCACAGTTCACCTTTGGGATTTTGATTTGGATATCATAATGAATGTGGAAAATCTGTGATTCCTTTTGAGTTATTCAAGCATTACCTAATAGTGTCAAAGCCCAGCAAGTTGCTCTAAGTTTATGCATATTTACACTTCCATTCTCAATATGTTTCCATTTCTGATTAACCCTTTTTCTACTAATTAGACACTTCTAGTGTTTCAAATTTGGTGGACCTGGAATCAGTTGGGGATTGTTTTCTTTCTCAGTTTAAGGAATGTGAAGTAGTGTTGTTAGGATACTTCCTTTATTTATTTATTTATTTATTTTGTCTTTTAAAAAGATGTGTCACCTGATTTGACGCTTTTTTCATTTATATTATCTTATTCATCAACATTTTGTTACCTACTAGATAGATCCTATGAACTGTCAACATAGGAGAGTCCAGTACATCATTCTTGTTTTCCTTTTTCTTTCCCCACGAACCACAAGTGGCTTCTGGATATCTATTTTAGTGTACTAGTAAAATTTCCTTGAATTCACCAAATTTGTTTTGGTGGATTGGTTTCCTAACCATTGGGTTTTCTTCTTGATTTAGGTATCTAGCGAAACATCGTAGGGCTTCCTTGATGTCATTTTCCTCCGTTTTTTTCAGGTAAGTTAGTAATTGTTGGAAGGTGTCTTAAAATTCATTGGAGGTGTAATGGAGTTATCTCAAATTCTGAAGTCCCTGTTCATTGGAAAGACATAGATGTTAGGTTCCAGTAAAGTATCAACCTTCTGAGATTTCTTTTTCACAAATCCCAGTTACCTTTCCTCCTCTGTTTTCATGGACAAATATGTTGGGTCTGTAAATAATCTCAGACATGCCCCAGTTTCAATATTGCTCTTTATGTTCTGTCTTAGAGGTAACTTTGTACAGCTATGGCCTACTTCGTTTTTGATAAAGTAGTGCATGCTTTATTTTCTCCTGTTGTAGGCGTTGACAAGACTAGATGAAGATCGAGAAGCAAAAGACGGAATGACTTGGATATGTTTATGTTTTGATGCTTTCAAATTTATAGAGAACCGATGATTCCATATTTTATCCCGTCAGCTTACTTCTAAATCAATAATGAATTTATGAGATGTAAAGTGACAGCTTTAATCATTGAGTTTTAAGGATCAATGCATGGGTGTGTCTAAGCGTAAGGGAGGAGTATGCTCTCCCTACCGTGTCGTTGTGCCTCTGTTTCTTAATTGACTGTTTCTTTTATACTCCCAGTTTACCATATTCCCGTAGTAATCATTATCATTTGTGTTAAATGGGGGGGTTATTATATCATCTATAATCTTCTTTCCAATGATATGGTGGTCCAGATATTGAAAGATGGAGTATTTTTTACTCTTCTCAATACCTTCTTTGAGATGAACTCACCATTGGTGAGACAACTTATTAATTTTATACTTATTTAATCAGCTTGCGATGATGGTTGATGATTATACTGAAGATCCAAGTACCTAAATTTCTACAATCTAGGGTCGTGCCCGTTACCGAAGAAGCCAAATGATCTCTGGAACTTCCAAACTTACATGGACCTATTTTAGTGTTAGAATTTTTACTTCATTTTTTTTTCACTTTGGTGTAGATCTGTATGAAAGAAAGGCATGTTCTGCAGCATGTACTTTTGATAAATTGGGTGTGTATGGATACTACGTTTGAATATTATCTGTTTTTGGTAATAAGATGATCGGAGTTGACTTATACATTGTGTATTAATCAGCTTGCAACGATGATGCATGATGAATATCGAAGGGAGTCGAGCAAAGTTTTATGTTCAAAAGTCGTGGCTTTAGATGGGTATAATGCCAGAAGTATCAGTTGCAAATTAGGCTAATTTTTCATGTGATTGCATTAACTATCTCGTTACTTAATCTGCATTGTATTTTCTGAAAATTCATGAATCAATTTTGGATCCGCTTGTTGTTCTGCTCTTTTTCAACTATTGTTTTATCAATTTTCTTCTTCATGTTATAGTTCATGAGGTATTTTTGCAGGCTCCTGATTCATCTGTTGGTGCTAGCTTTTGAAGATGAATGCCATGATCCATCTTAAAGATTTTTTTTTTTAATTTTCGTGTTTTTTCGCTGATATCAGCAACATAGCTAGAGTAGATGCAGGAGGGAATTATCCCCGTTCTTCAGCAAAATTACTGTTCAAGGAGCTGTACAATTATATTTTTCAAGCAAATCATCCCTTTTCTTAGACATATATGTTTGAATTGTCCAATTATTTTTATTATTATCTCTATAACATTTTAACTTTACCATCTGCATTTGATATTAATATATTGATTTTATCTAATCATTTTAGTAAATATACCCAATTTTTATAATAATAGAATTTTCATACATGGATTTTTTGGTTGAACATGGACGCCTTGCCTTGAGAGTGTTTATTGCTTTTTTTATTCTTCTTAATAAAGAATGGAGGGAGTGTTTATTAATTGCATTATTTAACTAATTAATAAATTTTACTCTTTAATTTTTATCTAATGGATGATATAATACTACCTCGTACTAAATGCACCTAGATAAAAGAAATTTTAAAAAAGACTGATCTATCCTAATTAATTTTAATTATTATATACTATTATTTATCTCTTTTAACATCCCTCTTACAATCATTCTATTTTTAATTTTTTCAAAGAAAGGATTTGAAGACCTATTGATTCTAACAACTGGTTGGAGAGTTGATCTTTCGGACCTTTCAATTCATAGATGTAGATCGCGGACCTAAGAATGAGAGTATTCTCGAAACTCAAAGAAAAAAGGAAATGAGTTCGACAAAAAGTTAGATAAAAAGAATCGAAGTGGTTTAGACAACTCGCAATAATCTCAAACCAACCCATTGTAGATTCAATAACTGGAAAATGACTCTTTTGCTCAGAAACAGAAATTCTTTATTAGAGAGTACTCCATTATTAAGAGTAATTTTAACAAAATGTGGAGAAATTTCTCTTAAAATTCTATAACATTATTTACTCTGGGACAAATTTTTTAGGCTAAAATATAGTTTATTTTAGAACGAATGTGTAAACATCAAGTGACCATTGAAAACTCTTGTCAGAAATTATTTCAAGTCTCGAGGAGGGGTAATAGAAAACGAGCCTTGTGTCTCAACAGCAACCCATCAAATATTCCAAATCACCAACACATCCACAAAAGAGTGGGAATGACGGTAACAGATGTCACCCATGTCAATCATAGAGACCTAGAAAATCATGACCAAAAGGTATTTTCTGATTGAAGTAAGTTAATAAAACTGCTTCAAAAATGCAATCTCTCATCAAGCCGGATCCATTAGGCCGACAGTAAAGATCATGCATGTTTAGAAGTACAGTACACTGAGACCCAAAGATACTACTGCTCATGACCACTGAAAACCAAAGATGCGCAGATGCAATGAAGAAACCCCACAATTGTGTACTGTCAAGACTTCAAGACATTAAGAGTACTGTCAAGTAGAAAGCCCCCATTAACTTAAGATCGTAAGTATGTAATTTTAATCGTGTAAGACAGGAACGCATAGAAATGTTCAGAGGGTTGAGACTCTTAACATTACAAAAGCCACGAGAAGTTCTGACAAAAGCTTCTTCCAGTTCCATGAAAGCAAACCAGCAGGAAGTTGGAATAACATGCTTTCTCAAATTATTTTCTCGGGTCCTAATATGCTAAGAAATAAAATAATTAACAAACACACATCAAGTGGTTCTGTATAATCATTATCCACTAAAACTTCAGGGAGTTGTATCCCCTAGGAAGTATCTGAGTGCCTAAAGCTAGCCTTTCAACTCATGAATGACCTGGCACAGAAAAAGCTTCCGAGTTTGAAGCTCATGGAAAGAATGAGAACCCAAAAGAATATGCAGTAGAGCCAACTTCGCGAAACTTCAGAATTAGCAGCCGAATCAGCCTTGTCAATTGGTTTTAGTGAATCACCCAAATTAAAAGAGAGGACAATATTAACTTGGCCATGTTTGCCAAACGACATGTCCAATCCACTTCCACTCAAAGTCATATTTCTAATTCTGATCATGCCAGCAGTAACATGGACTGGTTTGGGAGAATAAGAAGCAGAAGCTAGATGAAGAGCAGCCTCCTTTGACGGAAATTCTGAAGCAAATGCAGGAGGGGCAGGGATGTTGCCCAACATGCGAGTGGCATGCTTGAGAAATGGATACTTGATATCTGCACCATAAATAAGTATATATGAAAATTGAGACACTGGTAAATGAAATTGCAGTGAAAAAATTACTTGGAAGGACTCTGATAACAGGAAAAGCATTCTGTCAGCACCTGATCCAAATAATGCAGGCTCTTGCTTTGATGAGGACGCAACATCATTACCGTTTTCTTCCACGAAGGGTTTGCTTTCTGTAGCAAATTGCTATACTCCATTTTGATAAGAAAGAAATGAATTAGATGTAGTCATTACAAAATCAAAAGAGGAGACAGTGAATAAGTTGAATCACCTCATAGGCTAGGGATGCCGAATCAGAGACAAGATCTTCACTTGCTATTGAAGAATCAAAAGTAAAAGGTAAGTTGTCTGCTGTGGCATCAAAATAAGTGAGATACTCTTCTAGCATGTCAAAACCCGGATCTGCCTCCACAGCATTTTTAAGATCATTAGCTTCTAGGAACGAGCCATCATCAAGTGAAGGGTTGTCACTAGCATCTAAAAATGGCTGATCAAGCAAGTAATCCCCATCCAGAGAGTTCATGTTACTGCTTGTTTCGCCAATATATTCACGTTTGACAGCTGTTGCATCCATCCCATTTTGCACAGGTAAATCAAATAATCTGGGGTCATCAGTCTGCTGTGCGCCCGGTTGATTTTCACCCATATCAGCTAAGAACTCTTGAGCATCCTCGATGAAATCTGATGTTACTTCATCACCATTGCCATCACCATAACGGAAGTTCAGAGGATGAGCACCATCTTCAACTGGAATGTCAACTCCAAGAATCTGAAAACAGAGAAGATTCTTCAGAATTGCAATTAGAACAACAATCATCATAACCAAAATCCAGGAGTAGTGGAGCTTACACCTTGCTATTAGCTAGCTATAGTGCATGGCTTAGAATCTTGTGCACCAAAAAAAATTCCAAAAGGAGAGGCTCCTTTACAAAAACTATCTAACTGCTCCAAGAATTGCCGCATGGAGAAAAAATGTGAAAGACCAGAGAATGAACTATCAAGACTCATTGCTGAGCCACAAAGACAGAAGTTGTGAACTAAGAACCTAGAGCTTATATGTTTCAACATTATGACAAACGTATATGAAGATAGCATTTCAATTCCCTTTCATGTTCCTACAACACATATGTAAGACTAAACCCTGATATTTCCTTACCTTCATCCTCCCTCGAGTAAAAATACCCAGGAAGTCCCTACTCCACATGATTATTTTTTTACATTTCCTTTTTTTTGGCTGAGCATACTCCACATGTTGTAAACCAAGTCCCTCCTCTTCATCACCAGCATGCAACATGTACAATAAAGAAGAATACAACCTTGTGTCCAGTAACACTAATCGAGCAACCATATTTGATAAAAGATCAAACATTGTTCAATCACCACTGCACTACTTGTAAACTTAAATAGCACATGCAGTGAATCTTTTAATGCTTCTGACATTGGCACTACACCCCACAAGTTTCGGCATCTACTTGAAAGTGTAAACATCCTACCCTCATTTTAATATCCAAGGTTGGTTTTCTAAAACTAACTCAAGGGCAGGGAGGAAAGATCTCCAAATCAAGAAACAGGATCGTTCGAAATTCAGAAATGGGTCGCTTATACTATCATGTGGAAGTCTCATAAGCATCAAAATAATTAATTAACTCTTGCTCGGCCTACAGCTAGGGTCCTCCAATATTTAATAATAAACTGCTTGCGAGTTCTTCAAACATTGTTCAATCACCACTGCACTACTTGTAAACTTAAATAGCACATGCAGTGAATCTTTTAATGCTTCTGACATTGGCACTACACCCCACAAGTTTCGGCATCTACTTGAAAGTGTAAACATCCTACCCTAATTTTAATATCCAAGGTTGGTTTTCTAAAACTAACTCAAGGGCAGGGAGGAAAGATCTCCAAATCAAGAAACAGGATAGTTCGAAATTCAGAAACGGGTCGCTTATACTATCATGTGGAAGTCTCATAAGCATCAAAATAATTAATTAACTCTTGCTCGGCCTACAGCTAGGGTCCTCCAATATTTAATAATAAACTGCTTGCGAGTTCTTCAAACTTAATGGCTTCAGTATGACATCTATTAGAATCAACTCAATAGATGTACATAAGACCGTTAATAGGCCACTTTACACCATTGAGTTTGAGCACATATCAGCACGTCTATATGGACAGTATGAGCTAGACCCTTTAGAGTAATAATGAAATAATCAACAGCTAAAGGAAGCCCACCCAGAAAGGAAGAAATGACTAACCCAAATCAAGCATCAAAGAAATTTGTCCCTCGAATTACCACAGGATCATATGATGATCTTTATCTTCCCCTCCCCCTTCCCATCCATCCACTTTGCCAAAAAAATCAAACATGCAAAAACAAACACCCAGTTTGCCCCTCTTGAACATTCTCTTTACAGACCACAGGAGATTATGGCATAGTTGTCAAAGGCGAAAGCGAGAGGCGGACAAGCAGTCCATTTTTGAGGCAAAAGGCAAGGCGCTCAGCCGCTCACGGAAACAATACTAATGAAAAATTCATAAAATAATATATATATACATATAACTAAAAAATCAAAACAAAATATGTTATAGGTGAGCATAATACATGAAACTAAATGAACTAAAACTTCAAACAAGAAAATAAATAGTTATCAAATTTCTAATCAGAAGGGAAAAAGACAGAAAAACAGAATAAATAACGAACAACAACAAGTAAAAAAAGGAAGAAAACAAAAAAATTACCTGAAGTACATTTAATATACATTACAGTTCAAAATAGAAAGAAAATAATAATATACCCTTAATATCAACAAAAAATATTTGGAAGTACATTTTAAAGTACTGTACAGTTCATAAATAGAAACAAAATTATTAATTTAAAAGAAAGAAATACATAGTAATGAAAGTAAAAAAATTGGCAGTTTTAAACCAAAAAAAATAAGCAAAAAGATTTGAAAACAGTAAGCAAAGTTCTAAACCGAAAATCAGAAAAAGATTTGTTGCCAGTGTGAAGGAGTGAGAGACAAGAGAGAAAAAGACCTACAGCAGTACCCGCAAGTCAAAACCCTACCCCCGACTCAAATTGTTGAAGAGATTGAGAAGTCGAACTCGAACACTTGCATAGCTGTCGAACTATTTTTTAGGGCTCGTCTCTTGTTCGTCTGAAGTTTGAGGATATTTAGGGTTTCCTATTGGGGCTTTCTCTATGTAAGAAAACCCAAAACTACGCTGTAACAATTAAATGAAATAACTTTTTTCCCTGTTAGACTCACCTTGCTTTTTTGCGCCTCTCCCTTCTTAAAAAGGTAAGAAAGGCATTCGCCCTACCTCGCTTCGAGCTTGTCGCCTCACCAAGGTCTCCTCAGGCGCTAAACCCTCGCCTCACAACGCCTCTCGTGTCAGGCGCTCGTTTGACAATTATGGATAATGGACTAGCCACAATTATGGATAACACCTCTTTTGACATTTGGTTCAAACCGATTAATATAGTACTCCCTCCATGCCATCCAAAAAGTCCATAATTTCATTATGGGTTGACACTTAAAGAGTCATCTTTCAAAAATTACATTCTCCACAACCATTCAACTTTGTCCGGGTTATGCTTAAGCATGTTTGTAATTAAATCCAAATCCAATTATACTATTATAACCCTTGAAATATTGGATTTTTCAAACGTAATCTTTCGAGAGGAACAAAGCGAGTAATATGGTAACCCAATATTTACAAGTAGTCAAAGAGTGACATTGCTAGATAATGAGCAGCAGTCTACATGCTGCCCTACAAAAAAAACCAGAGGTGTGTAAATGCACCGGAGACAATAAATGAAATGGAAGAACACAAACCTGCTCAATGTCAAATGCATCCAGACCATCATTATCAACTGTCACTTCCTCAGCACATTCCACCTTGGGGACCATTGCCAACTCATCATTCTCCCACTCCTCCTCAATAAATGGTGCCCCATACTGCTCACCATTCTTTGGCCCAGAACCACTCTTACGGAAAATCCGGCAAAGCACAAAAGAGTCCTGTCAATACATTAGACACAGAACAACAGCAGTATAAGAGACAACATAAACATTATCAACACTAAGATAAGGAAGCTTAAGTACCCATATATAATAAATAATAGACCAAAATAACAAATCAGCAAAATTACATGACTTTATTATATCTGAGCTCAGGCAACAACAAAGTCTTTCTTGGATTCAGGGCATATTTCCAGCCCATATCATCCAGCAAACTGCCATACATTTATGTTTCTTTGATGTTAAACTAATAGACCACCAAATTGTTTAAAAACAAATGTAGCATAGGATGATTACATTTGTATAATGCATAAGTAACCAATCATTACCTGGACAATTCCGGCTTTCTCCAACTCCTCGTCAATTAGTCTGTACTCATGCATGACCCAATTAGTTCTCTCACCCCGAGGAGCCCGACCACTATGATACACCAGAGTCTTCTTCATGCCAACCATCTGAGTCCTATGATATACAGGTCTGTCCTTCCCTGTCGTCTTCCAATAGCCTCTATCAGTTGCACGATTTGTTCTCGATCCGTTCCCATATTTCTTATCAAGAACACTAAAAAAGTACCACTCCAAGTCTCTTGTCTTCAGTCGCGACCTACCTAAACCCCAAAATTCACCAAATAATGCATCAACATAGAGTACATCTATTAAGCATAGTTCCAAAAATCTTACAACCATAACATTCAATGCATAACCAATCACAACTAGACACATATTTAGAGTTACTAGAAGTCAAGAATTACTCAAAATACAAAAAGACTAAAATTATCTCAAATCATAAAGGGCTCTAGCTTAATCCAATTGAACATCTACAATACACAATTCGATTAACAAAAACCCTAGAGAAGAGTCAAAATTTTGACCTGGGAGGTCCCACGGCTCAACTTTGTAGATATCGACATCAGAGATGGCGTCGAAACGGAAAGGCTTGCCGCAGACCTTGCGACGGAGGTAGTACCGTACGAGCTCTTCATCTGTCGGATGGAATCGAAAACCGGGAGCAAGCGAAGCTGAAGACGCCGAATCGATTGCCATAAAAAATCAAACAGATTCTTGCGGAATTATCTAGGGTTTTGTGTAGAGGGGGAAAAAGAATGATTTCTAGAGAGAGAAAGAAAGGGAGATCGTTACTGTGTCAACAAAATTGATCTGAGAGGAGAGAGAAAGTCGTCATTGCTGAATCGTCGATTTGGAGTAAGAAGAATAAGAAGTAGGGTTTTGTTATTATTAAGGTCAATTTTGGATGATTCTAGCGTATTCGCATACGAATTCTGAAGCTATTTCCGAGAAGTTAGCTGGTGGGGTTAAAAGTTACTGTCTGTCACGGATTATCTCGTCAGTTTTCTTGACGTGGCAGGAAATTGAAACGGCTTTGAGATTAATTGAGGTGACGGTGGTCGAGTGTGGTTGGAACGAAGAGGTTATAAGATTTGGTGAGCACGTATCTTACGTGTTTAATCCTAAGTCGAATTACTCAAATCGTCCCTCTGTATTTTTTACATTTTACCAACTTCGTCTTTAAAAAAAAAACGAACCTTATTGATGCTTGTAAAAAACTTTTGACGGGGATGGTTCTTCCGTCGATTTTTGTTAATTTTTTCTGTTAAATCAACACATGTGTCTCACATGATTATTATTATGGGTAAAATAGTCATTATTTATAAAAAAAGGTACATGGATGAGTTGGGTACAATGCCCTTCTCTTTCTCTACAAATTCCGGTCAGTCACGGAGAACAAATAATTAATTAGTTTGGGGTGACAATCCCACTTTTTTTCGATTTCAATTCCTTAGGGCATCTCCAACTGTGCCCCTAAATCCTTGATTTGAGGGTTTGGTCTATATACTATTCACGCTCTAGCCGTGCCTCCAACCCAAAACCAAATTTGGAAGTCGCTACAGCGCTACCCCAAATTTGGAGTACCACTGTAGCTCTACCCCAAATTTAGGATTGGTGGGTCTCATGTCATTAAATTAATTTTTAATAATTATATAATTGTTAAAATTATTTATAATATTATATTTTTTATTTAAATGTATTAAAAATTAATAAATACCTAATACTAGATAATATAAATTAGATAACATTTTTAATTCAATAATTTTATAACTTTGTTCTATTATTAAGTATTTTAAATTATTGAACATTTTTAATTCAATAATTTATAACATTTTATGGTATTTTCAAGTAGTTGTATGTTTATTAAATTATATTTCTTCAATTTAGTTTAAAAAAATTACTAATTTTTAAATATTTTTAATAACGTAAATATAACTATTAAATATATTAAAATTATTAATTGTGTAATCTTAATAATTATTATTTAAAATGTTAATAAAAATTAATATACATGTTGATAAATAAAGTAAAAAAAATAAAAATAGAATATGTTAAGGAATATTCTATTTGAGATGAGATTTGGAGGTTGTGGATTGAAGTTGAAATGGTGTTTTGTGCTAAAATAAACCAAATTTAGGATAAAATCTGACCAAATTTGAGATCGATGGTTGGAGATAAAATTACCCTATCCCTTTCAATGATGGCAACCCCTCTTTTCATTGATTTCGATTTCCCACGCTCTCCCTCTCTCTCCAAATTGACCTTTGTTTACGATACCTTCGAGGAAGAGTTTCCTGTTCAAACTTCCCTTGCACAATGGAAGATCCTATCAATCATTCCTAGTACCTTCTTCCTCACTTTATTCCCTCATTTCGTTCACGAGCTAGGAATCCATGGGATCAAGAAGAAGCTCAAATTTATTAAACCCAGATTTGTGTGAATTGAATTTACTAAAACCAGATTTGAAGATTGTTCTTTACTAAACCCACATCTGAAACAAACCCAGATTTGAATTTACTAAATCCATAAAAATATACTTCATTTAAATCTGCTAAGAACTTCCCAATCAAACTGGGGCTAGTAATCTACGCTGTGAAGTTCGAGCTCTCTCTGTCGGGGTAAGGGGCGATGTTGCCAACAGTCATGAGAGTTCCAGCATTCCCGACGTGAAAAAGATCGATCATTCTCCGTCTTCGTCGAAAGCCGTCTTTCTATTCCATCAAATCCTGGGCGAAAGTAGCCCTAGAGGCAATAAGGAAGCCACGAACTCCAGCCTAATCTGTCAATGCTAAAAAAAAAGGCAAAAACTAATTTTCCTAAACTCTTCGCCGGCAGTTACCCCTTTGAGATCATATTTGTCGTGAGACTACCCTTTTTGATTACCGGCAATGGTAGTGGTGGTGGCTTCCATGGTGGAAGAGTAGAGGAAAGGGTTGGGAAATTTACATGCCTGGAGTGTAAAGCATGGGGATTTGAATGAGTAAGTATTTTTTTTAATAAAAAATTACTTCATTTTTTTACCGACGGGGGTGGTGGCAGTCATGGTGGAAGAGTAGGGAAGGGGATTGAGAATGAAGAAGAAAGGGTTTGAAAAATATAATTTAGCTAATTAAATCATAACCTTTGTATCTAGTTTAAAAAAAAACAAAATAATCGTGGGTATTTTTGTTTATTTAAAAGAAATGAATGCATGAACAAATTTACCCCTGATTAATATCACGTGAGACACATATGTGGTAACGTAGCGAAAAAAAAAACTAACGAGATTGAACGGAAGAACCAATTGCGTCACAAGTTTTAATAGAAGAACGATTTTTTGGATTTTGGGATGAAGTTGGTAAAAGGTGAAAAATGCCGGGACGATTTGGGTAATTCATTCTTAAACCTTTATGGTTCGCTCTTAACATTTACGTCAAAGCGACACCGCTTTTACTAAATGCAACAACCTTTGAAAGAGGATATTACTGTAGTACCCTCTCTCAATTGATCAACAAGAGCAATATGAGTTTTTTTAATTTTACAATTTCACCCCTACCTCTCTCACTCATAATCAAATTCCCTCCCATTTCTCACACAAATAAAAAAATTCTCTCTCTCTCTCTCTCTCTCTCCAACTTTGAGGCTAACTCCCTCTCAATGTCTCAACTTACTCAACATAGTGTTTAGGGCTTATCCGATTTGTGAGGTAATAACAAATCTCATCATTGATCTCTCTTTCCTCGATTCAGCTCATCAATTCTATGTGAAGGTATTTTTTTATTTTTTGTTGGAAGCCGCTAGGTCTAAGCGACAACACTCGATGTGTCTCTCCTCGAGTGCTTCTCATTCGATCTGTGTTTTTTTAAATTTTTTTGGAAGCCACCAGGTCTAAAAGTTGTATATGTTACAAAACTGCAAGCCTAAGCGATTGTATCGGCTATAATTTTTTTGGGGGGGGGAATGCATATGATCTATGGTATTTTTGTCCACAACCGTTAGGGCTCGACGGTTGTATAGGTTAGGAGATTTAAGTCCTAAACGGCTTTGTATATTCATGTCTGACACTTCTTGGCAGCTGACCTAGGGTTTGGAACAAATTGTTTAGTCGTTAGGGGTTCGTGGCTTACCATTGAGGGGAACCGCTAAATGGTGGCGGCTTGATGGTTGGGAGGCTACTTAAGAATGGGGCACATTGGTGCTTGGGAGGTTGCTTAAGGGTGGCGGCTTGGTGCTTGGGATGTTGCTTGAGAGTGGTGGCTCCCTTCAATTATTTAAAAAAGTTTGTTTTTTTTGTTTTAAATTATAATATTATTTAAATATCTAAATGAATAGATTATCGTCTGATAATTTTTTGTTATTGTTTAATTATTAATTGTTATAAAGTATTACGAATTGTTGTCATCGATAACAATCCATTGTAAAATCTAGGAAGAAGAGTGAGGAAGAAAATTTTAGAGAGTGTGTGCTGCTGGTAGAAAGAAGAGTGAGAGTGAAAGTTGAAAATTGTGAAAATGGTGGAGAGAGAGTAAATATGTCAACTTGGGTCTTTTTTTTTCTTCCAAAAGGGCAATGTTGTAATTGGACATTAAAAATGGGTGTTGTGTTTAGTAAATTAGGGTGGCATTTAGGGTCACTCTAATTTAATTTCACTTTAGCTTCAATTATTTCACCTTTTGTAAATTTTGTCTCTAGAGTTAATTTAAAGTGTCCAATAATGAGGGTGACTATGGTTCAAAAAACTGGAACCGAACCGAACCGACCTTAAACCATATGTGAACCGAATTGAAATCGTCTCTGATTCGGCTATGGTTTGTCATTTCACCAAACCGTAGACAATCGGTTTAAAAAAAAACTATATCTATATATTTATAAAGCCTATGTAGTCTAAAAATAGTAAAATCTCGTCAAAATTTGTTTTCCTAAAGTAGAAAGAAATTTATATTATCTATAATCTATAATCTATAAATATATAAAAGGAGAGGAGCAAATTATGGAAAGTTCCCGCCAAAAGTAACTTACTAAATTTGGAAATATTTATTATTTGAATATTTATCATATTTTTTTAGAAATTGAAATGAAAATCAATTAATGAAGTTGACAATAACTCTTCAAATTCAAATGACTTTTCAAATATCTTTAGTACATTTAATGTTCTTGACTGAGATTCAAAGTTGAAACATTTTTTTATTGTTATTTTTAGCTTAATTTATAGCTCACAAGTATTAAAGTTAATTAATTTTAACTCGATATTCATTTGTTTGTGAATGCTCGTACGACATTATCTTAACATGTTGACTTATGTCTATTTGATTTAGTAAAATACCAAAATTATTCAAATGTATAACACGAGATATATTAAAAAAATGGTCAAAGTCACAATTTCAACCTTTTTTCCTTCACTGTATCGATCAATTTAATTTATTTTCAAAATTTTCTTAGTATAAAGTAGCAAAGTTAGTAATCTACCATAATCAGGTCGTCAAAAAAAGTAAACTAGATTGCTACCTTACTACGGAGTATATAGTAAAAGACTCTTATTAGTAGTTACATTATTATTAATTTTTTTAAAATCAAGCTCCACTTATGACTGTACGAGAGCAATACGTAGATGAGGAGATTGATTATGCTATTGTACAAATAAAACTAAGTGTAAATATGTGACTCACAGTTGAAAGTTTAAACTTGAAATAATAATAGACATTCCTTAACTGACTTAAATATCAAATTTATCATCCTACTTCGAGTTTTTATTCATTAACGTCATCTTGTTATTTTTTTCAACAATTTCATCATTACACTTTAGTCATTCCATCATCTTCCGTCTTGGTTTTGGATGAAAAATATTAACATAAGTAAATTCTCATTAGTAACTGAAAACAATTGAAAATCCAAAAAATATCTTTATATAAACAATTTATTTGATACATATTTACATGTTTATTAAATATTTGTCATATTTCTTGCAGTTTTTGGAGGTAAGATGTTTTGAAATATTATGTAGTTTCCTTTAAAGTCGTATGCATGTGGCTTATAATTAAAGTCATGTGTGTGGCTAATAGACAAAATAATGTTGTCTTAAAAAGAAAATAGACAAACAAGACAATTTTATTGAAGCGGACAAAAAATGAGAGCATGACAATAATGTATTAAGAACTTGGAAAAGGTAAAAATGTTTATATATTTTAAACCATTTTTATTCTAAAAAATTATTGTTAGATTCTTAGATCTGAAAAATGAAATGTATAAGTTATAGTATCTTTTTTTTTTTACAAATATATAGACATTGCATGTATAAATTTATTTATTAGTAGAAAATTTTCAGTTTTTTAATGATTTAAAAAAATCTAAACAACGAAATGCTTCGCATATTCATAATTGAATATTATATTCTCTAAATTTTCTTAAATAAAATTGTAAGGAATTTTTTTTTAATAATAAATCCATATCCTGAATATATAGGTTTGTTATTTTTAAATATGAAACAAGTAGATAAAAAAACACCTCATAGTTGGTAAGATCTTGGAGAAAGAAAAATGGTTTATATATTTTAAACTATAATTTTTCTAAGTTAAAATATATAACTATTAAACTCTATTTTCAAAAAAAGTTTAAAAATTTCTAAACATTAAGATAATTGAAATATTTCAAATATAATATTAATTTCTTAAAATAATAAGAAAATAAATTATAAAATCTAACAAATCTTAAATATATATTTTTGTTATGTTTAGATCTGCAACATATAGGTTAAAAAAACAACCACATTGACTGAAATTAGTGCCATTAAATAAATTTTGACTTCTAATAGTCATTTTCTTTCCCTAAGGCAAAAAGCCAAAAATAATTCGAAAACCATGTTTATAAAATAAAATTGAAGTATTGTTTGAATGGAAAGTCAAACATATTTCTTAATGAACTCTTTCCTTTTACTATGAGATCTTAGAAGGTGTTGAGGAATTTGGGGAAATAGGCCCTCAGTAATTTTTTGGAACAAAATTTGAAATGGATGGTCATCCAAAATGAAGCGTTAAACAAACAAATGAGAAAAATTGTTAAGGTTTTGTGTTTTTAGACGACAAATGTAATAGGGTAAAATTTGTGTTTGGGTATTTATATTTGGCTAATGTAAGTTTGAATGTACATGACCTATTTGCTTATGGTTATCTAATTTGGATCGGATTGAAATTTTTATTAGTTTTGAGTTGGGGAAAATTGTAGACCGGTTCCCTCTATAATTTTTTTAACAGTTCCGCTCTTCTTCTTCTTCTTTTTTTCAATCAGGAAAAGTCACTTCTTGCATCGCAATGCATGAAAGTGCTTTATTTTGTGCATTACGATGCACAAAATCTTGCATCGCAAAGCATAAAATGACTTTTTCCGATTACAAACAAAAAAAAGGGAACGAGACCGAATTTATCTCATCAAATTATTTCACCATTTTTTGTTGGCCCTTTTATTTGCATGTTTATAGATTTATGACACTATTCATTATCCAGTTGATAAGAAATATCTATTGCAATATATGAAAATTATATTCAATCAATACGAAGACGAAAAACTAAATTAAAAGAATAAGAGATTACTTCAATTAATAGCCAACTATCATTTGATCAAAATTAAATGATTCATTTTCAACTACTTAAATTACATCATTTGATTTTTATTTTATTATAAAAATAAAATAAAATAAAAATACATGCTGGTTGATTAACTAATCACTAAAGTTTGGGCAACACGTTGAAAATACATTACTCATACTGCAGGGTTGTTCAGTGGAACAAGACTAATCATTACAAACATTGATCATTATCTCGAGTAATGCAATGACACGAGAAATTGAAGCCAAAATGTGAAACCATGTCTTAGAAGGTCGAGTTCTTTCAAATGACAATTCTGGTGACACAATTTTGATTCCAAGAATGTCACATTGACATCTTCTGATAAATTTCATTCAAATTTCAGAGAGGATAGTTCGCTGATAGCGTCTTAAACAATGTCTAGAAATAAGAGTCAGGGTCTGTCATTGTCTAATGTAGAACTTCTTTTTTTTTTTTTAAAAAAAAAAACATGCTTTTAGCCATGACCAATTGTATATCGTTTTGTGTAGGGTTACTAATCCTAAATGTCTTCGAATTTTGTTATGAGATAGTGATAGTTGTAATAGTTGTACATGTTCAACGACAAATGTTGTTTATTAAGAAATATTCTAAAATTTATAATAATATTTTAAAATGTATGTGATTTACTATCTTTAATTTTTTTATTTTGTTCATATTAAAGTTCTTAATTTTTATATTATTCAACTTTATTTAAATATATAAGTTTCTATCGTTATAGAAAATAGAAAATTAATGCATATACAACACAATTATATATAAACGATAGATTATGCCAATTATTTATTAAATAATATCACAAGATCGTTGAAACCATATTTTAGAAGGTCGAATTATTTTAAATTATGATGGTTAATTATGATATGAACATATGATAATAAACATATATATATTTCCAGAATACTATCATTTATGAGAAACCATGTTTTAGAAAGTTAAGTTCTTTCAAAAGGTCATTTTGATATTACTGTTTTGATTTTAAAAATGTCAGTGACACCATCTGATCATAGTATTCTATTCAAATTCCATAGAACACTATAAATAAAAGTTAGGGATAGTCATTGTCTAATGTAGGACTTCATTTGAAAAAAAATGTTTTTAGTCATGACCTGTTGTATCTCGCTTTACCTAGAGTTACCAATCCTAAGGATATTCGAACTTTGTTATGTGATAGTGATAGTTGTAATAGTCGTACATGTTCAACAACAAATGTTGTATATCAATAAGTATTCTAATTTATAATAGCTTTTTCAAATTTATTTGATTCTCTATCTTTAATTTTAACTAGAGATACACCGTGCGTTGCACGGTTTGTACACATGTGTTAAATCATATACTCAATTAAAGTTGAATAATATATAATTAAAAACTTTAATATGAACAAAATAAATAAACAATAATAAACAGTAAAATAAAAGAAAGAAAATTACATAAATTTGAAAAAGTTATTATAATTTTGAAATACTTCTTTATATACAACATTTGTCGTTGAACCTATACAATTATTACGACTATCACTAACACATAATAACATTCGAAGTAAATAAAATAACTAATACGTTGATATAAATAAAAATTAATTAATTAATTAATGCTAACAAAATAGACAAATCATTGTAACTAAATATTATAAATTTGATATATATAAATTAGTTAAATAATTTTAACGCAAATATTAAAATTATTATATATATGTTACCTAATAATATTACTGAAGTTCCAACATTCATTCAACATATGATTAGCATTTATTGAACATTTGATTCCATTTAAAAATTCATAAGTATAAATATGTTTCAAAGAAACAACATTTCTATTATAAAAAAAAATGAGATAAAATTTGGGGCTAACTTATCCTTGATTATACTATCTTAACAATTAAAATACAAAAGATTTAGATGAGCCTTATATGTCCTTGACGCGGTCTCTTTTACTTTGAAAGATATAAATTACACCACAACGACAATTAGGGGTGAGCAAATTTTTTGGGGTGAAATTAGGCCGGTCCCTTTTTAAAAGTTTTCAAAGCATTTTTTGGGAGAAAAATATTACGATACCTTTAATGAACCGAACATGTCGTGCAAAGTATCATTTCATGCATCGATTTTGCATCACAATGCACAAATCAAATCCTATTTGTACATCAGGATTTTAAGCATCATCGATTTTGCATCGCAATCCACAAAATAAAATCCAATTTAAAGATTGGGAATCCAATTTGTGCATCAGAACCCCAATTGAAACCAATGTATGCATCGCAAATCCATTTTGTGTATCGCGATTCAAATTAATGCATTGTGATTAACAAATTGATGCATAACAGTGTGTTGAGTAAGTGATCCTTAACGTGCCTTTGGCTCATTAATAGCATAATCGTTTTTTTCCGGTTAAAAAAACATTAAAAAAACTCATGAAAGAGGATCGACCCGTTATTACTCCAATTTTATTTAAAATCAGATCAGACTAGAAAATTTTGACCACGTTAATTTATTGATTTGGTTTCAATTCTTAACTTTAGTAAAATCAGATAATTTGCCTAAAGCGGGTTTGGTATATATTTTGGACCATTTGAATGGTCTGACCAGCGCAATGCATCAATTTTTGAATATAAATTTGTTCTTTGTTGGACACTGTTTTTTGAATCTTGATACATCAATTTTAAATCACAATCCATTATTTGTGAATCGTGATGCATCAATTTGGATTTGCGATGCAGAAAGATACATCAACAAATAATTTGTTTGATTGTGTACAGGAAAGGAAAGACATAAGGTTTGATTAATTTTGTGATGCATCAAATTGGAAAACCGATGTATGAAAACCATGCATCGCCAAGGGACATGATGTCTGGTTCATTTTGCGATGCATCTAATGAAATTTCGATGCATCAAAATCATGCATCGCAATTTCAAATTTATGCATCGTCAAGGGACATGAGGTCCGGTTTATTTTGTGATGCAACCAATTAGAATTCGGATGAATCAATTGGAATAAGTAGTTTCGTCTACATTGTTTACTAAAACACCTTGAGATTAATCTTTCATTTACGTGCAACATTCGCTCTTAACCTTCGTTCTTAATTTATGAAAGTTGGGTCTTGTAATCCTTTGAAGCAGGTTCATTCCTTCACAACCTGAATTGCGATGCACCGACTTTGGTTTTGCGATGCACTACGTGTCTAATGCACTGCTTGCCTAAATTGCAAGGCACAAACGTTGGTTCTGTGATGCATAGCGTGCCTGACGCAATGTGTGCCTGATGCAATGGATCAGCTTCGGATTTATGATTGTGGATAATGTGCGCGTGTTTTCCTTTTATTAATGACATATTCGTATTTTCGATTCGAAAGTGCATTTTTGCGGTTTAAAAAAGAGAATATTATAAAGGTTGAAAAGTATTGAAAGGGAACCGACCCGAATTTCTCCCAAATTGAAATAGGTAATAAAATTAATGCATCGCATTGAAAAATTGATGCGATTTAAATTGGTGCATCGCAGTGTAAAATTGATACAACATGATTCATTTGAGTAAGTGATCCGTAGCAGTCCTCGGATCCATTAAAGTTATCGTAGTTTTTTTTAGCACCCAAAAATAACTTTTTTGATTAAAAAAATATAAAGTACTGTAGTGATTGAAAACTTATCAAAGTGGACCGACCCATATTTAGCCTCCAAAACAACGTCAAGAGTCAACAACAAATCATAGTTTGTTAGTCTCATTCACACTTGCTCACTCTTGCGGTGTCTTCTATTTCTATGGCTCTTTTCTCATATAATTCTAGGAAACTCTATAAAAATTTTAAACTCATAACCCCAAGTTAAAGTCATATACAATCCTTTACATCTCGCTTCTGAAAAACTTAAGCCACAATTTAGAAACCCACCTAACGCAAGTGTCCACATTTTGCATATTCGGTGACGGAAGATATGAAATCGTCATGCCGAAGACTTGTTGATAAGTTAACAATTTTATGAAAAACTCATTTAATGATGCAATTTTTTTATTATTTAGAGAAAAAAAATACATTTTACAGATCTATCATTTTATTCTACCTAATAAAGTATATTTTCTGATATATTTGAACTACAATACAATTTCTCTGTAATTTCGTTTAATTTCATCATTATGTGTCTAAATATGAGACACATAAATCATAAATTATTAGATCCCCATTTTTATAACATGTATCGGTTTCAAAAAATAAAATCATATGTCAATACATTGATTTTTTTGGTTCGTATAACATCAAATCCAATGAAATATACAAAATACTAAATTTGTGTATATTTCTAAATATATTTCCACATCGACGATGTAACATGTAATTTGTTATTGTGTCTGTATGTGTGGGTTTTTGATCGGCATCTCTTACTTTTTCTAGGTGATTTATTTAAATTATCGGCTATTATATTATGGTAACTTTACAATAAATTATCTGATACTTGCAATATCTTGGACAGATGGTCTCATATCTTCATCATTTGTGCATGATGTAGCAGGAGCAAATAAATACCAACATTACTTAAATCAACTTGAACCAATGTCTTCACATATTATGGGATTTCAATGTATCACCACCACTTTCTTTTTTTATCTCTTCGGGCCAATGAAAAGTATCTTTAAACAGATTTTGTTCATTTTATATAAAGATCAGTAAGATTCACTATCTTTATCAAAGGAAAATTTTCATATTTATATTGAAAGTCATCATTGAATCTCTTTGAGGAATGAATATTCATGGCACTATCCTTCTTCCAATACATTCAAATACAACTGAATGAAATAATTTGTCAACTAATTATTTTTATTGTTTTGATATTGTATTTCTTTATTAATAATTTGATATTTTGTTGTAACAGTAAATGACCACAAAAAAATTATTATTATTATTATAATGACAATCTTGTAATTGTTTTCATATTGTATTTGTTTACGATTTATCCTAGATTTTTTATATTATTCAATTGACTAAAGATAAATAGAAATGTGAAAGAGTTTTGAATTATTTTATACATTTAATGATAATGACAATATCTAGGTATCAAAAACCGATATATTAATGAATTTTAAACTAAACAAAAGTGTTACCATTTTTGGAAAGTTCATTTTGGCGGGAACTTTCCAAATGATGCACCTCTCTTTTTATATATGTATAGATGTTTATTAATTTTCGTTTATTTTATTCATATTAAAATTTTTAATTATCTATTGCTCAACTTTAATTTAGTATATAAATTTACACTCGTGAACAAACCGTGCAACGCACGGGTGCTTCACGAGTATTATATGTAATAAAAGTGGGGGCCATGTATTGAAAACATAAATTTGATTATACATTCACTGATTACGGGCATGTTTGATTTAGCTTATTATGTTTGATTAATAAGTTGAAATAATGCTGAAATCAAATATAAAGAGTAAAATAGCATCATCACAAAATGTGATTTACATCATCATCATCATCATTATTATTATTATTATTATTATTATTATTATTATTATTATTATTATTATTATTATTATTATTATTATTATTATTGTTATTATTATTAACATTAATATTAATATTAATATTGTTGCTATTATTATTATTACTATTAATATTAATATTACTTTTATTATTATCATTATTATTTATTTTATTTATTATTATTATCACCTTTTATCATTTTATTAGTATTAATACAAATTTTATCACTATTATTAATTATTACTATTATTATTATCATTATTATTTCCTTTATTATTATTATTTTATTACCATTAATATTACTTTCATTATTATTATTATTACTTATTAATTTTAGTATTGATTTTATTATATTAATAATAATATTAATTTTATTTATACTAATATTTTTACTTATTATTATCATTGATTTTATTATTATTAATATTACTTTTATTATTAGTATTACTTATTATTATTACGATTATTTTTAGTATATTTTATTAATATTAATTATTAATATTATTATTATTAGAATTAATAATAATAATAATAATAATAATAATAATAATAATAATTATTATTATTATTATATTTATCATTATTAATACTATGTTTATTATTTTTATTATTATTATAACTATTATCATTAGTCATATTATTATTTACTAATATTATTATAATTCCTTTTATTATTATTATTATTATTATTATTATTTACTATTATAATTATTATTCATTATTATTATTATTACTTTTTGTTTTTATTACTATTATTAAGAAGGATAATATTGAAATATATAAAATTTTAATAAAAAAGAGGACTCATATGTTTTTGAAAAGTAGAATTAAACATTAGGCTTAGTGCTTACAACTTATGACCTTATATATTTATTTATTTATTATATAATATATATTATATTACATTTATTAACTATTTTGAACCTGATTTATTCTTTAATATATATATATATATATATACTAAACCAAACAAAATCTTGTGTTAGAGAACTTTATTTCTTTCATTGTTTGTGTTTATTTTAGAATTTGTATTGTTTAATTTATGATAATTTGTTGTTAGTAGGTTATTTCATTTTGATGTTAATTCTTAAAATCTTAATTTTTTGAATTTTCTTACCATAAGTGAAATCAAACGTTTCAAAAAACAACTTATGATAAGTCATAAGCACTTCTAGATAAGGCAAATCAAACAGGCTGTCTTGGAATATAAAAATCAAATATTGTCTTGGAATATGAAAATCAAATACTATCTTGGAATAAGAAAACCAAATATTGCCTTAAAATATAAACAAACTTATAATGATTTGAAAACACAATTAACAAAATATTTCAACACCATCAAAATCTTAATTTTATTATCTATTTTACATGTTAATAAATCAATATCGAAATTTTTTATAATATTTTGAACGTTAAAAATTTGTGGTCTTATAGAAGATAAAAGATGATGAACTTAAACAATCGGTTTCCGTCAACATGTATTCTAAAAATCTTATATTTTTACTTTTATGTAAAAGCAAGATAGTTCCTACAAAAGTGTGTTTATTAAAATATTAGAAAAAAAAATAAAAAATAAATAACAAACCATTATTTATAATTTCAAAAGAAAGAAAGCCCGAGCATGTAGATAAATAAAAAAACCTCGAACATTAACCAACGACCCAAGTTTTAGCAAATCCAAACTCGATTTTTTATAAAAATACTAGATCTTCATGTCCATGCCTATAACACGATGCCAGTATATCTGATTTCGTCAATTGAAATGACAATGCCTAAATAGAATGTGTCATTTTAAAAAATTGTTACAGTTGAAGGATACATTACTTCAAGTGGAAGTTGATGGATTGATGTTTTATAAGGGGTGACTGTTCAGAAGATTAATCGTAGGGTCTGACTTTGTAATATGAAGATAAAATATAGGGAGAAGAAAAAATGAGTGACTGCTCATAATATTAATTGTTGGGGGTGACTTGTAATGTGGCACCTAGACCCAGATTCCAATGCGAAATCCCAAGTCGGACCGCCTAAATATACACAAGTAAGCATGCGCAAGTAGGAATATAAAATTTCACATGATGCAACATCGCATACGAATAACAACTCGGCTACACTTGACCGGAAAAGAACATAAAGTAAACAAGTCTTCAACGGTGTTACAGCCGAAACCTAACAACTACTCCTACAATTATAACACACACATATAATAACCTCAACGGCCACAACATGCCGGAGACAACAACAACAATAATACTTTAAAAGAGTAATAAGCGGAATAAGTTGTAGTGAACCATAACATATAAACAAGCTCGACATAAAAGTCGGCGTACAAAAGATTATAAGCCTAACATAATCAAGAGTTATACAACAATACAAAAACCCAAGTCAAGTCTAAGTGACTTGCTTCCCATCGTCCTTGCCAAAATAAAAGACTAACTATACAAGTCTCAAAAGAACAACCTCCAAGCTCACTGGCAATCTAGCTCGGACACGGCAAATCTAATGAGGACCTTCTCCTTGGCTTGGATCTAAGGAAAACAAAACAAACAAATAGGGTAAGTCATAAAGACATAGTAAGCTACTAAAAATGCATGTTCATGTCATTGCATAACATTTATCACAATTATAGTACATGCTCATCATATAGCACTTAGCACATTATTCACATAAGTACGGGGAATAAATCATACAAGTAGGATATGATATTGGCCCGACCGCTACGTAGCTCCTGCAATAACTGTGTTAACTGGTTCGTGCCATCGATGTTTTTGTGAATGCATTGACTTGTATCGAGAACCGCCTCGATTTAAATAGCAAGCCAATGCGGCACGTATTGATACGACAAAGGGGTTACTTCCCCACTACGGCCCACAGTGGAGGCGTGCGTGAGGTCCCAGGTGCAGCGATCCATAGCGAACACAAATCTCACAATTCGTGAAGGTGATGCATCGTCCCACCTTGACGTATAAAACAAACCAAATAATGCCAGCTGGACTCAATGTGATGCACAAGTAGATATTTACTCGTCATAAACAAATAAGGATCGAATTTGACAAGAAGCGAACTCATCCGATCAAGTAGGCTATTAATCTCTACCATAAATCATGTCAAGGCAATTAATTGCTCAAAACCCAACAATCACAACAAACTTGATTGCACATAAATAGACTCAACTTATAATTGAGTAAACCCGACCAAACCGTGTCCAAACTTCGTAGGGATTTAAAGTAATGTTCAACATGTTCCAAACTCCCCTAGAGTCGACTCCGTTGAGTCTTTACTACACATTCCCAATTTTGGGGATTTGAAGCTATGTGCTTCTCAAACCAACCTAAGTACATTACTAAGTCCAACTAGGTTATGAGTGTACCAAAATACTACAATGTGGTCCCTCTTCAATATAGAGTTCAAACATAAGCTAGAACACATAACAATTCACCATTTGACCAAGTAAGCCACATATAGGGTACTTTCACTTAACACCATTTCTAATACACATGTAGGCATTACTTCTAACATGCTCACAATCCTAGATACATAAGATGAAGGATAATAACATGCTTCAATAATCATAAAATCATCCTACACATGCTCCTAATAAGTTCACATGTTAAAATCACAAGATGAAGGCATATAAAGCAAGTATGTGTACTCATTGACCTCAAAAATCATAGGTTTTGTTTCCTTAGGATCAATGAGTACTAAAACCAAGAAGAAGAAGAGTAACTTACTTGTAAACTACACACAAGAAATCAAATGGAGAAACTATTCGGTTGGAAATCCTCTACTCTTCAAGCTCTTCACTTCTATGGAGTTTGTTTGAACAATGGAGGAAGGAATCATGGAAGACCAAGGAGGAACCTTCAAGAACTCATGGAGGAACCTTGGGGAAGAGAAATCCCATTTTTGGAGAGTGAGGGAGTGAAATGAGGTCACAACATCTGATTTTGTGGTGTTTATGGGTTGGAAATGTTAGTGGGACAAGTGTCACTACTATGTGGTCACTTAAAATCTGATTTGGGCTCTTTTAATAAGGTTAGGTTAGTAGTAAGGAGGGTTAGGGAGGTTTAGGTGAGGTTTAGGAAAGGTTTTGATAGGGTTTGAAAGCACAAATTCAACAAACAACAAAACAGAGCAAAACAACCTCGGGGGACCATTCGGTCGCATGGCTCCCTAAGCATGCGGCCGCATGCTCTCTGGCCTCCCAACCTCAAACTTCTGGACACCTTGCGAAGGCAAGGCCTTCTCCCCTTGCGACTGCAAGCTCGATAGACCCATAATGGCTTAAAAAGCAACCTAAAAGACCCCCAAACACTTAGCCAAAATCAATGAGGCTTAAACTTCATTCAAAGTGAGTCTAAAACTCACCCTAAACACCCTCAAACAACACACGAACAATCCAAACGAAGGAGGGAAAGAAGGAGAACTAAACGAGTGATTCAACGAACGATTCAACAAGCATGCAAATAAGTTTATAGGCATATTAAGAGTATTATGAATGACTTATAAATGATTCTAACACATATTTAGGCTAAGTAAACATGCTCACAAACAATATGAATGCATGAAGGCAAGCATATGAATGTCTAGGGTGCCACATGTAATAGGGAAAGAAAAAAATAGGGAGTTAAAAATGGATAACTACTCACACATGTGAATGTGAGGGTGAATCTCAGCCATTAAATTTTTAAAGATAATTTAATCTTAACATCTAAATAGCCATAGTCAATTACCTAGTTGTTTTATAATATAGACTAGATTTTCGTGTCCGTGCCAATGGCACGGTGCCAGTATATATGATTACTTCAAGTGGTAGTTGAGGGGCGCTATTCGAACTCGACCCATAGTTGAGAGAGGTTATTTGTAAGGAGTTATATGTAACTGACCTATAAACGTTTGATTTTGCGGCGGAATCAACCCCGTGGCCAGATAGTCTTAGTCAATCAATCGAGCTCTATTGTGAGATTATATTAATGCAAGATTGATGTTTTGTAAGGGGTTATGGCTTCGAAGATTAATCACATGGTGTGACTGCTCATAATATTAATTGTAGGGTGTGACTTTGTAACATGGTGAGAGAAAATAGAAAGTTAAAAGTGGATAACTACTCTCACACATGTGAATGTGAGAGTGATTCCCAACCATTAATTTTTTTAAGATAATTTAATCTTAACCTCTAAATAGCTTTAGTCAATTGCACATGTGTGACAATGAGCTCTATTGTAATATCGATTGTTATTTGTTCATATTTTTATGCTCAATCCCCCAAAATCTAATCATTTTTGTATTTTAAAAAATCAACTAATATTTCATTGTAATATTTTTTTACCAACTAACCAATAAAAAGCTTAGATATCACATTGTAGAAAGCTAAAATCTTGAATGTAAAAATTTTTGGAGAAAGTTTTTATCCCAAAAAAAGTCATTGTCTCCATTAGAAAAAAAACAAAACGAAAAAAATAATACTTGATCACGAAAATATAATTCATATTTGAAATGCTACTTAATGAAAATATAATTCATATGTCTCGTAACCCCATATGAGACACATGGATCCGTCACTCAGTGTATATACTTTCACTTCCTTTTTCTTGTTGACAATGGCATTTGGCAAATTGCTCAGTTTGCTGTTGATAGCTTCCTTTCCAATGTACTAGATTGACATTGTTAGTCCGCAGTAATGGTGGCATTGTTTATAAAAGGTTTGTTGCTAGTTTGGTGGATATTGACGACATATTTCTTTTCGGCGATCTTTTTCGTCTATGACATTACAATGGTTTAACAATTGCGACAAAGTTCTCCTTACCTTTTGTCATAAGATGTTGTGAAGATTGTTAAACATTTCTACTCATTATCGGTAGAAGAGGTTGATTTCATTGTCTCTTTTCTTTATTTCATGTGGTGTAAAGATGATCTTTTCCCCACTTGTGCATTTACTTTTAATAATTATCTCTGCAGTTCTAGATCGCTCAAAATATTTTTCGCAATGTAACTCAACCCCCTAGTGACTAGCGTAGGCCCTCTATTAGGACGTGATCTTCACTGACATGTTTCAATATCATTCATGATTATAGGCTTCTTCAATGATTGTTTTAATGTTGACTATACTCTTTTCTATATTCTTTTTTATTTGTGTTTTCATCATGTGACTTCTTAAATGTTAATCTTTGAAAGGTGATGTTTTTAAGCTAATTGGTCTTTAGAACCACATAAGGATCACGTGGATAATTGTATTTCAACTAGGTGTTGGATTATATGTATCTTTCGTATCTTGAAATGAATATTGGGATATAATTTACTATCCTCGGGTTTGTACTATGTCAGATCAAAGTGGCTCACTATTTAGTGGGTGGCATTAGTGGTAGATTTATATTGTTTATTTTCTGATAGGTGGCAATAACGATGACTTTTCTTGCTTATAGTTGCGATAGCTACGAGTGTAACCGTTTGGTTTGGTTCGGCTCAGTTTCCGGTCAAAACTACAAACCGTACTACCTCCCATCGGTTTCACATTTTCCAAACCGAATTGAATCGAGTAACCTTGGAACCGAACCAAACCAGGTTTGACGATTCAAAATCCAAGTTAAGATTAACTATCTCTTCCTTGGCAGATGAAAGCAGCGATAGGGATAATCTGAAAGTGCAATAGTAGCTAGGATTCCAAAAATTAAACTATCAAATAAATAGTGAGAGACTTTATTATAATAAAACAGTAATAAAACACGGAAATATACCAAATGATCTACAAGCAATGCTTGTAGATCTAGCCTTATGGCCAAAAAGGTTTTCATTAAAAATATTATAAGTCTTACAACCAAATAACAAGTGAAAAAGTACAAAAAACCAAAACCTCTTACAAGACTTTAAAGTCTGTAGAAGAAACCCACAAAAACACAGTAAAGCAAATGTGGGATTAAAAAACAAGTTTCCTATCAACTAGGAAAGCAAACAACCAAACAGCCGATGTAGTTTTTAATGCAGCTGTATTGATCTACTCCAAGTAAGCTCTCAGCTTCCTCTCTCTTTGCAGAATATCTCTCTAAGTCTCTTTAGGTGTATACCTTCTGCACGAACTGCTCTTGTATATATACTCGAGCTAGGAGTCCTGAAACAATAAAGAAACCCAATTCTCCAAGGAAACACAAGATTAGGAAATACGAGATTTAGTTTCCAAAATTAGTTTCCTTATTTTAAAAAAATATCTTGACCAAAGATTTAGTGAAATTTAAACAAGAACTCTTGAGAGCTTTTGAAAGTATTTAAATATGGTAACTACTTACTATTGCTTTTGGATCAAGAAAGGACACAACAATTAATAAGGAATTTAATAAAATAGGATGTCCCTATTTTACCCTTACAATCTCCCCCTTTGTTGAACCTTTTTGGTCAAATCAAATGACAATTGTTTTTCAACACCAATCAAACATCTAACCTACACTGGTTAGTTTTTCTCCCCCTGAATTTTTGCATGTATAAAAAGCAGAGTTGAATAACAAGCAAAATTCAGATAACGATCATTCATATGAAACACAGTGTCCTTGAAATTGTTAAAGCATTATACAAACCCAAACCCAAAATCAAAAATGAAATGAAATTGTTTCAGGGACACAAAAGCATCTAAAGAAAGACAAATTCATCTTTTAGATACATCTTCATCTTCTCCTTCATCATCTTTATTACCTGCACCATTTTCAGCATGAGTAACACCACCAGTAGGTACACTAGACTGAACACTTGTCTTCTCTCCCCCTATTTGACCAGAGGGAGGATTGTAAAACTCCAGTCATGCCAAATACTAAGCCTCAAAGGATTGAAGATAAGCTATTTGAGCTTTAATATGAGGAAGCTGGTTCTGAATAAAAGAGAAGGACATAGGTGCACAACTGCACATTTACCAGAAGTCATAGGGTTCAGAGCTGAGGGGTTGGCAGAGACTCGGTTATGACAATATCTATGGCACCAGAGAGCATAGCCAAAGAAATTTCTAGAGATGTAGCTTCGAATGAAGTTGCATCAAACATAATGGATTTTAATTTTTGAGGGTTTGAGGAACAGGATGCCATCTGACCAAAATTTAGGGTTTTAGCAACTTTGGGAAAATTGTCGAGAAGAGAGATTTGAGAGAAGAGTGAGCTTCTGAATTCTTCAACCCTCCTGAAAATAGTTGTTAGAAAGTTGGAATTTCAAGAGACCAAATAAGGATGAAATAATGCATTTGAATTTTGAAAGAGGGTTTTATTGATAAAACGACCACAAGTCCTAAAAGTGTGCACTGTGAGTATAAAATCATGTATTGACACATGCCAAGCACAATTTAGGGCAAAAATAGTCTCTTTAAACATTTAGTATTCCTCAAATTAATCCAAGATTTTTAGAAAACACAATTAAGTGAAACCCAAAAATTGATCAAACCCTTACAAAACTTTAACAGCCCATATCCAGAATCAATCTCATAAATTCACACAAAGATTAGACATCCACAAAATATTTTTAACTATAGAGATATTTGGAAATTGATTTGCCAAGATTAATTTATGAACAAAATTTCACCAAGCTGATATAATCACTAACAATGCATGTCCTAAAGTTTTATGCCTAAAAAACATGATTACGAGAAGCTAGACAAAAGAATAATGCAATCACACACAAGTGATAAAGACCATATCAAATGATGTAGTTCTTGATGCAACTGCAACGGGAGATACATTCAGCAGCAGTTGAATTTTGTGCAATTTTGTATCTTTTCTTTTCTCAACCACACTTCTCTTCCAAGATCAAAAACTTTATCATAACAAATTTTGTAGGTACTTTATTTCCCTAGGAGTATAGCTCTACTTTATTTCAAGTTATACAAACATGCCACTAGGAAGCTTTCACACTATTACCAAGGGTAGCCATCTTGTACAAGATCAACCCATGAAATCCAAAGATTCACAGTTCCAAGAGAGAATGACTGCAAACCTTGTTCATAGGTAGCTCTTTTCCTTTAAGTAGCTTTCACACTCTTCCAAGGGTATTCATTTTTCTCAAGATCAACTCATGAGAACCAAAGTTCCATAGTTCCAAGATGAAATACTACAACCCTTGTACTTTAGGTAACTCTTTCCTTTGTGGACTTCAAACTTGCTCAAGAACTGGGAGAGAGAGAATCATAAACCAATACCTCAACTGATATAGAATAGCAATTCCCAAGCAACAGGAAACATGCACATAACATGTGAATCAATTGATTTAGAGTATATATATATATATATTATATATATATTACGAAGTGTAGAGTTTTTTTTTTTTTTTTTTAAGGAAGGCATGGGAAAAAGAAATACACATATATAGAAGGGGGGCCAACCTCAAACAAATGAGATACAATAAGAGGAGCAAAACTTAAGGCTAACTCTTCCTTCTAAATTGAAAGACCCAACCTTCATGCATAAGAGCTTGAATATTAGGAGATCGAAACCAAGTTATAACTTGTAAAGCCTCGTGAAGAATCAAGACTCTTAGTAAAGATATCGCAAGTAGATTTTCAATCTCTACATGTTCAATGCAACAATCCCTGTTCCACCAAGTCTTTCCTAAGATTGGAGAATCTCTCAAAATCAAGACTCTTAGTAAAGATATCAGCAAGTAGATTTTCAATCTCTACATGTTCAATGCAAACAATCCATTGTTCCACCAAGTCTTTAATAAAATGGTGTCTTATATCAATGTGTTTTGTTCTAGAATGTTGAACTGGATTTTTTGCTATATTGGTTGCATTGGTGTTTTCACAATACATGGTTAACACCTCACTGTGTAGACCATAATCCTTGATCATCTGATTCATCCAAAAAAATTGTGTGCACCCACTACCAGCTGCAAGGTATTCAGATTCATCAATAGATAGGGCAACACAATTCTGTTTTTTACTAAACCAAGAAACCAAGTTATTTCCCAGATAAAAACATCCACCATAAGTGCTTCTCATGTCATTCACACTACCTGCCCAACATGCATCACTAAAGCCAACTAAATTGGTATTAGTCTGCTTTGTGTACCACAAATCCATATAAGATTTGTCTCTAACAAATCTAATGATATGTTTAACTGCTTTCAAATGAGAAACCTTTGGGTTTGCTTGGTATCTAGCACACAAACACACTATACATGATATCAGGACGTGTGAAAGTAAAATACAACAAGCTTCCTATCATGCTTCTATATACTGTATGATCAACAATCTCAGAATCCTCATCTTTGGACAGTTTGTTAGATGTACCCATAGGGGGTTTTCTTTTAATTTCCATTCTCAAGATTGAATTTCTTCACCAAGTTAATAACATACTTGGCTTGAGAGATGAACATCCCTTCATGCACTTGTTTCACTTGGATTCCAAGAAAAAACTCAACTCACCTACCATACTCATTTTAAAAGATGATGTCATGCAATACACAAACTTTTTTTCCAAATATTTGGAAGTGGACCAAAACACAATGTCATCAACATAGATTTGTGCAATTAAAATGTGTTTGTCTTTCCTTTGAATTAATAGTGTTTTGTCCACTTTGCCTCTTTTGAAACCACTTTTTAAAAGATGGTTTGTAAGTCTCCCATATCAAGCTCTAGGGGCTTGTTTGAGACCATACAAGGCCTTTTTCAATTTGAAAACATGGTTTGGTTTATGGGTGTCCTCAAATCCTTTAGGTTGTTCAGCAAAAACTTTTTCTTCTAAAATACCATTAAGAAAACACTTTTCACATCCATTTGTTGAAGAGTAATGTCTAGAAAACATGCAATGGCAAGTAAAAGATGTATGGACTAAATGCGGGTAACGTGTGCAAAAGTTTCATCAAAATCTACCCCACCAACCTTTGTGTACCCTTGACCCATAAGTCTTGCCTTGTTTCTAATTATCTCTCCCACCTCATTCGATTTGTTTTTGAAAATCTACTTTGTTCTAGTAACATTCACATAGGTGGGTCTATTCACAAGAATCCAAACATCATTTTTTGAAAACTAATCAAGCTCTTCTTGCATAGCATTGATCCAACATTCATCTTTCAAAGCTTCACTCACAGTTCTAGGTTCAATCAGAAACACAAAACAGGAAGTATGAAAATCTTCACAGTCAAGAGATGAGACAAGCTATTTTTTTATAATCAATATTACCTTTCCTCCTTGTAGACATACCATCATGAACATTACCTATAACTTGTGAGATTGGATCGTCCTTTTGTAATCTACTGGGAACATCCTCGGATCTATTAGTCACAACTAGATTAGCTTCACCAACAGGTCTGACCAATATATCTTCTGATGCCGTTGCATCAGAAGCTACATCAAAATTTCTATAGTTTTCTGAACTTTCAGCTTCTGAATTCTGTGAGTCTGGAACAATGTTTAACTGTCCTCCTTCTACAGGTTCTACCACTTGTGGAGTAGTGTTAAGATTGTTGGAAAATTATGTTTAAAGAATGAAATTGTGCAATTTTGTGGCACGAATTTCTTCACATGTCGTTTGTGTAATGACAAGGGTAATTGTGGAATCGTGTTCTACTCCGTGAGAACATCGAAATCATATATTTATTTTTCCAATTTGGTGTTTGGATGAATAAATTATGATTAATTAAAGTGTGGTTGTTGGAAGTGGGTTAATCCCACATTGGAAGATTAACAAAAACTTGAGTGAATTATATACAAGTGCCTTATGTTGTAAGGGTAAGCTTGTATAGAATAGAGGCTCTCTCTCACGCACGCCTGTGTAGGGGGTGTAAATCATGGTCCAGTTTAGCCTTCGGGATACCGTAATCATGTGCGAGCACGTCCCGCGGATACGAATGTCGGACCGAATTTGCCTGTTCAGACCAACCCACGTTTTGTTAATTATTCCTTTGTTTTTGTAACTCCAACATTTATAACAAACTTTATGGGCTGTTATTACCAACTTTAATGAGAGATATTGTTTGCCTATTGATGATGAATTTATTTCATCATCAATGTGGTTATTTAATCAGTCTCGATTTACTCCTATAAAAGGAGATTATATCCATAATCGAAAAACACAGTTTATAACAATTTCCATTTCTCTTCTGCAATCTGCAGTTTGTTGAGCGAATTTCCAGTAGACTTCATTCAGCTCTGCAGTTCTACTAAGCTACCAACAGACTTCGCTAGCCCACCAGCAGACTTGAAGTCACCAGCAAACTTGAAGTTCACCAGCAGATTTAAGAAGACTTGCTAGCAGCAGACTTACAACAGTAACATCTTTGATTGTTTTTCAATTCTGTATTCTGTAATTTGATTTAATTGTTGTTTTTCCCCGTACTATTTCTAACAATCTTAAAACAGAAATCATACTGTTATCTTGGATAATAGTATTTCTTTCAAAAGGGAAAACAAACTTTTACTAAAATACATAATTGAGTATTTTGATTTTCTTCATATTTCAGCAATATGACAATTGAATTGAATACCCAAGCTACTGTAAAGGAACCTAATGTGACCTTGAACCCAACGACCTCCAACGCTAATGTGACTTAGATTGTGGCCAATCCAACTATACCAGTGCATCATAGCGAGAAACCGGAGAAATTCAGTGGCTTGAATTTCAAGCGTTGGCAGTAGAAGATGCTGTTCTACTTGACCACCCTGAACCTAACGAGGTGTCTGAAAGAAGATCCTCCAACGATGGGTGAGAATCAGAATGATGTCCAAGTTGCTATTGCTATGGAAGCATGGAATCATTCTGATTTCCTTTGCAGAAACTACATACTGAATGAGTTGACAGTCTCATTGTACGAAGTTTACTGTAATAAGACAACGACAAAGGTGTTGTGGACATCGTTGGACCACAAGTATACATCCGAGGATGCTGGAGCCAAGAAGTTTATTGTTGGTCGCTTGCTGGATTATAAGATGGTGGACTCCAAGACTGTCTACAGTCAAGTGCAAGAATTGCAAGTGATCTTTCACGAAATTCAAGTTAAAGGGATGGTTGTAAGTGAAACCTTTCAAGTAGCTGCAATTATTGAGAAATTGTAACGCCCCGTATTCTTGCATGTGCATTGTATGCTTGTCTTCATATTTTCTTGGTTGATTGTGAGCATGTTTACTTAGTATATAAATGTTTTAGAATCATTCATAAGTCATTCTAGAAGTCCATAACATGTTTAGAATCATATAAACTTGTTTGTTGAATCGCCGGTTTGATCGCTTTGATTTGGCCTTAGCGATTCCCCTCGTTGTCGATTTGCTTCTATTTCGACGCACGAAGTGTTCAAGTTGAGTTCTTGGCTTTATATTCAGGTCTTAACCATGTGGAAACAAACCTTTTTCATGTCCAAGTTAGCCTAGTTTGATTGATGTTTGATTGGAGTTTGATTCGTTAACCATTCGTCGCGTGAGTTGAGCCATGTTCTATCTTGTTCCTGGGTTGTTCGGGTGCTTTCCGACTTGTTTTGAGTAGGGTTAGGCCTTAGAATGGTTGCCCATAAGTTTGGGACCATTTAGGTCAAGTTTAAATCAAGTTTTGGAGGTTCAAGTGGCCGAGGCGCCCGCCTGCACTCATGAGGCGCCCGCCCGATGCCGGGAGCAATTGCAAAGTGGTCTCGAACTTGGAATCACCTCGCACATGAGGCGCCGGCTCGGGCATGCTTGAGGCGCCCGCCTCAACATGCTGGTGTGTTACGGGAAATTTTCTCCTGTTCTGGAATTGGACGACTTGTACTCCTTAAACCCCTATCTAAACCTATCCTAAACCTCCCTAACCCTTCCCACTTAAGTCCTAACATATCTAACTTGTTTTTAGAATGGATTAAGAGTGCATTAGTGGGTCATTAAGCCACCAAATCAGATTTAAAAAGGGACCACATTGGCTTGGCACTTGTCCCACCCAACCTTTGACCCCTTATAAGCCACAAATCAGCTTCTTCCCTTCTCATTTGCCGAGAGCTCATCCAAAAACGTGAGAGAGTGTTCTTGAGAGTTCTCCATGGCTTCTGGAGCTAATCCCTTGGTCTTCAATCATCCATTCCTCCTTTGCCCAAGAATCCTTCATCAAAGGTGTAGAGCTCAAAGAGTAGAGCATTTCCATCCGATTGGTTTCTTCTTTTGCTTTCTTTGGTGTAGTATAACAAGTAAGTTACCTTCTTCTTCTTCTTCTTTTAGTTCTCATTGATCCTAAGGAAACAAAGCCTATGGTGATTGAGGTCAATGAGGACACTTTTATGCTTCCTATGCTATCTTCTTGTATGTTGAAAGTGTGAGCTTGCTAGGAGCATGATTAGGATGATTTCTTACCTACGAATGTTTATAATACTCTTCCATCTTGTCTATTTAAGGTTTTGAACATGTTAAAGCCATGTATTATATTTGTGATGGAAGTATTGATATATGTGAATGCCCTAGTTTATGCCTTCTTGAAATGTTGTGAAATTGCTATGTGTTGTATCCTCAATTTTGGACTCTATGATGAACATAGATCACATTATAATGCCTTGGTGAGATTACAACCTTGTTGAACCTAGAAATGACCTAGGTTGGGTTATGAAGCACATAGCTTCAATTTCTCCAAAATTGGGAATTTAGAGCAAAGACTCAACGGAGTCGACTCTAGGGAATATTTGAACGTGTTGAACTCTAGTTTCAATCCTTAAGCTTGAACACCGCTTTGATATGGTTTACTCAAGTATGAGCTTGGTTTGATTGTTTATAACAAGTTGTTATGAAAAGTTGGTTTTGTGCAATTTATTTGCCTTGACATGTTTTTATGGTAGAGATTAATACCCTACTTGGTTGGTCGAGTTCGCTCTTGTCGAATTCGGTCCTTATTTGGTTTAAGTCAAGTAAACATCTACTTGTGCATCACATTGAGTCCAGCTGGCATTATTTGGTTTGTTTATTAAGTCCGGTGACGATACACGCCTTCACGAATTATGGGATTCGTGTCGCTATGGATCGCCGCACTGACCTCACACACACCTCCATCGTTGGTCGCAATGGGAAGTAGCCCTTTCAATACGTGCCGCACTGGCTTGCTATCTAGATCGAGTGGTACTTGATAAAAGTTGATGCATTCACAGAGCATCGATGTTGCACGATAAAGTATAATAAAGTTTTATTGCAGGAACTACGAAGCGGCCGTGACTATATCATATCCTACTTGTATGATTTATTTTCCCGCACTTATGTGATTTATGTGCTAAGTGCTATATGATGATCATGTATCATAATTGAGATAAATGTCATGCTATAACATGAACATGCATTGTAGTAACTTACTAAGTCTTTCGACTTACCCTATTTGTTTGTTTTGTTTCCTTAGATCCGAGCCGAGGAGACGGTCCTGATAGACTCGCTTTATTCTCGCTTGGTTGTTTGTAACCTCAAGGTTGATCTTTTGGACTTTGTCGATTAGCCTTTTATTTTGAAAGGATCGTTGGGAAGCAAGTCATGTAGACTTGGCTTGGGGTTTTGATGTTGTTGTAACTTAACTATTTGACACTTGTAATCTTTTGGTATGCCGAATTTATATGTCGAGCCTGCTTATATGTGTATGGTTCTACGCTTTCTTCCGCTAAAGCTCGCTTAATTATTATTGTTGTTGTTGCCTCCTGCATGTCAGGGTCGCTGAGGTTTTATAAGCATGTGTTATTATTGTAGAGGAGTAGTTGTTGTTCCTACCGTAACGCCGCCGATGACTTGCTTAATTTAAGTTGTTTTTCCGCCAAGTATACCGAGTTGTTACTGCATGCGATGTTGCGCCACATGAATTTTATAATCCTACTTGTGCATGCTTGTGTTATTGATTATTTGGACGGCGACTGATCTCGGTGATTGGGTCCGGGTGGTCGGTCGTCACAGCTTGGTATCGTAGCTATAAGTTAGCCGGCCGAGATAGGTTCCATGGCCTAGTTGGGTTGGTTAATTGTGTGTTGATTCTAACGCCGAGTGAATTCTTGTAGGAGTCCGATGGTTAATCTCTGGAGGTAGACCTAGGAGAGGTCCCTGAACCCGAGGCGCAGGTACCACCGCCGTGAGGATCCAAGAGTTCTGATATGGCTGAATTACATCGCAGACATTGGCTTTTCTCGGGGCGCAGCCGGGAGGTCGCAGTGAGCAAAGACCACCACCACCTCCACCACCGAGACCAGGATCGACACTACCTCTCCTAGAGAGATTTCTTAAGTTAAAGCCTAGCTCGCTTCTTGAGAACCGAAACCGAGGGAGGCCGAAGTTATGGATGGAGGAAATGATCAAAGTATTGTCCATGTTGGGTGTACCGACGAAGAAAGAGTTATGCTAGCAACGTTTAAATTTAAGGAGCCGCCGAACATTGGTGGACGTGTTGAAAGAAAGTTGGGAGATGCAACAGTTCCCATTATTGGGGCCAATTTCCAAAGAGAGTTTAAGAATGAATATGTGCCTGATGTAGTGCAAACCAAAGGGAAAAGGAGTTCTATGATCTTGAGCAAGGTAGCATGACAATTAAGAGTATTCCGCGAAATTCACGCACTGAGCCGATATTGTACGTGATCCGATTCCCACGAGGCACCTGAGAACACACAAGTTTGTAAAGGGGTTAAGAACCGAGTTTAGAAAACAGATTCTAGCGCTTAAGCTCACCGACACGGAGTGCGCTTGATCGAGCGCATGAGGTGGAGCAAGACATCGAGGAACACCGGTCAAGAATAATTCTAGTAGTGCACGACAGACTCACTCGCATCAATAATCGTGAAGTAATTCGGTAAGGGGGTTATCGTGGAACCGTGATAGAGAAGTGGGAGGCCAAGGTAGGCCACAAATGGGAAACAAGGTAACAATACTTCTTCTTCTAAGGGGCGCAAGGGTCGCGTAGTGAAGCTATGATTTGTTCGCTCGCCAGAGGTCCGGGCACACAAATGATAGGTGCCGGGGAAAATGGGAAGTGTTTCTTGGAGATGGAACTCACATGAAGAAGGACTGTCCAAGTTTAAGGCTAGTCGGGCGCCGACGCCAGCCTGGGGCTAAGAGAGATGGGGACCAGTAAACCCAAGGTTCAAGGTCTGTGTTTGCGCTGATCAGCGCGAGGTTCGTGGGGTCTACTACCGTGATAGGAGGTACTCTTTCTATATTCGATCATAAGGCTCGAGTTCTCATAGATCCGTGGTCTTCGTGATTCTTATGTTGCTTCTCGCACTTTGTTGAGAATCTTTGCGTATTGCCTCAATCTTTGCCATATTTGCTTGAAGTGTCTACCCCGCCGGGAATATATGCTCGCGTCTGAGGTGTTTAAATCTTGTGATGTTTTGGTGGGTGACCACACTTTGCATGCGGACTTGGTAGTTCTACCTATACGTGATTTTGATGTGATTCTTGGCATGGACTGGTTATGTGCTTATCATGCTATAGTTGACTGCCATAAGAAGCGGGTTACTTTTTATATGCCGGGTGTGCCTGAGTTTACTTTTGTGGGTGATCATGCATCGAGTGACTTGCATTTCATTTCTGCTCTAAGGGCTAGGAAATTACTGTCTCAAGGGTGTACGGGTTATCTTGCATGCGTAGTTGATAAGAAGAAGTCTTCGCCGAACTTAGAAGAGGTTCCGGTAGTATGTGAATTTCCCGATGTGTTTTCTACCGATCACGCTATGCCACCCAATAGAGAACTAGAATTTTGTATAGAGCTTATTCCGGGGACTTCACCGATTTCTAAGGCACCGTATAGGATGGCACCCGCGGAGCTTAGGGAGTTGAAAACTCAGTTGCAAGAACTCCTAGAGATTGGTTTTGTTAAACCGAGTGTGTCGCCTTGGGGCGCACCGGTCTTATTTGTGAGGAAGAAAGATGGGAGTTTGCGGTTATGCATAGACTACCGAGAATTAAATAAGGTGACCATTAAGAATAAGTATCCTCTACCCCACATTGATGACCTCTTTGACCAATTGCAAGGGTCTATTGTTTATTCTAAGCTTGATTTGAGATGGGGTTACTACCAATTGAAGGTTAGAGAGGAAGACATTCCGAAGACGGCTTTTCGCACTAGATATGGGCATTTTGAATTTGTAGTGATGCCGCTTGTTGACAAATGCACCAAATGTGTTCATGGACTTAATGAACCGTGTCTTTCACAGCTTATCTTGATTGCTTTGTTGTAGTCTTCATCGATGATGATATCCTAGTGTATTCGAAATCTCGAGGAGCACGAGAAACACTTGAGGATTGTCTTATCCATTCTTCTAGAGAAATTTTTATGCCAAGTTTAGCAAATGTGCCTTTTGGCTCGAGGAAGTATCTTTTTTGGGGCATATAGTTTCAAGCGCCGGGATAGCCGTTGATCCTTCTAAGATTGAAGCGGTGATGAATTGGAAGAGGCCTAGTTCAGTTACCGAGGTTCGTAGTTTCTTGGGGTTAGCGGGTTATTACCGGAGGTTTATTGAGGGTTTTTCTCGGATTGTGACTCCAATGACGAGGTTGACACAAAAGAATGTGCCTTTTGTTTGGAACGAGAAATGCGAAGCTAGTTTCCAAGAGCTTAAGAAGCGGTTGACATCGGCACCTATTTTGGCTTTGCCTAGTGGGGGAGATAATTTTGTGATTTATAGCGATGCTTCTAAGGAAGGTTTGGGTTGTGTTTTGATGCAAAACGGAAGAGTGATCGCCTATGCATCGAGGAAGTTATCTATTCACGAGCAGAATTACCCGACACACGATATGGAGTTGGCTGCGATTATTTTCGCGTTGCATAAATGGAAACATTACTTATATGGGGCTAAATTTGAGATTTTCACCGATCACAAAAGTTTGAAATACTTGTTCTCTCAAAAGGAGTTAAACATGAGGCAAAGAAGATGGATGGAAAAATTAAAGGATCATGATTGCACTATCTTGTATCATGCGGGGAAGGCAAATGTTGTAGCGGATGCCTTGAGTAGGAAAGTTCACATGTCGTGTATGATGGTTAGAGAATGGAAGATGTTAGAAGATTTGCGAGATTGGGGTCCTAGTGTTTTTGATAGAGGTGTGATTTTCGCAAATGTTCGTGCTACGCCAGTCTTATTTGGGAAAATTAGAGAAGCGCAAGGGAATGATCCGGAGTTGAAGAAAATTTTGGATGGGTTGGTTGAGAATGTATCGCCTGATTTCGTGGTTAATAGTGATGGTACTTTGACATTTCGAGGTAGGATTTGTGTTCCTTGTAATACCGAATTGAAGAGGTTGGTTCTTGATGAGGCTCACAAAACGAAGTATACCATTCACCCGGGGAGCACGAAAATGTACTTAGATTTGAAAAGACAATTTTGGTGGAAGGGCATGAAGAGAGAAATTGCGGAGTATGTGTCAAAGTGTTTGACTTGCCAGCAGGTTAAGGCTGAGCATCAGAGGCCTGCGGGATTTCTACAACCGCTTGAGATTCCTGAGTGGAAATGGGAGTTCATTACTATGGATTTTGTGACGTGGTTATTCACAAGACGCGAGAGGTTTTAATGCAGTTTGGGTTATAATTGACAGGTTGACTAAGTCTGCACACTTTATTCCGATAGCTATCACTTATTCATTGACTCAGTTGGCAGCTTTGTACATTCAGGAGATCATGAGACTTCATGGCGTACCGGTGAGTATTGTGTCCGATAGAGATCCGAGGTTCACGTCAAGATTTTGGAAGTCACTGCAGGAAGCTTTGGGGACCAGATTGGACTTCAGTACAGCTTTTCATCCGCAAACGGATGGTCAGTCCGAGCGTTTGATTCAGATTTTGGAGGATATGTTGCGAGCTTGCGCCGTGGATTTCAAGGGAAGCTGGGATTCTCACTTGCCTTTAGCCGAGTTTGCATATAATAACAGCTATCAGTCGAGTATCAAGATGGCGCCGTATGAAGCTTTGTATGGGCGTAAGTGTAGATCACCAATTTGTTGGGACGAAGTTGGAGAGGCAAAACTTTGGGGTTCCGAGTTAGTACAACAGTCGGTTGAGAGCGTGAAGTTGATTAGAGATCGATTGCGTACCGCTCAAAGTCGACAAAAGAGTTACGCGGACAATCGAAGACGAGATCTTGAGTTCCAAGTGGGTGATTATGTGTTCTTGAAGGTAACACCGAGGAGAGGTACTAAGAGATTCGGCAAGAAAGGGAAACTTACACCGAGATACATTGGTCCATTCGAGGTTCTTGAGAGAGTTGGGTCTTTGGCGTATCGTATTGCTTTGCCACCTTCACTTTCGGAGACTCATAATGTATTCCATGTTTCCATGTTGCGAAAGTATCTGAAGGATGAGTCCCATGTACTTGAATATGAGGAGATCACGTTTGAGCCGGATATGTCTTACGTTGAAAAGCCCGTGAAGATTTTGGATACCAAAGAGCAAGTGCTACGAACCAAAAGAATTCCCTTAGTTAAAGTTCTTTGGAGGAATCATAACATTGAAGAAGCGACTTGGGAAACGGAAGCGGAGATGCGCAAGAAGCATCCACATTTGTTTGACGAACTTGGTAAGAATTTAGGGACTAAATTCCTAAAGGAGGGGAGAGTGTAACGCCCCGTATTCTTGCATGTGCATTGTATGCTTGTCTTCATATTTTCTTGGTTGATTGTGAGCATGTTTACTTAGTATATAAATGTTTTAGAATCATTCATAAGTCATTCTAGAAGTCCATAACATGTTTAGAATCATATAAACTTGTTTGTTGAATCGCCGGTTTGATCGCTTTGATTTTGGCCTTAGCGATTCCCCTCGTTGCTCGTATTTGCTTCTATTTCGACGTACGAAGTGTTCGTTGAGTTCTTGGCTTTATATTCAGGTCTTAACCATGTGGAAACAAACCTTTTTCATGTCCAAGTTAGCCTAGTTTGATTGATGTTTGATTGGAGTTTGATTCGTTAACCATTCGTCGCGTGAGTTGAGCCATGTTCTATCTTGTTCCGGGGGTTGTTCGGGTGCGTTTCCGACTTGTTTTGAGTAGGGTTAGGCCTTAGAATGGTTGCCCATAAGTTTGGGACCATTTAGGTCAAGTTTAAATCAAGTTTTGGAGGTTCAGTGGCCGAGGCGCCCGCCTGGCACCTTGTGAGGCGCCCGCCTCAGATGCTGGGAGCAATTGCAAAGTGGTCTGAACTTGGAATCAGCCTCAGTACATGAGGCGCCCGCCTGGGCATGCTTGAGGCGCCCGCCTCAACATGCTGGTGTGTTACGGGAAATTTTCTCCTGTTCTGGAATTGGACGACTTGTACTCCTTAAACCCCTATCTAAACCTATCCTAAACCTCCCTAACCCTTCCCACTTAAGTCCTAACATATCTAACTTGTTTTTAGAATGGATTAAGAGTGCATTAGTGGGTCATTAAGCCACCAAATCAGATTTAAAAAGGGACCACATTGGCTTGACACTTGTCCCACCCAACCTTTGACCCCTTATAAGCCACAAATCAGCTTCTTCCCTTCTCATTTGCTGAGAGCTCATCCAAAAACGTGAGAGAGTGTTCTTGAGAGTTCTCCATGGCTTCTTGGAGCTAATCCCTTGGTCTTCAATCATCCATTCCTCCTTTGCCCAAGAATCCTTCATCAAAGGTGTAGAGCTCAAAGAGTAGAGCATTTCCATCCGATTGGTTTCTTCTTTTGCTTTCTTTGGTGTAGTATAACAAGTAAGTTACCTTCTTCTTCTTCTTCTTTTAGTTCTCATTGATCCTAAGGAAACAAAGCCTATGGTGATTGAGGTCAATGAGGACACTTTTATGCTTCCTATGCTATCTTCTTGTATGTTGAAAGTGTGAGCTTGCTAGGAGCATGATTAGGATGATTTCTTACCTACGAATGTTTATAATACTCTTCCATCTTGTCTATTTAAGGTTTTGAACATGTTAAAGCCATGTATTATATTTGTGATGGAAGTATTGATATATGTGAATGCCCTAGTTTATGCCTTCTTGAAATGTTGTGAAATTGCTATGTGTTGTATCCTCAATTTTGGACTCTATGATGAACATAGATCACATTATAATGCCTTGGTGAGATTACAACCTTGTTGAACCTAGAAATGACCTAGGTTGGGTTATGAAGCACATAGCTTCAATTTCTCCAAAATTGGGAATTTAGAGCAAAGACTCAACGGAGTCGACTCTAGGGAATATTTGAACGTGTTGAACTCTAGTTTCAATCCCTACGAAGCTTGAACACCGTTTGATATGGTTTACTCAAGTATGAGCTTGGTTTGATTGTTTATAACAAGTTGTTATGAAAAGTTGGTTTTGTGCAATTTATTTGCCTTGACATGTTTTTATGGTAGAGATTAATACCCTACTTGGTTGGTCGAGTTCGCTCTTGTCGAATTCGGTCCTTATTTGGTTTAAGTCAAGTAAACATCTACTTGTGCATCACATTGAGTCCAGCTGGCATTATTTGGTTTGTTTATTAAGTCTGGGTGGGACGATACATCGCCTTCACGAATTATGGGATTCGTGCTCGCTATGGATCGCCGCACCTGGGACCTCACACACACCTCCATTGTTGGCCGCAATGGGAAGTAGCCCTCCGATCAATACGTGCACCGGGCTTGCTATCTAGATCGAGTGGTACTTGATAAAAGTTGATGCATTCACAGAGCATCGATGTTGCACGATAAAGTATAATAAAGTTTTATTGCAGGAACTACGAAGCGGCCGTGACTATATCATATCCTACTTGTATGATTTATTTTCCCGCACTTATGTGATTTATGTGCTAAGTGCTATATGATGATCATGTATCATAATTGAGATAAATGTCATGCTATAACATGAACATGCATTGTAGTAACTTACTAAGTCTTTCGACTTACCCTATTTGTTTGTTTTGTTTCCTTAGATCCGAGCCGAGGAGACGGTCAGGATAGACTCGCTTTATTCTCGCTTTGGTTGTTTGTAACCTCAAGGTTGATCTTTTGGACTTTGTCGATTAGCCTTTTATTTTGGAAAGGACGTTGGGAAGCAAGTCATGTAGACTTGGCTTGGGGTTTTTGATGTTGTTGTAACTTAACTATTTGACACTTGTAATCTTTTGGTATGCCGACTTATATGTCGAGCCTGTTTATATGTGTATGGTTCGCTACAGTTTCTTCCGCTAAAGCTCGTTTAATTATTATTGTTGTTGTTGTCTCCGGCATGTTGTGGCCGTTGAGGTTTTATAAGCATGTGTTATTATTGTAGGAGTAGTTGTTGGGTTCCGGCTGTAACGTCGCCGATGACTTGCTTAATTTAAGTTGTTTTTCCGGCCAAGTGTAGCCGAGTTGTTACTCGTATGCGATGTTGCGCCACATGAATTTTATAAGCCTACTTGTGCATGCTTGTGTTATTGATTATTTGGACGGCGCGACTCGGGATCTCGCATTGGGGTCCGGGTCGGGTCGTCACAGAAATTGCCTCCATCTTGGAAAGATTTCAAAAGCTATCTGAAACACAAGCGAAAAGAGATGAATATGGAACAACTGGTTGTTAGACTTCGTATTGAAGAAGACAACAGGAGTTCTGATAAGAAGACATTCGTTCATGTGGCTGCTAAAGCTAATATGGTAGAGCATGGCCAAAGCTCAAAAGGCAAAGGCAAGGCTGCTGCTGAAAAAGGGTCAGTTTGGGACCTAAAGGAGGAATCTCTAAGAAGAGATTTTCTGGAAAATGCTACAACTGTGGTGGCACGGGTCACAAGGCTATTGTAATACCCCGATAATTTTAATGAAAAAAAAAATAAAAAAACATAATTTGTGTTAATTAAAATTATAGCTGTCAAATAGGGCAAAAGCCCGCGGGCATGCCCGCCCCGCCACCTATTAGGGGCGGGTTGGGCTGATGTAATAGATACCCGTTTGGATGCGGTTGGCTTTACCCGTTGGCTTTTACTGTCATGTCAAGAGGGCAACCCGCACTTTCTTATAATTCTTAAAAGATAAAAGTTTTAATAACATCTATACATATATAAAAGGAGAGGAGCAAGATTTGGAAAGTTCCCGCCAAAAGTGACTTTCCATATTTAGAAATATTTCTAATTTATATATAAGCCCCTTTTTACATTGTAAATTGAAAATATAAAATGTCATTATTATGGTTGATTGGAAAATGATTCCAAAACCTCTTCACATTCTTATTTAGTATATTAAGAAAAATATGCATAGTAGAAACATGAGAGATAACAAAACCAAGTTTTTTTTTATCAATTTCTTTGCATCAATATCCAGGCTAGAAAAAAAAAAGAAATAAAACAACGATTTTGAAACTAAATCATATACACACACTTTGAAGTAAAACTAATTCATAGACAATCAATTAATAATAATACCAAGATCAGACGATTTTTTCTCTATTTCATCATAACCAAAGTTATTATTGTAAAAAACAATCTATAAATCGAGATAAGACCAATTTTTTGAGACAGCTAGCTACATGTAAAAAAATGGAAACCCGATAATTTCTGATTTTTTAGTTACTTATACATGTTAAAAAATTCAGATATAAAAAAAGTGCTGATAATAAAATTAATCAACATTCAAATCGAATTTGTTTGTTAGTTGAACTAAATCACAAATTAAAATTAATAAACGAGTTTTGAATTTAAACATAGTTTTTGAAATATTTTTGGAAATATGAACATACCAACAAGTTTCTGGTAAGTCGGTGGTCATAGCTTCCATTGTCGGACTTTCTTTAGGTGATAACCTTGAGGTTCGTCATCGCTGCAAAAAATGCGTAAATTTTTATTTTGTAATGTGTGGTCAAATTATGGTAAAAGTGTTTTCGTTTCGTTTATATACATCAACCAAAACAATGTGTTTTTATGAGTGTTTACTGGGTCACGGTCCAAAAGTTATCCATAGCACGATTTAAACCAAATTTTTCGATGTCTATCCATCGATCGTTTGAATTTTTGGTTCATTTTCCTTGACCCATCTCCTACATTTATTTTCCTTGGTTATATAATATTTTAATTCTTTTTTCTTTATGTCTAAGTTTTAAATTGAACTATAATACTTGAATTATTTTGTAAAAATTACCAATTTTAAAAAGTGTAGTTTTTAAGGTTTTTATGACAAAACATGTTAGTATATCGCAAACAATTTGTCATTTGTCTGATATTATATGGGTTATCAATTTTTTTTAATATTAATGTAACTTTTATTTATATATATTTATTGTATATATTTTATTATGATTTTTTAATACGGAAAACATATAAGTGAATTTAAATTTTGTGGAGACTCTATAGTAGAGAATGAGAGAAAGTGAACCTCAATTCCATTGTTTAGAATTGGAATTGTGGGCTTCAATGTAAATTTTATTGTTTATATCCATGAAAAATATTATAATTTGAATTGAACTGAAATTCTTAATATTTTTATTTTATAAATTGATTTTTTTCTCCAAAGGTAAAACATTTTTAAACCTAAAGACTATTGATTTCCATTAAAAAAAAATTCTATTAATTTGCTTATACGTTTAGATTTTTAATTGAACTCTACATGAGAGCTAAACAAAATCATCTTAATTTTAATGTTACAAAATTATGATATTCAATTCTACACATCGAACTCATAATCTTTATGTTACAATCATTTGTGTATTTTATTAGCACTAAAGTTTTAACTATTGTATTGATATTAATATAGGCTTCGTGCATCGCACGAATGCTTTGATTATAATTTTATATGATTAACTTCAATTTTTATTGTACAAAATAAACTGTTTTGGCCAAGAACATGTCACTTCGATATCAATTTAAAGATATGTTAAAAAAGTTATTATTTTTATTAACATAATTTTCTATAATTTGTTTTATATGCATATTGAACTCGTGATTTTTCATATAATTATTCAGTTATATGGTTATCGTTAAAAACTTATATTGTTTTATTTATCTCAATATTGAACCGTGAATTACACGGTTGTGTCGTAGTATATATAAAAACAGAAGTGTATAATTTTTAGAAATTTCCCGCCAAAAATCACTTTTCAAAAATGGAATCACTTAAGTTCTGTTTATGCCAAATTTTTTTATTTTTTTTAATTAAATTTGAGAAATGTCATTTAATGATGTTGACAGAAACTATTCCAATTGAGTTTACTTTTTTTATTTGGAGAATTACATTCGAAAATGACATATAACTAATTACATACCAAAGTCATATAACTATTAAATATTACACAAAAATAAAGTATAAATCAAATTTCTAGGCAAGTTATTCATAAGCCAGACAGAGTCTATGTGCATGCAACTAATTACAAACAAAACCAATATATAAAAATAATTCGTAAAAATGATATTTATTCAAAAATATTGAATAACTTAGTATTATTATAAATAAAAAAAATAGGTAAATAAAAATACTTATGATTGTTTTTAATAGATCTTGAAATACAGTTCTATAATATTAAAAAAACAAATAAAAAATACTCATGTGCCTGACTTTGTTTGATTTTTTAGTTTGGTCCGTCTTATTTTAAATTATCACTAGATTTTGTGTCAGTGCTTATGACACGGTGTTAGTATGGAACTTATTCAATGTATGAAGCGGACAGTATGTGAATGAATTGATATATGCTTGGGATTTTGTAAATATTAGATGAATGCATACTACACAATTGAAAATAAGACAAAACTCAATAAACTAAACAAAAAAATACATTTTATGATGGTCCATTGCAAATATATATATATATATATATATATATATAAAGCCTAGGTAGTCTAAAAATAGTAATTTCCCGCCAAAATTTGCATCCCTAAAATAATAACCCCTATTTATTACAAACATTTAATAAATCCTATAATTAAATAACATAAATTCAAATACTTATAACTCCTAGAAACTAGTTGTACTAATAGCACAGGCCGTACAGCCCAACCCAAGCGGCCAAAAGCCCATTCCATTTCCGCCTAATTAGAGTTAGGGTTAGTAACTGTCTCACTCAAAATATCAAAAATAAAAAACTCTCTCTCTCTCTCTCACGCTCACGCATCGCCGGCTTCGACTTTCTTCCTCCGGTGATTGCGTCGCCTTTGGCCGCCGACTCCGGCTCACTGGTCCTGGTCTAGCGCCTCTCTTTCTCGTCTGGCCGTTGCTCTCAACTCTCTCTCATCTCATGCTTTCTCTCTCTCTCTCTCTCCCTGCTTCGATGCTTCCGGCCTTCCACGTCCAGAATCCAGCACCTGAGAAGGAGATCCATTTAAGTAGACCAAGATGTCGCCGTGAAGATAGAAAACGACTTGCCAAGATGTCACCGTGAAGACTGACAACGGCAAGTCATTCACATGTATAGTCCGTTTTGACACCGTGCCCCTACTCTTTCTTATTTTGTGTGTATTAAGTTAATGTATGGCACTAGATGTTAGCTATGTGCCCATCTGATTCTTATTTTTGCCTTTGGACTTCAATTTTATATCTTGATGTCATTTGCTGGTGTCTGTAGGTTGAATTGGCATACTTCGACCATGGTGGTATTCTTCCATATGTCATTAGAAATCTCACCACTGGGTCATTTTTTTTTTTGGAGAAGCAGGGCGGCACATGCGGAATTTATTAATCGAAATAAACAACAAACAAACTTGAGGGGGACAACCAGCCTTACCCTTAGAACGGGGGGACAAAGGAGCCTAACCTCGAAATGAAATACATCAACAGAAACTCTAAATCAGCCCCTACGAAAATTATAAAGCCCTAACATATCGTGTCTCAAAGCTGAGAGAATTTGCTTTGGGAGATGCTCGATATCCAAGTAAACAATATGCCCTCGATGGGAATATGCTTCCGCAGCAAGAAGATCAGCCACCTTGTTCTTTTCACGATAGACATGGGACACCGAAAAACCTGAACTGAGAACTCTACAATCCTCCAGTTCATAATTATACCGCCAAGGGAATTGACAATCCCCAACAATACCTATAGCAGCTACTTTGCAGTCTGTCTCCACCTCAACTTCAGAGAGACCAAGATTTGCACAAAGCTGCAACCCAAAACGAAGGGCCGCCACCTCCGCATAGATATTGGAGCCATTACCAAAGAATATAGAAAAAGCAGTCACCAGGCTCCCATCTGTATCCCGAATAATACCCCCTCCAGAGCAAGCCCCATGACGGGCAGAACCATCCGTATTTAATTTAAAACCCCCATTGGTCTCTCCCAACGCAACCATAAACCACGCCGCGGTCTAACAACTTGAATAGGAATACTAAACTCATGTTAATCTCAGCTTGCCAATGACACCAGGAGGCGTAGAAGGATGGAAAACATAATTCAGCTCTAACACTCTATGACGCACCTTCTGGATTATATTCGAAACCAACATAGGGGTAGAATCGAAAACCGCACAACAACGGGCTTTCCAGATCTCCCAACAGCCAAATAGAAAAATACCCAACTCACAAGCACCAAGTCGGGTTCGAACACTATGCCGAGTCCAAGAATCAAACAAATGCCGCATGGAAGTGAAGACCATAGGAGTATGAAAAATCAACGACAGTTTTCTCCATACCTCTGACGCTACTTCAGACCAGATGAATAAATGAGGAATGGATTCACAAGCGTGCTGAACTGAGCAATAGACGCATTTGGATACCAGAGGGATACCTTTACTTCGAAGCTGCATGTCTACTGGAATGGCCCCGTGAAACAGCTTCCATACGAAGCCACTTACTTTCGACGGAATCCAGTGATGCCATATCTTCGCCGCCCAAGGCACTTGAGGACCCCGATTGCGAATGATGTCATAGAAATCTGAACTCGAAAACAAACCCGTATTCGACTTTGTGAAAACCAGCCTATCCTTAACTGTTGGACGAATAACCACTCTTGCAATGGCTGCATGGAATTGAGAAGGAATTAACGGCAAGAACTCATCAATATTAGGCCAAGCCTCTCGAACTTTCAAAGAATTATCTACCGGGAAAGGGCCAAGTAAAGGTTCGCCACACCAGTTGTCATTCCAGAAGGAAATATCACCAGCCCCTATGACCCATTGAGAATAATCCTTAAGCATTACCAACTGAGCAGCTACTGCCTTCCACCCGCTAGAAACAAGCCGATACGCATTACCCGACCTCCAATCATATATTTAGAATTGACAAAATCAGTCCATAAACCCGTACCTTGTAAAGCCGTCCAAGCAAGTTTAGCGTGGAGCGAAGCCATGATATGACTCAACCGCCGAAGGCCCAGCCCCCCCTCCGCAATTGGCCGACATATAGAATCCCAAGCGATCCAATGAATTCTCTTCTCCCCTTTAGAGCTCCACAGAAAATTAGCGAACAGAGACTCCATACGGTTAATAACTACTTTCGGGATTCTGATGGCAGCAAGAGAATAAATCGGGATACAACTAAGAACTGATTTTAAAAGAGTCAACCTGCCACCAAACGATAGAAGTCTAGATTTCCAGCCGTCTATTTTACCTGTAATCCGCCGAACCAAAGCTTCAAAATATACAGCCTTAGAGCGACCTTGGAAAATGGGAATCCCTAGATAATGCATCGGAAAACTTTTATTGGAACAACCTGTCCAGTCTCGAATATTCCGACGTCTCCTAGCAGAGCATTTCGAGGACACGTAAAACCCACTCTTGGCAAGATTGACTAGCTGGCCCGAAGCACACTCATATCTCATAAGAAGACTTCTAAGCTGCTGAATGGACCTCTTACCGGCATTACAAAATAACAACATGTCGTCCGCGTAAGCAGATGGGAAATAACAACCCCGCCTCGACCATGCATAAAAGGGGAGATCCGACCAGCCTGAATATCCCGATTAATATTTCTCGACAAGATCTCTTGAGCTAACACAAACAATAGAGGGGATAGAGGGTCGCCCTGACGAACGCCACGAGAAGACTTGAAGAAACCATAATTATTCCCATTTATACGAAGCGAATACCAATTATTCCCAATAATACGATAAATGAGAGAACAACTACTGTCACTGAAGCCAAGAGACCGGAGAGCGCGAAGAAGAAAATCCCATTCCACTCTATCATATGCCTTGGACATATCAAATTTAAAAATAACATTCCCCCCGCGCGACTTATAATTCAACCGATGGACCATCTCCTGAGCAAGCATTACATTTTCCTGAATGCTTCTCCCTTTAATAAAACCCGTCTGTTCCTTAGAAATCAACCGAGGAAGAAACGAAGCAATCCGAGATGCCACAATTTTAGATAAAATCTTACTAGAAAAATTACAGAGACTGATCGGTCGAAAATCACCAAAACCAAGAGGGGTTTTAATTTTCGGTAACAAGATTAAAGTAGTAGCAGAAATCCCTCGGTGAATATCCGCTCCAAGAAAAAAGTCTTGAACCGCTCTAATAAGATCCCCTTTGATAATGTCCCAACATCCACGATAAAACCAACCAGTGAAACCATCATTACCAGGCGCACTATCCGGATTCATGGCCTTGATCGCATCCCAAATCTCCTCTTCCGACGGAATTCTGTTGAGAAACTCATTATCCTCTAGCTGAATACCATTATCAACATGATCAAACAAATCTTCATGAAGCACATGCGAGGACTGAGAAAGAAGGTTGTTAAAATAAGTCACAGCTTGAGAACCTAGAGTATCCCCATCATCACACCAAGAACCATCCTCATTTCTAATCTTGATCTCATTATTTTGCATACGATCTTTAATACAAGCATGGAAGAAAGCTGTATTTCGATCACCCTCACGGAGCCAATTTTGCCTAGCTTTTTGCTTTAATAAATCTGCTTCCCATTTAATACATTGCGCAAGAGATTGTTTTACCAACACTAAATCTTTCTCCACCGAAGCCAGCCCGCTTTGTTGCAGAGAAAACTCAAGGCGTAAGATATCATCCTGATGTTTGGCAATCATTCTGTGAACATTACCGAAAACGGACCAGTTCCAATTCTTAAGTTCCTTGCGTAGATAATGTAATTTCCAATGCCACACTTCCATAGCAGTACCACCAACAGATCGACTCCATTGATGTTCGACAAAATGTAAAAACTCCGGATGATCCAACCACATCCTATGAAATCTAAACGTCCCTTTAACCTTCTGAAAATCCGAGAAACTTAAGAGCAAAGGGGCGTGATCAGAATTGGTTCGGGTTAAATGTTTAACTTTAATAGCCGGCATATTCGCTTTGTAGGCACCATTTACGAACACTCGATCCAATCTCTGCCAAATCCGGGTACCATCATGATGGTCATTACACCAAGTGAAAATACTTCCATCGAAACCCACATCTTCTAAACCTGCTGCATGGCTAAATTCCGCAAAATCCGCCATACTGTACAAATCCCAGCCTTGTCCTCCTAATTTCTCCGAAGTATGCATGATAGTATTAAAATCCCCGCCCACTATCCAAGGATCGCTATAATGAGCCGCAATATCCAACAGATCCGTCCAAAGATTCTGTCTACCCCCTCTAGTGCAAAGAGCATACACAAAAGAAACCGTAATCGGCTGATCATATTTCCTAATACTACAAGTAACATGTTGAGAGGAAGCAGCCATAAAATTAACCTCCAAGTCACGCTCCCAAAACAGCCATATGTGAGTGTTAACAGGATTTTGATGCAAGCAATTAGCAAAACCCAAAAACCGAGTTGTCTCCTTAATTCTATCACCACCAAGTTTAGGTTCCAATATAGCTAGAATCGACGGCCTGTGTTGACGTTTTAAAACCTTTAAATAATCTAACGTATCTCGGTTACCAACTCCTCGCGCATTCCATATAATTATCGACATGGGAAACTTACTTTTTGGGTTTATGTTTTTTGGCTTGAGCCCTTGTTTTATGAGCAGAATGCTTAGTAGTTTTCCCCCGATGAAGCTGTTTAATTTTCCCTTCACAATATTGCTGAAATTCCTCCGTAACTGGTCGTAAATTGAATTCGTCCAGAGACATCGACCTTTGTAGACTGGATTGATGTTCTTCAAAATCGCCTCCTGTTGAGTGTGCCTTTCCCAAATGGCGAGGAGTAGTGCGCCAAATCTCCGCCCATAAAGCAGCAATTTTAGGATCTTCCGAATCCATCCGCGTCTGGACGTTAGACGTTTCAGCTTGGACCTCATCCTTTTGAGACTCATGAAGCTCCTCCTCCCCAATATTTTCTGACAGAATCTCAAAAGAGTTTGCTATCTTAATACCTCCTTCTGCCTCCCCTTGATTGCTAACCTTGGTCTTCCCTTTGACATTCGGAACCGCTGAATTACTAGAATTGACCGTATCCCTCGCTACCCCATCAACATGAATCCCTTGAGATGTCTCTGCTTTGTTACTTGGATCAGTAGGTTTCGATGACACATTAACCACCTCAATATCCTCATCTTCTGTGCGTTTGTTAACATAATCTTTAGTTTAAAAAAAAATACACACTAACACACACAGTGAAGGTGCGATCCTAGTCTTTTAGTTTTTCTGCCGTTTTAGCCTAGGGTTTCCTAGGTTTTGCTAGGGTTTGGCTATGCCGCTAGATCCTACCCCGCCGGCAACGGCTGTCTCTGGGGATAATAACAAGGAACCTGTGGATGCTGCTGCGTGTCCACCACGCTCTTATGCTAATATAGTTGGTCAACCGGCACCGATCCTGGGGGTTTCATCGAATACGCACCGATTCTCAAAGATATACCTTTAGCTCCCAGACCGGCTATCTCAATTATGGAGGAACCTGGATGTTTATTTACACCGCTGGAACTAGAGACGGCAGAAAAGCAACTGGCGAACACTCTTATTTTAAAGTTTTCGATGGGGAGACCGTCCTTGGTGGTTATTGAAAAACATATTGCTACGTCATGGAAGTTGACGAGTTCATTCGTGGTGGGATTGTTAGATCCCCGGCACGTCATGGTACATCTATCGTCGGCGGAAGACATGGTTCGGGCTCTATCTAAGGAGTCACATATGATAGACACGTGCATGTATAGATCATTTAGATGGTCATCGGACTTTGCTTTTAAGAAAGATATTACCAAACTGGCAGTTTGGGTTCGTTTACATTATCTCCCTTTACATCTCTTTACACCATCTTACTTGCAACGTATTGGTAATGCGCTGGGCAGTTTTTTGAGGGCAGACGAGAAAACCTTAGCCTTAACCCGGCCAATGTTTGCACGTATCTGTGTCGAAGTAGATGTTTCTATGCAACTCCCTTCACGTATATGGATTGGTACCTCTAAGGAGGAGGGATTTTGGCAAGCTCTAGAATTTGAAGGCAACATAGCTTTTTGTGACGGTTGTGGTTTGCTTGGGCATTATCGTTCGAACTGTCGGAAAAATAGACGTGCTCCAGTTAAGTCTGATCATGGGGTAGACAATTCAAGACGGCACACGGATACGCCAGGACCGGATATACAAGATCCCAATAACGTGCCAAAGAATGAGGGGGCGTCTGCCAAACCTTCCTCTTTTAATGGGGGTAAACCTGGGCAGAAGTGGACTCCGGTTATTTTGAAAAGAGGGGAGTGGGGGATGATTGAGGTTCGTGTTAATCCAACTCATTTAGGGTCTAATAGGATGGTTTAGGGTCAATTAGGATGGGGGTTCAATGGCCTAATTGAGTCACAATTCAGATTGAAGGAAAAATCCCATAAGTGTGAAAATTGCTTGATGCTGTCGCATGGTATATGGACCATGCTAGCGCATGCAACTGTTCACAGCCCAAAACTCATTTTCTTGTTTCTGACCAGAAAACTTGTAAATTCCACCATTAATCAGTCACACCTCCAAATGAGGTGATTCTTTCTTAGTCTGAAACTAGACTCTTTAAAATATATTTTAGAATTTTAAATTACTCCATTTGGACTTATATTCATCAAAATATGGTCATTACAAGTTCAAGTACAGAAGCTGAATCCTTGAAAACAGAATTCTGGCACAGCCGTAAGTCAAGACCTAATTGAGGTACTTAGACACCTTGGAAAATTACCAAATTTTACAGAGAGTATCCTAACATATGTAGGTAAAACATAGTAAGTTTTTAGAAATTTCTCTTTAGTATATTGGTACCAGAATTTTCCCAAAGTTTACCAAAAACATGACTGATCTGTGAAGAAATTAATTGGTCATCTTATTACCAAATGCAACAAGTCTATGAACAATGTGAAAGAACACAATAGCTAGGATTCTCAAGAGAAACCAATGCAGTTTCCAATGTAGCTGCTGATGTAGCTACAATGGAAGTCACAATGGTTCAAGGTAAAACAAAAAACAGCGGAAGACTAATAATCAGACAATTGACAGAATGCAAAAGATTACCAAAAACAATCTACAAGACTATGCTTGTAGACATAGCCTCAAGGCCACAAAGATTTCACTAAAAGGATTAAATGTTTTACAAAAACTATTGTGAAATCACTAAACAAAATACTCTCACAAGACAACAAGTCTTTGAGAACAAAAAACCCACAGAAAACAAGGTATACTAAACGTGGAAAGAAATAAAACAACTTCCTAAAACTGAAACAGGAAGATAAAATAGAATTCCAGAACTTCAATGTAGCTGCCGATGTTATAACATCAGGAGCTACAATCAACTGCTGTACGTCTGAACTGAAAAACTGCTTCTGAACTTTATATGAATCTGCTCACAGCTTATGACTTTGTTTATCTCTCTCAAGCTCTGCACTTTTGCCGTGTCCCAACACTTCTATATATAACGAAGAGATAACCTACACACAAGGAACAATCCATCTTCTACAAGGAAAAGGATTAGAGAAAGGAAATACAAACTACTTACCAAATCCATGGAATTTATTACCAAATATCAAAGGAGACTAGATACACGGTTTGACAAGGATTTATAATAAGATTTTGTTTCCAAAAATAATGCTACAAAATCTAATTAAAGATGCAAAGTTCTAAAATAACACAAACTTGTCAAATATGAATTTTGACCATGAAAGGGGAAACAAGTAAAAATAGGCATGACCTATTTTACCCTAACAATCACCCCCTTTGTTGAGCATTTCTGGTCAAATACAATGACAAGTGTTCCATAAGAACTCATACTACAACCTGCATATATTAGAGAGAAAAATCCAAAACACGCCTCCTGAACACATGCACTAAACATGAATAATATGACATCAGGCTGTATAAATCAAACAGATCAACCAACAGTTAGGAGGGTTACATAGCCAAACCAAGCAGAAATTAATTTAAGGAAGTTATTACAGACCAACATGAAATATTGTTTAGCATCCACAACTTCAACTTTTCAATCACAATTTTCAACCACAAATATTCAACCACAAGAAAAACAATCTTCAACATTGTTTTTCAGCAACAGTTTCAGATTCTTCCTCAGCAGCAGATTCAGGAACATCAGGTTCAGGTGCAGAAGTATCATATGCAGAAGAATCAGGAATAACAACAACACTTGTATCAGCAACCACAGGAGCAACTGGAACACTTGGAACACCACCCCCTATTTGGCCAGAATGTAGGGCCAACCAAGAAGTATATTGTGCAGCCAAGGACTGAAGAAGGGATGTTTGAGATGCCAGAATAGCTAGTTGAGAATTTACCATACTCAACTGAGCAGAAATGAAGGCAATGGATATGGGAGCAGAAGGATGATCTGAGATGCATTGAGAGGAGGTAGCTGATGCAGCTACATTGTCAGTAACATTGATAGAAGGATAGACAGATGGTTGAGACAGAGATGGACCAGGGACAGAAGTAGAAGGAACTGAAGAAACATGGACATAGGGATAAGATAGGGGCAGGTTAACAACCCTATCTCCTCTCAGTAGTTTTGCAGAAATATGGAGATGATCAAGAATAGGGGTTAGCCTAGTTCCTGCAACTGGAGAATAACCTTGAGACACTAAAATTTTGTATATCAGAGAGGGAAAAATTAGGGACCTTTTGTCACCCTCAGATTCAGCTAGAGAGGTGATTTTCTTAAAAGCAAAATCTCCAAAATCAAAGGGCTTGTTTGTTCCTATCTGATATATAACTCTAGCAAACTCTTTAGTTAAGGTGTTTGTGTTGGTGGTGGGTGCCCAGTTAGCACAATAAATTTTGTGCATGAGTGCATAAAGGGAGGATAACTGAGATGTGCTAATAGAAGAGGCATTTCCAGGCCACTTATGCAAGGTTCATCCAGTTAGTTCAAGGGCACACAGATTAAGATCAGAAGTCATAGAAAAGTGACCAATCTCAGGAGTTGTGAACAAATTATTGATGAGGGAAGAGGATAACATATACCATTTTCCACGCACAAAAACCTTCTCAAACCTAGGATCAGAAACTGAGAAAATTCTTTTTCTCTAAATTTGCATAGAATTCATAAATAAGGTCTCTGAAATATGGTGAGGCAGAGGAGAGTGTTCCTAAAAGTCCTCTATCAGTGAAGAATTGAGACAAATTTTGTTCAGACAATTCAGCAGAAGGGATAACCCTTTCATCCACGATTTTCCTAGATATATTATATCTGACAGAAGCAACTTTTGAAAGAAATTTGGAAGAAAAAGTTTTACCAACAGAAGCAGCAACAGAAGCAGGAGCCTTTGAAACTCTGGATGTAGCTACATTGGTAGCTACATTGACTGATGATGCACGGCTTCTGGTGAAACGAACTGGAACTTCATCACTTTTTTCGCTAGCAACTGGAGTTGCTTCTTTACTGTCAAATTTTTTATCTGAACTGTCATCAAATTCAGAAGAACTGGATCGTTGAGCCAAGTATTCGGTTGGAGGTGGTGAAGGTCGAGGAGACACTTGCCCATGGACAGACTTCAATTGCACCAGGAAGTCGGTAAGAGTACGATGTTCATCTGAAAAACTGATATCGGCATTAGATGCTGAAGGAGAGCCAGGCTCATTTTCAGAGGATTCCTTGGCTTGTGTGGAAGAATCCGTTTGAAATACGGCTCGACGCGAAGGGATTGGATAATCTTCATCTACCCCTTCTTCTTCGACTGGAACAAACTCTGAGGAAGCAGGTTTGGTAACGGTCTCTTGAGCAACTGGGATTGACCCTGTTTCAGGTACAAAGTCTTCATCGTCTGAGTCACTAACGATGGGCACAGGTTCTTCAAAGGCTCCAGGTGCTACTTTGTGCTTCTTTGCAGAAATAACCTCCTCCATGCTTGGATTTTCAAAATTGGAAGGAATTCCTCTAAGCCTCTTCGATCTCCTAGAACTAGGTTTCCCAATTTGGGGTAACCCAGACAGGTCAATGGGATTGTCTACATCTATAGCATTCCCTTTTTCGCCAGGAAGGATGACGGTTAGGGGTTCAGGTAGAGGCTGAGCAATGACCATAGCTGTCCGGGGATTTTTTGGTGAGGAAACTGGGGACGATGTAGCTTCATTGGAAGCTACATCAGCTGAAGGACTTTGATCAGGGTTCTTGGATATAGATGACGATATGGAATCCATGGAATAGTTGAAGAGATAATCAGGAAGAGAAGATGAATGAAGAGGGATTTTGATGATGGTAATCTTCAAGGCACACTTTTTCAGATGTGAAGGATGAGCAAGTTTTTGAGTGTGGTAAGTTCCTTTTTCCTGAAAATTAACACTAAAAGCTCCACTAATGGTAATTAGCCGTTAGACACTTAATGACACAGGAATAGGAGAAGTCTAAACAACTAACCAAATTTCAAATTTAGATGATAAATCAAATATTAACCAAATCACATTTAAGGGGGAGATAAAAAAAAATCTGTTTATTGTCATGAGAAATAGGTGGAGCATTAAAGATGAGGGAGTAACAACAAATTTTAGATTTTAAAATTTTGAATTCTCAAAATTAAGCAAGGATTTTGAAGAAACACAACACTTAACTAACCAAAATTGATACACCACCAAACTGTCAAACAGTAATCATAATCAAATTCAAGGCCTCATCATGAACATCACACAGATTAGACAGCCACATAAATTACAACATGGAGAACATTGGTATAGAAGATTGCACTAATAGGATATGGAAGCAAAAATATCAAGGGGCTGATATGATCAAAGCAAATTATGACCTAGAAGATATGCCTAACACATGATGAAAACAAGAAAACAATGCAATCACACACATGTGATATGTCTAGATCATCTGAATGTAGTTCCCAATGTAGCTGCATTGGAAGATACATTCGCCAAAGTTGTGATTTTATGTACAATTTCTCATCTTTTGTTCATCAAATCAGCACATAACTCCCATAAAAACCATAGGTACTTTATTTCCCAAGGAGAATAGCTTTACTTTATTTCAAGCATATTCAACACATGCCACTAGGAACCTTTCACACTATTTACCAAGGGTAGCAACTTTAGTTTTTGATCAACCCATGAAATCCGAGGATTCATAGTCCCAAAAGAGAGGAGCCACAACCTTGTTCATAGGTAGCTCTTTTCCGTTAGGTAGCTTTCACACTTTTTCAATTAAAGGGAGTCAATTTCCTCAAGATCAACCCATGAGAGCCTAAGCTCCATAGTACTTTGACAAATTGCTGCATCCCAAAAAATTCAAAAGGTAGCTCTTTCCTTTGTGGACTTTAAGATTTTTCAATTGCTATTTTAGGGAGAGAGTGTGGAGAAAAAGGACAAAGAAATCACAAAAATTTTTGAATGCAAATCCAGGACAGCAAACAAAGGTATTAAGACATAAAAGATGAAACTAGTGTGTCCCCTTATACTTAATGCAAGATGCCTAATATATATATATATATATATATATATATATATATATATATATATATATATATATATATATATATATAAAGAAGCTAGGTAATTGACTAGAGCTATTCAGAGGTCAGGATTTACTTTTTTTTACTATCATCCTACGGCTGTCATTTATTTGGGTAACCTCCTCTTTTGGGTTTCCTTATACTGTTAGAATTAGGTTTCCTTATAAAACAACTAGGTAATTGGCTAGAGCTATTCAGAGGTTGAGATTAAATTATATTTAAAAATTTAACGGTTGAGATTCACCCTCACATTCACATGTATGAGTAGTTATCCATTTTTAACCCCCTACAATTAATATTATGAGTAGTCACCTATTTTTCTTCTCTCTATATTAAATCTTTATATTACAAAGTCGCACCCTGCGATTAGTCTTTTAAACAATCACCCCTTATAAAATATCAGTCTTTTAATTATCACTTAAAACAATGTACCCCCTCGACTGTAATATTTTTTTAAATAGCACCTTCTATTTAGGTACAGTCATTTGAATTGACGAAATCATATATACTGACACCGTGCCATAGGCACAGAGATGCCAAAACACGTGTGTAATTGGTAAAAGCTAATTACAAGTTGAGATTAATTCTTTTACTGCAATCCTACGCTCTACATTTAATCTAAATTGTAAGCGTGTGAAAGACAGTTACTTTTTCCAATTTTACTGCTTCTTTTTCTTCCAAAAATAGATAAGTGTTCCAATAAATGCATATTCTACGGCTTACTTATTATTTACCGTTTTACAGTTTTACATTTATTGTTTTATGGTTTTACCGATATTTTTTTACTGAGATTTATTATTTTAATGTGCATAACTAATCAATTTAATTTTAGTCCAGCGATAAGTTTTGAATATTTGTATTTTAATTTTTAATTTTTAATTATTATCTCAATTGACTTAATCAATTTAATTTTTTTCCAGCCCAAAATTTCGTATACAAATAAAAAAATCGTAAGTTTTGTAATTTGAAATATATTTTTTTCTTTTTAACTGTTATCGTAATTAACTTAATCAATTTTATTTTTGTCCGATCCATTTTTTTGTTCGGCAATTTAAAATTTTTCGGGCCCACAATTTCTTATACAAATAATAAAAAAATAAGTTTTGTCCGGCCCGTTGTTTTGGTTGGCCCGCAGTTTCGTGTACAAATTATTAATTAATCCCTCAGTTCCGGGCAAAGAGGCCTTTACGGTTTTACAAATATTTAGTTGTAATTTCTTAATTAATTTTTTTTTCATCATGCTCGATTCATACATTGACCACGCTCTTACTGGCACCATGCCATCGGCACGGGCACGAGTTTATTTTTATAGAATGTTGGACATCTTCTCATTGTTGTGGTTTCATTTGTTGGGGTATGTGTGTTGGTTTCCATTGATTTAATTGCCATTTTTTAGCTTTTAGGGTTGATTAATTTGGATCAAATGCATCTTCGTTCGCCTGTTAGATTTTGTATGATAATATGTGGGAGGATTCGAGTTTTGTAGATGAAGCATAAATTTTGGTTAATTGATCATATGTTTGAATTTTCTTTGTCTCATGTGTAGGTGGAAATAATGGACAAAGTTATTGCATCTCATGTTTACAAAGTTAAGTAAAAACCAGAAGAAGAAGATTGAGTTTTCGTTATTGAGAAAACAATAAAATTTTCTTTTTTGTATTTTAACAGTAGTTACAATTAAAATATTTATTTCTTGGTTTTCTTATAAAATAAATATCGAAGTAAAATGTTTTATTTTGTTAGGTATTTGAGTTCATTTCCACATTATTTCATTTATTGATAAATTCTCAAACTGGCGTCATGCCATCGGCACGGGCAAGAGTACTAGTATATATATAAACAAGTGAGGGGTCACATAGCACACATACCGAGAGATTTCCTAAGATTTATAAATCTCTCAAAATCTAGACTCTTAGTGAAAATATCAGCCAATTGATTTTCAGTTCCCACATGTTCAATGCAAATAATACCTTGTTCAACCAAGTCTCTAATAAAATGGTGTCTTATATCAATGTGCTTAGTTCTAGAGTGTTGAACATGATTTTTTGCTATACTTATGGCACTGGTGTTGTCACAATACATGGTTAATATATTGCTGTGTAAGCCATAATCCTTGATCATTTGATTCATTCATAAGAGTTGTGTACACCCACTACCAGCAGCTATATATTCAGATTCAGCTGTTGATAGGGCAACACAATTTTGTTTTTTACTAAACCATGAAATCAAGTTGTTTCCCAAATAAAAACATCCACCTGAGGTACTTCTCATATCATCAACACTACCAGCCCAATCAACATCACTAAAACCAACAAGATTGGTGTTAGTGTGTTTTGTGTACCACAAACCCATGGCATAAGTCTCACCAACATACCTAATTATTCTTTTGACAACTTTCAAGTGAGAGACTTTAGGATTTGCTTGATACCTAGCACACAAGCACACACTATACATGATGTCTGGACGGGTGGCAGTCAAATACAACAGACTTCCAATCATGCTCCTATATAATGTATGGTCAACACTTTCAGATTTTTCATATTTGTTAAGTTTATTGGATGTTACCCATAAGGGTTTTCTTTTGCTTTTCATTCTCAAGATTGAATTTCTTCACCAAGTTAAGAGCATACTTGGCTTGAGATATGAACATCCCTTCATGTAGTTGTTTTATCTGAATTCCTAAAAAATAAGTCAACTCCCCTACCATACTCATCTCAAAAGTGGAAGTCATGCAATTTACAAACTCTTTTTCCAAGGACTTGGAGGTGGACCCAAACACAATGTCATCAACATAAATTTGTGCTATCAAAATGTGTTTATCTTGTTTTTGAATAAAAAGAGTTTTGTCCACCTCTCCCCTTCTAAACCCACTTTTCAAAAGATGGTCTGTAAGTCTCCTATACCAAGCTCTAGGAGCTTGTTTGAGACCATACAAGGCCTTTTTTTTAACTTAAAAACATGATTGGGTTTATGGGGGTCCTCAAAACCTTTTGGTTGCTCAACAAAAACTTCTTCTTCAAGGATGCCATTTAAGAAAGCACTCTTAACATCCATTTGTTGAAGAGTTATATCAAAAAAACATCGATAGCAAGCAAGCGAATGGACTCAATACGACAAAGGGGCAAAGGTTTCATCAAAATCCACCCCTCAACACTGTATACCCTTGAGCCACAAGTCTTGCTTTGTTTCTTATTATTTCTCCCACTTCATTTGTTTTGTTTTTGAAAATCCATTTTGTTCCAATAACATTTACAGAAGTGGGTCTAGGAACAAGATACCAAACATCGTTTTTAGTGAATTGGTCAAGTTCTTCTTGCATGGCATTTATCCAACACTCATCTTTAAGAGCTTCATGCACATTTTTGGGTTCAATGGTGGATACAAAACAAGATGCATGTATTTCTTCAAATTCTAGAGTAGACAAGCAAGCAAGTTTTCTATAATCCACCTTACCTTTTCTTCTAGTTGACACCCCATCCTGAACATTACCTATGATTTGAGAAGTGGGATGCATTTTACAATTTTGCTTGGTATGTCATATCCACGATCGGTCAAAGCTGGGCGATTCTACGCTTGTTCTAAATGCATTTCAACTTACGTCAAGTTTACGTCAATGTGACTTCGATGTAGCTACATTCGGAATCACATCATCTGTCTGAATCATCGAATCTGCGAGGTTACGCTTGATCGACTCTAGGTTCCTTTGGATTCGAATCTTTGGTTACCTGTTATCTCCAAAATCAAGAATATCTAAAACATCTTCTTCAATGGTTTTGTGGCCAAGATCCGTTAGATCATCAAAGAAAATGTTCATAGATTCCATAATAGTCTTAGTCCTAAGATTAAAGACTTTGTAAGCACGACTATTAGTGGAGTATCCCATGAAAACACACTTGTCACTTTTAGAATCAAATTTAGAAAGATGATCTCTATCATTGAGAAGGTAGCACACACAACCAAAAACATGAAAATATTTTAAGGTTGGTTTCTTTCCTAGCAAGATTTCATAAGGTGTCATTGTGTTACCTGGTCTCAAGAAAACCCTATTTCCAATGTGACAAGCTGTATTTAAAGCTTCAGCCCAAAATCTTTTTGCCAATTTTTTTGAGGTCAACATAACCCTTGCCATCTCTTGAAGTGTCCTATTCTTTCTTTCCGCCAGTCCATTTTGTTGTGGAGTTTTGGGAGCAGAAAATTCATGAGAGATGCCATTTGAGGCACAATAGTTAGAAAAGGAGGAGTTTTCATATTCCGTGCCATGATCTGATCTAATTCTAATAAGCTTTAGATCATACAAGTTCATAACACGTGTACAGTTTTAAATGCCTCAAAGGTTTCGATTTTTCTCTAAAGAAAATTACCCAAGTGTATCTAGAAAAATCATCCACACAAACAAAGGTGTATTTTTTCTTTCCTAAACTTTCTACCTCAATGGGACCCATGAGATCTGTATGAGTCATCTCAAGACACCTAGATGTGGAACACTGAGATATAGGAAGATGAGAGGCTTTGGTTTGCTTACCTTTTTGACAGGGACCACATACCTTTGTATAGTTCTTATCCAAGTTTGACAACCCTTTCACTGCATCATGTTTCACAAGCTCATGGAGCTTACGAAAACTCATATGTCCTAGTTTTTGATGCCAAAGATCTGTAATGTCAAGACTAGCTTTGTGACATGTTTGGCTAATGTTGAACATATAACAATTGTTAGATGACCTTGTACCTGTCAGAAGACACTTGTTAGTTTGATCAAAAATCTCACAGGAATTTTTATCAAACCTTACCTGAAGGTCATCATCACATAATTGACTTATACTGATCAAGTTTGTTTTAAGTCCTTCCACATGATAAACATTGGTGAGATTTGGAAGACCTTCAACATTCAAGGTTCCTTTGCCAATTATCTTGCCCTTGGCACCTCCTCCATAGGTCACTGAACCACCATTGATGCTCACATAGTCCTTCAAATTCTCAATAGAACCTATCATATGTCTAGAGCAATCACTATCAAAGTACCATGACCCAGCTATATGTGACTTCAAGGATGTGAAGGTTACATTACATTTTTCATCATCAGACCATTTTGCACCAGGACATATGTCAAATGGTTCACAGTATTTGGATTTACCTTTGTCATTACTGCCTTTGGGAACCCACATCTATTTAAAAAATTTAGGTTGATTTTTCTGAGGATGTGATTTCCGATGTGACTTCCAATGTTGCTGCATTGGATGTTGCATTGGCTGTTGCATTCGATGTTGCATATGATTTTTTACCAAGAAAGCCTGCCTCACTTCTTCCTCATATATAGCCTTTTTCAGAAAACAGAAAGGTTGTATATGACCAGGCTTATGGCAAAAATGAAACACAAAGTTTTTCTTTCTTGATTTTGGTTTTTCAAAGAAATCTGGGTTCTGAAAATTCTGTGAAGGCTGTTTAGATTCAGATGTACCTTCACATTCTCTCACGAATATTTTTGATACAAAACCAATACCTGACTTGGATGAGTTACCTGAATTGAGCATCTCATCCATTTTTTGTTGACTTGAATTCCATTTAGCCATGGTTTCATTGGCTTGAATGAGCTGCTCTTTCAAACCTTCGATCTCTACATCCTTTTTACTCAGCAAGCTTTCCAGCCTTATGATGCAATCTTTCTGATCTTCATTGGCCTTCTTCAACAACTCGTTTGCCTTACCAAGCAATGTAACTTGGTGAGCTCGCTTCTCCCAATCCTTGTAAAATTCTTTGTAACCTTCCAGCAAATCAGACTCTGAATCTCCACCATCTTCTGGGACTGAGGAGTTAAAAGAGTAGAGATCTTCCCTGTTTCTGTCCACTGCATCTTCTGATGTGACTTCGGATGTAGCTACATTGGAAGTCACATTGAACAGAGAACCTGCACTGTCAGTTTCAGAATTATAAACAGCAGTGAGAGTGATAAGATCACCTGGATCTTCTCCATCACTATCACTCATAGTTGCTGAAAAATTTAAGCCATTTTTCATTAAAGTATTTGCACATTGGTTAGCATAATGACCATACCCTTGACACTCTCTACATTGAATGGAATCAATATTCTTTCCATTGTATGAAGACTTTGAAGCAAAAGGGTTTGTGAAAGGTTTTTCTGGTGTTTGAAAAGAGTTTTCCTTGGGAGCAAATTTGCCAGAATCAGGTTTGAAATTGCTTTTTGAGCTTGATGATGGAGTTCTATTTTGACTCTTAGTTTTCAAAAAATTTCTAAATTTAGTAGTTAAAAGAGCTATAGATTCTTCTCCAAAATCAGACTCATCAATATCTTTTTGAATATCAAGCAGGTCAGAAGAGATATCAATAGGAGCAGACATATCAATATTTTTCACAATAGGTGTAGAAGATGATACTCCTTTGCCTTTTTGTTTGATTTGATCATTCAGGTTCAATTCAAAGTTTTAAAGGATACCAGCCAATCGTTCAAAACTCATCTTGTCAATATCATGTGCTTCCTCTATAGCACATATTTTGACATTAAACCTTTCAAGCAAAGTTCTCATCATCTTGCTAACAAGACGTTCATTTGTGATGGGATCTCCTAAAGCAAGAGCAGAGTTGGACATGTCAAGAAGTCTACCATAATATGACATAATATCTTCAGACTCATTCATTCTGGTATTTTCAAACTGTGTGGTGAGCAATCTTAATTTAGAGGCGCGAACACTGGCAGGTCCTTCACACAAGGTCTGAAGGGCCTCCCAAACATCTTTAGCAGACTCATAGTTGGCAATCACCCTAAAGGTGTTAGCATCCAAAGCTTTGTATATAGCAGACAAGGCTTTAGAATTAAACGACGCAGTATTCCTATCTTCATTAGACCATTCAGATTCTTTGGTGATCTTGATATCACCATTAGAATCAGTAGTGTTAGGAGGAGTCCATCCATTCAAAACAGCAAGCCACGTTCTTTCATCAATTGATTTGATGAAGATGCACATCTTGACTTTCCAAATTGAATAGTTTGCATTAGTCAAAGTAGGAGGACGAACGACATTCTCATATTGAGAATCCATCACGGCTATGACCAGAATCAACTCTTAGTGATATCAAGAGAAGGCTCTGATACCAATTGAAAGAACACAATAGCTAGGATTCTCAAGAGAAACCAATGCAGTTTCCAATGTAGCTGCTGATGTAGCTACAATGGAAGTCACAATGGTTCAAGGTAAAACAAAAAACAGCGGAAGACTAATAATCAGACAATGGACAGAATGCAAAAGATTACCAAAAACAATCTACAAGACTATGCTTGTAGACCTAGCCTCAAGGCCACAAAGATTTCACTAAAAGGATTAAATGTTTTACAAAAACTATTGTGAAATCACTAAACAAAATACTCTCACAAGACAACAAGTCTTTGAGAACAAAAACCCCACAGAAAACAAGGTATACTAAACGTGGGAAGAAATAAAACAACTTCCTAAAACTGAAACAAGAAGATAAAATAGAATTCCAGAACTTCAATGTAGCTGCCGATGTTATAACATCAGGAGCTACAATCAAGCGTCTGAACTAAAAGCGCTCGAACTTTATATGAATCGCGCTTATGGCTTTGTTTATCTCTCTCAAGCTCTGCACTTTTGCTGTGTCCCAGCACTTCTATATATAACAAAGAGATAACCTACACACAAGGAACAATCCATCTTCTATAAGGAAAAGGATTAGAGAAAGGAAATACAAACTACTTACCAAATCCATGGAATTTATTACCAAATATCAAAGGAGACTAGATACACGGTTTGACAAGGATTTATAATAAGATTTTGTTTCCAAAAATAAAGCTACAAAATCTAATTAAAGATGCAAAGTTCTAAAATAACACAAACTTGTCAAATATGAATTTTGACCATGAAAGGGGAAACAAGTAAAAATAGGCATGGCCTATTTTACCCTAACACAATGATTGTGCAAGCATGAGAAATACTAGTACACTTGGTCTAGAACTCAAATGAACTTCTCGCAAGTCGAAAACACAAAGAATACAAGCAACGAAGGCAATCCCGAGAAACCCTAAGACTCAAACGAAGCAACAATGCTTCTAAACTTCCAACCAAGCTTACTATGATCAAGATGAATGTTCTAAGACATATATGAAAGGTAATAGAACCCTAACAAGTCTTGGTTAAGTGCTAACATGCTAAGGCAAACACTCAAAGAACAAACAACAAGGTATGCAACACATAAAAGACATTCAAGCGACTATGAACGTAACAACTCTAATGCAAGCATGACATGAACCAAATGAAGTCTCTAACATGTTAAGACATACAATAAACATGCTATAATGAGATAATACAAGTAATGGATTTGGGTTCTCACAAATAGGCATAGTTAAATAATTCCATTGAAGAACTTAAGGTTAAAAGAGAGAAATTTGAGAATTAAAGGGAATTATTGCACGCAGACAGAGAACAAATTCTTACTAAGATTGAGCAATCGAAGAAATTGGAGGATTCAAAAGTAGTTCCTTATCATATTGTTGCAAGAGAAATAGTAAAATCTAATTTACACAATAAATGTATGGTTGTTGCAACAAAATTTTCATAGCAGACTAAATTAGAGTCAATTTGCAAACTTGATAATGATGAGGCGGGTTCTCTTCGTAGGAATGGATCAGATGTTGCCTCTCCTCCCCGCGCTTCTCCTTTGGCAAGGTTGAAACGATGTGCTGATACCCTGTTAGACCAAATACAGAGTAAAACGAGGAGGCATCAAACAAGTGGTACACAGTTAGAAGCTATCGCTGCCCCTCGGTACCTCTCTTACCTGTAAAATCAAATCTTCCATGTCATCGAACTCATTATTTGTTTTCATGTAACTTTTGTACCACATTAAATGCGTTATGGAATCGATTCTGAATCAGTTAATTGCTCCTGCTTTATTTGCAATGTGTTATCAATATAACCAAATGTTACTGAAGATGAGCATGCGTTGACGCCAGTCAAACAAAGCCTCAATAGGTGCTGAGGAAATGACTGTACACATAGATAAGATCATCACGACTCAAGAAGTAACCACAGTCAATGGTGTAAGAATTACCGAAGGCAATCATGTAACCACTCTGTCTTGAAATTTTCTTGTCAGAAAATAATACATGTAATGACTCATGGATGAAATGTTTGGGCTATCTTCTTATTATGCCGAAGTTTATGCTGTAGTGTATGAGTTTGTCGTAGTGACCATCAACTTTTTCAGCAATTCCTATGCTTTTGCACCCTTTTTTAGCTAGAGAGTTGAAAAGAAGTGTTTGTTTAATTGATCGTAGGCATAAAGATATCTTATTTTGGGGGTTTATGTTTTATTGCACTAGTCAAATGCACGCGCATTGCACGCGTGTTGCACGCACGTTGCACGTGTTGTTAATGGATTTTTAGTGAGACGCTATTTTCACCACATTTTTACTTATTTACCACATTATTAGTTATTACTTTTAACTTATGTATGCTTGGACAAAACTGCCTATTAATTAATTACTTGTTATTTTAAGATGAACAATATATTTGTTACTTCTAAATTATACTCCCTCTGTTTCTAAATTATTGTCACTTTTGACTAGACACACTGTTAAGATAAGTAATTGACTGTATTATAAATATTGGTGTAATGCGTGATTTTTTTTCTTTAATGCCCTTGTGTATGTGGTTATAATTGAAATAGGTAGAAAAAGTAAGGATAAAGTGGTAAAAGTGTTTTTTTTTAAAGAAATGTGATGAAAGAAGACAATTATTTTAGAAAAAAAGGAAGAAAATTATTTAAAAACGAAGGGATTATGTGATACTTCGATACCATTATAAAATATTAATTTGATTTAAACTTTATTTTATATAAACATAAATTCGATAATAATAATATGGTTGGTATTGAATTGATTATCGGTTAATCTATTCATAATTAATATTTAGAATCAACTGGTATGGTAGGCAAAGAACCTGAACAAGTTACCATGGAGATGCAGAAACAAAGAAGGGACAAGGAATAGGAAGAGTTAAATAATTCCATTGAAGAACTTAAGGTCGAAAGAGAGAAATTTGAGAAACAAAGGGAATTATTGCACGCAGACAAAGAACAGATTCTTGCTGAGATTGAGCAATTTAAGAAATTGGAGGATTCAAAAGTAGTTCCTTATCATATTGTTGGAAGAGAAATAGTAAAATCTAATTTACACAATAAACGTATGGTTGTTGCAAAAAAATTTTCATAGCAGACTAGATTAGAGTCAATTTGCAAACTTGATAATGATGAGGCGGCTGCTCTTCGTAGGAATGGATCAGATGTTGCCTCTCCTCCCCGCGCTTCTCCTTTGGCTTGGCTGAAACGATGTGCTGATACCCAGTTAGACCAAACACAGAGTAAAAAGAGGAGGCATCAAACAAGTGGTACACAGTTAGAAGCTATCGTTGCCCTTCGGTACCTCTCTTACCTGCAAAATCAAATCTTCCATGTCATCGAACTCATTATTTGTTTTCATGTAACTTTTGTACCACATTAACTGCGTTATGGAATCGATTATGAATCAGTTAATTGCTCCTACTTTATTTGCAGTGTGTTATCAATACAACCAAATGTTACTGATGATGAGCATGCGCTGACGCCAGTCAAACAAAGCATCAATAGGTGCTGAGGAAATGACTGTACACATAGATAAGATCATCACGACTCAAGAAGTAACCACAGTCAATGGTGTAAGAATTACCGAAGGCAATCATGTAACCATCTGTCTTGAAATTTTCTTGTCAGAAAATAAAACATGTAATGACTCATGGATGAAATGTTTGGACTATCTTCTTATTATGCCGAAGTTTATGCTGTAGTGTATGAGTTTGTCGTAGTGACCATCAACTTTTTCAGCAATTCCTATGCTTTTGCCACTTTTTTAGCTAGAGAGTTGAAAAGAAGTGTTTGTTTAATTGATCATAGGCATAAAGATATCTTATTTTGGGGGTTTATGTTTTATTGCACTAGTCAGATGCACGCGCATTGCACACGTGCTGCAGGCACGTTGCATGTGCTGTTAATGAATTTTTAGTGAGATGCTATTTTCACCACATTTTTTTTACTTATTTACCACATTATTAGTTATTACTTTTAACTTATGTATGATTGGACAAAATTGTCTATTAATTAATTACTTGTTATTTTAAGTTGAACAATATAGTTGTTATTTCTAAATTATACTCCCTCTGTTTCTAAATTATTGTCACTTTTGATTAGACACACCGTTAAGATAATTAATTGACTGTATTATAAATATTGGTGTAATGGGTGATTTTTTTTCTTTAATGTCCTTGTGTATGTGGTTATAATTGAAGTAAGTTGAAAAAGTAAGGGTAAAGTGGTAAAAATGTTTTTTTTAAAGGAATGTTATGAAAGAAGACAATTATTTTAGAAAAAAAAAGAAAAGGAAGAAAATTATTTAAAAACGAAGGGATTATGTGATACTTCGATACCATTATAAAATATTAATTTGATTTAAACATTATTTTATATAAACATAAATTCGATAATAATAATATGGTTGGTATTGAATTGATTATCAGTTAATCTATTCATAATTAATATTTAGAATCAATTGGTATGGTAGGCAAAAGAAAAAGAAATAACTTCAGTACATAACTTTTCTTAGGGAAATAGCAGCCAAAGAAATTGAACGAGTTAGCATGGAGATGCAGAAACAAAGAAGGGACAAGGAATAGGAAGAGTTAAATAATTCCATTGAAGAACTTAAGGTTGAAAGAGAGAAATTTGAGAAACAAAGGGAATTATTGCACGTAGACAGAGAACAGATTCTTGATGAGATTGAGCAATTTAAGAAATTGGAGGATTCAAAAGTAGTTCCTTATCATATTGTTGCAAGAGAAATAGTAAAATCTAATTTACGCAATAAACGTATGGTTGTTGCAACAAAGTTTTCATAGCAGAGTAGATTAGAGTCAATTTGCAAACTTGATAATGATGAGGCGGCTGCTCTTCGTAGGAATGGATCAGATGTTGCCTCTCCTCCCCGCGCTTCTCCTTTGGCATGGCTGAAACGATGTGCTGATACCCTGTTAGACCAAACACATAGTAAAAAGAGGAGGCATCAAACAAGTGGTACACAGTTAGAAGCTATCGTTGCCCCTCGGTACATCTCTTACCTGCAAAATCAAATCTTCCATGTCGTCGAACTCATTATTTGTTTTCATGTAACTTTTGTACCACATTAACTGCGTTATGGAATCGATTCTGAATGAGTTAATTGCTCCTGCTTTACTTGCAGTGTGTTATTAATACAACCAAATGTTACTGATGATGAGCATGCGCTGACGCCAGTCAAACAAAGCATCAATAGGTGCTGAGGAAATGACTGTACACATACATAAGATCATCACGACTCAAGAAGTAACCACAGTCAATGCTGTAAGAATTACCGAAGGCAATCAGGTAACCACTCTGTCTTGAAATTTTCTTGTCAGAAAATAATACATGTAATGACTCAAGGATGAAATGTTTGGACTATCTTCTTATTATGCTGAAGTTTATGCTGTAGTGTATGAGTTTGTCGTAGTGGCCATCAACTTTTTCAGCAATTCCTATGTTTTTGCCACTTTTTTAGTTAGAGAGTTGAAAAGAAGTGTTTGTTTAATTGATCGTAGGCATAAAGATATCTTATTTTGGAGGTTTATGTTTTATTGCACTAGTCAAATGCACACGCATTGCACGCGTGTTGGACGCACGTTGCACGTGTTGTTAATGAATTTTTTGTGAGATGCTATTTTCACTACATTTTTTTACTTATTTACCACGTTATTAGTTATTACTTTTAACTTATGTATGCTTGGACAAAACTGCCTATTAATTAATTACTTGTTATTTTAAGATGAACAATATATTTGTTACTTCTAAATTATACTCCCTCTGTTTCTAAATTATTGTCACTTTTGACTAGACACACCGTTAAGATAAGTAATTGACTGTATTATAAATATTGGTGTAATGCGTAATTTTTTTTCTTTAATGCCCATGTGTATGTGGTTATTAGGGGTGAGCAGTTCAGCCCATGAGCCCGTATAGCCCGCTGTGCCCGGCCCAAAGTGCCCGTGCCCATGGGCTGATACATAGTGCTGGGCTTTAGAGATGTTAGATGCCCGCGGGCTCGGGCACATCCGGGTCATCAAGTTCTAATGCCCATCTAAGCCCGGCCCGGCCCATCATCACATTATGTTTTTAAATTTTACATATATTATAATTATACAATTACTCTATTATTGTTTATTAATATTAGATAATAGATATATCATATATAAAATTATATATAAACCAAATCACAAATTATAATATTATATTATTATAAACTACTATAATATAATAATATATTATACACTAAGTTACTAAGTACTATAATATAATAACATCTAACACTATAATATAATAGGATTAACATCTATTCATCTAAGTATCTAACAGACTAACACTAACGTCTAACTAAAGAATCAGATTTACTAAGTTAAAAACTTAAAACTAAAGAATCAAATTTACAATTAGTCAATTACTAAACTATAATATTATATTATTATATGCCTATATGGTGAATTGGTGATATACCAAAACCAAAAGGCAAACTAGCAAAGCAAAGCAAACAGACAAAGAAAAACCCTACCGTCGCCTACCTGCCTTCATGTTCATCAGTTCATGACTTCATAGTTCATGACTTCATAGTTCATGCCTTGCGGCCCTTGCCTACCTTCGTAACTTCGTTAGTTCTTCACTTCTTTGATTCGTTCCTTCAGCCTCGGCTTCGTTCGGCTTGCCTTGATTCGTTCCTTAACTGCTAGTGCTGGCCAGCAGATTAAAAGACGCAGCACTGCAGCAGCCATTCGCCGGCCCATTCTAGCCATTCACCGCTGCTATAAGTCGTCGCCGTCGCAGCCTCTCACTTCGTCGTCGTAGCAGGTTAGTTAAACTTAATCATGCTTTGTCTATGTCTCTGTCTCTCTATCCGTTTCTCTCTGTTATAGTAAATTAAAAAACATTGATAGTGAACTAGATTAGTAGATTTTAAGATGTTGATGCTTGATAGTTGATAATTGATACTAGGTCAATAGGTTGAATTTTTTACTTTTTGTTTACTTCTTTAAATTATTTTCCTTAATTCTTTTTGCTGCCCTATGTAGATTGTAGTATGTATTACTATTATTTGATTTATTTCCAATTAGGGTTTTGTTTTGTGTTGGGGATTTTGCATTTACAGTTTGTTTCCTTTATTTTATCTTATTTCTGGTTAATGATTTGTTTCCTGTAAAGCTTTTAAAAAATGTTTATTTTGCACACTCATATTTGTGTTTTGTCTGCCAAATGCTTACCAGTAAATGCCTTGAATCGTTGATGTTGTAATTGTATAGTTGAATTTTTTAAAAGTTTCTTTTTGATATTGAAGGTCCTACATTCATATTTGTGTTTTGTCTTTTTTTTTTCCTTTTCAGAAATGGAAACCGAAATTGATAACAAACCAAATAGTGAGAAAAATGTTGAAAAAAATTCAAAGGATGTGATTGATGTAGATGGGGAGTCATGTGATACTAAGTTCAAGTCTTGGGTGTGGGATCATTTTAAAAGACCTACAACGAAACCTTATCCGGGAAAGATTTATTGTCCATATTGCAAGAAAGAATTTACTTTCAACACTAGCAAGAATGGAACAAATGCTATGGGTAGACATTTAAAGCAAACTTGTAGAACATCACCTTGTTATGTGGGTTTAAAGGGGGTTACAAACGATGGAAAAAGACAGAAAACTTTGCAATTCAAGAGTGAGGCAAAAGAGGGGGCAATGGAACGAGCATCACAAGCTATGTATTTAATCAAGAGAGGGCTAGAAAGGCTCTAGCTAGGGTGTGCATAAAAGATAATAGACCATTTAGTATTGTGGATGATGAGGGGCTTAGAGAAATGTTTTGGGAATTAAACCCCAACTTCAAAATTCCCTCTCGTTGGACGGTTGCTAGAGATTGCTTGCAAATTTACAAAGAGGAGACTAGAAAATTGAAAAATCTTTTGAAGGGGCAAAGAGTATCTCTTACTACCGATACTTGGTCATCATGTCAAAACATCAACTATATGTGTCTCACGGCTCATTGGATAGATGATGATTGGATTTTGAAAAAAAATATTGAATTTTTGTACAATTGCGAATCACAAAGGGAAAACAATCGGGAAATTGGTTTATGATTGCTTGAAAGAATGGGGTATTAATCAGGTTTTCACAATTACAGTTGACAATGCTTCATCTAATGATGGTGCCATTAAGTTTTTGAAACATGAACTTAGTGGGTCAAATGCCATATTGGATTGTAAGTTTTTACATTTGAGATGTTGTGCTCACATTCTCAATCTTGTTGTGAGGGAAGGTCTTGAGGAACAAAAGGAGGAAATTGTGAGAATTCGAAATGCCGTAAGATATGTGAGGTCATCTCCTGCAAGGCTTGCAAAATTTGAGTCATGTGTTCAAAAATTAGGCATAAAGTGTAGTAAAAAATTGTCTCTTGATGTTGATACTAGGTGGAATTCAACCTACTTAATGCTAGAGACCGCCATAAAATATGCCAAGGCTTTTGATAGGATGCGTAATGACTCAAATTATGATGATTATTTTTTTGGTGGGGATGAGGAAATTTTTGAAGTTAATACAAGAAAGAAGAAAAAGAAAACAAAGGTTGTGGGTGCTCCAACTTTGAAGGATTTTCAAAATGTTGGTTATCTTGTTGATTTCTTGCAAATTTTTTATGAAATGACATTGAAGATCTCGGGGTCAAAGTATTCAACTTCAAATTTATTTTTTGGTGAGCTTGTATCTTTACAATGTAAGTTGGGAAAAATGTGTATGAATAATGATGATCTAGAAGCAAGAGAAATGGCTTCTAAAATGAGGGGAAAATATGAAAAATATTGGGAGAACATGGAAAATATGAATTTCTTGTTGTATGTAGCGGTGGTTTTAGATCCTCGTCATAAGATGACTTATGTGAATTATTGCTTTAAACGAATGTATGGTAAGGATGAAGGAAGAGTTAAGGAAATGGGGGAAAGGGTGATTAAAACTTTGATTGAGTTGTATGATCATTATAAAAGCAAAGAGGTGAAAATAAATTTGGATGATGGTTTTATGGGTTCTTCATCAAGTGCCAGTAAAATGGAAGTTGATGATTTGGAGGATGGTTTCTTAAAACATCTTGAGGAAGAAAATGATATTGGCAAAACGGAAGTTGACATTTACTTGGGGGATCGTGTTGAAAATGAAAGATTAATGGGTGAGAAGTTTGATTTGTTAACTTGGTGGAAAAACAATTCTTCAAAATTCCCAATCCTTTCTCTAGTTGCAAGGCATGTTTTGGCGATGCCAATTTCTACGGTTGCAAGTGAGTCGGCATTTAGCACGGGAGGGAGGGTGATAGATCCTTTTAGGAGTTCACTTACTCCTAAGACGGCGGAGGCTTTAATATGCACACAAGATTGGATTCGTGCGTCCCCGGTTGATATTGAGAGCCAATGCATTCAAATACAAGTTTTGGAGGAATTGCAAGACGAACTTGAGAAGATTGAATTCGGTAAAAAATTGTCAATTCTTATTAATTTTTGCTTATTTACTTTGTCAATTAGATGTTCTTATTTGACATTAATTTTTTTTTCTTATAGATGAATTGAAAAGTCGACCCATATCTTTTGAAAATTGTTTTGAGGATGATTGATCGGAGATGATAAGTTGAGAAAGGTAACATTTTTTACTTGTTTTTACCTTATTAATTTGTTGTATTTGTTATCATTAACATTCAGTTTTATTAGAATATTAATGGATTGAGTAAAATGTGGTATTTTGTTTAGGTGTATGAGAGCTTGTTGCTCCTTGGACCTTGGTTGCTGCTAATGGATTGCTTGCTAGCTTGCTGCTCCTTCATCTATTTGCCTGTATATGAGAAACTATGAGTTGTGGTTTTGTCATGGTTTTTGGATAATTGTTAATGTTCCTTATTCACCTCTTCTTAGTTGATGCATGTTCATTCAGGATAATTGTTTATTGTTATTGTTGATTAGAATATGAATGTAATCAGTATATGAGACTATTAGAGTATGTTCAGTACCAGAGATGAGACTATTAGAGTATGTCAGACTGTCAGTGTGTCACTATCGGTAATGTCGAGTTATATGAATCCATTTACTACATACTGAATTTATATTTTAACTTATTTGCTTCTCTTCCTTTTCTTTCACTTCAACTGTTTTCATTTCAAATTTACAAGTATAATAGTTTGAAAAAAAAAGTTCATGGCAATGAATTGATGGGCTGAAAGCTGAGACCCAAAGTTTGAATGAGAAAACAATAAAATTATTTAAAAACATAAACAAATGAAATTTGAAGCCCGTGCTCGCCGTGCCCGTCCAATGCCGTCCACTAATGCCCGTGGGCTGATCAATAGTACTGGGCTTTTAAATCTAATGCCCGCTGCTTGATGGGCCCATACTGGGCATTGCCAATGCCCGCGGGCTTAGGGCCCGTGCACACCCCTAGTGGTTATAATTGAAGTAGGTAGAAAAAGTAAGGGTAAAGTGGTAAAAGTGTTTTTTTTTTAAATGGAATGTTATGAAAGAAGACAATTATTTTAGAAAAAAAAGGAAGAAAATTATTTAAAAACGAAGGGATTATGTGATACTTCGATACCATTATAAAATATTAATTAGATTTAAACATTATTTTATATAAACATAAATTCGATAACAATAATATGGCTGGTATTGAATTGATTATCGGTTAATCTATTCATAATTAATATTTAGAATCAATTGGTATGGTAGGCAAAAGAAAAAGAAATAACTTCAGTACATAACTTCTCTTAGGGAAATAGCAGCCAAAGAAACTGAACGAGTTAACATGGAGATGCAGAAACAAAGAAGGGACAAGGAATAGGAAGAGTTAAATAATTCCATTGAAGAACTTAAGGTTGAAAGAGAGAAATTTGAGAAACAGAGGGAATTATTGCACGCAGACAGAGAACAGATTCTTGATGAGATTGAGCAATTTAAGAAATTGGAGGATTCAAAAGTAGTTCCTTATCATATTGTTGCAAGAGAAATAGTAAAATCTAATTTACACAATAAACGTATGGTTGTTGCAACAAAATTTTCATAGCAGACTAGATTAGAGTCAATTTGCAAACTTGATAATGATGAGGCGGTTCTTCGTAGGAATTGATCGATGTTGCCACCTCCTCCGCTTCTCCTTTGGCATGGCTGAAGCGATGTCTTGATACCTGTTAGACCAAACACAAAGTAAAAAGAGGAGGCATCAAACAAGTGGTACACAGTTAGAAGCTATCGTTGCCCCTCGGTACCTCTCTTACCTGCAAAATCAAATCTTTCATGTCATCGAACTCATTATTTGTTCTCATGTAACTTTTGTACCACATTAACTGCGTTATGGAATCGATTCTGAATCAGTTAATTGCTCCTGCTTTATTTGCAGTGTGTTATCAATACAACCAAATGTTACTGATGATGAGCATGCTTGGCCTTGATCAAACAAAGCATCAATAGGTGCTGAGGAAATGACTGTACACATAGATAAGATCATCATGACTCAAGAAGTAACCACAGTCAATGCTGTAAGAATTACCGAAGGCAATCAGGTAACCACTCTGTCTTGAAATTTTCTTGTTAGAAAATAATACTTGTAATGACTCATGGATGAAATGTTTGGACTATCTCCTTATTATGCCGAAGTTTAAGCTGTAGTGTATGAGTTTGTCGTAGTGACCATCAACTTTTTCAGCAATTCCTATGTTTTTGCATCTTTTTTAGTTAGAGAGTTGAAAACAAGTGTTTGTTTAATTGATCGTAGGCATAAATATATCTTATTTTGGGGGTTTATGTTTTATTGCACTAGTCAAATGAACACGCATTGCACGCGTGTTGTTAATGAATGAATTTTTAGTGAGATGCTATTTTCACTACTTTTTTTACTTATTTACCACGTTATTAGTTATTACTTTTAACTTATGTATGCTTGAACAATATATTTGTTATTTCTAAATTATACTCCCTATGTTTCTAAATTATTGTCACTTTTGACTAGACACACCGTTAAGATAAGTAATTGACTGTATTATAAATATTGGTGTAATGCGTGATTTTTTTTTCTTTAATGCCCATGTGTATGTGGTTATAATTGAAGTATGTAGAAAAAGTAAGGGTAAAGTGGTAAAAATGTTTTTTTTAAAGGAATGTTATGAAAGAAGACAATTATTTTAGAAAAAAAAAGGAAGAAAATTATTTAAAAACGAAGGGATTATGTGATACTTCGATACCATTATAAAATATTAATTAGATTTAAACATTATTTTATATAAACATAAATTCGATAATAATAATATGGTTGGTATTGAATTGATTATCGGTTAATCTATTTATAATTAATATTTAGAATCAATTGGTATGGTAGGCAAAAGAAAAAGAAATAACTTCAGTACATAACTTCTCTTAGGGAAATAGCAGCCAAAGAAACTGAACGAGTTAACATGGAGATGCAGAAACAAAGAAGGGACAAGGAATAGAAAGAGTTAAATAATTCCATTGAAGAATTTAAGGTTGAAAGAGAGAAATTTGAGAAACAAAGGGAATTATTGCAGGCAGACAGAGAACAGATTCTTGTTGAGATTGAGCAATTTAAGAAATTGGAGGATTCAAAAGTAGTTCCTTGTCATATTGTTGCAAGAGAAATAGTAAAATCTAATTTACACAATAAACGTATGGTTGTTGCAACAAAATTTTCATAGCAGACTAGATTAGAGTCAATTTGCAAACTTGATAATGATGAGGCGGCTGCTCTTCGTAGGAATGGATCAGATGTGGCCTCTCCTCCTTGCGCTTCTCCTTTGGCATGGCTGAAACGATGTGCTGATACCCTGTTAGACCAAACACATAGTAAAAAGATGAGGCATCAAACAAGTGGTACACAGTTAGAAGCTATCGTTGCCCCTCGGTACCTCTCTTACCTGCAAAATCAAATCTTCCATGTCATCGAACTCATTATTTGTTTTCATATAACTTTTGTACCACATTAACTGCGTTATGGAATCGATTCTGAATCAGTTAATTGCTCCTGCTTTATTTGCTGTGTGTTATCAATACAACCAAATGTTACTGATGATGAGCATGTGCTGACACCAGTCAAACAAAGCATCAATAGGTGCTGAGGAAATGAATGTACACATAGATAAGATTAGAGCAGTCAAAATGGGTTGGGCCCGTTGGGTTGACCCGCCCCGCCACTTTAAAAATGTGGGTTGGGTTGGGAAAATATTAACCCATTAGGAGGTGGGTCAAATGGGTTGAGCCCGCGGTGGGTTACGGGTTAAGGTGGGTTGGGGCGGGTCGGGGCGGGTTGGCCCGTCATATACTAGTTTCAAATAACCAAGTCATAAGTTTGAAATAATTAGTTTAAATCATTTTTCCCTCAAAATGTAAAATTATTTTTTATATCTGAAATATTAGTAAATGATTTTGAATTCGGTCAAAAAATGACACTTATAACAACTAAAGATGTCAGAATAAGGTATATTAACCGCAATATTTATAGAAAAAATTATTATAAGAACATACAAAAAGAGTAATGATAAAATAGTTTCTTACTTCTATTTTTTTCTCATTTTATACTATAAATATTAGAGAAAGTTGTTAGAAAACACTATTAAAAATATAATAGTAGAAAATATAATTTTTTTAATGAATTGTGACATTTTTTCGTATTATTTATGATTATTTTTATTATTTAGATTAATTGGGAAAAAAGTTGGTGGGTTGGTAATTTCTCGGCCCACCACATTTCATGGGTTGGCCCGCCCCGCCCCGCCAAACGGTGGGTTATAGCGGGTTGTGGGTTGGCCCGCCCCGCCAACCCACCTTGACAGCTCTAGATAAGATCATCACGACTCAAGAAGTAACCACAGTGTAAGAATTACCGAAGGCAGTCAGGTAACCACTCTGTCTTGAAATTTTCTTGTCAGAAAATAATACATATAATGACTCATGGATGAAATGTTTGGACTATCTTCTTATTATGTCGAAGTTTATGCTGTAGTGTATGAGTTTGTCGTAGTGACCATCAACTTTTTCAGATTTTCCTACGCTTTTGCCACTTTAATAGCTAGAGAGTTGAAAAGAAGTGCTTGTTTAATTGATTGTAGGCATAAAGATATCTTATTTTGGGGGTTGATGTTTTATTGCACTAGTCAAATGCACGCGCATTGCACGTGTGTCGCACGCACGTTGCACGTGTTGTTAATGAATTTTTAGTGAGATGCTATTTTCACGACATTTTTTACTTATTTACCACATTATTAGCTATTACTTTTAACTTATGTATGCTTGGACAAAACTGCCTATTAATTAATTACTTGTTATTTTAATTTAAACAATATATTTGTTATTTCTAAATTATACTCCCTCTGTTTCTAAATTATTGTCACTTTTGACTAGACACACCGTTAAGAAATGTAATTGACTATATTATAAATATTGGTGTAATGCGTGATTTTTTTTTCTTTAATGCCCTTGTGTATGGGGTTATAATTGAAGTAGGTAGAAAAAGTAAGAGTAAAGTGGTAAAAATGTTTTTTTAAAGGAATGTTATGAAAGAAGACAATTATTTTAGAAAAAAAAAGAAAAGGAAGAAAATTATTTAAAAACGAAGGGATTATGAGATACTTCGATGCCATTATAAATTATTAATTTAATTTAAACATTATTTTATATAATCATAAATTCGATAATAATAATATGGTTGGTATTGAATTGATTATCGGTTAATCTATTCATAATTAATATTTAGATTCAATTGGTATGGTAGGCAAAAGAAAAAGAAATAACTTCAGTACATAACTTCTCTTTGGGAAATAGCAGCCAAAGAAACTTAACGAGTTAACATTGAGATGCAGAAACAAAGAAGGGACAAGGAATAGCCAGAGTTAAATAATTCCATTGAAGAACTTAAGGTTCAAAGAGAGAAATTTGAGAAACAAAGGGAATTATTGCACGCAGACAGAGAACAGATTCTTGCTGAGATTGAGCAATTTAAGAAATTGGAGGATTCAAAAGTAGTTCCTTATCATATTGTTGCAAGAGAAATAGTAAAATCTAATTTACACAATAAACGTATGGTTGTTGCAACAAAATTTTCATAGCAAACTAGATTAGAGTCAATTTGCAAACTTGATAATGATGAGGCGGCTGCTCTTCGTAGGAATGGATCAGATGTTGCCTTTCCTCCCCGCGCTTCTCCTTTGGCATGGCTGAAACGATGTGCTGATACCCTGTTAGACCAAATACAGAGTAAAAAGAGGAGGCATCAAACAAGTGGTACATAGTTAGAAGCTATCGCTGCCCCTCGGTACCTCTCTTACCTGCAAAATCAAATCTTGCATGTCATCGAACTCATTATTTGTTTTCATGTAACTTTTGTACCACATTAAATACGTAATGGAATCGATTCTGAATCAGTTAATTGCTCCTGCTTTTTTTGCAGTGTGTTATCAATACAACCAAATGTTACTGAAGATGAGCATGCGCTGACGCCAGTCAAACAAAGTCTCAATAGGTACTGAGGAAATGACTGTACACATAGATTAGATCATCACGACTCAAGAAGTAACCACAGTCAATGGTGTAAGAATTACCGAAGGCAGTCAGGTAACCACTCTGTCTTGAAATTTTCTTGTCAGAAAATAATACATGTAATGACTCATGGATGAAATGTTTGGACTATCTTCTTATTATGCCGAAGTTTATGCTGTAGTGTATGAGTTTGTCGTAGTGACCGTTGATCGATGTCTTATTTTAAATTATTTCATTGCAAGTGGACAAGACTATTATAGAATAGTATTGGAAGCAAGGGTCGAACCCATAGAGACAAGAGATCACAAATAGGACAATTTATTGATAGCAAATTATTAATCTAAGGGGGTTTTTGATAATTATTTTATTCTAATCTACTACTATGATTTAGGTGTTTAACTAATTAGCAGTAATTACAGGTTATGAAGATCTTATGGTAGGTGGCAATCTAGGATTCGGGTTTCACTTGCATCTCCTCTATGTTTAATTCAAAATAATTATCATTCAATTTTTTGGGTTAGTTCACAAAAGATAGATATAGTCTGTTGAACTATTGGTTCAGCCTCCATCCCCGCAACATTCATCCATTCTATATCCTAAGCACAAGAACATATGATCTATCTGTCACCTAGTCATGTATGAACCTGACCCTAACTTATCACTCTCGTGCATCGATAGGTCCAATTTATTGTGATGGTGAGCCGATTGAGCCGGTAATGCGACATATGCACATTGGTCATGCAGTTATCCGTACCTCTAGGCCTTTATTATTTGCGATTACATTCATTTGTTCAAAGCGAAATAATAGAGGGATTGATAATCACCACAATCAACTAGAATTGAATGAACATAAATATGAATTAAAACATAAATTCGATACAAGTTACCTCCCACCTCCTAGATTAGTGATGATTTAGTTCATCATAGACAATGAACATCATATGGAGATGAACGGAGACATGATTTGATCTTCAATACTTGTAATTACACAATCTAAATATGTTATACAACCTAAAATCTATCCTAAAGCTATACAAAACTGTTTCCAGCCGTTTTTCTATATCTCAGGCTTTGTCTACCGACTCCTATTTATACCGAAGATTTGTATTCCAATCGAATCTCCAGTGAAAATACGAATTTTATGTGTTCTGACCACCTTGCGATCGCAAGGTCTCCAGCATTTCGGGCTTTGGTTTCTTCAAGTTACTGTCCACCTTGCGGGGGTAAGGTGAAACACCTTGCGACCGCAAGGTCTCCAGTATGTTTATTCTTCTTTTCTTCTTCAATTTTCATCTTGGGCCCTTCTTGGACTTTGCATATAAAAGCCTTGTGCTTAGCATATTTTCACTAAAAACCCTGAAACTTACAAAACTCACTGAAAACACATATCAGTAGCCAAAAGCCTCGTGAAATAGCATAATTTAAGTCTTAGAAGCATATAAAATCGACGTATAAAATACATCGATCAAATACCCCCAAACTTAAACTTTGCTCGTCCACGAGTAAACAATACTTATTAATAATAAAAAAATGAAAATCTTTTTGGAGGGTGACACTATTTACACTCCTCTATAAACCCACAAAATCAAGGAGACTTTTTTGAGTGACTCAACTATGCAGATAAATACAAAAACAGATAAATACAAAAGCAGATGTAAACTAAACTAAAATAAAACAAAAAAAAAATCTTTTTGGCTTCAACCTCAAGTTATAAAAGCATGGCATACAAAGCAGTCTCAGTTCGATGCTCATGTAACGACCCGACCCGGATTCCAACACGAAATCCCAAGGTCGTGCCGCTGGAACTAACTTAATAAGAGGACAAGCACTTGATAAACAGTAGTGCTAGTCAAACAATCGAGCAAACTCGCTCTTAAACATGAACATAACGCCGCACTAAAATACGGTATTTAAAAAATTGAATCGGCGGAAGCAATATAAGAAAAGAAGTCCCAAGCTATGAAGCTCAGCGATAATGAAACCAAGAGAGACATTATCCCTCAAAGGAGGAAACAAAACTCGCGTGCCGCAACATTGCAGACGCTGAACAAACCATCGGCACTCCAGGCCGGCGTTTCAACAAAGAACCAACCTGATATCAATTACCCAACGGCTAAAGCATACCGGGGTCAACCAACAACTATAATAAGTAAGATAAAGAAATGCCCCAAAGCTATAAGTTCCCGGGAGACAACTGAAATAAATACGAAACCACGAACAAGGCACGACATAACACGTCGGCCCAAGAAAGAACTAACACAAATACCCAAGTATATATCATTGTAAAGTCTAAATAACTTTACAAAATATCGATCTCACAAGAATAACAAAGTACATGATATCAATGACAATGCTAAAAGGGAACGGGACTCCACAAGCTGCTACTCGGGAGAGTTAGCTGCTACAAACACGAACCACACGATCTAATCTTGATCTATCGATCACCAAGCAAGCCTTTACCGCAATCACGATCTATTCGGTCTCAATGCGGCTACCAATTGGCTGCAACTAGAAAACAAAGTACGGAATGAGTCATAATGACCCAATACGCTACTACAAGAGATATGTAACATATAATTATGTAACATAAAAATATACATCATGCCATTTTACAAATGACAGAAAAACCCGTGAAGAGGCGTCGTATCATTTAGACACTCCACAAGATATTCATTTCTTCTCACTTACTAAACCGTCCAAATGAACCAGGGTATAATTCCCTGTTCAAACACAAATCAAATGAATTAGAAGGTAGTTCCCACAAAACATCATATGCAAGTATATATATATCATCATATATACTAATCAAGCTATTCATATAATCATCACGTGTAAGGGTGCATATTTATATATATACACCTATATCAGTATGCATATCTCTATATATACATGTCAAATCTCTCATAAATATCTCATATATAAGTATGTATATCTCTACATATACATATCAAATCTCTCATACAATCATCATGTATAAGTGTGCATATATATATATATACACATCAAATCTCTCATATAACATCAGCCCATACAAACATGGTCAATAAGATCTCATGTTCAACTAACACTTTGTTATCACATAAGTGCTCATAGTAAGCCACATAAAGGATAGAGAAGATACCAAATCACTGTCGTCGTATTGCTCCTGCAATCACAACTGTTAATCATATCGTGCCAGTGATACCCGTGTTCAGGTATCAAAGTACCGAGCTCTCTTCTCGGGTCTGAGCTCTCTACTCAGGAAAATAGCCCTAGCCAATGTGCTCAATTGGTTACGACAAAGGGGCTACTTCCCCACTGTAGCTAGCAGTGGAGGTGTGTGTGAAACCCGAATCCGGTACGGCGATACATTACAATCACGAATCCCATAATTCGTGAAGGCAATGCATCGTCCCACCATCATCATGAAAACTCAAGTAATGCCAGCTGGACTTATATGCAATGCACAAGTAGATGTTTACTTGCTAATTCTCAAGTAGATACAATGACCTACTAAACTCATACGACTATGCACATTGTTACATAAATCATAAAACCACAATAGGAACTCATTTAATTCTCTAAATCATAAGTGCCAAGTTTGTTCACTCTATTCAATTCAAGTCCCAAAAGCTAGTAATCTAGTCAACTAGAATATAATTGTCATAGGATCTCACCACGATCCTCGTAAGGTTCAATTGTTCCTTAACTCGACTCCGTTGAGTCTTTACTACAAAGTTAATTATCAAAAAACACTCTTTTTCACACAGTGAAGGTGCGATTAGCATCTCCTTCGACGTCCTACGTAGGGTTTCCAGCCCGCAATGGGCGAACCACCCCCAGCGCCTCCAGATCCCATGCCCAAATCCTTTGCCTCGGCATTATGCTCTTCTCCCTCTCCTTCTCTAAACCCTTCTTTTCCTATTATTCCCCCAGCGACATTCAAAGGGGAACCATCACTCAAACTTTCGCCGGAGATCATCAACTCTCTTGCCCATCCTTTTCGCCTTGCCCTCATCGGGAAATTCTCCCATGGCAGACCTTCCATGGAGGCTACTCGTAAGTATTTCAATACGATTGGTCTCAAAGCTCCCGTCTCCATTGGACTGTTGGATCCCAAACACATTCTTATTCAGGCCAGCCATGATGATGATTTTCAACGTCTGTGGATCAAAGACCAATGGTTCTTGGGAAAGTACCCGATGCGCGTTTTCAAATGGACGCCCGCCTTCCGTCCTGATATAGAGAGCTCTATAGTTCCTGTCTGGTTCTCCCTTCCGGGCCTCCCTATTCACCTATTCAATAAATCGGCTCTCTTCTCTTTAGCTTCTTTATTTGGTCGACCTTTAATGATGGATCAGCCTACCATAAATCTTACTCGCCCTAGTATTGCTCGCATCTGCGTGGAAGTAGATCTTTTGAAGCCTTGCCCCAACAGAATTTGGATTGACTGTGGTTCAACTTTCCCTAGTTTCTGGCAGCCTTTAGAGGCTGAAAATAAACCCTCTTATTGCAATAATTGCTTCCATCAAGGCCACCACGAGCTTAACTGTAAGTTCAAGGGATCGGATCAACCAACTACTGTCAATTCTTCAGATCCTGTCATGCCTAAGCCGATTTCCCAAAGATGGACTCCTAAGAAAACCACTGAGCCATTGAAGAATTCCCATGCAAACCCTAATAATCCCACGCATGATGCAGACCCTTCCCAGCCTTCTCCAGTGACGGGCACAGAGAGTACGGGCAAAGAAACAGTCCTTAATGATCCCTCACCCAATATTGATCCTTCTTCTTCATCTCCTTGTCAAGATCAAGGAGACACAGAAGGTGATCCAAATTTGATGAATGGCCAGCCTCCACCCCCTTTGCACACAGAATCTGCAGCCTCTCCTCATGGCCAACCGCCTAGCCCCCAGCAGGATAATGGCCCGGATCTCACCGAACTTCCTCAAGACCCCCCTCCTGATCCCCCACAACAGAAGGAATTTTCTATTTCTCCTAATCGCTTCGCTGTTCTTGAGACAATTGAATTAGAAAATGAATTAGAAAATGAAGAAGACTCCCAAGCCCTTAACCTCCAGTCAATGCCTAAGCAAAGTAAGCCGACCAACCCTATGCCTGGCAGACTCACCAGATCAAAGGCTTCAAAGCCTCCTGCTTCAGCTTCTTCCTAATTTTTTTATGGATATTAAAGCGATATTCTGGAATATTCGGGGTATTGGTAACGAATCTTCGCCTTCGTCTGCCTCAAACATCTCATTCGCTTTACACTGAGTGTCTATTGTGGCAATTTCTGAACCCAAGCTTGAAAAGGAAAAAATTGATATAATCTCTCGTCGCCTTAAATTCAGGTTTACCGCTTCTAACCCTTCTAGTTCAATTTGGGTTTTCATTAAATCTTGTTTCACAGTTACTTTAGTTAATGAATCTGTTCAGCAAGTAACCTTTCAGATACAACATTTTTCGTGGCCTTCACCTGCCCTCTTGACTTGTGTTTATGCTAAATGCGATGATCGGGATCGTCAAGATTTATGGGACGAAATCATTCAGATTAGCTCTTCTTTCCCTAATCTGCCCTGGATGATTGGCGGCGACTTTAACATTTTTGAACCCTTCCGAAAAATCTGGTGGCTCGGGTTGGAATCGGAAGGGTGCATTGGAGTTCCATTCTTGTCTTTCTCGCGGGTCTAACAGATTTGGGATACTCGGGAGCGATTTCACTTGGCTAAATAAGAGGGAAGGATCTCGCTATAATTTATGAGAGAATCGATAGAGTTCTTTGCAACTCCATGTGGCTCAATAACTTTCACTCTACTTCCATCCAAAGATTTGAATAGAACTTGTTTCGATCACTGCCACTACTATTACCCGCCAAGCCTCCCGGTTCTTCTTCTTTTTCGGTTTATAAATGCTTGGATCGGTCACCCGGGCTTTAAGGATATTGTTGCTAAAGCTTGGCAAATTCAGGAGACTGGCAGGCCTATGGCTTCTTTTTCCCGCAAGCTCTTTAATGTGAAGAAGGCTCAAAGAATGGAACAAATCGTTTTTGGAAACATTTTCGACAACCTCGAGCCGAAGAAGAAGCTCTTGAAATGGAGCTTTACTATGAACTTAATAATTCCCCCTCTAACCGAGCAAACATGATGGCAGCTAAGGCTAAACTTCAATCTTTTCTTAAACAAGAGGAGGAATACTGGCAGCAAAAATCTAAAATTCGTTGGCTAAAGGAGGGTCAAGGTAACACTAAATTATTCCATGCTTCTGCTCGGCTTCGCCTCTATTAATTCTATAATGGATGACAATGGTATCATTCTCGATTCTGACCAAGTCATTCAAAAGGCCTCGATTTCAAGACTTCTCCTCAAAGGATCGGAAGGGATCGCGCCTTCTACCTTGGATTCGATTCTTTCCATAGTGACGGATGCAATGAATGACGCTCTTATCGCTCCCTTCAATGTCGAAATAAAATCTGCAATAATAATCTTAATGGTGATAGTGCCGCTGGGCCCGACGGATTTAATGGGAAATTTTATTCACTTTGGCCTATAATTGGAGATGATTTCACCAAGCTATTTTGGAATACTTCTCGGTTTTTCTTTCCCTGCATGGTCTAGCACTCGATTATTCCCATTCCGAAGACCGATAGGCCAAAATCTTTTAAAGATCTTCGCCCTATTAGTCTTTGCAATTTTTGCCAGAAAGTGATATCCAAAATTCTTTCTTCCAGGCTTGCGGCTATCCTCCCTCATATTATTTCAGAGAACCAAAGCGCCTTTGTTAAAGGTCGCTCGATTCAGACAACATTCTCTTGGCGCAGAATTGATGTGTCATCCGGGGAAAAAGTGTCCGGCTCGAATGTGGTTGTAAAGCTCGATATGGCTAAGGCGCTTTGATCGTGTCTCCGGATATTTCTCATTAATATTCTCCTGAAGTTTGGATTTCACGAAATTTTTATAGATTTGATTTGGAGGCTTATATCTGAAAACTGGTTCTCAGTTTTATTTAATGGAGCTTCTGTCGGCTTCTTCCCCTCATCTCGGGGTCTAAGGCAAGGGGACCCTCTCTCCGAGTTTGTTTATTATTATGGCGTAATTTTTAGTCGGGGCCTTAACCATCTTCATCAAGACTCTCCTCCTCCATTTTTTCTACGGTTAGTGGCTGCCCTACTTCAAGATCTTGCTTTTGCCGACGATGTAATCATTTTCGTAATGGCAAGAAGATTCTCTTCTTCGTCATAAATCTTTCTTCCGCACTATGAAGTCGTGTCGCCAAGTGATTAATACTTCCAAAAGCTCTTTTGTAGCTCCTTCCACAACGGCGAGTCCGATATCTTCTATTCGCATCTTTGCCGGAGTTTAATCGTGATCTCTCCCGATTTATTATCTTGGGTGTCCAATCTATTATGGCCGAAAGAAGAAGCAGTTTTTTGACCCCCTTATCATTAAACTGCAAAACCGTATTGAATCTTGGATGGGTAACTTTCATTCTACTTTGGGCGGATCACTCTAATCGAAGTGTCCTTCAATCTATCTCCGCCTATCTTCTAGCTTTGGACCCTCCAAATTTCGGTTATAGCTTACATCGAGAGGCTGTTTTCCAATTTTTTTTGGGGTCACATTGACGGTCGTAACAAAGCTCACTGGGTTTCATGGGATAAGTGTTGTCGTCCTACCTCCGAGGGGGGAATCGGGTTGATCTCCACTTCTCAATTGGTCAAGGCTTATGGTTTAAAGATTTGGTGGCGATTTCGCTCTATTCAAAACTTATGGTCGATTTCCTCAATATCGATATTGCTCCCTAAGCAAAGATCCTTGTTCTTCGACCCAAAAGGGATCCCATGCTTGGCAGCGAATGATCAAAGCTCGAGACATTGCCGAGCCTTATATACACTGGATTGTAGGCCGAGGTTCCATTTCTCCTTGGTTTGACTCTTGGCTTCCAAATTTATCTCGCCTCCTCGATTGCTCTATTTCCTGCTTGTGATCCGATTCACGCCTTCTACTGGCACTTCCCGCCCAAAGATCCATCATGCACACTATTTTGGACCAGCGAATTTCCCTAATTGATAAGGATGACAGGCCATGTTGGACCCCTAACAATTCTGGAGAGTTTACTTTATCTTCGGCCATGGATATCATTTCTCCTCTTCATCTAGCCTTTCTGCTAAGTTCATTTGGCACAAATATCCGCCCAAACACATTAGTATTTTTATGTGGCGCCTTCTTAAAAAACTCCCAATTGATGAAGGTATTCGAGTAAGGGTTTCTCTTTGGCTTCTAAATGCCATTGTTGTTTATCGGGCAATATTGAATCTTTTGAGCATGTCTTTCTATCCAGCAATTCGCTTGGTCTGCTTGGTGCTCATTTCACGCCGCTTTCGACATCCCTTTACATCATTGTTCCATCCGCACGCTTCAGCTTGGTGGCTTCATGGTTCGTCTCCTATTTTCTCCTTGCTTCCTTCCCTCATTTTATGGCACCTTTGGAAGTTCAGAACAAGGTCGTTTATGATCGAATGCGTTTGCCATCTTCCGCCATATCTAGAAATGTCTCTCGGATCTTCAAGATATCTTACAAGCGCCAACTTTTTACTTGGATCCCTTGACCGCTGCTCGTATTTCTTTTGGTAGGCGAAAGAAGGTGACTATTTCTTCGTTGACTGAAAAAGCCTTCTACGGTAGAGTTAAGCTTAACTCGACGGGCGAAAGTGGGTAACCCGGTTTAGGTGGTGGAGGCGGCTTCTTCGAGACTCTTTGGGGTGTCCTTTTGCTTATTCCCGCTTCTTTGGTAATTGCTCTAACACGCTTGCCGAGATTCGTGCCCTCCACTATGGCATGTCGTGGATTCATTCCCATGGTTTTCACGATGTCGATATTGAAATTGACTCTAAGGTCATCTTTGACAAAGATTCTAAGGGTAATAGTTTCCCGAAGCATGCTTACCTTATTCGTGAAATCCTCCGCTTTCAATCGAGGGTAATTACATCTTCTCTCATTGCTTCCGCGAGGTCAACAAAGTTGCAGATTCTCTTGCTAACTTAGCTTGTGACTCCCAAGATAGTATTACTTTCCACTCCATAGCGACATTCCTCGGTCCTCCCTGGTCTAATCATTTTAGATGCTTGTAATACTTCTTATATTAGAATTTCTTAACTGCTTAGCTTTGTATTTCCTTTTCGAGGTTAGGCTCCTTTGTCCTCCCATTTATAAGGGCAAGGCTGGTTGTCCCCCTCAAGTTTGTATTCTCTTTATCTTTTTAATAAACTTCTGCAGGGTGCCGCCCCTGCTTCCTTGAAAAAAAAAAAAAAAAAAAAAATAGTCTTTACTACAATTCCAACCAAATAGAGTTTGAACACTATATGTGTCCCAAGACTCTTTTCTATGTTCTTGTTTGAGGCATAGCAAGGTTCTCATTCCATTTAGGAATCTTAGTTCAAGTCTCAAGTCAATTATATAAGGGAAGCCCAAGTTGATTATTGTGAAATCAAGCTTAGTTCAATTTTGATTCATAATTCCACTTAATAGTAGAATCCAAGTTCACCACAATTCATTAACGTAGAGAGATCGGCACGAAGGCAAATACATTCAATATGCTCATAAGTCATATCATAGAAACACATAGAAGAATCAATTCTTGACAAGGTAGGAAATCATGCCTTTAGTCATAATATAAAATATACACAGTATTCCATATTCACCTATGAAATTCAACAGAGTCACAACTTAACCATCAGTCCATTCAAGACTATCCAAGACTACTCCGTTAGTCTCGGATCATGAAGCCATTTACTAAACTCTTCCTAGAGTAGTAACTCATTCAATAACACAAAAAGTCGATGGTAGTCAAAGACTTAAGCAACACTAGAGCGGTAATAACCGTAAGGTCAAACCATACCGGTGAGTCTTAGATAACAACATGGCCATCCTAGCGACTTATACAAGTAGACTCCATGTATAGAGTACTAAGAAAGCCCCAATCCAAATCTTCGCATAGAATAGTTCTCAAATTCATTATTCAACAAGTAGGTGTTTTTACTCATTAAAGACTCAAGTAGGAATTCGACAAGAGCGAATTCAACCTGTCAAGTAGATACATCAATCTACAACATGCTCTCAATTGTGCATTTGCTTCACACAATCACATAAACCACATAAGAACTCGATTGAGTCTTATAATCACTCATATCAAACATGCCCTTCAATTCATCCCAAAGTCACGTAAGCTAATATATTAGTCCAACGCACTACAAACGTCGTAAGGATTGAATGTGGAGTCGGTATTGTTCATAACTCCCAAATTTCAACTCCGGTGAGTTTTACTAAAATTCAACCAAGTAGAGCATTGATACTATATGTATCACATTGCCCTTTCTAAGTTCTCCGCTCATTTAGAACTTCGATAACTAAGCCGCTCATGTTCTTAAACTAGCCTTAAACACAATCCCGAAGTTTCAAACCCTAGAATCGGAGATTTTGTTAAACCTTGAATTGAAACATAATCTTTCACAAGAGTTGTTCCTAAGCTCATTATAAACAACATTCATGCTTTACAAAATGTCAAAATCACAACTTCATAGAGAATTCATGAAATCCTACACATATTTCAAAGGTTGAATTGGAGGATTTCTCTTCACAAAATGTGTTCACAATCATTAATAGAACAACTATAATGAAGGGGTCATGCTATTTTATTGAACATGAAAATTTCAGGGATTTCTCAACGTACCTTAGTCCTATGATTAATGGAGGAAAGGTTGATTAAAGAGAGGATTGTTGTAGAGAAGATCGAGGGCTTCGATTTGGCGGTCTCGGTTCGTCGATCGGACCACCGGATCTCCGGGAAATGGTCTCTCAAGTTTGTGAGACCTCCATGGACGAATTTTGAAGCTTAGCCTCTGAAGTTCAGCTTGTTTGATGATCAACAATGGCTGAAGGCTGAATAAATGGCTTATATACCTCCCTAGAAGACCCCAATCCATGTGATGGATGTTAAATGGCCTCTCATTGGCCAAGGCATGTGAGCCATTGATAAGCAAATGATCAAAGGCTCAAAAGGGTTGTAAACAAGTCAACAAAGGTGGCTGAGACTCACTTAGGTCGGCCAAGGGCAAGGGGTTAAGGGTCAATAGCCAAAACCCACTCAAAACTCACAAATGCAGAAAACTGAACAACAGACAGTCAATCTTGTAAAATCGACCAAAATAGATCACACCTCCAAATGAGGTGATTATTGATTTTTATGAAACTAGACTCTTTAAAATATAGTTTAGCCTTTTAAATTACTCAATTGGGACTTATATTCATCAAAATATGGCTACTACAAGTTCAAGTACAGAAGCTGATTTCCTGAAAACAGAATTCTGGCACAGCCGTAAGTCAATACCTAAATGAGGTACTTATACACATTGGAAAAATACCATATTTTACAGGGTATCCTAACATATGTAGGTAGAACATACTAAATTTTTTAGAAATTATCTTTAGTAGATTGGTACCAGAATTTTCCGAAGTTTACCCAAAACAGGACTGAATCTGTGAAGTAATATGTTGGTCATTTATTTCCAAATGCAACAAGTCTATGAACAATGATTATGCAAGCATGGGGAAATACTAGTACACTTGGTTTAGAACTTAAATGAACTTCTCGCAAGTTTAAAGCACAAACAATACAAGCAACGAAGGCAATCCCGAGAAACCACTAAGGCTCAAGCGAAGCAACAATGCTTCTAAACTCTCAACCAAGCATACAACAACTAAGATGAACATTGTAAATCTTATATGCAAGGTACTAAGACTGTGAGACTTATTTAGGTGCTATCATGTTAAGATAAACACTCAACGCATTAACAACAAAGCATGCAACACGAGAAAGTCAAATACACGAAGGTTCGGTGTGAGACCCCAAACCCATTACTTGCATTACTTGTTCTATACCTTGATAACTTGTGTATAAGCCTATTTCATGCCAAGTTACCTAGTTTTATTGGCCGTTTGATCCGGGTTTGATTCTAGTCAACCAATGTCGCTTGACTGAGCCTTGTCCTACCTTGTTCGGGTGATGTTAGGGTATTTCGGACATGTTTTTGAGTTGTGTTAGACCCTAAATGGTTTTACGTGAGCAGGACCATTTAGGACTTGTTTGAGTCTAGTTTTGAAGCCCCAGTAGGGCGGCACTTGATCAGCGCGCGCATCAAGTTACGAGCAAATGAAAAAAGGCAAACCTCCCGGTGGTTGGGCGACCACATGACCTCATGAGCGCCCGCCTCACTTCTGTCACCTTTCTACGGGATTTTCGAGCTTTTAATCTTTGTGGTGTCATTAGCCACTTAAACCCCCTTGCTTATTGACCAATCCTTGTTTAACCCCTGTCAGCTAGATTAGTCTAATCTCAAAAGCTCTCTCCTCTTGACTTGAATTCCACTAAAACCATGCAAGATATTTAAGTCTCTCTCTCTTGTTGACTTTGCACAAACTCTCATTAACAATTTTCTTCTCCTCTCTCTTGCCATGGTTGTGTGTGTGGAATGTGGTGAGATTAGTGTGTTATGCTTAGGTTGACTCCCGACTTCCGTTTGCGAGCCGAGAGACCACCGGTGTGAAGCTACCGGCGAGGAGATGATTCCATCCGATTATTTGTGCTTCAACTTTCCTTCTCCTTGGTGGATGTAAGCTATTGATTTCCCCTTAGGTTGCATGATTAGACTTGCCATGTTTTCCCCTTGTGATTCCCATGCTTTTCCATGCCATGCCATGATCTAGATTGAATGGATCCTTTGAGATTTTGATTATGTGTCCATCTTGTTGATTGAGACCTATACCTAGAATTAAGTATGCTCTATGCTTCCTTAGGAGCAATTAATGTTCTTGAACTAATAGGTTTTGATAACTCTTGGGAACTTGGAATTCTAGGGTTTCACATGCCTTGTCTTGATTATCTTATTGAATTGAACCTAGACCTAGAACAAATTGTGTTCCATGATCCCTACGAATAAATAACGTTCTTGGACCCTTGCGTTTTAATAACATTGAAAGAATAATTCTAAGGTCCTTGAACTCGAATTATCGACAATTCTTAGCTACGGTTGTTAAGCGGATTAATGACCTAGCCGATCATATCGAGAACTTAGAAGAGGGTTTGTGATGCATTTAGCGTCCTAACTCTATTAGAGGAACTATTAGAGGCGACTCCATGGTCAAGATTAGCGAGCTATTGAACAATACCGGCTCACGATTTATCCCTACTGACGTTGATTCGGCCTTCCTAAGAATAATAATTCTAGACTTTGAGCTTGAAATGATTGCCTTTGATCTTATTTGTATATTATGAATGGCCGATTGACATGTGAGTTCGCTCTTGTCGAACTCGACTCTACTGTTGATTGATGAGAATAATTTACTTGTCTTGAGCGAGATAAACTCTTGTCGATCTCGTTCTATACTGAAATTTTGTTAAGTACATATTACTTGGCATTGCATGAGTCAGGCATCCGTCTATGTGCACACACGCCTCCTTTGTGGCCCGGTGAAGTAAATCCCATCTTGTAATCATTAAGAGCATCATTGGTGACTATCGGGCATCTCCTGGGAAGATCGATGTACTACACACATTCGATACCCGCATTCCGATAACGCTTGTATGAGGAACTACGTGGCGGCCCGGCTCTTCACATATCCTTATTCTATGATTTATTTACGGCGCACTTATGTGAAAACAACGTGCATCACGGATATATGATTCTATGCTTGTGATGATATCTTGCTTTGAATGTTGCATCTTGCCATGACATGCATGATTAATAGCTTACAGTCTTTATGACTTACCCTTTCCCCTTCTTTGCTTTAGATCCTAGCAAGGCAGGTCACGCTTTCGTTGACTAGGCGTGTTCGCGACTTGTGCCCTTTTTGGTGACCGTTGATTCTTGAAGAGGTGGTTTTTGATGGCCTCTTATTCTTGTTTACTTTTTGTAAGGACGGCAGGTTAAGCAGTCAACTAGGCTGTGCACTGGTATTTGTGTATAACTTGATTGTAAATCTTAGCTGCTAGTAGTTATATTACTTGTAGTACTTGTAACCCTTTTGTCTTAGGCATTGTGTAAGCCGGCGTTGGTTAACTTGTTATTATCCCTCATGTATTAGTCTTCAGCATGCTTTTAGCTCTTTAGTCATTCTTGTCTTTGAAGCTGTTAGCTTGGGTTCAGGCATGTAGCGAGCTTGGATATTTGTTGCTTGTTTATCGGGTTTAAAAGTTTTAAAATATCGGCCGTTTGGTTAGCCAGCGTCTTCGCGACTCCAATGTTGCGTCACGTCGTTTTGTGAATTAAGTCCTTGCTGTTTAATTGCCTACTTGTTTCCACTTATTTGGGCGGTCCGACCCTCGGTCCCATCTCGGGCCGGGCAGGTCGCGCGATTAATATCGAGCTTGTTGTAGGTTGCTACTCGGCCGGGATAGGTTCCATGGCCTAGGTGGGTTGTTTCTTGGTGTGATGTTCTGCGTCGAGTGAATTCTTATAGGTGCTTGATGGTGAACCTAGAGCCGACCGTGTAGGCCGGTAGAGGCCGACCCGGGGAGAGTTCGGAGGGCACAGAAGTGGAGTTGCCACCTCCACCTCCACCACAGAATCCGTGGGCATGAATGCTCGGATGGCGGTTTGTACCGTCGTATAGCCAGATATTATGACGAGATGGCCCGGCTTGGCCGGTCAGAATGTACCTCCTCACCACCACCCCGGATCGAGGCGAGAGTGTCGCCACCGTCTTGATATACTCAGTGCTTGAGGCTCGGTGTCTTGTGTTAGAGATTCAAAATGAAGCCTCCATCTTTTTGAGGGAGGCGGATGCTTAGTATGGCGAGCTATGGCTTGAGGATGTGAAGAAAATCTTTGCAACAACTGGATTGCACGGAGGAAGAGAAAAGTGGTCTTAGGCGCGCTTATAAGCTTAGAGGAG
>CM028383.1:65767081-65819536 GCA_013146195.2 Codonopsis lanceolata
TTTAAAAATAACATTAATATAATTTATAATTTGTTATTTATTGGGATTTTCAGAGTGTGCGCCGTGTGGCTTTATGTGTACTTTCTAGGGATTGGGAGTCTGTGTTGGTGTAGTTCTTTTTTTGTTCAAGTTATGGGCGTTGTATTTGTTTGCACTTAAGTTGTATTTCTTGTCCTTTTTATTGTTGGGCTTTTTATAATACTTCTGTTTTCCTATGAAAAAAAGAGTATACTTTTCTTATCCAGGATAAACTTGTTATTTTTATTTTAATATGAGGGAAGTTTTTCAGCTCAAGAGCCTGCTTGGGAAAGAAATTGAACGAGTTCAGTTCACATCTACTCAATGCTAATCAGCTCAATATAACTCAAGGTTTAAATGAAACTAGTTTTAAATTGGAAACAATTTATTGATTTATCTACATATATACCCCATATTAATCGAGTTTGAAAGTTTATATTCAGAAAATACAGAAAATAACAATTCAAGGTAAACTAGATATAGTTATGTGCTCATTTTGTGTGTTGATTTTGATTCTATTATGTCAAAACAAAATAACATTCTGAAATTTAATACTATATATATTAATTAAATTTAGTTAACACTTGTCAATTTTTTTTAACATTTAGTTAATAAAATAATGAAAGTATTCTAGTTGTCAGCATATAAACCAGAGAAGTATAAATTATATATTATAAGAAAGAATACATTCGTGACAATCTCCATTTAAAAAATCATTTGACAAAAATAATAATCAACATTCAAGTTGTTTTTTTTTTTGTCTGAAGTGCTTTAAATAAAAAGTTGGGAACAATCCTACTGTATAAGTGTATAACACAAGTGGAGAACCAGGTGGCTGAACAAGCATGGAGTGGAGTAGAATGACACACACACACACACATATATATATAATTTTTTGATGCTTTTTATATGTTATCTAGTTTGTTGAATTCCAGCCATGGGCTGTAATACAAGGGAATCTGTTTTATTTGAAAAATAGGCCCACTTTGTGCCTCTTTTGCAAGAATAATGTCATTACCAAACTATGTTCAAAGTTGATAGGGCCACAAATATATCAATTAAAAATGGTTTTAGAGGTATCCAAACCACCCCCAAAGGTTAATGAGTCCAATGAGCGTACTCCGTCCCCTTTAATAGAGTCCAGGTTTGAAAGTCAAGCATTTGTAAGAATTAAAATAATGTTTGTTATATACTCTTAACAATAATTAAGAATATTTAAGGAGTAGAATCAAATATTTGGAATGCTAAATGGAAGACTCCAGGCGGTGTTCGAGTAAAGGAGATGAACGAGCCTTATTTCCTTTTCGAATTTCCTTCCAAGGAAGAAGCTTCCAGAATTCTTAACGAGAGAGACTGGTTGATCAACCAAGCTCCTTTGGTTCTTGATCATTGGAGTCCGATAGGGTGCTGCATTAGAAAGGATCGTAAACCGAAGGAAATCTGGATTAGGGCTATGGGTCTCCCTCTTCACTTGTGGGGTAAGGAAGCTTTCAAGAGGATTGGGCAATTTTGTGGGGGTTTCGTGACAGTAGATGAAGCTGCTCAGAAGAGAACGGATATGAGATGGGCTCGTCGTATCTTGGTGCAATATTGTAAGATTTTACCAGCTTGCATTCGTATTAAGATGGGGGATAGTTTATTTTCAGTTCTGATTTGGGCTGAAACTGGTGTATTCTTCCATCCTTTTCAGACGCAAGGGTGCGTCGGCAGAGGTGGCAGTTCTCCGACGGTCACGTTAGGTGGGGCGAATAACGGCGTTAGTGCGAGTAGCGGGGAATCGAAGAAACCAGGTTTTCGTACTTCTTCTGCAAGCGATCAGACGGATACCCTCAGAAAAAGCTGGGGGGAGCACGTGGGCTACAGAAAATTTGAATTTTAAATTTTCTAATCGATACGGTGTGGTTGGTAGCAGACCTGGTTCCCAATTGACGTTTAAACCCAAAAGCTACAGCTGGGCTGGAAAAGATAAAGGAGGGCAACAAGTGGTAAGAGGCCCACGGTGCAATGAAAAGCCCATGAAAGGAATTTGGGTGGCCCGTAATAATAGGGAGGAGTTTAAGAAGGATTATACTGGTGAGCCCACTGGTGATAGGGCTGGACCATCTAACTGGACTTCAAGTGGGGGGATACATGATTCTAAAGGGGTCGAATTTGGGCCTGGGTTTAGTGAAGGAGAAACTTTATGTGACCAGGGCCAATCAAACGCACATGGCTCGCCTTCTGTTATAAAACAAGGGCTTCTTATTATTCACGAAGAAAACATTAAGCAGTCAATCGGGCAGCCAGGTCTTGAAGACCAGAACCAATCCGATAAAGTCAACGGGTCTCATGGGAAGAATTCGGCGACGTCAGAAGGTAAGGAAGGAGCCCAATATGATAAGAGTAGGGGTAATAGTACTATCATTGAGGAAGACCAGTCACAGAGGTCGCATGCAATGGATAGAGCTGCTGAAGTTAGAGAGCTCAAGGAGAGTGAAGAACTGAAGAAAGATGATTTCCTCTCTAGCGAAGTACCCAAGGATATTTCAAAGGAAAGAGATTGCCCAATTGATTTGCAAGATTCGCAGACTTTCCCCCATGACGCCTATACAAGGTCGAGTGGTACTGAGCGTGGAAACGGAGGAGGTGACGTTCTGTAGTCCTATTTCGGTGGTCGGACCTGAGGAGGTCGTGATCTGTAGCCCAATTTCGATGGTCAAACCTGAGGAGGTTATGGAACCAAAGTTGCTGACCGATGGGGATCTTAACAAGAAGATGTCTGTTTGGGTGAGCGAGAAGGCTAAAGGTGTTGTGAATTATCTGCGAGTCTACTGTAAAGGCCATGAGGATAAAATTGTGGACATATTAATGATGGAAAAGGGGAAGCCGTCGGTTAGTGAAAAGGTGGGAGCCAGTCGAATTAAGGCTCGGGGTTCTGAAAGCATGGAGGTCAAAAATTTATATTGTGGTATTAATTTTGATGGGGCTGCGGGGAGGGTAGACAAGGGTTCCGGGAAAGAAAAAATTAACTAGTTCGTGATATGGATTTAAACATAATCAGCTGGAATGTGTGGGGTTTGAATAATTTCATGAAGAGGCAAGTAGTAAAGGAAGCTCTTAGAAGGTGGAAGCCTTTTGTAGTATGTTTACAAGAGACCAAAATGAACTATATGGACAGAAATTTGGTGGGTAGCATAGGAGGTTGTCGGTGGATGGACTGGGTTCAGCTAGACGCAGTTGGGGCTGCGGGGGGTGTTCTTGTTATGTGGGATAGAAGAGTTTTAGCTATTGAAGATCATGTGATAGGAGTCTTCTCAGTTTCGTGTCTCTTTAAGCGGGTGGCTCTCGATGGGTATTCTCTGGGGTTTATGGTCCTTGCTCTGATAATCACCGGTCAAATTTGTGGGCTGAATTGACTTCTGTTAGACTTAAATGGAATCATCCGTGGTGTGTGGGAGGCGACTTCAATGCTGTTCGTTTTCCCCGAGAGAGAAGTCGAGGTCATTCGTATTCACAGGCTATGGTGGAATTCAACGATTTTATTAATGACAGGGAGTTGATGGATTTGCCCCTTGAGGGGAACACATTCACCCTGGTTCCGTGGAGGGTCGAACTGGCAATGTTCAAGGCTTGACAGGTTTCTCCTTAGTTCTGATTGGGATGAAACGATAGGTGTTTTCGTTCGAAGGACCCTTCCTAGGGTTGTTTCTGATCACTCCCCCATCACCCTCCAGTTTGGGGGTGATAATGTTAGAAGGAAAACTCCATTCAGGTTCGAAAACATGTGGCTGAAGGCTCCTGGATTTAAGGATTGGGTTAGGATAAAATGGGAAGCTTATGCGGTAGTCGGTAAACCGTGTTTTCAAATTGCTAAAAAACTGAAACTTCTTAAAGAAGACCTTAAAGTATGGAATAAATAGGTGTTTGGGAGAATTGAGATCAGAATCAAGGAAGCTATGGAGGAAGTCAAAATTTTGGATGCAAAGGGGGGGAAGGATCTCTAGGGGAATCTGAAGTAGCCCGTCGAGAAGAGATTAAGCTGGAAATCAAAAGGTTGCTCATCTGTGAAGAAACAAGCTGGAGGCAAAAATCCAGGGTCTTGTGTCTAAAAGAGGGTGATAAAAATTCAAAATTCTTCCATAAGATGGCCATCGTGCACAAGAATTTCAATCAGCTGAATATCGATGGTAATGTGACGGATGATGAGAATCAAATTAGTAGAGGCTTTGTAGAGTTCTACCAAAAGTTGTTCTCAGAAGATAGAGAGAGAGAGCTGGAAAGAGATGGGATTATGTTCAAAAACCTGATTGAGGAGGACAGGAGATTTTTAGAACAAACTTTTAATGAAGAGGAAATGGTGGAGGCTTTGGGTAGTCTAAAAGGAGATAAGGCCCCAGGCCCTGCCCTGATGGATTTACTTTTGAATTTTTCAAATATTGCTGGGAAGTAGTTAAAAATGATATTATGGAGGTCTTCCGCTCTTTCTTTGAGGAGGAAGGATTAAGAAAAAGTATAAATACTTCGTTTATTGCTCTCATTCCCAAAAAGAAAGGGGCAGAGGAGTTTAAAGACTTCAGACCTATAAGCCTCATTGGTAGCATATATAAACTGATCTCTAAGGTATTGTCGAACAGAATGAGAAAGGTGATTGGCAAAGTGATATCAGAATCGCAGCATTCATTTGTGGGTGATCGTCAGATTCTGGAAGCAGCTTTGATTGCTAATGAAGTGGTGGACTCGAGGGTGCGAAGCAGAGTACCAGGGATTCTGTGCAAGCTGGATGTGGAGAAGGCCTATGATCATGTTAGATGGGAATTTTTGATTTATCTCTTGGATAAAATGGGTTTTGGAGAGAAATGAAAAAAATGGGTTTTATTCTGCATTTCTACAGTCAGGTTTTCTGTTCTTATTAACGGTCAGCCTGAAGGTTTCTTCTCGAGCTCGAGAGGATTGCGTCAAGGGGACCCCCTCTCTCCATTCCTTTTCATTGTGGTTATGGAGGCCCTTAGTCAGCTCATTGATAAGGCAGTAGCAGGAGGCTTTATTAAGGGCTTCGAGGTGGGTAATGATCCTGGTCGGGGTGTTACTATTTCTCACCTACTATTCGCCGATGACACCCTAGTTTGCTGCGATGCGGAAAGTGATCAGTTGGGCTGCCTTCGTTTAATCTTCCTGATTTTCCAAGATCTATCGGGTTTGAAGACTAATGTCTCAAAATGTGAGTTAATCCCCTTAGGTAGAGTGGATAATGTGGAGGCTTTAGCTTCGTTCTTTGGCTGCAGTGTTTCTAGCCTTTAAATAAATGATTCAACAAATGGGATCAATTCATTTCTCAAAGTTGGATGATTGCTTAAACCTCAGGGTCCCTTTAAATAAATGATTCAACATACAAGATGTCCCTAATTAGGCTATGCTCAAGGTTCAATATGTCAAATCAACATTCAGGACGGTTTTAGTAAGTATGGCTCCTTTATCTTCAGTCCTTTTTCAGAACTCTTAATCCTTTTGCGAAACCATAACCTCTCAAGCCTATGATGGTATAGTTTTGCCACCAAATCATGACATGATCCAAAATCTGCATCCTTAAGCTGCCTGCTTTTAATCTTCTCGTCAGATTCCATTCACTAACCAATCCAATTGGTCAAATACGAATGGATGTTGGCGTTTGCTAGCACAGTGGAGATATTCTTTAGAAAAGCATCCTCCGAAAATAAGCTATCTATCCATTCTAGACATAGAATCAGAGTTTCTTCTCCTGGAGTTGTTGGGTCTGTAATTTGCCCTGTTCAGAGTGACTTGGCTTTTGCCCAAGAGTGTTGAAGCTCTTCTCTAAGCTTATTCAGGGGCATGAATACATAAGGCAAACAAGTGGAGATGCCGAGCTATTCCTCTTTGTCTCCTCTGGAGTATTTGGAATGATGAGTTTTGATGGAGTCGAGATGCCAATATAGAAGATGAAGGATTTGATGCAGTGGTTACTCCACCTTTGGATCAACTATCCTTGTTCCAGAGTCCAGATAGTTTTGTATCTCGTTTAAGATTTTTTTGGGGGGCTCGAAGTATGTTTTTTGTGGAGCTTCCAGTATATGGGGATGATAATTGTTTTTTGGAACTTTGGTCCTTCTATAGACCAGTGTACAAAGGATGTGCTCGCTTGTTTCTCCTTTAATACATACTTACTTATTCAATTTTTTTGAAGTTCGTTCTGAACAGAGTCTGAGCTTTTGATTAGTCACCTTTTATTCACAGATGATTCCTTGGTTTTTTGCGGGGCAAGTAAATCTCAGTTGGGTTATCTCAGGATTGTTCTCCTTCTATTTCAAGCTGCATCGGGGCTGAAGATAAATATAGAAAAGAGCGAAATTATTCCAGTTGGGACGGTGGAGAACTTAAGTAACTTGACAGACTTCTTTGGGTGTAAGGCAGGGAGTCTTCCTACAAAATATCTGGGTCTTCCCCTAGGGGCTCCCTACAAAAATGTGGAAGTGTGGAATTCGGTTATCGAAAGATTTGAGAGTAGACTAGCGGGCTGGAAAAGACAATATTTGTTTTAGGGTGATCGTTTGACTCTGATCAAGAGCGTTATGTCCAATTTGCTCACTTATATGATTTCGCTCTTTGTGATTCCTGTGTCGGTGGTGAAAAGGCTTGGGAAATCATTGGGTCTTTAGCTTTCTACCACACCAAAAATTATAATAATGTCATTACCAAACAATGTTCAAAGTTGATAGGGCCACAAAAATATCAATTAAAACTGGTTTTAGAGGTATCCAGACCACCCCCAAGGGCCAAGGGTTGATATGAGTCCAATGGGCATACTCTGACCCCTCTACTAGAGTCCAGTTTTGAAATTCAAGCACTTGTAAGAATTAAAATAATGTTTTATATATACTGATATACACTTAATAATAATTAAGAATATTTTAGGAGTAGAATGAAATATTTGGAATGCTACTTTAGCGAAGGAGTATTTGTGGAGACAAAGTGGCGCAATAGTAACTAGTAACATAGAATTAGCTATTAGATTATTTTTAGGTTTAAATCTCAATTTGCTCATCCTACTTTCGACCAAAATTCATTAAGCTCACTCTATATTTTTTTTCCTCAATTTAATCACTCTACTTTCACATAATTAGCACGTTCATCATTCCATCCATATATTTGGATGGAAAGTTTAATTTTGTTAGGAAAATCAAAAAATACCCTTACTAAATTTGGGGGATTTGAGGGTCTCCTTCTCCTCTCAAACATAATTTCTTATTGTGTGACTTGAATTTTTTAACACACCTTTCAAAGGTAAGGGGCATTATTATCTTTTTAAAGATTTTCATCCAACTTAACTAACGGAAATGACTCTAGTGACCTTATTGACTTTCAGAGCCAAGAAGAATGATTAAATTGAGGAAAAAAAAGTAGAGTGAGCTTAATGAATTTTGGCCGAAAGTAGGGTGACCAAATTGAGATTTAAACCTTATTTTTATAATTTGTTAGTCTTGGGTTTTATTGTTAGTTTATTCTCATTCAGGGTATTTTTGGTAGTTTAGGATGCTTTGACTTGGGTACCAAGTAGTACTTTACCTATGTAAAGGCGCTGTATTGTAGCATTCAAATTAGGTTTTGGTTAATGAAGGTTTTGATAGAAGGTTTTAACTGAAAATGCTCTTTTCTTTCCACCCTCCCACACCACCGCATCCTCCTTATTTCTATCCACCTTCTGCTTATATAATTGCTCAAAGAAACGCCCAAGATTGTCCAGTTCCCAATCTTGAGGATTCCTTCTAAAAGATGGGTTCCACGTTACAGTATCACCCATGAATTTCATAGTTTCACTAACAGTTTCATCCTTGTTCGGAGATAGACTGTATAGAGCAGGAAATTCCCGCCGGAGCTCCATGTTCCCACACCAATGATCGCTCCAGAATCCGATCAAATTACCATCAAAAATCCCTCTCCAACTTTTCGATTCTCTGCACCACTGAAACTGGCATAGTGACCAGAGACATAAAATAAGTAGGCAAACTGGAAAGGGTACTCTTACTAAGGGTCAATCTACCACCCTTGGATAAGTATTGTTTCTTCCATCCCGTTAGTCTACGTTCAACCCTTGTTATGGCTGGATTTCAAATTTCTTTATTTCTGGAATTTGCCTCTCTTCGTAAGTGTGTTGCTTTCTTTCAGAAAATAAAGTAGGACTATTATGTCCCCAGTCAGTTATCTATGTTGTATGGCCTTATGGCTTGAAATCAGAGAATTCTATTTGCAAAGCTGTATCTGCTTTAAAGGGCTTCTTTGTCCAAGAAAGAAACTTGCAGAGTTGATGCCGGTGGTCTAACGGGATAAAACTGAAGTCATTCCCTCATAATACTGGAACCGACAGTTCGTTTCTTAGGTTTTGTCGGCTTCCAGTTTTAGGGTTAGATAAACTATGTATGCGGTCTGAATTCAATTTCTATCTACAAACTTGGGAACCAAAAACATGCGCACCCCTAATTAGCTCCTTTGTTATTACATGGAATAATGAATTAGCACCTTTGATATTACACACAATAAGGCTTATAACTCATTGCTATTTAGTTGATCTCCCCAACTCCCACTCCTAAATCGCACTCTAGTCTCCTCTCTCCTTTCCGTTTCTCGTATCTTACTTATTGCCTCCAATTACATTCCAGTTCTACCTCCTTATTCCTGTACTATCTATGTTTCTTGGTCAGCCTGTCTCATCATTGCCCTTTCTGTTTCTTAATTTTCCTCGGCGATTATCAGTTTCTAGAAATATTGTGTAGGCCATAGCCTTGTTTCTATAGTTTGATAATCCCATAAACTTACCAATACCCTCAATTGTCGCGTCAACCCATTTTTCTATTGCCGTGGGTGAATCTGGATAAAAAGTTTGGCTCTTTCCTCTATGCAGCAAGATCTAGACTTAGCCAGCTTTTGGAACCAAACCGAAGTACTCTTTATTCTGTCACAGCTACAACCTTTTCCTTACTGCCTATAGTGCTTCCAATATCCAATTGGTTCATCAAAACCTTTTCAAAAAGCAGTTTCACTACTGCTTCAATTAGATTACTAGATCTGGTTGATTCACTTCCTTGACAATGTGGCATTTTGTTCCTTGGGATTTAAAATTTAAACCCATCGATAGCCACTAGCTCATGCCATTGTTCTTCATTTCTGATTTGCGCTTTTTCCTTTGAATGTCTGATCTCCTGCCTCCCATTTCTATATTTGGCGGGTGGTCATTAATCTTTTCTCTGGATCATTGACTCATGACAAACATCTCTCAACCACTGGCATCACAATTTTCTTCAATGGGCAGCTCATTGCAGTTGTTTTTTTAATTTGATAATAAACCTTTCCGATGACCTTCAGTGCTGCTTCTTTCTGATGGAGCAATTTCTAGCCCACTGAATGTCTATTCTATTCTCCGTTGCAAGATTTACTTAGATCTTATGAAACGCTTGCAGTGAATAGGGTCCTCCTATGCCTTTATACATGCACCTGCTCTAGATAGGATTGTCCAACCCATGGATCCTACCATCTGCCATCCTTTTACTGTCAAATTAGCTTCTACCTCCAATCTTGTCGGTATATGATTGTCCAACCCATGGATTCTACTGACCAAGCAGCAGGCTTGAGTTTATGCACCTTTCTTGGTAAATCTGGAATTTCCGCCACAGCTCTGTGGGAGTTGAATCTCCTTTTCACTTGCATTTTTCACCGATATATACCTTCTGAGGCTGCCATCAGCCGATACGTTCGTTGTCTTCAAATTCTGAGATACATGTCAGCATTCCCCTTCCCCTTGATAGCTTGTTTATCGTGATAATTATTTTTGATTCTATTTTCTAGCTCGCCATGGGAGTTTCAAGGACAAGGTCCCATGTCTTCCTCTACACTTTGGTCCGAAAAACTACTGTATGCTCATGCTGGCCCACCTCTGCTCTTTGACCCTGAGAACGAACTCATCTATTCTCCTCTAGCTCTCCGTGTCTTGTCAGTAAAGAGATCTAACATCTCCTTTTTAACAACTTGGTTGCATTGAAGATCTGACTTCAAGATTGGATAATCGTCTTCTCGTCTTTTTGAACATTATTCTTAGTCAGAAACAAACACGAATTGAAGAAATTAATGTGCACAAGATGTAAGTAACTATGTTTTATATGCATGTAAAAGTACTTCTAAGGCAGATGGAAGTACTTAGCAGCCATTAGCAGTGTTGAGCACCGTAGAAACATGAGAATAGCAGCATTGCAGTTATAATTACAATCACCAATACCACAGTTCCTAGGATCTCAGTCTCTGAAAAACTGAGTCCCACTTATGGTGTATATAGTGTCTTGATACCCTACGAATCGACATTTGAAGAATGTTAGGTTTTTAGCCTCACTTCTGAATGCCACTGCTTGATACATTTTTGGTCCGGCAGTATTCTCAAATGTTATACCTTCAGCCATGCAGTTATCGCCACGTATTGCTTCAAAAAAGCATGTAAAAGTTAAAAGCGTGATTTATATATTAAGTGTGCAGGTGTACATTATTATGTCTTGGACTATTTATTCTTGTTACATATTGCAGTAACAATCAACATCAACATGAATGGGTTGTAAGGAATTGACTGCTAATGTGAAGCATACAACATATACTCAAAGCATGTTTATTGTATGCTTGTTTATATGAATAGTGGGAGTTTAAGAAGCTAACCAACTGTTGCTGTGAAATAAGTTCCGATTCCTTCACTGGTGCTCCTATTGCCGGTTATCACTGACCGCTTGGTTCCTTCACCAATTAGTACCAAATTTGTCTTCCTTGTTTCGATAACAATGTATTTTGCATATATACATGCCTTGATGTTGATATAGTAGCTCACTTTGCTGTTGTTTGGAGCTGCAGAAATTGCACTGGCGATTCTTGTGAAATTCACACTTCCATCTTGAGCAACTACAACGTCATAGGGGGGATTTCGCTTGTATACTCCAAAGTAGAGTTACAAGGATGGTGAGATTCAATGTTTTTTTCACTTCTAAGTACATAATCCTATTGGGAGTACCTGTAGCATTAATCGTCACAACTTTAATGTTCACCATGAATGATGAAATTAAGGTTATAAGAGGTCAATCTGGAAAAAAGAAATGACATTTCTACCAATCAGTCTATGTCTATGGCAGTCTGTGGCATCAAGTGGTTTTGTTTTGTCTCTTTTGAGCAGTTCTTTTCTAAATACTCGGAGCTGGGAGTCTAGTCAGTAAATCCACTTAGTATGAGCATATAAGTGAAGAACAATTAGGTACTGTCTTTAAGACACAAAGACATCAGGAATGTGTGGCTAAGCATAGATTAAAGTATCCCCCTAAAAGAGGATGGTGCTAAGAAAATAGATTTGACCCCATGCATCACTAGAAGTTTCCTATTTGATGTTGGTGTTTTGTTGCAACATCTGGAATTATTTAATACTCCCTTCGTTTTGGGCAAAGAGTCCACTATTTTATTTTTGGATGATTCACTTAAAGAGTCAACTTTCAAAAATTAAAGCATAAAAACTCAATTAGTAGTTGACTGTATACTTCCGATGTACATAGGCTGCATCACCCCTTAGACGCAAGTTAATATTAATTACTTTACTTATCAAAATATAATAAAGGTATAAAAATGTCATTTTATTATTAATGAACTAATAAAAGTATCATTTTCTTTAAAAGTTTGAATTTCAAACTAGGACTCTTTGCCCGGAACGGAGGGAGTAGTATTTAAGCATGTCATCTCAGTGTGTTTCATATCAGCCACATTCCAAAAATTATATAAATGGGATTCTTTTTGCCCTAGAAGCCGAAGGGCATGGAGATGCATGGATTTGTTTTACATTTTACAGTTAGTTTAATTGGAAGTATTAGGTCAAGAAAGAAGACAGATGTAATCCATCCTATGGTCTCTAGGACTACTAGGTTAAGAAAGAACCATGGATTGTGAGGGCATCATATTGGGAAGTTATCATTTTTTTAATTAAAATTCCGGCATGGTTTTTTTTTTACTTCGTTATATGTTTATTTCATCAAGAAATTTGTTAAGGATCACTCATCAAGAATGGGTAAATACTTTTAGAAACTATTTCGATTATATGCATGTTTATTTGTGTTAGAATAGAATCTTTGTTGGAAATGAGTTTTCTTAGTTCTCATATGTGAAGGATCCACACCAACCACATATCTTCTCACATGCAGGTTTACCTATATCAGTTTTTTCCATACACAAACTTTTACATGTTACTTCTCATATAGTGAACTCATTTTATTGAATTACTTTTATGTTTCCTCTATATTTGAAGACCAGGATCGGCCTCCTTAGAGTTAACCGTCAATTAGTTTTTTTCCGCAAACCTTAAATCCTCACATATGCATTCATTTCTCTGAGCTGGGACTGGGAGTGGCTCTCCAAGAGTTGAGTTGAAATGAATATGTGTATATATATATATATATAAAACTTGTAATCATCTAAAGATCTTTGTTGTTTAATTCTCTGAAGCTGAACAACTAATTATGTAATCTTCCTGAGATCCATATTTGAATTGAAGATATATAACTTGTTTGTTGCTTTAAGAACCGATTTCAAGCCTGGTGGTGACCATGGGTGAAATTGTGGTGATCTTGGTTGTGTTTATTTATGGAGCAATGAAACGATGTAGAATCATATAAGTCAAATGGACAGAGGACAATAAGATTTTGTTTGTGAGGAAGAATTTAGAAGTGGGAGCAGAAATTTGTGGCTGAATTTTATTTATGCTTTTTTGAGCTTTGTTTCACCGATTCTCTTTACAGCCTCAATTGTAGATTTTGTGAAAGAGTTTGTTTCAAGGGCATACGTGGCTAATCTTTCTATTGTTACAGGCACATCACTGGTGTACATTCACAGCCTTCTATTGAGTAAGTGGCTTTTCATGTTCTTCTTTCTGCTACTCTTTTGGTTTCTATTAGTTTTTCATTTATAAAAAACTTAGTTTTTCATTTATCAAATACTGGAAACAAAGGTGATTTCAGTTGGGAAAAGGTGGTGGGAGGTAAATGAATTAATTCCAATTATAAACAAATCATTGAGGATGGGAAGGTCATTTAACTCAAATCCACGTATAAATTTCACAATTTGGTTTCCTTTCGCTTCATTTGAACTTAACATGACCCACTCGAACTATAATTGTAACATAAGCTCAACCACCACTCACGAAAACCAAGTACCCGACATTCTCTCCCACCCTTCCTCTCTTTTTCAGAGCTGGAAATAGCCTAGTGGATGCCTTTTTTATTTTTTTTGATAAGTAAGAGTATTATATATTAGAAGCGTCAAAAAAGGTGACTCGACCTTGTACACTAGGAGTATACACAGTAAACTAAACTAAGGAGAGATTATTAACAAAATCTACTAAGGAATAAGGGTGAGAAATGGAAGTATTAGCATCAACTGAACACCAAGACAGCAGGGTTTGCAACACTGTGTCCTTTAACTGCGACAGAGGCCTTTCCTTGTTATCAAACACCCTTCTATTCCTTTCAAGCCAAATGGTCCAGCACACACACAAAAGAGCAGTTTGCCAAGATAAGTTCCCTCTCCTCCGTTTGTAAAAAGCCATGCTTAGAAACAAATCCTTCGTTGATCTAGGCATAACCCACTAAATATTGAAGAGCCCGAGGATAAGGTTCCAAATATCCTTAGCTACAAAACAATGGATGAGCAAATGGTTAACATTTTCCTCATCGCCCTTGCACATATAGCTATTTTTCCTTATTCTCAAATTATCACCCGTAAGATTGGTTTCATAGCAAGCCTCCCAAGCAAACACCTCTACCCGTCTGCGAGCTCTAGATTTTCAGATATCCAAGGAAATAAAGAACCATCTTTGGGTGACAAAGACTCAAAATAAGATTTGACAGAAAATCTTGTCTTTAGGGCCGTGCACCCTCACCTTATCCTCCAATTGCCCGCCGAGTCAGGGAATAGAGAAAATCGAAAAAAAAACACACATGATTCCATCTCCTCGTCATGGAAATTCCTACGAAATGAAGGACTCCAAACCACCTTGATATACTATGCTTAACAAATCAGGAAATAATCTCTACAACTCTGTCACCGCTCCATTTGACTTTCCAAAATTTCATCGACGAGCCATCACCAATCTCAAAACGAAAAAATCACTTGAAAGAGTCCCACTCTCTCCTTATCCCTTTCGAAACACCAACTCTGTAAGAAAGAAAAACCTCATTTGCGGACCACCTACCCCATATTTACTCACCACCTCCTTCCACCACAAACCAACTCTATCCACCAAAAATCTCCAAAGCCATTTTCCCAACGCCTTATTAAAAGCGTTCAAGTCTTTAACACCTAGGCCTCAAACTATAGGAGACCTTTTCCCATTTCACCAAATGATATTTATGGCTCTCACTATTGCCTTCCCAAAAGAAATCCCTTTCCAATCTCTCCAAAATACTGCAGATAGATTAAGGGAGCACAAATAAGGACATAAGTAGGTGCGCAAACTAGATAAAGTACTCTTCAGACGCCCTCCTTTCGACATGAGTTGTTTTTTCCACCCGGCCAATCTACGTTCAAATCTCTTTGTGATGGGATTCCACATCGCCTTGTTTTTAAACTGAGCTCCAATGGGTAACTCAAGATAAAAGGAAGGAAACTTGTCTACCTTACACCCGAAGAACTGAGCCATATCCTCAACATCATCAGCCCCTCCTAATGGCAGAATCTCACTTTTTGCAATATTGATCCGAAGACCCGAGACCATCTGAAAGCACAACAGAACTAGGTGCAGGTGACCTAGTTGAGAAAAATCTGCATCGCAAAAGATCAGCGTATCATCCGCTAAGCGTACCATCCGCTAAAACAAGATGAGTCACGGAAACCTCCAAATCTCTATGTTGGCTTACATTAAAACCACGAATAAAACCTCCCGCCATAGACTTATCCAAGAATCTACTGAGTCTCCATGACAATAATGAACAGGAAAGGGGAAAGGGGATCTCCATGTCTCAAATCTCTAGAGCTGCCAAAAAACCCTGAAGATTCCCCATTTACAAGCATTGAGAAACGGACTGTAGATATGCAAAAAAGAATCCATTTTAGCCCAAATCCCAATCTGTCCAACCAATAAATCAAGAACTCCCGGTTGACATTCTCGTGCGCCTTTTCAATATCGAGCTTACATAACAAACCTGGAATCCCACTCCTTAATCTGCAGTCCACAGCTTCATTTGCTATAAGAGACGCATCAATAATCTGCCTATCACCCACGAAAGCATGTTAAGAATCCGAGACAACCCGACCAGTCACTCGCTTCCGCCTTCTGGAGCACTTTTGATATAAGCTTGTAAATACCTCCAACCAAACTTATAGGTCTGTACTCTCAAATCACATGCGCCTTTCTTCGGAATTAAAGCTATGATGGTGGCATTAAAACTCTTCTCAAAACTCATATTATTATGAAAGAAGTGGAAGACTTTCATCACATCACTCTTTATCACCTCCCAGCAGTATTGAAAAAAAGCCTTAGAGAATCCATCTGGCCCAGGGCTTTGTCACCACTCATACTTTGCAACGCTGCAGAAATTTACTAATATTCTTTTATAGTGTAATTCCCTATTTTACCATTTACCTTATATAATATTATTTCAAACTTCCGAATTATGTAAAATGGGCCTTACTCTCTAATTGAACAGAAATCTATGTCAGATTTTGATATGAAGAAGACAATTGTCGTGTCTCAAATTTCTAAAAAACATCGGGGTCGAACTGAATTTAAGTGAAGCCTCTGGGGTTGTCTGAAAATCAGTTGTCTTCTTTGTTAATCACTACTCAGACTCTCAAGTCTTGTTCTAGATTTCTGCAATCTTCTCTTTTTTCTCTTCCACTTAGAGTAGTTTTAATCAAGAACTGGCAATTGACAATCACCTTTGAGCAAATAGAGATCAGAACTACCCAATTCTCCCTTTCACTTGTTTCAATTCCTATGAGTGTTATAATTTCTTTCTCTATATTCAGCCAACCAACAACAAAAAACTGGCAGCTCTAAATCGGTCCTTGATCTGGCACGGTTTTTGTGAGAAGTATCTGTGTTTTTCTAGGAGATATTGTGTTTGTTTATAGGTTATACATGGTGTAGGATTGTAGTCAATTTATAATATATAATTTGGTCCCTCAACTTAGACTTTTAGTGCTGTCCTACTTTTTTTTTCTTTTTCCGATTTGTTTGGTCCTATAACTTGTGTCCCTCCCCCCTCTCCAGCCGTTACCATTACAGTTTCCGTCTAATGTTTTATAATGCACCGAAAATACCCTTAATATGAAGTTTCATATGGCTTTATGGGCTAACTTTTCAGAAAATCCAAAATACCGGGGCTCAATCTGCCAATTCAAAAGTAAGGTCATCTTCAACCTTTAGAACCCACCTTTAAACCCCGTGTTTGATTTGAATTAATATATAATTTTGATTTGAATTTATACATTTTGATTTGAATTAATATACATTTTTGACTACTGCAAACTAACTCATAAATGTACAAAGGCCAATCCTACCTCCAACAATTTTGTGGATTTAAGTGGAATAATGTATGTATCAATCACTGATAAACAGTTAGGGCTTGTTTGGTAACCATTTCATTTCTAATATTTTTGTTTCTATTTCTAATTTTTTGTGAAAAATAGAAATAGAAATACGTTTGATAATCATTTCTATTTCTGATAAACTAGAAACGTTTCTCATTATTCCTCAAAATTTAGAAATGAAAAAAAATTGTTTCTTTTTTAAGAGAAATGATTCTTTTTCGAAACTTAGAAGAATTAAGATCGGTCAACTTAAATGAGGTCTAGCCTTCGAACTTGATATATATATATATGTGTGTGTGTGTGTGTGTGTGTGTATTAGGTTTGACAATTATAACCCTGAACTCGTTAACTCACCCGACCAAACCGAACCCGTTAATATTTTTTGATTGCACGTGTAACCTGTTTTTAACAAAAAAATATTAACGGGTCGAATCAATTACCCATTTTGACCCGATAGCTTTTATTCTATAAAATTATGAAATTTTGGTAGAAAATCTGAATTAAGACGTGCCGTCCTGTTTTAACACGTCACCCGTTTAAATAAGTTTGATATTCGGGTTCTAATAAGTTTTGACTCATCACCTGTTCCAACCCAACCCAACGGATGAGAAGTTGCTTATCCACATTTTTTTAATAGTAGCTGAAATAATGTGAATTATTATTCTACCCGTTCGAATTTAATATAATATACTATTATCAAAATTATAATGTGTTAATTTTTTTTGAAAAAGAATATAACTTTGTGAAAGGAAATAAAAATGTTTGTCAAAAATGATTAGCTTTTGTTTCTTTTTCATAATAGAAATAGAAACAGCTATCAAACTTGTTTTTATTTCTTGTTCAAAATTTAAAAGAAATAGGAACAAAGTGAAACAAAAACATGTGAAACAAAAAAAAGAAATAGAAATGTTACCAAACACTACCTTAATTATTACTCCCTCCGTCCCTAAATAATTGTTCTAGTTAACCCGGTGCACAGTTTAAGAAAAAACAATTGACTTGATTATTAATATTAGTTTAATGTGTAGTTTCCTTTAATGTCCATGTGTATGTGGCCAATAATTAAAGTAGAGTGAAAAAGTAAGGGTAAAGTGGTAAAAGTGATGTTCTAAAAAGGTAAGTTTCAAAGTGGACAATTATTTTCGGATGGACGAAAAAGGAAAGGAGGACGATAATTTAGGGTCGGAGGGAGTAATATATATATGTGTGTGGGGATAGTTTTAATGGTTACTTGCATTCACTAACAAATGATGATTACTATTATAGGTCAAAAATCAAGGGTTGAGATTCATTGGGTAGTTAGATAATGTAATTAATTCATCTAAAAAGAATACAAACTATTAATTGCATCAATCAATCTTAACCTTTTATTTTTGATTCAATGGATAATATTGATAGTAACCAACTAACCATCAATGCTTAGTGAGAGAAAGTAATCATTAAAAACTCCCCTATATATATATATATATATATATATATATATATATATATGTTTGTATGTAAATATATTGAGGGAGGTGATGCCTCATTAGCAACCAACTCTTCAAATTCATTGCAAATTTTAGAATCTTTCAATCTTCGCAAGATTTTGGCAATATAGGTGAAGGTCAGTTGCATTTGTCTGTGGTACCAACATGATATTAAAATAAAATATATTTTTAAAAATACTTATCCATTATATTCATGCTTTGATTCTTTCAGTAGGAACATCTGTCATACAAGTACCCCAAATAGAGAACCCAACAAATTTCCCGTTATATGCAGTGGAGGGGTACGATTTGACATTTTTCATTGCATTGCTGCTGCGATGAGAAAGAAGCACTTGGGTTGGGGCCCTTTTGGTTGAGTAAATATACTAAGGTAGTTCTGATGGCTGGAATAGCCTCTCCACCTAATAGTTATGGCCATGGAATGACTGATGAAAGGAGTCAAACTTAAGAGCATAAGCTTTAGGACTAATATCCCTTCCACTTGAAATGATGAGATGTTGAATTTAAGTGTAGTGCTTAAAATTCGTACAGTGGGCGAATAGACCCAAACTCAACTTCTACTATCCCCTTGACCCAAATACTAGGGTTCCACAATCAAGAAAAATCAAGAAGATCATTGGGTCTTTAGCTTTCTACCACACCAGTACAACTACTAACAGAAACTTTAATCAACATTTCCAACATAACCCACTTTTTTCATGTCTAAATTGGGATAAACTATACCAAATGGTTCTGCTGCTGCAGTTCAAATCCTGAAAAAAAACATTGAAAAAAAGTATAGAAACAAATTAAAGAACTGGGTTTGAAATTAAACACTACAAATCCACATAACTCACTTTAAAACTAATAATTACACATCAAAAACAACAAAACGAACCTGAGGAAGTAGAGCTCGGATCCAATGGGTTGAGAGCTTATTGTGGATTCATGATTGTTCTTGTTGATTGAGGTTTTTGGATGGTGAGAGACGATCTTTTGTGTGGGTGGATGTGTTTATTTATGGATCACCATTGTCTTCTTTTCTGGAGTAACCCAGCTCAGATCTCTGTCTGTTATGGAGGGAGAAGGGGGGGGGGTGGGGGAAGTCCAATCAACTTGATGGCTGAGCTGATTTGGATAGAGATGACCAATGAGGTGATTGGGTCAAATAATTGGCTGACTCGAGGACACTGGTGGCATCATGGATAATTTTTCGCAGACATCAGAAACTTTTGTCATATCGGGTTGTCTGCTGAAGGGGGAATATGACACGTAAATACATAATCCCGTAGCAGAAGGCTTGGAGGAGACACCTTCGGCCACTTGTCTGATCATCGCTGCTGACCACCATTATTGCTACCACCATGGCCGGTGGCCACCACCACCACACGCTATATATTTAATATATATATAAATTAGTGGGTAACTTTGTAACTATGATGTTTTGAACTTGAACCAAATAGATTTGGCTAACACTAGCTACCACTAGGCTACACTTGTTATTTGTAAATTTATTGAAATGTAACTTCAAGTATAAACCATCTTTTGGGGCTGTTCAAAATGTTGTGGGTGATGCCTAATTCAGTTGGGAGCTGCTTCTGAGTTGGCGAAGACACAATCATCGGAGGCGTAATGTGTTTTTGGACATTGTTCCAGGGGGTGTGTGGTGGATAATTTGGAAGAAGAGAAACAACATAATTTTTGATAATGTGGAAGCATCGCTGGCCCAGCTTAGGAACTACTTGTTTTGCACTTTGTTGAATTGGTGTTCAGAGATGGACTCTTCTTTTGGTCTAGCCAGCGGTTCTTTTGTCAATTGTGTGAATAAATTTTGCTTAGATTAGGCTTCTGGTATACCTTAAGTGTTCAAAGGACGCTTCTCCTTTTTTGACGCCTTTTTATGTATAATTCTCTCTGTTTGAAAGAGTGATTGTGATGCAGCACTGTTCATGTCAAGCTACTGCGGCAAACACAAGTTCCTGCTAAGTTATATTTGATAGAATATGACAAGTCATCCACTGTTGTTTTTCAAGGTAGATGTGATAAGTATCAAAAGAGACGTTGAATCCATTCTGGTCACTGTGAAGCCACGGGTAGTGATTGTCACTTGAAGCAAGAATACTTGGCTGGTAATTTATATTATGAGCTTTGATTGAAAAATATTGTCTTCCATTGCTCGAGCATTTTCTACCTTTTTTCATTTTCAAATTTTATCTTTTTAAGTATAAAGGGTTATTGCAAGCTGGAACTATGGGCTTGACAAAGGAGTTCGTCCTGCAGCAATAGATGGTTTTAAAGTAGAATTAAGAAAAGGATTTGTTGGCACTGTTTTTATAAATGGTCTTTTTACAAGGGCACTGTTTTTAGAAGAATTAAGCATACAAGTGCTTCATCAAACTCATCCCAATAATCAACCCAACATATGCCAGCCAAAATCTCACAATTCATCTTCCTCCCTTGGCATCGCCGGACAAGACATGATGGCCATGTCCACCTTACTCTTTTCCGTATTGACCAAAACCCTAGTCTTTCCAAACCCAATTATTCTAAAGAAACAAAAATTTGAAGTGTCAAATCAGAAGGTGTATAGACACAAGGGACAGTTAAGTTTTCAAAATTTGAAAAAATATGAACATGGGTCGAGTCACTAAAGAATCCAAGAAGAAAGAGAAAAATGAAAGGTCACACAAACAATCAATTTGCAAACAAATTCGCATAAAGCTGGCAACAAAAATAGTAAAAAGTGTAGCCATTGTTGCATAGCCGGAGTTGAAGCGTACCCTGGAGCCCCTGTATTTGTACCCATTTTGGATTGCTCATTTTCAGTTGTCATTCTGCTCGAATCTGTACCCTCTGCATTGATTCTGTCATTTCCCAATCTGATCCCAGTATTTTTTGGTCTGACCTCTGTGTCTGTATCCCGTATCAACCGGTCAGTACTATCTCTGACTTTCCAAACTCGGGCCAGGTTTTTGAGGAAAATGAGTTTGAAGGTATCAGAACGGGTTGACTAAAGGCTTTCTGGGCTTGGAGTACAGTGTGCCTTTATTAGTATTTTTTTTATTATTATTTTTCCTAGAATTGATCGGACAAGCACCCGTTTTGTTTTGATAATCTCAGGACTATACCTGAAATAGTGGATTATTTCTCCAGAGTATAGGACCTTCGTATTCCACCTGTCTTTCGACTCCCCGAGATTGGACTAATCTTAGGCGAATGACCTATACTCTTTTCGGGATCAACTATTCAAAATGGTCTAAGTCAAATATCAGAAAATAATCAGTCAGCCCCTGTGCATGTTTTATTCATATCTCTCTTCCTTTTTTTTCTTTTCTTTTTGTCGCACTTTTTTTTTTTTTTTTTTCTCTTTTTGTTCTTTTTGTTTTTTTACACAGGGGTCGACTAACGATTCGGAAATGTAAAAATCGATCGGTCCATGAAGTGTCCTGAGAATTTATATGCAATTTAATCGTTGGCTGATGCAGGGGGTAGGCTGGCCATGGTGTAGGTAGCAATTCAGAATATTTCTACGTGCGCGTGTGTGCGGCATCTAGAAAGCAGTAAAATCTTTTTTTCTTTTTTGGCAAAACACACAAATGGGCCACCCAACTTTACCCCTTTTTGCAATTCGGCCACCGAAACTTTGAATCATTTAGTTTGGCCACCATACTTTTGTTCTGTTGCAAGCGAACCCATTTTTTAACGGACGTTAGATTTAACCATTAAGTTAAATTAAAAAGGGGTCAAGCCGTAAATAATATAACTTTGGGGTCACATATTGTGTCAACAATTTTCATCTTCATATTCTTCATCTTCACGGAAAAAAAAAAATCCTAAAACCCAGAAAAATTCCCTCAACCCCGAGATCACTCCCAAATTCGGACAGATCTACGCCTCCTCTATCTCTTTCCATTCCGACCAAGCAAACCCCTCCCTCAAATCTGACAGTCAGATTCTCCATCGCCGTTGAATCATTCTTCAACTTCAGTCCAGCCGCCCCTGTTCCAGTGTGACCTTCGCCTAGCCGTCATTCTCCATTGTTGACGCCAACAAAAGCGCCGACCTTCCTTCTTTGCTTCCGGCAAGATCTGGTCATGGAAATCTCTCCGCAAACTCCCTCTCCGGTTCTCATTTTCTTCTACAGCGCCCCTCCCCCAAATCCACCATAGTTGTCGTCTTCATTCCTACTGTCTCGCTCCGATCTTGAATATCATAACAGTCAGATTCTCCTTCGCCGGCGAATCATTCTTCAATTTCAGTCCAGCCGCCCTTGTTCCAACGTGACCTCCGCCCAGCCGCCATTCTCCATTGTTGACGCCAACAAAAGCACCGACCTTCCTTCTTTGCTTCCGGCCAGATCTGGTCATGGAAATCTCCCTACAAGCTCCCTCTCCGGTTCTCTTTTTCTTCTACAACGCCCCTCCCCCAAATCCGCCACAATCGCCATCTTCAGTCTTGCTTTCTCCCTCCGATCTTAAATATCAGATACTATACTGGGGATGTTCAACATGATCAGGTGGGTTTTGTTTGGGACAAAGGGGAGGGAATATCTGAGTTTTGTTTGTATGAACATATATGTAACCACTTGAAAAAGAACTCTATCCCTCTCTAATTTTTTTGATTTTATTTTTGAATCTATTTTCCCCCTTGATGCAGAAGATGAAGATGCAGAAGATGAAGATGAACATTGTTGACCGAAACATGTAACTCTAAAGTTATATTATTTTGGAGAAGGAGGAGAGAGAGAAAATGGAGGTGTGAGGTTGCTTAAAAAAATGTCCTGGTTTAACTGGGTTGCTTCAAAAAATGGAGGTGGGAAATTGCTTAAAAAACTAGAGGTCTCCATCTCTTTTTCCTTCTCAATTCCAGTCAAACTCATTCAATTGACTTGAGCAGATGAAGATGGGTCTAGTTTTTGGGTTTTCATAATAAACTAGGTTGTTGGTTTTCTTCCCGAAGAAGATGAAGATCAACAATAAATGTTGACCCCATATGTGTAACCCCTAAACACTATTGGGTTACAATTAGACCCCTTTTATAGGGGCAAAATAGAGAAATTACAAAAAAGTTAATGTCCTAGTCTAACGTCCGTTAAAAAATGGGGTCGCTTGCAACATAATTAAAGTTGGATGGCCAAAATAGATGATTCAAAGTTTCGGTGACCGAATTGCAAAAAGGGGTAAAGTTGGGTGGTCCATTTGTGTGTTTTACCTTCTTTTTTCATATATAAAGCAGAAAATAAAACATATATGATATGTCTTGCTGTTATTCGTGGATTTTCTTGGCTTTTTTAGTTTGAGCGTGAGCAAGCAACCAATCACATCAAAAAATAGAAAGAAAAGTGGGGAATCTATCTATTCCTATTAATTACAAATTTGTCCTAGTCCCCGAAATAAAATGACATAATGAAATAAAATGCACATATTTTGTGCGATAAAAATAAAGTACGCAGAAAATAAAAATATAAAGCATAAATAAAGCGATAGTAAAAATAAAGCCCTAGATCTCTTGTTATGCTGTCCGGAAATCTATTTTATTATTTTTTTTGTTGTTATTTTTAAATATACCCGTAATGGTAACTGGAACGAAATTGCTGCAAGATGGAGGATCATATCCACAAATATACACACGGATATATAAGAACACAATATTCAAAATACTAAAGAAATATAACAAGCATATTTTAGCCAGAAACTAAAAAAAAGTTTTGTTACTAAGTCTAGTCCTCCATTTTTATTTAAAATAAAAACGTTCTCCTCAGTAGAGTCGCCACTGTGGGTTTCTCGGGATGCGCCCGCGCCCCGCGTGCCCTTTTCTAGGGGTGCGCGGCGTGCGGAACGGACACCAGACTTTCCATTCCATCTTTTCTTGTTTAGGGGAATACGAAATTAAAAATGCGGAAAGAGTGTTGTCAAAAAACGCGTTGAATACGCCTCGGTCACCTGGGTGAGTTTTGGTCTATTATGAGAGCTTTGGTTTCTCAGTATCTCACCCTCCTTTATTTAGGGGAAAATAAGATACATAAAATGCATCACCCTTTTCATTCCCATCGTCCCTTGTTTAGGGAAAAACGAAAAAATACAAGAAGAGGATGTTGCGGGCCCCAATGTGGACTTTCAGAAAATTGCCTTAAGGCCTATTTTGAATTGCTATGGGTGCATTGGCTCTCCGTATCTCATCCTCCCTTGTTTAGGGGAAGACAAAGCACATAAAATGCATCATCCTTTTCATTCTCATCGTCTCTTGTTTAGGGGAAAACAGAAAAGTGTAAGAAAAGGATGTTGCGGGCCCCACTGCGATCCAAAATGTTTTGATAGAGTCGCCATCTTTATTTTGAGGAGAAACAAAGAAAAACCAAAAATAAACCAGAGATTGTAAAAAAGGTTCGAAGGCTAAGTTACGAGTTGGGAAGGTGCTAGGCACCCAACTTGCCCTTTCGGTCTCAAAACAGTTTTTGGCTAAAGTATGCTTTTATTATATTTTTCTAGCAAATGAATAAAGTATTAAAAACAAATATATCCATGTCTACATTATTTACAGATTTGCAACCACTTCCTTCCAGTAATTACAAATACATTTAAAAATATTTGGCCATATTAATGGCTCTTTTTAATGCTATTTTCTAAATAGATCCGGGCGGCATAACAACTTATATTTTTACATTGGGCTGGATGAAAAATAGATTTTTTTATAAATAAAACCCTTAAAGGCTCACCTTTAAAAGCGTTGGTGTACTCGCTCTGTCCTTCCGGGAGAGGGAGTCTTTTTGCTGTTACTGCGGTTTGGGCATAATAACTGCTTCCGAAAGTTGCTTCGGGGCACCGTCAAACGGGCGGAGCAACTACTTGCGTTTTGCTGTTGTTTGGTTGCTGTTGGCGGAAATCGAGTAGAGCAACTGCTTGCTTCTAGCGGATTTGGCCTTTGGATTCGGGCAGAGCAACTGCTCTTTCTGGGATTTTTGGACCGGGGAAATAGGGCGGAAACCTAGCTGGGGGGCTAAGGCTCACTTTGACCGGTTGGTTTTGTGTTTGGAGGAGATTTGACAGAGCTTCAAGGCTTTATAGGAGAGGGAACTCACTATCTCACGATCGCTCACTGCGTAAAATAAACGCACAACGTTTTATGGCTTTTCTCTGTGTGTGATTGTGTGTAAATTCCTGAAGCCGGGGCCTTCTATTTATAGGCCGAAGGAGGGACACCACTGGGATTAAATTTTGTTCTTTGTGCTTCACCAACTTGTATCGCGCGCTTGAAGACTTGTGCAATGCGTTAAGACGGAGTGCACTACTTGGGCTATGGGCGTCGACACCATGGAGTCTGGGCCCCGCGCCCATCTTGCTTTGTGGCAGCGCCTGGGCTTTAATCTTCAGCCTCTTTTTGAAACTCTAGCCCCTGCATTTTACTGTTTTACGCATCCTGCTTTGTGTTTTGTATTTTTTAAACCCTGTAACTTGACATTTGTTAAGTTTCAACATGTCTTGATATCGCATGTCAATGTTACATACCAGAGGTATGAAATTGGGGTGTCTACAGAAGGTTATGAATGCATGAAGGCAAGCATATGAATGTCTAGGGTGCCACAATCTCCCCTCCTTTAAGGAATTTAGTCTCTAAATTCTTACCAAGTTCATCAAACAAATGTGGATGTTTCTCGCCCATCTCCGCTTCCATTTCCCAACTCGCTTCCTCAATGTTGTGATTTCTCCAAAGGACTTTAACTAAAGGAATCCGCTTGGTTCGTAACACTTGCTCTTTGGTATCCAAAATCCTTACAGGCTTTTCAACATAGGACAAATCCGACTCAAATGATATCTCCGCACACTCAAGCACGTGTGACTCATCGCTCATATACTTTCGCAACATAGAAACATGGAAAACGTTACGAGTCTCCGAGAGTGAAGGTGACAATGCAACTCAATACGCTAAGGGCCCAACTCTCTCAAGAATCTCGAACGGGCTAATATACCTTGGTGTAAGCTTCTCTTTCTTACCAAATCTCTTCGTACCTCTTCTCGGTGACACCTTCAAAAATACATAGTCTCCCACTTGAAACTCAAGATCCCGTCTACGATTATCCGTGTAACTCTTTTGTTGACTTTGAGCGGTGCGTAATCTGTCTCTAATTAATTTCACGCTCTCAACCGACTGTTACACTAACTCAGAACCCCAAAGTTTTGCTTCTCTAACCTCATCCCAACAAATAGGAGATCTACACTTACGCCTATACAATGCTTCATACGGCGCCATCTTAATGCTCTTCTGGTAGCTATTATTATATGCAAATTCTACCAAGGGTAAATGAGAATCCCAACTTCCTTTAAAATCCACGGCATAAGCTCGAAGCATATCCTCCAAAATCTGAATCAAACGCTCGGTCTGACCATCCGTTTGAGGATGAAAAACTGTACTGAAGTCTAATCTGGTCCCCAAAGCCTCTGACGAACTCAAATAAGTGTGATATTTAATATCATTTTTGTGATTTAACTTGTTGTAAATGTTGCACTTTTTATGAGTATTTTGTATGTTTGGTGATTACAGGTCTATGAGAGATTGATGGTGAAAAGGTGAAAAGAATACCAAGTTCAAAGAAGAAATTCGGATATCATGGTACCGAATGGGCATTCACTATATATCTGAGGGGAGCTGGAGCTAAAGTTGGAAGCAATGTCACGTTTTTAAAGGGAATTTAAGACATTAGCCATTTCAGTAATTAGAGAATTATTATTTTTCTCTAAATTGTTGTTATTTCTTTTTTTTTTCTTTTGTAATTAATGAAAAGATAGGATAAGAGATAGATTAGATGTTGTGGACTTTGTCAACAACTACCTAGGAGTGGGGGTTAGGAGTGGAGATAATGGCTTCGATAAAGGAGGAAAGACTTGGAAAGCAAGGAGAGCTCAATTATATAAGGAGAAGTCCGTTTTAGAAGTTGACATGCAATCATAGACAACACGACTGATACACATAATCATACACACACATATACACTCGAAGATTTTGGTAGCAGTTTGCTTGTTTCTTCCATCACACTGCTGAGTTTATTTTCGTTTTGAATTCATTTTGTAAGTAATCTTTAATTATGTTTAGTGGCTAGTTTTATTTCTTTTAGTTAATGAACAAGTAATTCTTTACAAGTTTCTACTGTGAGATCCAAGTGTTTTAATTCTCAATTGGGTTTAAGTATTTATTCATTCTATGTTTGTTTGTTACAAAAGGAATTGTAACGTGTGATAATTATGTTTAGTTAATGTTTGTGGTCAGAACCTTAATTAACATAATATTTCATTGCTAGTTATAATCGTTGATCCGTAATTGTCATCGGGTTCTAACAAAGTAGCAAGTGACGCACTGTTTAGGCATCACAAGCATATTCGATCCGTGTTGCGGGAATGTGTAATCTAAATTAAATGATATTGCGTCAATATGCACTGTTTAGAATCGGGTCTCTCTTTCTCTTAATGCTTTCAAAACATTAAATCCTACGAGCGTCTCGGGGGTTGTCTTTTAATTAGAGAAATAGTTAATGAGTTTCTCTTGACTATCAAGACAGTAAGGAGAGATTGAGTGTTTGGCGGTTGTCGACAACTATAACCAGTTTATTTGTAGCCAATTGAGTCATCTTTGCATCCATGATCAGTAGTAAACTTATGAGATTACGTTTAGTTCATTGACATAGACTTTTTCGTTATTAGAATCAACCATCATTTTTTGGTTTTTTAACATTTAGTCATTTAATTTCAGCTTTTAATTAACTATTTGTTGACAATTAGTTTAGCTTAAAAACCTCAATCATTATTTTTATCGATTTGTTAAAATTCTTGAAAGAAGTGAATTCGACGTTCCTTGTGGATACGATCCCTACTACCCTATACTCGTTATTGGGAAATAGGAAATTATTTTTGACGGTTTGACACCCGTCAAATTTTGGCGCCGTTGCCGGGGAACGGTTTTGCTATTTATTTCTTTCTTAAAAATTTTATTTTGTTATGGCTTTTTATGCACAACAATTTGGTAGTAGACATGATAACTTTCCACGACTAGGGAATGAGGTAAATTCTAGTTTTATTGATCAAAGATTGAATGCATTGACTTCTCTGGTGGATAAGTTTCTTGTAAATCAGGTATCAAAGGCTTAAGTTTGTAGAAATTCGTTGGTTGTTAGACATGTTGCAGATTATTATCCTCCATGGCAAGATAATATGCAACACGCCATGACAATGGGAGGATTTTCGGGACAAACTCATGATGACCATGATCCTTATTCCAATAGCTACAATTCAGGATGGTGGGATCAACCAAATTTCAGTTGCGAAAATCAAGAAGGGCAACCGATATTTCTGCAACAGAATTATCCGTTCTCACCTCCTCCATCAGTTCAACCAACTACCAGTTCCAACATATCATTGGAGGGTCTAATCAAAAGTTTAGTTGAATCAATTCAGCAAGATAGACAGATTCAACATCAAGAAAGATTAGAGGCCAAGGCTAGCATTAAATCTCTTGAAAATTAGATTTGTCAACTAGCTGTATCCGTGAGCAAACTGGAAGCGAATCAAGTTGAACAGAAAAAGAGGCATGTTGATTGTAGCAAGGAATAAGTTGTGCAAAATAAGGGTTCACCAAGAAATGATGGTGGAGAATTCATTAAACAAAGTGAGAAAATTGTTATTATCTCACCTTTTCCGGGCAGATTCGCTAAGAAAGAAGAGGATGAGAAGAAAATCTTAGAGACCTTCCGTAAGGTCGAGATTAACATTCATGTCATGGATACCATAAAGGAAGTGCCTCACCATGTTGAGGAATTGTGTGCAAAGAAAATGAAGCTGAAATTGGTGTTTGTGAAAAGTTTAACATATAAAGATGTGCCTTTCCAAATAAGTGATGAGGTGCATGAAAATATTATGACACTCTATTGAGGACAATGCATAACATAAGTGTGGAGGGATTTGAGCGTGTGTATATGGGGTAATCGGGGGTCCCTTTTTGCTGTTATGTTGGTTGTTGTATATGTCTTTATCTGGGGATTTTTGAACTTTCATGACATGATTTGGGTTGATAGGTTGAAATGAAAAGGAGACATTGTTGCTATGTTTGTAGATGTACATTATCTGATTGAATTGAGGAATTTATGATAAATGATGGGCATTTTGAAATTTTTTGTCATGAAATTGTAAAACATGTCTGTAATTGATATTTTCAATTAGTGTGTGCAAGTCTTAACTCATTAGCCACTTTGGTGAGATTTTGGGCCAACAATAGAGCAGTCCGTTATATATGCTCTTTTCTTTTTTTCTTTGAGTGATTTTCATGCGCTGATGATTATTCTAGAACTTGCATTTTGTATACATATCGAGATCATATCAGCAAGTTCTTTGCACTAATATGATTAAGACACTTAGGTATCACCACTTTTGTCTATCTTTTTCTATCCTACCCATAAATGTTTCCCCGTAGTTAACCATTTTGAGCCTTATCTTTTTATTTGTTTTAACCCATATATAATAAACCTTTAGCCTTCCTTTATTGACCTTCTTTTTGATTAACATGTCAAAGGAGTTGCATATGACCATATGAATTATAGAGTCTTATTCTTATATAGATGTGAAGCTACAAATGATAGTTGTTTAATTGAGTGAATTGTGCTTGGGTCATGTTTTGTACAAGCAAAAAAAAATAAAATGTTCCAGTTATGCTGCTGAAAAAAAATGAAAAAAAAAAAGAAAAAAAAAGAAAGAGAAGTATGCAGTAGCACTTCAAAGAGAAGAGAACTTGAGTCAAGTAAAATGTGCAATTTAATTTTATGGTTACTAAAGCCATTGATATGCTTCATTTTGTGACTAATGCTGACGGACGAGTTGGAAATGACTCATGTGGTTATTTTGATATTTTTCTTTGACAATTTTCTTTAACATCTTAGCCATATTAGTCCCTTATCCTACCCTTTTCACCCCTAGCCACATTGCAACCCTTTTAAAGACCTTTTGATTGGTGCATTATGAACTCATATTCAGTGATGGAGATTTGATCAATTTGCAAGCATATGGTAATGTCATTTCGTTGTGTGATTTGAGTGCTTCATAATATACATCCCTCTTTAAACACTTTTGTGTGATTTGAGAGATACCGTGAGAATAGTTGAGTCTTGCATATGTTAAGTTGAAGGATAATTTTAGAGATATGCAAATCAATTTAAATTGAAAAATTGGCGAATGCCCATCTTGTTGATTGAATTTTGATTTTCAATATGAGAATGCACATTTGATGTCAAGTTGGGAACAATGTCTGTTTTTCTTGGGTTGGTTGGAGCAACAATGATCATATTCATGAAATTTAAAAATGCTTGAGGACAAGCATCGTGTAAGTGTGGGGGAATTTTGACGAACTCAAATAAGTGTAATATTTAATATCATTTTTGTGACTTAACTTGTTGTAAATGTTGCATTTTTTATGAGTATTTTGTATGTTTGGTGATTACAGGTTTATGAGAGATTGATGGTGAAAAAGTGAAAAGAATACTAAATTCAAAGAACAAATTCAGATATCATGGTATCGAATGGGCATTCGCTATATATCTGAAGGGAGCTGGAGCTGAAGTTGGAAGCAATGTCATGCTTTTAAAGGGAATTTAAGATATTAGCCATTTCAGTAATTAGGGAATTATCATTTTTCTCTAAATTGTTGTTATTTATTTTCTTTCTCTCTTGTAAATAATGAAAAAATAGGATAAGAGATAGATTAGATGTTGTGGACTTTGTCAACAACTACCTAGGAGTGAGGGTTAAGAATGGAGATCATGACTTCTATAAAGGAGGAAAGACTTGGAAAGCAAGGAGGGCTCAGCTATATAAGGAGAAGTCAGTTTTAGAAGTTGGCATGCAATCACAGACAACACGGCTGATACATATAATCATACACACACATATACACTCGAAGATTTTGGTAGCAGCTTGCTCGTTTCTTCCATCACATTGCTGGGTTTATTTTCGTTTTGAATTCATTTTGTAAGTAATTTTTAATTATGTTTAGTGGCTAGTTTTATTTCTTCTAGTTAATGAACAAGAAATTCTTTACAAGTTTCTGCTGTGAGATCTAAGTGTTTTAATTCTCAATTGGGTTTAAGTATTTATTCATTATCTGTTTGTTTGCTACAAAAGGAATTGTAACGTAGGATTATTATGCTTAGTTAATGTTTGTGGCCAGAACCTTAATTAACATACTATTTCATTGCTAGTTATAACCGTTGATCCGTAATTGTCATCAGATTCTAACAAAGTAGCAAGTGACGCACCGTTTAGGCATCACAAACATATTCGGTCCGTGTTACGGGAATGTATAATCTAAATTAAATGATATTGCTTCAATATGCACTGTTTAGAATCGGGTCTCTCTCTCTCTCTCTTAATGTTTTCAAAACATTAAATCCTACGAGCGTCTCGGGGGTTGTCTTTTGATTAGGGAAATAGTTAATGAGCTTCTCTTGACTATCGAGACAGTAAGGAGAGATTGAGTGTCTGGTGGTTCTCGACAACTATAACCGGTTTATTTGTAGCTAATTGAGTCATCTTTGCATCTATGATCAATAGTAAACTTATGTCATTACGTTTAGTTCATTGACTGAGACTTTTTCGTTATTAGAATCAACTATCATTTTTTGTTTTTTTTATAACATTTAGTCATTTAATTTCAGATTTTAATTAACTCTTTGTTGACAATTAGTTTAACTTAAAAACCTCAATCATTATTTTTATCAATTTGTTAAAATTCTTGAAAGAAGTGAATTCGACGTTCCCTGTGGATACGATCCCTACTACCCTATACTCGTTATTGGGAAATAGGAAATTATTTTTGACGGTTTGACACCTGTCATCGTCTTTTAATGATTGCCAAAAGCTGGATGTGAACCTCGGATCTCTATCAGTTACAATACTCACTGGAACACCATGAAGTCTCACGATCTCTTGAACGTACAAGGCTACCAACTGAGTCAATGAATAAGTGATCGCAATCGGTATGAAGTGTGTATACTTAGTCAATCTGTCAACTATAACCCACACTGCATTGAAACCTCTACGCGTGCGCGGTAAACGTGTCACGAAGTCCATAATAATATGCTCCCCTTTCTATTCAGGAATCTTAAGTGGTTGTAGAAGTCCCGCAGGTCTTTGATGTTCAGCCATAACCTGTTGACAAGTTAAACACCTCGACACATACTCTGCAACCTCCCTTTTCATGCCTTTCCATCAAAACAGCCGTTTCAAATCTAAATGCATCTTCGGGCTCCCCGGGTGAATGGTGTATCTCACCTTATGAGCCTCATCAAGAACTTGCCTCTTCAACCCATCGTTAGAAGGAACACAAACCTTACCCCGAAATGTTAAAGTACCATCATTACTAATCGCAAAGTCGGGTGATACATTCTCGACCAATCCATCAATGATTTTCTTCAATTCTGGATCATTCCCTTGCTTCTTTAATCCTCCCAAGTAGAACTGGCGTAGCACGAACGTTAGTAAAAATGACACCTCGATCATAAACACTAGGACCCCAATCTCGCAAGTCTTCCAACATTTTCCATTCTCTAACCATCAAACAAGATATGTGCATTTTCCTACTCAAGGCATCCGCTACCACATTTGCCTTCCCCGGATGATACAAAATGCTACAATCATGATCTTTTAACTTCTCCATCCATATCCTTTGTCTCATATTTAATTCCTTTTGAGAAAACAAGTATCTCAAACTCTTATGGTCAGTGAAGATCTCAAACTTAGCCCCATATATGTAATTCTTCCATTTATGTAACACAAAAATAATCTCAGCCAACTCTAAATCGTGCGTTGGGTAATTTTGTACATGAGTAGACAACTTCTTCGATGCATAAGCGATGACTCTACCATTTTGCATAAGTACACATCCCAAACCTTCCTTAGAAGCGTCACTATAAATTACAAAATTATCCCCTCCGATAGGCAAAGCCAAAATGGGTGCCGTCGTCAACCTTTTCTTAAGCTCTTGGAAACTAGCCTCGCATTTCTCACTCCAGACAAATGGTGAATTCTTTTGTGTCAATCTAGTCATAGGAGTCTCAATCAGAGAAAAACCCTCAATAAATCTTTGGTAATAACCTGCTAAACCCAAGAAACTTCGAACCTCAGTAACCGAATTAGGCCTCCTCCAATTCATCACCGCTTCAACCTTAGAAGGATCCATGGCTATCCCGACACTAAAGATAATGTGTCCTAAAAATGATACCTCTTCGAGCCAAAAGACACACTTACTAAACTTAGCGTAAAGTTACTTCTCCCGAAGAATAGACAAGACAATCCTCAAGTGTTTCTCATGCTCCTCTTGAGACTTCGAATACACTAAGGTGTCATCAATGAAGACTACCATAAAACAATCAAGGTGGCTATGAAAGACATGAATCGTCAAATCCATAAATACCACCGGTGCATTCGTCAACCGAAACGACATCACTAAAAACTCTAAATGCCCATACCTCGTGCGAAAAGCCGTCTTCAGAATGCTTCCTCTCTAACCTTCAATTGATAGTAGCCCTATCTCAAGTCAAACTTAGAGTACACAATCGTTGCAATTGGTCAAAAAGGCCATCGATGTGGGATAGTGGATACTTGTTCTTAATTGTCACCTTATTCAACTCCCGATAATCTATGCACAACCGCAAACTCCCATCTTTCTTCCTCACAAATAAGACCGGTGCGCCCCAAGGTGACACACTCGGTTTAATAAAACCAATCTCAAGAAGTTCTTGCAACTGAATCTTCAACTCCTTAAGGTCTGCGGGTGTCATTCTATATGGTGCCTTGGAAATTGGTGAAGTCCTCGGAATGAGCTCAATACAAAATTCTAACTCCCTATCCGGTGGCATAGTATGATCGGTGGAAAATACATCGGGAAACTCACAAACGACCGGAACCTCTTCTAATTTCGGAGAATACTTCCTCTTATCAACAACACATGCAAGATAACTCGTCCACCCATGCGACAACAATTTCCTAGCCTTTAAAGTATAAATAAAATGCAATCCACTCAATGCATGATCACCCACAAATATAAATTCAGGCACACCCGGCATGGAAAAAGTAATTGGCTTTTTATGGCATTCAACTAAGGCATGATAAGCACATAACCAATCCATACCAAGAATCACATCAAAATAACGTACAGGTAGAACTACCAAATTCGCATGCAAATTGTGGTCACCCACCAAGATATCACAAGCTTTAAACACTTCTGATGCCAACATATATTCCCCAAGTGGGGTAGACAATTCAAGCAAATAAGGCAAAGGTTGAGGCAGCACACATAAATTCTCAACAAAGTGCGAAGCAACGTATGAATACGAAGACCCTGGATCTATGAGAACTCGAGCCTTATGATCAAATACATAGAGAGTACCTCCTATCACTGTCGTAGACCCCTGAACCTCGCACTGATCAAGTGCAAACACTCGTCCCTGAACCTTAGGTCTACCATCCACATCTATCTTAGCCCCAGACTGCTGACCGGCGCTACCCGACTGATTGGCCCTAAGCTTTGGGCAATCTTTCCTCAAGTGAGTTCCATCACCGCAAATGTAACATTTCCCATTCTTTCCCCAACACCTATCAACTGTGTGTCCTAACTTCTGGCATAATGAACAAATCATAGTCTTATTACGTGATCCCTAGTGCCCCTGAGAAAAAGAAGTATTGTTACCCTGCTTTCTCGACTGTGGCCTACCTTAGCCTCCATCTCTCATATTTTGGTTACCTTGATATCCTCTCATGTTACCTAAATTATTACCTTGATTGGCGTTCTATGTAGACTGGCATGCATTGCCTGAATTACTCTTGCTTTGGTTCTCCTCGATGTCCTGCTCCACCTCATAACCTCAGTCAACTGCACTCCGGTAATCCATGAGCTTAAGTGCTAGAATCTGCTTCCTAAACTTAGTCCTCAACCCCTTAAAAAATTTATGTGTTCTCCGTGCTTCGGTAGGAATCAAATGTGTACAATAACGGCTCAACTCAGTGAACTTCGCGGAATACTCCGCTATGGTCATGCTACCCTGCTTAAGATCATAAAACTCTCGCTGCCTCTTGTTACGGACCACATCAGACACATACTCATTTTTGAACTCCCTTTGAAAATTAGCCCAAGTAATCGGAACTTGTTGCATCTCCCAACTTTCCTTAAACACATTCCACCAATGCTCGACGGCTTCCTTAAACATGAATGTTGCCAACATAACTCATTCCTCATCGGTACAACCCAACATAGCCAATAGCTTGATCATCTCTTCCATCCATAACTCGGCCTCCCTAGGGTTCGGCTCCCCAAGAAATACACTCGCCTTCAACTTTAAGAATTTCTCTAGAAGGGTTGTGTCACTCCTCAGTCTCTGTGGTGGTTGTGGTGGTGGTACTACCTCTTCCTATTGGGGTGGTGGTGGTGCTCCCTCAGCTTGACCTCCCTGGCCGGCTCCTGCCAGAAAAGCCATCATTCTACGGTACAGTTCTACCATATGCGTATTCAGACCAACCGGATTCTGCGGCGGTAGTACCTCAGCCTCAGGCTTGACCGGAACTCTCCTGGGTCTACCTCTACCACGGCCGATACCAGCTCCACCGCTTCCGATACCATCCCTAGGAACTTCCATCGCACACCTATAAGAATTCACTCGACGTTAGAACATCACACAAAGAACCAACCCACCTAGGCCATGGAACCTATCCTGGTCAACAGTTAACCTATAGCTCTGATAGCAACTGTGGCACCCCGACCTGGGTTCCAATGTCGGACCACCCAAATATACATAAGTCAAGCATGCACAAGTAGGAATATAAAATTTCACATGACGCAACATGGCATGCGAATAACAACTCGGCTATACTTGGCCGGAAAAGAGCATAAAGTAAACAAGTCTTCGGCGACGTTGCCGCTGGAACCCAACACCTACTCCTACAATTATAACGCATGCAATATAATAACCTTAACGGCCACAACATGCCGAAGACAACAATAACAACAACGATTTAAAAGATTAATGAGCAGAATAAGCTGTAGTGAACCATAACATATAAACAAGCTTGACATTGAAGTCGACGTACAAAATATTCATACGTCTAGAATATTCAAGAGTTATACAACAACACAAAAACCCAAATCAAGTTTAGGTGACTTGCTTCCCATCGCCCTTGCCAAAATAAAAGACTAACTATACAAGTCTCAAAAGAACAACCTCCAAGCTCACTAGCTATCTAGCTCGGGCACGGAAAATCTAGCGAGGATCTCCTCCTTGGCTCGGATCTAAGGAAAACAAAGCAAACAAATAGGGTAAGTCATAAATACTTAGAAAGCTACTAAAAATGCATGTTCATGTTATAGCATAACATTTATCATAAGTATGGAACATGATCATCAAATACCACTTAGCACATTATTCACAAAAGTGCGAGTAATAAATCATACAAGTAGGATATAATATAGGCCCAGCTGCTACGTAGCTCCTGCAATAAAATGTGTTAACTGATTCATGCCATCGATGTTTTGTGAATGCATCGACTCTTATCGAGAACCGTCTTGATTTAAATAGCAAGCCAATACGACACGTATTGATATGACACGTATTGATATGGCAAAGGGGCTACTTCCCCATTACGACACACATTGGAGGCGTGTGTGAGGTCCCAGGTGCGGCGATCCATAGCGAACACAAATCTTACAATTCATGAAGGCAATGCATCGTCCCACCCTGACGTATAAATCAAACCAAATAATGTCAGCTGGACTCAATGCGATGCACAAGTATATTTTTACTCGTCATAAACAAATAAGGATATGATTCGACAAGAGCGAACTCATCCGATCAAGTAGGCTATTAATCTCTACCATAAATCATGTCAAGGCAATTAATTGCTCATAACCAAATAATCACAACGAACTCAACTGCACATAATTAGGCCCAACTTATAATTGAGTAAACTCGATCAAACGATGTCCAAACTTCGTAGGGATTAAAAGTAGTGTTCAACATGTTCCAATATTCCCTAGAGTCGACTCTGTTGAGTCTTTACTACAAATTCCCAATTTTAGAGATTTGAAGCTATGTGCTTCATAAATCATCATAGATTCATTACTAAGTCCAACTAGGTCACAAGCTAACCAAAGTACTACAATGTGATTCATTTTCCTCATAGAGTTCAAATAAAGGCTATAACACATATCAACATACCAACATACCAAGTAAGCCATAATTAGGATACTCTCACATACCACCATTTCAAGTAAACATGTAAATATTGCTTCTAACATGTTCATAATCCTAAATACACAAGAGGAAATGTAATAACATGCTTCCATAGTCATACAAACATCCTACATATGCTTCTAACAAGTTCATAAGTTCAAAACACAAGTTGAAAGCATATAAGGAAAGTATGTGTACTCATTGAGCTCAAAAGGCATATGTTTTGTTTCCTTAGGATCAATGAGTACCAAAACCAAGAAGGAGAAGAGTAACTTACTTGTAAACCACACACAAGAAATCAAATGAAGAAACTATTCGATTAGAAGTGTTCTACTCTTCAAGCTCTTCAATCATATGGCTTGGTTTCAACAATGGAGGATGGAAGCTATGGAAACCAAGGAGGAACCTTCAAGAACTCATGGAGAAGAGAAATCTCGATTTTAGAGAGTAAGGGGGTGAAATAAAGGAACAAAGATTGATTTTGTGGCTTAAAAGGGTCACAAAGTGAGTGGGATATGTGTCACTATCATGTGGATGGATTATTACGAGGGCTAATGGCTTGATTACTCCCAACTAAACCACAATCAAACAAATTAGACATGTTAGGATATGATTAAGGATGCTTAGGGGTGTTTAGGAGGTGTTTAGAGTGGGTAAAATGGGGTTGGATTAGTCACTTTCATAAAAAAAAAAAACGAAACATGGTAATGCTGTCAAAGCAGCTGAGCGCTCGCTCAGCCTTCCCCACTGAGTGACCGCTCAGTACTCTTCCCAGCCACAAGCCGTAGACCCTAATGTGAAAAAAATTAAATCACAGACCCTGTTCCGTTTGTTTCACGGAAAATGATTTCCAAAAAATGATTTCCAGAAAATGATTTCTGGAAAATGAAATGATTTCATTTTCAGATGTTTGGTAAATATTTTGAAAATATGCCGGAAAATATTTTCGGGTATTTGACAAATACACGGAAAATGCCATGGAAAACAATATATGAATAAATACAAAAAAATTATATACTAATATTAATGCACATATTGAATATAAGATTGACACTAATTTTATGACGTAGTGAGTATTCATTAAAATTATAATTTATAAATAGTATGCACAAACTCCATTTATATTTCTAAGCAATTTATTTGTTGAGTGAAATATTATGCATGTGAAAGATCAATAGTAGCTAGGATTCAAAGAATCTGTTGATGCAGCTTGTGATGCAGCTGCATCTGGAGGTGAATCGACCAGAAAATAAAAAACGTAAACAACATAAGTCTTTAAGATAATTAAAGCAGTAATAAAACAAAGATTTATCAAACAATCTACAAGTTATGCATATAGATCTAGTCTCATGGCCAAAAAAGATTTCATTAAAAGAATTATAAGTTTCTTAAACACAAATATGAAATCTCCAAAATAAAAACCCTCTAGCAAGACATAAGGTCTGTAAAGGAAAACCCACAAACAAGAGTATAGAAAACGTGAGATTAAAACACAAGCTTCCTAAGAACTAGGAATGCAAACAACAAAAACAACGATGTAGCTTGGGATGAAGCTGCATCCAGATTTCCAATAAAACAGCAAAGCTCTCAGTTTCTCTCTCTATATGCACTACGTCTATCGACATGTGTCTGTCCGAAGTCTTCATATATATGTGTGTATATATATGTGTGTGTGTGTGTGTGTGCTTGAACTAGAATCCTACACAAATTGGAAAACACAACAACTTCAAGAAGACAAAATGATTAGGAAATAAATTAGTTTACAAAAAGTACTTTCCTAATTTAAGTCAAACAATCTAACCAAAGATTTTGTCAATTCAATGAAGGATACTTAATAGCTTTTTGGAAGTGTTTTAAATATGGTAATATCTTACCATTGCTTTAGGACCAAGAAAGGGAACATCAAATAATTAAATAAAATAGGAGGTTCCTATTTTACCCTTACAGCGTGTATGTAAATATGTGTAATTATGGAAGGTGTGGAGTGGTGCTTGAACATTTGGAAAAGACTTACAGAAAATAAATCCGTAAGTCATTTTCTGGAAAAGAATGCTTTATTTTCCGTTGACTTGGAATTTTTTTTTATATTGACTACATTTTCTTAAGGTTACCAAACATCGAAAAATGAGGAAAACGTTTTTCGGAAGTTTTTTTTCGTGAAACAAACGGATGTGCAGGACGGTCTAACAGATCCTAATTTTGTAAAACATAGTTTAAAAAAAAGGGGAATTTCAAGTGGGTACAATTTTGAAAACATCTTTTCATCTAGGACCATCAATTTTTTGGACATTTCATATAACTACAAATTGCTTGCCAAATGACAAAAATGCCATTAATGAAAACTCTGATGCCAAGTCTTGGCATCAGGATGATTAATTCCAGGCATCAGCATAATTAATTCCAGGCATCAGAACTCTGATGCCAAAACTCTGATGCCAAAAATATTGTTGATGCCAAAAATGCTGATGCTGAATCTTGGCATCAGGTGAAATGCTGATGCCAAATCTTGGCATCAGGTGAAATGCTGATGCCTACAATTGTTGCTGATGCCAAAATGCTGATGCCCACCGTTGTTGCTGATGCCAAAAACTCTGATCAAATCAGTTCACGTATTTAGCTCTAGACTCCCCTTTCCTGTCCTGATCTATCCTTTTTGTCATCCCTACATCGAGTGAGGTAAACCAAATATACAATTCTCCACTTCCAATCAACCAAATTCCTTTCAACCTTGCTTTTTCCTCCTGCTTCTCCTAATCTTCGCCATGGACGCTCAAAGAGCTCTGCTAGATGAACTCATGGGTTCAGGTACCTTTTCAAACCTTCATTCTTCCATTATTTATTCATTTCGCTCTGTGGTACCTGAATGGTGGTACCTGAATTGTACCTTGACAAGATTTTTGAAAAACCACCATTTCTTCATTTCGCTCATTGGCCGTTGCTCATAGACAACAGATGGCGTCGGTTGTTTCCTCATATAATTCATGTTGGTCATAAATCCGCCTTGATAGGAACCTAGGGTTTCATCTTGTCGAGAATAACCGAGGTTTCCGTACGGGTTATGAATCGGCGGCGAGGTGGCGTGTTCGGAGTGTAAATGGAGAGAATCGGCTTCTGAATCGGTGTTGTCGGAGGCGTCGGAGTCGGAGTGGAACTGGAGGTGAGAGCCGGAATGGGAGTGAGAGTGACTGTGAGCTTTATTTCAAACCTTCATTCTTCCATTATTTCTTCATACGTTCTGATCTATCCTGTTCTGAACTCATTGGGGTTCTGGTTAGAGGGAATGGTGGTTGAGGTTGACGAAGACGAGGAGAGACGGGAGAGAGGGGAACCGAATTCTTCCTTATTAAAGGGCAGTGACGTATTTTTCCTCCAAAATTGTATCTAAAAGATATGTCCAAAAAGTAGCTGGATTTATTTGAAAACATGTTTAAAAAAATGTACCGGCTTGTAATTATTCCTTTAAAAAATGTTGTTGAAGTTGGCAACCCAACAAAGATGATCGGATGTTACCCACCAAGAAAATGGGTTAGCATGAGAAAGAGAAATGAATTGAGTATGTAGGATCGGGGCAGATCAAATGATACGAACCTGGACCCATTCAGAAAAGGTGTGGGTCATGCGCAATGTCAACACATTAATGAAATATGTCATTAATTACTCTGGGGCCCTCCAATTTCCAAATCGTGTGCTGGTACCCTCCCGCATTCCAAACTTTGCTGCCTAAGTCCTTTTGTGTTCAAACTTTGCATTTTAGTCTTAAATCGGCTTAAAACTTTAATGAACTTAATTTTTAATGTAAAATATCACTTTGTGATAAAAATGACCCATTTAAGAGCAAAAGTGACACTTTTTAAGTAAAACAAATGTGATTATGATACTTTTTAAGTAAGAAATGTAATAATTTTCATTACAATGTAAAATAACTGGGAAGCGAAATGAAGTGAATATGATTAAATACTCCATTTTATTTTATTTGTTGGTGTTTGATTTATATCCCAGGTGAGGCATATGGCCATATTTATATATAGTTCAACGAAATCTGCCCATATTTATTAAGAAAATCAAGATTGTTCAATAGTGAGATTTTCTTTGTAAGATTTTTAAAATATTTAGGCTTAATAGTACTTTACAACCTTATAACTACTGCATTTTATTGTATGTGATTTTGAATTTTGCATATTGAGGGTTAAAATGAGATTTTCCTTAGTTTTGTATGGCATTTAATACTAAATTTTTTTTGTATTTTTAACCAACACAATTACATTGGGGGATGTTCTAAATATATTGAAGAGGATTGAAATCGGGGGATGTTCTAAAATATTTATTGATGATGTTTTTTTTATGCAAAGCATTTGTATTCTTCAGTTTTCAACAATTATCCTCCCTTTAGTGGACTTTTTGACAATTCCAATAAAAAATTAATATTATCTCCGTTTCGGGAAAATAGTTTCTGTTTAAAAGTTAATTTTTTTTAATAAAATGACACTTTTAAGACTCGTTTGTTGTGGCTGATGACTTATGACTTATGGCTGGTAACTTAAGCTGGTGGCTGAATGATTTTTGGTTAATTGCATGATAGACTGTTTGTTACAGCTGTTGAAAAGCTGCTTATCAGTCGTTATAATTATTTGTTAAAAAAAAACTTGAAAACTAGTATTCATATTTTTATGTATATTTCATAAAAGGATGAAATGAGGATAATCAAATATTTATTAATGAATAGTTGTCTTCATATTAAAAAAAACAAAAAAGCTTAAAATTTTAGCTTTTTGGCTTTGGCTTTTCAATGCATAAAAGGTGTTGTACCTTACTTATTGGCTTATGACTTATAAACTGAAACAAACATTTTAAATATGACTTTTCAAAAGCCAAAAGCCAAAAGTCACTCAAAATAAACTGCAACAAACGAGCACTTAGTAGATCATTAATAATAAAATAATACTTTTATGTCTTAATTTTTGAAAGTTAACTTTTAAAAGGAATATCTCAAAATAAAACAGTGGACTCTTTGTCATTTTATTAAAAATTATTGCCTATAACCGTAATAATGACCATAATAAATACTATCCGTTCGGTTTCCCATAAGAAATTCAATTTTCACAAGTAAAAGGTGTCACGTCACTAAATCATATTAAATAAAAAATACCTTAATTTTATTTTAGAGAATAACGTCTCATTCAATATAAACTCAATCAAGATATAAGATTGTTATTAGTTACAACTTTTACAATTTTAATTGTTTATACGTGTTTGATTCTTAGTTTTGTTTTCAAATTTCTATAAGGCTTTTTTTTTTTTTTTCTTTACGCCATGCCCCCAAAAAGTTTAGGACCCTCGGTGTTGAGCGATTGCTTGATAAATCATATATCGCCTTAGGCTCGTTTGGTGCAGCGTTTTGAAGACGCAACTTTTTCAAAACGCAGCGTTTTTAAAACACAGTTTTATTTTTGTAAACACGTTTGGAAAATTATTTCAAAACGCTATTTTTCATAAACAGACTAGTTGAAAACGTAGCATATTTTTGAAACGCTACAAATTGGAGCGTTTTAAAACGCTCCACGTTTTTAAAACGCTGTATTGAAACACTTTTAAAGAGAAAACGCTGCGTTTTTTTACCAACGTTTTGAACAAAACGCTCCACCAAACAAGCACTTAATCCCCAAATTATCTCCCCACTCTTTGATTTCTTTGCTTACTCCACCGAGGATTCTTCAATTCAATTAGTGCCAACCCATCTGTGAACTGGAGGTTAAGTTGACGGGTTTCTCTCTTTTCCTAGCGATTTTCCTAAGACTCCAACCGCATGATTTTCTTGGCTTTCTCCATCAAGGATTTCTCATTACAATTATCTCTAATGACATCCAATCCGTGAATGGTTACTTAATTATTTTCATAGAAAAAGGGACCATCTTTTGAAGTAGACAATTAATTTTGAAGCAAGGCACAATGTTTCTTTTTTTACTATTAAAAGAAGAGATAAAGGCTAGTGGAGCTCAAAAAAAAAAAAAAAACCCCAAGATATTTAGAAGTACAATATATGCTATGAAATGTACAAATTTTAAATTCTCAAATCAAGAGGTTCTTATTTCTTGTCATTTCTTGTAAACATGTGATTAAACATCCAAAAGTTATTCATCACTTTTTGAGATCGAATATCATGCTTATAGCAACAATCGTAACATTGAGCAAAAAATTATTTATATTGGTCATCGGTGACTTGTACATCGCTTCATCACTAAATGAATCCTCGCAGGCCACAACTTCATCATAAGCTTCACTAATATATATCGTGGAGTCCTCAAAATTGCCATACTCCAATTGTTCAACAGCTTTCGGAATCAAACTATCTATAGATATAGTATATGTTTGGGTACAAACGATAAGAGACGCCTTGGTCGACTGATCAGTGACCTTACCGAGAAATATTTTGATTTGCACAAGATTCTCTTTGAACTTGGCAAGTGTTATATCGAGAATGATATGAGCAAGCCCTTTTACGTCTGCATTTAAACTACCTCGATCTGATTTGAGAGATGAGACACATAACATGTAATTTGGTGTCTTCTTGCAAAAATTAGTATCCGTAATTGATTAAGAATTTACTAAAACGTGAAAATAAAAAATATTCTAGCTACATTATTTTGAATTAAAATTAATGTTATAAGGTAATTAGAAAAGTATTTTATAAGTCAAATTAATATGAACAAATAATTAATGGTAGATTTACCCAAACATGTCACTAACTAATGCAATAACTAATTATGTAGTGGATAAATAAAAAATTGTAGAAGTACAAAATTTGCAAATAAATGTACTAATTTATTATCTGTAAATAATAATTCTTGTTGCTTTCAATCAAATACAAGATTTCCAAGATAAAAATCATAAAATACATTCAATCATCTTTACATTTTCAACTAATTACAATTACTGTGAGAACCCGAACCTTACTTGTATAACATGTACGTTTTACTTGTATACTTAACATGCTAGATATATGCCTAACATGTTTAACTTGTTAACCTTGGTTTGGTAGATGCATAACTGCCTTGAAAGATTTCTATGCATTGTATGTCTTCATTTACTTTGTAAACTTGTCTTTAAGACTTGTGAGTCTTTGGTTTGAGTTCTAGGTTTAATAAACTAGTCCTGAACATGATCAAGAAGGTGTATTCATGCTTACTTTGCCTTAGTCTAGTTCGTGTTCGAGCGGTTGTTGATTCGTTGGTTGTTTTCTTGCCTTTCGACCCTTGTTCGTCTTCATTCCGGACTTGGTTCGGGTGTGTTTCGTTGTTGTTAGGGAGGTTAGATCAATCCCTTTTGATGTCTTGGTGATTTTAGGGTCATTCTAGGCTTTATTTTTGAACATTTCAGAACTGTAGACCTAGCCCTTGCAAGGTGTTTTGAGCTTGCCATTGTAAGATTCGCAGAGAGTGCAAGAGTTTGGGGTTGGGGGACCTTGCGGTCGCAAGGTGAGAGGGGCATGCGGCCGCATGCCCTCTGGTTCAGTAACTTCAGGATTTTTTGATGTTCTTGCTTCATGTCTCTTGCGACCCAAGCTCGACCCAATTCAGTCCTAGACATTTATGTTGACTCAATTTAGACCTATTCCTAGCCTTGGATGAATTTTAATGAAGGGCATACATTAGTCAACCAATGGGAAGCTTCATAACTCAATCACTTGGATTAAACCCATTTGGGACTTCAACCATCCTCAACCTCAACCAGGACAGCCATTTTCTTCCCTCCATTGTTGTTGCTCGTTCTTAGAGAGAGAAGGAGATTCACGAGTGCCTTTCCTTGATTGCATGATTGCCAGAGATCCGGCCACCTGATTTTAGATTCGAGACTACCAAATCGAAGCCCCTGCTCTCTAGTTTAACAATCATTGTTTTGTTTTATCATCCAACCATTTTATTGTGAGCAAGGTAAATCCTAGCACCAAAATGAGCTAAAATGATAAAAAAGAAAGTTTAGTAACTTACCAAAATCGGGCAACAAACCTATGAGAAATGAAGATTTCAACGGAGGAAAGTAATCTACTCGTTGAGGGCTTTGCAACGGTGGTCTTGGCTTGAAAATCCGATGGTTGGATCATTGGGGGTGAGATTACTACACACACTCACACTTTCTCTTGTTCTTGAAGTCTCTCAGGTTGAAATGGGAGAGAGAGAGAGGCTGAATAGGGCTGGAAAATGGGAGTGTTGCAGCCAATTAAAAGAGATCACAAAGGGTTAGAAGTAATCCCAAGGTTTAGGCTTAAGTAGATGTGTTGTCGATTTCTTGTGGTTCCTCTTCCACTTAGATTAGTTGTTAAACACACTTAATTAACCACTCAAAACACATCTAGATTAATCACCCCACATGAAAGGATCAATATGGGTCTAATAGGGACAATTGGGAAGGGTTTCATTAAGGGAAATGGAGAAAACACATAAAAATTGAAACAACAACATGATGCCCGCTGCTATAGCGCGCGTAGCTGCAGTACTCGCGCTGCGCGCGTCCAACTTGCGACGGCTCTAGTTTGAACACCGTTCGACAAACCGACGTGATTTATTCGCCAGGCTGACCCTAAGAACTTAAAATAAAATCCTTAAAAGCCAAAAACCAAACTATAACCATCTTGGGTGATATATTGAACAAAATATTTTGTCGCATACCAAAAATCAGCCCGTAACTACTCTATAACGGACGAAACTACGCAGGACAACACAACGATTGAAACAACGAACGAGCGAGCATTCATACTTGTTTTAAAACAAGTTAAAATCCTTATGAAGTATCTCAAACATATACCCAAGGTTCAACCAAATTTAAGCGCAACAAAAGTATGAAAGATGATACGTTAACAAAACGCGAATCGTGAAACCAAACTTACGATGACGACTATACTATGAACGTTGTGACCATATGTAAACTTTCTAAACATGATTATAAGGATATAAAATGTATCCAAGAAAGTACACATATACCTATAATATCTCAAACGCAGTAAACAATATTTAAGGAAGATAACGCTCTACCGAGTTGAATTTCCAACAACGCCACGTTACTCAATGTAGCTACAACAACTCTAGGGTATTGGCTATGGTCTAATCAACCCAAGGATACGAATACTCATACAGTAAGTCAACCGTGCAAGAAAGTTAGACTCGCAAAGTTTTAGGGTCTTACAGTTTGCAAGAAGACATTAAATTACAGGTTATGCATCTCATCTCTCAAATCAGATCGTCGTAGTTCAAATGCAGACATAAAATGGTTTGATCATATCATACTTGATATAACACTTGCCAAGTTTAATGAGTGATGTGGCAAAAACACAGCTTGGGCCGTCCTTGAGATGGGTTGGATATCTGGGCTTTGAATCGTCTTCCCTGAGCCTGTTAAGAACACAAGAACACCTGAGTGGAAGTGCAAGGCAGGGCCTCGCGAAACCCCTCCGGCATGAGAGTAAGTCTCGTGCTTAAGTTTGAAAGCAATTTGACAGAATAACGAGGCTCAAGAAAGTGTGTGTGTGTGTACATTGTTGATGATTATGGAGAGGTATTTATAGGCCCCCGGTGGTGTTTGAATCCGTCTAGGATTCAGTTTCCATAACTGCCGAATAAATCAAGGAGAGAATCCCTTGATTTTAGGCGTGATAGGCGGCTGGCCGCGTAGATGCAGGAGTAGATAAGGCAAGTGTTCTGCCTAAACATGGAAACCTTTGACTTGCCTTGGAGTGCAAGCTGCCAGTGTCTCATGTTTGATGTGTGCCCGGGCGAGCAGGGCTCTGCCCGACTATTCTACTTGCATTGCTCTTTGAACTTGTTGTAGGTCTGAGGAACGGCCCCTGGTCGGGCAGGCAAGGCCGATGCTCGACCAGGTTTTGGCAAGGTAAGTCTGATTCCTTTGCTAAGCACGTATGATTCCCGGTCATGGCCCCTGGTCGGACAGGCAAGGCCTTTGCCCGCCCAGGTTTGAATGAGGGTTACGCTGCTCGGCGCTCGCTGGCTCTATCATTTTGCTCGCTGGGCTATGAGCCCTATATGCATTGTGCTCGTGATTGGCACGTGATGCTAACTCGTGCCTTGCTCGTGACCCAGCTTGGGCCGGGCATATCAGTGGCCCCTAGCTTCCTGTCTGGCGGGCATTCATGCTCGGAGCGGGGAGCGTTCAAGTCTGATATTCGCACGGGCTTTAACACTTATGAATTTTCAAGAAGACATAGAATTCATCGGGGTAGACTTGAGGCGTATCAAGGAAGCTTCTTGTTAAGGGTGTGTCAGGCGCGTGGGCGAAAAAGGCGCGTGAGCCGTCAGGAGTGGAGACGATGGGACGGGGCACAAAACACGAAGGGCCGCATTTAATGCCCCGTGATGATGGGCCGCCAAGGCTGAGCGCCGTTTCGGGCTCCGAGCTTTTTTCCCCCAAAACAATTCGGAGACCGGCCTATAAAAGGCAGCCCCCCCTCCCTTTCTTCTCTTTTATCGCCTTCGAGTTTTAGAGAGAGAGAATCCTGAAGAATTTGAAGCTGTTGCCGTTGTTGCTGCCGTGATTTCTCTTGAGTTCATTTGAAGCTGTTGCCGTTGCTGCTGCTGTGATTTCTCTTGAGTTTAGACGAGGTCGTTCTTTTGCCTCCTTCATCAATTCAATCCTTGGGGTTCGTAGCCTTCGCAGCGGTTCTAGTTCTCCCTTGAATTGCTCACAGAGGACGCTCCAACCCAGAAATCATAGTAAGTTCTCTTTGTTTTTGTTTTTCCTGGGTTTGTGGATGGCTTTTGATTTCTTTCTTCATCTCCTTATGCCTCTATTAGGGTTTAAGTGGGTAGGACCGCCCTTAGGTAGAGATCGAGGAATTGAACTCATGGTTTTGCTCGCTAGGTGGGCATGGCCTCTTTGGATTGACCTAGACTTAGGGTTTCTTTCCCTTTTTCTTCACTAGTTATCCGAGCAGTGTTCTGATAGCCATTTTCCTCGATCTCCGTGTAGATGTCTGACGTATCTGAGAATGACCGCGAGGCCTTCAACTATGGTGGGAGAAATGATTCACTTAGCAGCGAAAAGTCCCCCTCGATTAGTGTCGAGTGCGAGAAGGGAGCCAGGTCCGTGGCCGGGCCAACGGTTCGAAGGCGTACGATGGAACCCGTGGTCGACATAGTTGATTCCTCTAGCGAAGAAGAATCTGGCAAGAAGAGTGTGACCAGTGGCTTCGTTGTCGGGCAAGGCCTCGAGCAGCAAGCAACCCGTGCTGGAGACTCAGCCGGGCGAGTAAGGATTGAGCAAATAGATTTGGCTGGAGAGGCTTCAGAGGCCGATGAGGCGGATAACTTGCCACTTGCCCGGCGTTTTAAGAGGACCGGCCGATCTCAGGTGGTAGTGGCCCCTGAAAAGGAGGTAGATGGCCAAGACCAGGTCCCAATTGCCCGCTGTTTCACTATGGTGGGCGGCTCTCAAGTTGAAGTTCCTGTTGATGAAGTGGTCGGGGGAGTAGAAGAAGAGGAAGAGCCTGATTGGTATGTCAACGCAGACGAGAGCCGATATGCTGCTCACTGGGCTACGTTGGACACGGCGGACAAGGTGACAGCCTGGCTTGCATCCCTCGGTGTTGATCCTGCCTATTATCGGGCAAGCAAAATGGATGTACCCGCCAGGATCAATCTTTCTCGCGAGTAGGGGAACGAGCTCCTATTTTTTGCTGATTTCTTCCGCGTTGGGTTACGTCTCCCCTTAGAGCCTTTTTTGGTAGATTTCTTATACGAGACCAAGGCAGCCCTCTGCGACGATGTTAAATCTTGTCGCTATCACGGCTTTCACGGCGAGCAAAGTTATTAGGATTTGAGCCGACATGTATTTGCTCCGAAATTATTCATTTTTACCCCGAGCACGGGAGGGAAGATCGGAGTGAGGGCGAACTCCAATTTTTTGAGGCTGCTGGCTGACGTCCCTGGGAAGGTGGAGTCTTGGGACAGGAGGGCCCTGTTTATTGAATCACGGGTTGGTTGGCCGTTTATGCCCACGGCAACCAACGGGATTAAAATTCCCAAGGCTTCTAAGCAAGATTTTAGCTCGGGGGAGACTGCTCGGTTAACTGCTTTGAAGGCCGCTGTAGGTGTGATAGAGGAGAACGAGAGACGTGTCGGCCAACAATTCCTTCTTGACTGGAAGGAACTGGTCTGTAATCCGCGTTACTTGTGTATGGCCGGGTGATGCGAAAGTCCCCTGGTGGAGCCCTTCTCGATCCACGTGTTCGGAACCCTCACCCTTATTGGGATGACTGCCATGGGCGGATGTTTAAGCACGAGTGTGTCGAGTGTCAACGGCTGGGCCCGGGCGGCAACTGCCGACCAGTTTATGAAGACCATGACAGTTGTCTGCCAATCTTTAATATTTTCCGTTTTGCTCATCCCTTTCTCGAACTCATTCTAATCTCGTTTTGCTTTGTCTTGTCTCAGGAATGAAGAACTTGGCCGTATTGAGGCAGCGAAAGAAAGAAGCTGATCAACGGGCAGCCGACTTGAAGGTCAACCAGCCTGTTGAATTGCCCAAGGTGCCGTTTTGCCCACCGGCCAAGAAAACCCCGAACTTGGGCAGGGCCGCAAGTCCGGCTAAGAAGGTAATGATGCCCAAGACCTGCCACCGCTAAAAGGGAGCGATGCGTAAAGAGGCTATCACGGCCATAACTCTGGATATCGCCAGCCACGCCAACATCCCCGCTGGTGCCTGGCCGCTAAGGATGCCAAGGCAAAAGGCAAGAGGAAGAAGAGCTTCAACCCTCCTCTTGATCGTGAAGTTCGCCATCGAGGCTCGAGCCCCGACCCTGCTCCTTCTGCCCCCACTCAGGCCGGGCCTGCAACTTGGAGGTAGGCAGGCTGGCTTCAAGATGCCTTCCACTACCAGTGCAGCTCGGGCTCTGGTGAAGGAAATTTCTGGAGATGCCCCATTACCTGGGGTATCGATCTTTACGCTGTGGAGCCCTGAGGCCCGGGTGGGCAAAGGTGTCATAGAGAGGGCCTTACACGATGATCTTGCCCGCGATCGTGATACGGCCGGCCACGTCTTGGTTGGAAACGTAGGGCTCTGTTTGAGCGAGGTAAGGCTCTTGACTAAGGTTTGCCTCTCTTTTCTTTCCATGCTTCGTGCTTTTGATTCATTTCTTCTGCTCGCAGATTGCATCCACGTGTATCAATCTCTATGATAGGTACAACGAGGAGAAGGCAGCTCGCAAGAAAGCGGAGGCTGATAACCGGGCTGGTGAGAGCCTGGTGAAAGAAAAAGTCGAGCAGGTGGCTCGCCTGGCCGATGAACTGGAGGCCCAAACTAAGGCGGCCAAGAAGAAAGAAGTCAAATGCTCGATCAGAATCCGAAGTCGGGCCTGTAATGGTGCCTTAACTCGCCGAAAGGACAGAGCCGGCTCCGCCGATGAAGAAAGACCGTGCCGACTGAGAAGAAAGACGCCCTCGGCCGGGCCACTAAAGTTGCAGGACTCGCAGTGTAGAGAAGTTCCTTGGGATGCAGTCGTGGAAAGATGGGAAGCTTATCGAGGAGCTGAATCAAAAGCTGAAGAAAGCCGAGGAGTCCGCGGTGGCAAACTATAAGAAATCGAAGGACTTCGAAAACACTGTGGACGCGGCCATCCTTCCCTATTTTGCCCACGGTACCCACCATATACTAAGAATGCTCGTCGGCCATGGTGGAGTGGGGATGAGTACCATGGCAGAATGGGCCGTGCTCGACCCCTACGCTGAAGTTGCTCGTCCTTTCCACGCGCTAGTCCCTTACAATTGCGGATGAATCAAGTTGGCCACAATGGCGAGGCGATGTTGAAGCCGGAGGGTGCCTGGGTTCCCCGCCTCGCGCGACGTGAATGTCTCGCCGTTGATCGAAGCTTTGGAATCCGAAGATGAGGTCATGAAAGAGACCGAGCAGATTGAAGCAGAGTCTCAAGCCAAGGCGGCTGAGGATGAAGCTGCCCGCAGAGAGCTGAACCTTCAATACCAAATGCAATATCAAGTGGGTGCCAAAGAGCTTCCTCCTCCTCCTCCTCCTGAACAAGCTTAGAATTTTATCTGGCATGCGCGCCACTATTTTTTGATTTTTTCTTGTAACTCTGACTTCAATTACAATGGAATTTACTTTTTGTTGGCAGATATCCCTTGATCTTTTTTCAATTCAGCTGCTTTGATTTTGCTCGATAATTGTTTTCTTTCAATATTTAACCTGACATATGTTAATACAAGTACTGGTGTTCCCCAGAAAACATGTCGAGCATGAATGTATGAACAACTTTAACCAAGTATAAGAACTGATTATCTACTTAAAAATAACAAGACTAATGGCAAGCTTATTATTTAAGTTAAGATATTACCTCGAACAAACACCGGTATGATCGCTTGAATCGGCCAAGGCTTCTGAGTGAATGAGCTCCAAAAGATCGCTGCGCAAGGCCCAGCCTCAATCAATAACCAACAACCGGCATGGCCTTTGTTCGATGTGGGTAGTTTGAAGAATTGCTAGTATATCTTCCGGGTATTGAGATATACGGTTAACAGTGTTGCTCGATCACTGTAGGAATCCGAGGTAGTTAACCGCTATCTTGTAGGCATGGCCTCTATTGCCCAGGGCGAGCATCCTAGTATGTGAACCTGGGCATGGCCGCATCTCACCCACCGAGGATAAGTTCATCGATACTAGGGAGTTTGAGGATTGTTGACCGGGCATGGCCCCTATCTTCATTGGCGAAAGTAATTCAGCCAAATAAATCCGAACAATTGTAGATTAACAATTAACTGATCAATTTGAGAATTTCAATTGAAAATAAACAAACTTGCTCTTTTATTGATAGATGATCAATGACCCTCAACAGACCGAGGTCTTGCCCGTTTGTTTTCTTGACTTAGGGGTAATACTTTTTGAGGTGGTCTGCATGCCAAGGATGCTTTTGTGTCTTTTCCTCCGGGGTCCGTAAGTGTTTCTCTTACTATCCTAGTAACTCGGAAAGGACCTTCCAATTAGGAGATAGCTTCCCCATTCTGCCCGATGACCGTTACCTCAATCTTCCCGAAAGTACTAAGTCCCTCGATAGAGAAGGCTCGCTCGAACTCTTTTGTCATGGTGAGCTTCTTTCCGTTTGTAGTTGACCATTCTGAGTCG